>OX104065.1:51538153-51654236 GCA_944474145.2 Dicrocoelium dendriticum
TATCCAGCACACGTTGATCCAAAAATCCGCGGCGTCCGTGGGTACAGCTAGATAAGTTATGCCATCATCATGACTTAGTCCTACCTCGATTACGACTACACATATTCTTAAAAGTATAAATTCCTTGCGCGGGCATACCTCTCCTGGTGCCGCTAATTTCCAACCAAATGCGCTGAAGTTAGCTGCATTAAATTTGGCGCATATTTCATTGCACACTTAGCCGACCGGTGCGGAATGTTGAGCTGGTTTCTGAGTTCGATTGTCTGAGTTAAGCGTCGTCATTTTGCTTGACGCTCAGTTTGATTGCAATGCGCAATCAGCATGTGTGCTATGCTTTTTGCGTTCCCCTAGCTAGAGCGTCAACGGTGTGGTTTTTATAGCTAGACAAACAGGGAACCTGTTCTGCATCGATAACAGTTTCCCTGATACACGATCTGGCTTTTCGAATCGCTATCCGGGCTTTCACTAAAGGCAACTCGCTAGATTGGTGATCCCTAGTTCGGAACAACCTCAATACCGAATATTTCACACTTTTTTCCAGTGAGCCTGTTCCATTTATTTTTTCGTATTTTCCGGTTTGTTGTTCTATACAGTAACATATCTGCATAACTATTTTTAAACCATGGATTCTATACACCATAGGGTAGTGTTTCCCGTTAGTGTGGTTTCTCTCTCCGTCCCACCTTTTTTGGACATGGATGCTCTTCTGTGGTTTACTCATTTAAAGGTAGAATTTTATAACCACGGAAATACCACAGAATACGCTAATTACAGCAAAATCACGTCCTATCTCTCTAAGGAGATGTCGATGCAGGTTCGAGATGTTAGCACTTCTCAAACCGGAAACCGCTATGAAGCCCTCAAGGAGACTAGGATTAATGGTGTCTTGCCCTCTGGACAAGTTCGCCTGCAGCAGCCGGGTGATAAACTGCCCTCAACTCTGCTTTGAGAGGCGCAACAGCTCCGCGATTCATCAACAATGGACGAGACCCTACTCCGTGAATTATGGCTACAGAGGCTACCGGAAAATACGCAAGCGATTCTCGCCATCGTGAGCTCCGTTTTGCTCGTTCAACTAGCTGAACTAGCAGATCGGGTCATCGAATGATGACAGCCACAAGACGACGCCATCAAGGTCAACGCCGTCTCGTCCCAGGGCACTTCTAGCACTGGCTTATAGTCAAGTATAGAAGCATTTAAAGTAACAGTTGCGACATTTAGTCTCTAAGTCCGACAACTCATCATCAACCCTCGTCGTCACAGCCGATCAAAATCACCCTCAAAATGCTCCAAGTCCAGCAGCAGATAAGCTCACCGCTGGAATCATCAACGCTTTGGCGCCGCAGTGGGTACGTGCCTCAAGTCTTTCCCCTTCGCCGACATGTGGGGAGACTTCTCGGCCGACCCGTAATGGCGACGAACGTGACCGGCCACTACCAAAGGTATTTAACTTCCAACATGCGTTCCAAGTGGACACCGGAGCCGAGCTTAACGTAGCGCAGATGAGGTCGTCTCACCCTCGCCGACCAGTCTGCGTGTCCCCAATGACACACCAATAGCAACTTTCGGCGGAAAGCTACTAACTCTCAAGCTAAGCTTTCGGCGAAACTTTCGCTGGCTTTTCATAGTATCTGCCGTGCCTTTCGCTGTCATAGGCATTGACATTTTCGACATTTCAACTTCATCCTCGATGCTAGAAGGAAGAAGCTTATTACATCTCGGACACAGCTCAGTGTTGTCGGGACTAGCGCCAACGCGGCTGCTATCACTTCCATTCGTGGCCGTCTCAAGCTCTTACAGCCTCTCACAGACTTTTTCAACCAGCATCTTAAACTCGTTTGTATCCCGAAGGACTTGCCTCTCGGAACATCAAACGCCATGCATCACATCTGCACTAAAGGTCCAGCAGTTTCGGCCCGCTCTCGCAGGATATCCTCGGACAGGCTCTAAGCGGCTACTGCGAAATTCTAGCGTATGATCAAACCGGGAAAATTCTGCCCGTCCAAAACACCATGGGCATCACCAGTACACATGGTACTCCAGAAATCCGGTGACTGCCCCACTGTAGTGGCTACAGAGCATTCAACAAATTCGCCTTCCCGGATAATTACCCAATCCCTCACATCCAAAACGTAACCTCAGCTCTATTTGTTAAGTTGATCCTTAGCAAAATCGACCTAGTTCGCGCCTACCATCAAATACCTGTGGCGTCAGACCATATTGCTAAAACAGCAGTCATCACGCGGTTTGGGCTTTTAAAGTACCTCAGAATGTCTTTCGGCCTCAGCAACGCAGTTCAAACATTTCAGCGTTTTATTCATGACGTAACGCGAGGACTCAAATGTATTTATCTTTATCTAGATGACATTCACATCGCCAGCTCTTCTGATGATGAACATCTCCGTCATCTCGACGCTGTCTTTCTGTGCTTGACGCAACATGGGGTTACCGTCAACCCCGATAACTGCGAGCTTAGCCAGAGCTTTATCGACCTACATGGCCACAGAGTATCCGTTTCTGGCATTGTAGCTTCACCAGACAAAATTCAGACATTGAACAACTATCCTGCTGCTAGTTCCTCCAATCAGCTTCCCCGATCATTTGGCCTGGTCAACTATTATCGAGGCTTTATTCCCAACTGCGCGAGTATAATACAACCAAGGACTAACTTGCTCCGATGCAATCACCGCTCCTTTCTCTTACCAGACGACGCCAAACTGGCTTTCGAGAAGCTCAAAGAACCTATCTCCAACAGAGAGCTTCTTGCTCATCCACGCTCAACCATGTTATTTTATATTCCGACTGGTACAGCAGACACCGTCGTTGGCGATTTATTTTTCAGACGAAGGCAGTTGCATTTAACCTCGGACATGTTGTAGGCTGTAAATACTTTAGTTTTAACTTCATCTAACCTAACTCTATCAGGAATGTTGAAAACGAACACATTTTTCTGTCTATGCATTCGTTCGTGTACTTCAGACACAACTGAGACGAGTAATTGTCCTGCCATTTCCATTTGGGCTGGATCAAGAATTTCCAGTGGGTTATTGAGATAGTCTAATGAAGCCAGGTGGTCTCGGATTGGTCCGACGAAGCTTACTGTTGTTCTCAACTCGGAGAGTCGGCATTCCAAGGAGTTGACCTCATTGAGTTTTGAAATAAGAGCAGCAATGGGATCAGGACTGGCTCGCAGTTTGGTCAGCGCCTCAGTTTTCGTTGACTTTGCTCGCGCGGTGTATGAAACACTACTTTTAACATGTCGTGTGAGGCTAGGCCTTATGGGGGCCATAATAAGATGAGCCATACTGATGAGAAGGCTAGATGAAGTAGGTAGGGAAGCTGGATGGAAATAAACGGCTCAATCAAGGTCTTGAGAGCTTGAGCTACGGGAAAATGTCGATGCAAAATTAAGCGAAGGCGATACAAACCAAGCAGTTTTACTTTTGTGCTATCGGTTCAGTAGGAGGTGGTTCTGGCTGATGTTAGTTCAACTAAATCCAGCGCAGTTATACTCTGCAGAGGTTGGTCCATGATGCCATTTCCGGCTGAGGTCACCGTGGCTGCTCACACACAAAGTTAGTTACTGTGGAAGAACGCCAAAATTGGAGAACACCGACGGCAGTTAGGCAAATCGAGGGGATCTCTGAAAGTGGGCAGAGAATATTCACCAACTTTGCAGACATTGTAAAATACACCAAAAAACATTAGTACAAATTCACACAGAAAGAGCACGTGTTATTCACTAATCCGGAAACAAAAGTGACGTCCAAAACTGCAATTCGGAAATCCGCGGCGTCCGTGAGTTCAGCCTTCAACAGTCATCTTGGATTATAAACAAATCACATAAATCGATGGTACTAGATATCACCGTCGACAGAAAAAGCAAAATTTTGCCTATTTTGAAAACTGCGCAGCTCCCCTGTGGAAACTTCCGGATCCTTTCGATCCAGCCATCCGGGGAATTCCGGCTGCTTGGATCACCACTTGATTAGAAGGGCAAACGCCCGTCAGACTCGCTAGATCCACTCTAAATACAGCTACAAGGACAAATCTTAAGCACCCTGAAACCCTACTAGCACACAGATATTTTGCGCACCTATCTTCTACCGCGTGATCCACATTTCCTTTCATTGGCGGTGGTGCACCGGTACACCCACAAATCGATGGATAGCTTGGTCCAGGCAAGTACACGAAAATGGCGGCTACTTCCCAAGAACACCTGCATCGCTTTGTTTCACACAAAAATTGAGGACCATGGCCATACGTGTTCCTGGACTTTATAGTATAATCTCATTGCTTCGAAAGGACCGCTTAGAAGGCCACCTTTCATTCTCCCTGCCAATTACTAGCTGAGCGATACGGGAATCTTCAGCGGCTGCAATCCAGTGCCACGCCATAAAACCCGGAATCCTTGGGAATCAGTTCGTCTTTGACAAATGTGACCCGAAGGTAGCATGGAAGAATTCACTGATATAAGGTATAGATAGATCTTTGTTTCGGAGGGTTTTTACGACACCAGTGTCTCATGACTAGATAAGAAACCCCGAGCGAATTTTTCACACACCCTACATTAGTGTAACCTAACTTCGAACTCGGGTGCTGTCGACAAAATCTCGATGCTCCAGAGGAGGACAACCCTCAACTCAAACTGATCTTCACTGCCGGGACAGTTGTGGACAAAACAAAACACTTTCGCACGTCTTGCAGTCCTGTGCAGTAACACATGGTGCTCGCTGTAAGAGACATAACGATGTCGTGAAGCAACTAAACAACACCTTTTGTCGTAAAGGGGGCAAAATCATCCCGGAGCCCCGCATCCCAGCCGCATCAGCATACATCAAGCCGGATATCTTCGTCATCGAGAACTCCACAGCACGCGAAAAGTAGCTGGCAATATGCGACACCTACAGGAAGTCCCGTAACTACCAACTAAAATTTGATAAATACGGTGTAGTTGCTCACGCGGAAGCCATAGTGCGCTTTGTGCGATCGGAATTTCCTACGGAATTCACTATCACGCATTATCCGATAATCATCAACAAGCAAGCACCTTTCGGCACTGGGTCTCACCAAAGTTGATTTATCCGAGTTGTGTGTGTCTACCATGAGAGGATCCCTTCAAGTTTACGACACATACATACGAGGTGTCATGTCTCAAAACATATCACACTGCGAAAGTATACTCACAGGTTCGCGAGTGATCCCTACCGTTTTTTGCGTATTATATGAATACTGTTTCAATATTAGGCCAGGACATTTGTCCAATCCCGGCGATTTTATGTAATGCCCAGGCTTTGGGTCAGGCGTGAAGTGGCCGAAAATATAGGTTCATGGACCGCGATTCGCTTTGAAGTGGACCTTGGTCAATGCGATCACTGGGACTGTAGTTGAATCCCTTGCGGGAAACACCCACTTTCCACCGTCTTGACAGTAATTTACACCAGCGCCTTCTTTTGCGATCTTGTGTGAGTTAACGTGCTTGAAAGTGTATTTGAACGTGCCGCCGACCGTGTAAACGTATTTTCTACTGGTTGGTTGGTGTAATAGCGCAATACCTTGCTTGTTGATTGCCTATTAGTAGGATGATCATACGAGGGCACACAAATACTAACTGTTATGCGTTTCAGTGTGTAGTTCAGATTAGTTGGAATTTCTCTGCACTGGCTAAGAACCTTAAAAGACCATCCTTGGGGAACAACGCTGAATGGGCCAACAAGTAGCCAGTTATATACATTTGTTTCACTTACCATGTTAATGTTCAGCTCGTAAACCGACTGATTAAAACCCTAACAAACCTCACGTACCTACGTCGTTTCAGGCACCTACAAGAATGCCAAGTAGTTGGAATATGAAATATACACTGGCTCACCCTCTTTCCTTATCGATGTCAATTAGGTGTGATGCTTGTGTCGTATGCAAGTGGGTTTACCTAGATCTGAGAGTCCACACGCCAGGTCCCGGTAACTTGAACAACCGCTCCCTTACTTTTGAGAGACGGTTGAAATAGTAACAGCGGTGGTAGACCCAGCATGACACATACACAGATCTTTTGGTAGTTTTCTCACTTTGTCCTTCCTCATTTACGATCTTTAATAATGAATAACAACAACGGATAAATTTCAGTACTGACATCCCGTAATGTGTAGTTGACACATCGAGCGCGTGCAGTTAACTTGAAATAGATCGCCACTACCTTTGATGAGATGTTTTACCGCCAGTCCTACCTACGAACACTGGAGCAATGGTTTGACGTGGATAAAAAGCTAGACCATCACAAGTCCATTAAGGTGATCATCACAAATATTGCAAAATATGAAAATTTTCCGCAAAAGTGTGTTCACACCAGTGAACTCACCGAAGTACTAGTCTAGAAATTGTAAATCGGCTTTATGTTCATAAGTAGTGACGACAAATGGGAATTCAGTGAACATGGTGCCGTCTCTTGGTGAACGCATACAAGAGGTGCAGATGATTGAACGTATTCTGGAAGTTGACCGGCAATGGAAGCTCTAAGAGACACTTGTGTTTAGGCATGCACAGTGCGTCATGTGATATGGTGCAGCGAAATAAGTGCGCGGTCAACCCTGGACTTGAACTCTACCTGAGTGGGAGTGCAGATGACGGATTCCGGTAGAGCACGGTACGCTTTGCAACCGCGTACTGCAACGAAATTCCGACGGCATTCCAAGTGGCCTTACTGATGTGCCAGCTTGAGATTTTGGCCTCTCAAGTTACTATTGTGCCTGAACTCTAGCAAATGACGGCAAGTGTGGTTGGGATTTCTCAGGATCTTGTAAGTCAAAATGAAATCCCTACGCAACCGCCGTTATTGTCCACTGAAGACCCTGAGCACTAGGGGCCTTTGGTCAGACGGCAAATTATACAGACCTTTGACATCCTTGGTTTCCCGGCGGGGTATCTCCAAGGCGGGGAGATCACTCCTCAGCAATCGTTGTCAGATCAGTACTGCGTATTCTACAAGTAGACGTAAGTATGGACCGAGAAGCTGTTAGGAAATCGAAGGGTTCAGTCGTCCGAATACACTCCTCAGGTGACCCACGTGTTGGATGTCCTTCCTCGAATCCGTCTCAGCCTGATTAGAACATTCAAGGTCGATCTGGAGCAAAATGCCCAAATCCTTTACGACCCAACTCGTTTGAACTGGTTTGAACTGATGATGGACTTACGTGAAAGGCCGGTAACTTGTGTAGAAGGAATACAAGCACAACTCAAAGCAATAATCAGCATGACTGATGGATTGAAGTTAAACTTTTCTAACAATGGAAAAGTCTTCCAATGAACCGTTGACAATGGTCAATGTGAAGACTAAAGGTTGTGAAACATAGAATGAAAATGTGTTCACTCTACGTGTGCGGTGTACACCAGAAGTTACTTTCCCATGGTCCCATGGTATTTGCAGTTGGTAGAATATGCACTGCATACTCATTTTATCCATCTCTTTTTCTGTTCAATCATTTGGTCTTGAGTGCAAGGTCATTTTCGTCGTCCTATGCAGCTTGTCTTATTTCCGTTGCTCAGGTCGACTAGTCTTTGGTGCCTTGACCAAATCAACCTGAACCTATCCTGAGCTGATGCTAAATTCGACATGACGCTTTGTGCATCAGCACGCGATCTTGGCTTAGTCTGTAGTTTGGTAACAAATTCCACGTTTCTCCGACTTGCGCGCTTCGCTAGATTCACATTATCAGCCGTGTAGCCTATGTGGCTACTTCGTAATGATCGCACCATCATCATCTCACGATTCTGTACTCTATTTTGAAGTTTATTAAATACAGCTAACGTAACACTGTTATTTCTCATTTGTATTCAGACTGTACAATGAACAATGAATTTATACGGGTTAAGAAGCGTTGCTTTACAAGTCCCGTTGGATAGTTGCAGAGGATATCAACATAACAATAATGATGATAAGGATAGTAACACTTTAAATATGAAAATAAGGACTTATCGTTTGCTTCGCTGCAGTCCTGCGATCCTCTTAGATTCACAACACTCACAGTTAACAACAAATATTTCCAGGGTAAACTCCAAGTGTAGGATGGAGACGTAAAGTAACCAAGTGTAAGTGGATGAGTGCATCGTCCAACCGTCTTTTAAATATTGTTAGTGTCGGTGCAGAGACGACCGCTGCTGGGAGAGCATTCCATGGGTGACAGACACGGATGGAAAAGAAATTTCTGCGGCACTCCAGACGGCTGTATTGTTCTGCGAGTTTTAATGAGTGGCCCCTCAGGTTTGTATTGCTACTGAGTTGCAGTAAAGGGCGGCACACATGATGTGGGTCTCGCAGAATCAAGTATGTCATAATCAGGTCGCCTCGTAGCCTGCGATAGCTGCCACTGAACAATCCCAATGTTCGCAGCCTCTCCCGGTAGGAAAGATTACGCATTCCAATTACGTTCTTAGAGGCCCGGCATTGTGGCTGCTCCAGTGCATTAAGGTCGTGTTTCAGCCATGGATGCCAGGCTTGAATTGCATATTCGACATGGGGGCGAACATACGCACTGAGCATTTGTCGAAATATGGAGCTGTTTATTTGTCCAAACGCCCGCCTCAACATCCCGACGTGTTGGTTCCCGGTCTTCGAGGCCTTTTCGGATTGCCTGGAGCAACCCAAGTCACCTTGAACCAGGACACCCAAGTCACGTTCGAGAGTTGATTGTTGTAGTATATTCGTTCCGAGTCGGTATGAGTAGCTGCGCTTATGTTGGATGGAAAGCACCTTGAATTTACTGACGTTGAAATGCAATAAGTTTTGGGTCAACCATTGATACACCGTACCTAAATCACTCTGAAGCACACGTTGGTCGGTGTTCGCCTGGATTCTGCGACAGATCTTGATATCGTCGGCAATCATTAGGAAGTTTGAAGCGATTCTCTGTGCAAGATCATTAATAAACACCAATAACAAACGTGGACCTAGAACCGAGCCTTGCGGCACACCACACTCCACTTGTATGGGGTCCGATAAAGAGCTCCGAACTCTGACCACTAATTGCCGTTGAAGTAGAAAGTTGGCGATCCAGCTTAAAAGAGGGTCTCCGATCCCGTAATGCTGCAGCTTGGATAGTAGTATCCGATGGCCTAGACGATCGAAAGCCTTGGAAAAATCCAGGTAGATCACATCAACACCTTCTCTAGCGTCGGCTGCCTCGGTCCAACTACTGCGTGCAATTAATAAATTGCAGAAGAGTAGTAGGGAGAGTTGAATGTCATAGGAAGTAATTCAGCACATCTAGGCTCACTCAGACAGCCGTCACACGCCCGGAAAAACACTGTACGCGCGTTTCATCCTTTCGGGTATCGTCAGCAGTGCGCATTCCATCGGGCCCTGGTTGGGCTCGAACTCGCAACTCGTCTGTTGCCAGTCCGTGGTTGAGACCACTGAGCTACGGGGGACGGCAACGACCATCGTGAATGGCCTACTAGATGTGGTATAGCGCCGCTCATTATCCACTGACTTGCACGTTACTGCCGTGTAGAGGTCAAGGTATCCCCATCACCAAGCGACGAGCTTACCAAACTTAAGCCGCCAATTAACTCATGGCATTTTAAACAGTTTGGTCTGTGTACTGATTGCAGAAGAGTAGTAGGGAGAGTTGAATGTTATAGGAAGAAATTCATCACATCTAGGCTCATTCAGTTATCAGTTGTACATGACCGCTGTCGACGGAAACCGTGCTGTTCAGGGGTGATGAGGTTGCAGTTTTCCAGATAGCACACCATTGCATCGGCAACTATGGATTCCATGACCTTGGAGAGAATAGGAAGAAGGGTTACTGGGCGGTAGTTGGAGGGATCAGTTCTGCTTCCACCTTTGTGAATCGGGGTTATTATTCCAAGCTTCCACATGGCGGGAACTTGGTTCTGGTCTAAGCAGTGCTGGAAAAACTGAGCTAAGGTCCTGCCAGTTGGTTTGCTGCTGCTCCCAATGCCTCTGGACGAATGGTGTCGACACCCGGCGAGCTGTGTTTGCGTAGAGAAGTCAGCTTTTGCAATACAGTCTCTGCGGTAAAATTGATATGGGTTAGTCCTGGTGAGCAGAATACAAAGCTTGGTAGATCGCTTGGTGGCAAGACTCTTTGAAACGTGGGGGCGTATTGCATCTGCAGCGCGTTTGCTGCTTCCACAGCCGTTCTTGTTGAACCATCAGCCGTCTTGAGTGGAGGAAATCCTTGCCTCACCTTTCGTAGGCTATTAACGTGCTTGTACAGCAGTTTGTGGTTAGCACTGAAGGTTTTTGTGATGTTCTGCTGATAGGCGGATTTGTCTTCTCTTAACAGTTGAGTGCAGTGCTTACATTGGGCTACGTACTTGTCTCAAGCTTTTGGTGCTGGAGCTTTTTTGTACACTCGCCATGCTGCGTTGCGTACTGTCATCCATATTCGCGTTCTGCTCCTAACGAAAGAAACTGATTTGCACTTATTGCAAGCTTTTATCTCTGAAGCCTGTGCAATCAGCTGACTGAATGTGTTGACGAACTCGAGCCAGGCGACTTCCGGGGGTTCTTCTTCGAGGAAAGACCATGTTGTGGCGCTGACTGGCTGGGCGAGTCGGTCGTATTTTGTGATGGTTCGCACAGTATCATCGTTATCATTCAGATATTCTGCATAGCAGATGAAGTTGAAACTGATGACTGCGTGATCACTTCGACTCAACGGCCAGTCTAAAACCAACGCATCAATCATATGCTCTTCGTTGGTAAGCACAAGATTCAGCACAGATGGCCTGTTACCAGTTCTTAACCGAGTGGGCAAAGTGATGTGATTGTAAAGAGAAACAGTAGTTACTAGATCTTGTAAATCGGTTTTGAATTGTTCTCCGATCGTGGCAGGGGCTTCTAAACAATGTACGTTGAAATCACCCATGATAAGAATGTGAGTGTACTTTTGTTGTAAACTGCACCTTAAAGCTGCCGCTAGGTGGTAGTCGGTTTCGGGTGTTGAGTTAGGGGCTCGGTACACCAAGACAATAAGGCAAGCGTCCCTGCCTTTTAACTGCAACCGGCACCAAAGGGAGTCAGGGAACTGCGAGTCTGAATCCTCCACGGCTTCGCACTGTAAGTCGTTTCGGTAGCACAGGATTACCCCTCCTCCTTTTGTGAGCCTGTCGTTCCGGATCAGCGACATGCCGGGTAGCGACACTTCAGCGTCCGTCATTCCCGTGTGCAACCATGTCTCGGTGATACCAATGACATCATACGATCCGGAAGCTTGGTGATCTTTCAGTTCAGCCAGTTTGTTAGAAAGTCTCTGAACGTTTGTATAAAAGCAGGCCAGTTTCTCGGTCTCTAGGAGCCCACAGAGAGGTGAAGCTGTCAAGTGTGGGAGAATGCCGACCGATGGGAGGTCGGCAGTTACTCGTTTTTTGATGGGTTAAGGATATCTCGTTTGCAATTTGATTCGGCCAAGGTGCGTCCCAACATTCGTTTAGACCTACGTCAGAGTCAATTAAATCAGCAGTCAAGTTACACTTCTGCACATTCGTCAGTATGTTTGCTGCTTCAGTTGCTTTAATATTTGAGCTGTGCAAAGTGTTTACTACCTTTAGCCGAATTTCGGAAGGAAGACGTTTCTGATTTCTCCGCCATCAATCCAAAACATCCTTTGCTTGTTGCTCTGACTAACCCAGGTTTTAAGATTCTAGGGCCGCATCCTCTATAATTCGATGACAGAGGTATCCTGGTGAGCGATAGTGCCACAGCATTATCCAAAGAAAGTGTTTCGCGAATGAACCGCCACTGTTCTAAATCGTGCTTTCCGGTCTCTTGAACATCGTTAGAAGGATGTTCTGGCACGTCATGTATGAAGGTTGTGTTTAGGCGGTCTTGCTTGCTGTGCCCCTCTTCGGTGTTTCGTTTTGGTTGTCGCGCGCTCCAAGGGACATCAGGATAGATACGTATCCCACAGGATTCGTGTTTTAACGGGCTTGCGGAGAGCAAAACGTTTTCTACGTCGGTGGAGGATTCTAGAGTTACTCGAATAAGTCTGGGTTCACCATAGTGTGGCGAGTTCGGATGACGAGTAATTCGTACCAAGTTTATGGGCATAGCTTTGATATTCATCTGCATACCCAATGAGTTCCATTGGTCTTGGTCGTCTGATAGCTTATCCCGCAATGTGATGGCGGTAGATTCAGGGATATTTGAGCATACAACAGTCCGGGCACTGTTGTTGGATCCCTTTTAATCGATCTACAAGGTATGGTACTCATTTGTCTTGACTTTCTGACAGGTGATTGTTTGCTCTTTTTCTCTCTATTTGCGTTAACGGTGTTTACAATGGCAGAGGACGCAACGGCGGCCTTTCGGTGGACCTTTGCAGCAATCTCTGCATACGTAAACGATGTTCTGGGTGGCTTAGTCTCCACAAGAGATGTTTGAGCTACAGGTACCAAGGGTTGGTGTTTGGCTTCTTCATCCTTGTTAATACTAGATGTCAGCTCTGGTGGAATTTACTTAACCAGACGTTTTGAATGGTACCTGATTTTGTTGCCGTGTGTACTGTTTGATTCACGTAGGTACAGTCTGTTTTCGCCCGGCGTTCTACCAAAGTTGGAGAAGACAACGGAGATGGAGACGTGGCTGATTGCAGTTCAGGGGAAGCGGATTGTTCAGCATTCCGTTGTTTAGCAGCCGCTACGCTTCTGTGGTCCATACTCGCTTCCATTGAAGTAATCTTATTGTTTATCCTCTGCTCTGCTTCTCTGATTAACCGGTCGCATTTCTCGGCTAGTATAAGCAAGCACTTAACGAGGGGGATGGTAGAACACGCAGTACAGAACCAAAATGCATCTTGGGAGCTATTTCGCTCCTGTAACTGTTGTTGGGACACATTTGCACATTTCGTATGGTACCATGCTAAACAGTGCGAACAAGCCAGACCGATTTTTACTACCCGATGACATTCTTCTAACCCGCAAATGCCTTTCGATGTTAGTCTCTTCGGTTTCGCCTTTCTGCCATTCCATTTGTTATCGTTACCTGACCCAGTGGGTTGGTTAGCGTTTTGTACTTTTACAGTTTTGAGAGCGCCGCACATCGGTCAGGCGAGCGTGGGGGTGTTAGATATCGCTCTCCGCGATCGGTTTTGTGCGTGCTTGAGCACTTCAGGCATAGTTACTTGAACTTGGATTCGAACATGTGGTACACGTTTCTTTGTGAGCCTTTGTACCTCTGCACTATAGTTCATTGATTACGTTGGATTTTTTTCAATCTGAAAACTCCCATGGTTCATTCGACGTAACATATTAGGCCTCAGTTGTTTTTTATTCGCAACATACCATTGAACACTGACCATTGACCATTGACCACATGCATACCGCGGACTTTGACTTATTGTAACCTACGCTAACTGGTGACAGAACATACTTAGTAATTCACGAACGCAATGGCCTTGCTATCTGCAACTCTGATGGGGCCGTATTTTCGCAATTTATTTTTGATAAACGTAGAGACCAGCTGACTAGCAGTAAAACGTATCGAACAGTAATAAAAAACGATTGAATGAGACCAAAGGAGACCGAGGCCTCGCCTTTGCCTCTGTTTTGTCCTCATAGCTTTTGTAAAGAGAGCACAAAATAAATATATTATTGTCTCAACAGAAAGGGACTGTTTCCGTATAAGGGCAGATCAACAGGTAGACAGTTGTGTTTTATAGATTATCTCATCCAATATAAAACTGGAGGGAAATCACTCCAGCATGTAGAGTTAGTATGTATACACGTACTTGTGTATGTTACAACTTTGTTGAACTATATGGTAAGCTCATGTCAGCGTCACACATTCCTTAAGTTGGGTGATGGAAGCAGTTAAGTATCCTTGGGAGGGGTTCCTCATATATATGTAGAGACTTCAGTAGGTCTACTTTCGCCAGTTAAAAGTTTTCGCTGTTCTACGTTGAATTAATTTGGTTTCGTCTCGTCGTTAAATAAAGTCATTTAACAGAGTAGCAATCTCTCACAATTCACCGCATGACAAAATTTGACGGCGTATTTATTCCCACGTGTTCAAGTTGCAGCAACTCGCATTCGCAAGCAGTAATAAGACGCGCTAAACGGTCAGTTTGCTCACATGCGATGCCGACACTACTTTCGAATACCGATTCCAAGTGATGTGAAATATTCGTAATAAAGATATGGTGGGTCATAGAGCAATGGCTCATGAACGGTAAAAAAAAGCACAACTCACCAAGGTTGCAGTAACACATGTGTGAGTATTCCTGCTTGGAATTTAAGAGGAATATGACACCGTCCGCTGTTGGCTCTGCGTTAAGGCTGCCATCTGATGGTCACGGTATATATCACATAGTGTAAATCGCTCACTGTGCTGGTAAGCCGTTTTGAATGAAGTGATAGCATCAATTAAGTGCGCTGATAGGGGGTTCCAGGGCTATGACACTCGGTGGGAGAAGACTTTTCGTCGACATTCCACTCGGCTATACTGCGTGGCAAGTCTAAACTGACAGCCCAAGTGACCTGTTTCTTGACAGACACTGAACTCATCTACTTTGCTGCAATTGTTGATGTTTTGGGGCACTTTGTTTAGAAGTTTGCAGTATGCAACGAGAACTAGTTCTACCTTTTATGTTTTCGTCTTTGAAATTACGGCTCACATTACGTGTGGGATATTTGTTATTCTGCCTCATGCACAGAGTAACCCCCGTGGTGGGAACACAGCTATATATGACTCTGAATAGAACACAGGTTTGATACCAGTCTTCGCAACCATTTGGGTTCCAGTCCCAGAACAGTACGGCAATTACAGGAAGTCCATTTCATAGACTTTCGCATGTTTATGCACACCATTGAGCAATATAAAATGATTCGCAACACGTATGCTGCGTACAACCGAAGCCGGGACTCATAGAGTGAGGAGGAACGACACATATAATCAACGGCCTTTCGTGCCTTTGCTATTTGGAAATCACGCTGCTCTGAGAAGCTGAACGTGTGCAAGTATCCCAGGCCTACATCACGTATTGACGTGTATTGAAGGATGTGCACACCACTGGAAGCGAATACCTAACCCGCTGGACTCAAGTTGAGGCTGATTTCACCCCAACCTGAGGTGTCGCCTAGGAATGACACTAACAGCCACGTTGGAAGAAGTAGCGTTAGTACCGCATGAGTTTATTATCTTTCTTGCTTTTTTATTGCTGTCTACCAGTTTATCTGACTCTACCCTCTCACATTTCATGGCCATTGAATCGTTGAGAATCTTTTTGACAGCGTCAGCGAAGAAGTCCTTATCGCATGATCTCAAGCTGTCAGTTTCTTGACTATTCCTGTTACTTTTAGTGCGCCCAATTTCTCATTCCAATGCTGTCCTATCTTCGATTACCTTTAACTTGTAAAACTTGGTGTGCAGCATCATTAGGCCACGCCCTATGACGAACTCTTTAGCTACAAACTCATTTTCAAATTGGAACAGTATGCGACAAGCATAATATGTGATATTTATTCCGTAGTCTGAAGCATCTACACCAATAAGTTTCCACGTCATGGGCCTTAAGCAATGCTTTCTGATCACGGCTGATTGCCAACTTGTCCGACACCGTAAACACCACTGTGTTTCTCGAACACCAAACCCAATTGTGAACGTCCGTTGAAATTGCATCGATAAATGCACTATATCCTTGAAGATGCTTTGCGAACGATTTCAGCGATAATTACAAAACAAGATAATCGTTTCAGAAAGGCAAGCGTGGTCCAACACTTTCGCTCCGAATTGAACTATGTCAACGTCAACTTTGCTGGTACCTTCAGGTGATTTTTTGGGCTCTCTACGAAATAGGTGGTACAAATTTTTATCTCACGCTTGGTCTTACGGACACTATCCTTCCAAGTCAAACATGTATAGTCTAGAAGTGGTAGTCAGGTACACTCTGGCCATTTTAAAATGAGATGGGGGCTATGTAGAAATAAGGTATGTAAGAAAAATATACCAGAATTTCTAGTCCAGAGACGCTGAGCTGGCGCGTCGTACTGGAGGTTAGGCAAATAATGTATGGACATTATTAAACCAAGACAAAAACAACTTCTTCAACTTCAACTTTGTTTCAGCGCCTAGGCTGATCCTGAGGTTAAATTCGGGAGTCAAAACTTTTGATAAATGAACACCTCATAGCCACAGATCAGTGGTACCAACTGGACACGAGTCACCGATCAATGTCGTTATTTGACCGCGTACTGAAACAGAGAAGGACTACGACCGATTCAATCTGTCTGGTTAGGTTCCATCTGTAACTACCCATTCCACTCACCGAGTCCGAAAACCGCCCCTCATGATAGCCTATAACAGCTGAGTGTGCCTTGACTGTACGGCTCTCATAACTCCGCGACAAGTGCGCATAGCTTGCCCCAACGATGCTATCACCATGCGGTGACTCCAACTGCACAAGTCACAGCTGAGCTCTCCTCATTGCAACGATTTCACGATCGTGTCGACCTTACACTGGAAGAACGTAATTGACTTTCGACCTGCCACCAATGAGCTCAACCGACTGACACAACAGAGAGAAAGCAACCTAAATTCTCGTGTAGTCCACAAACGTCAGCTGATCAACAGGTCGGTGCTACTAATGGCGCGCGGCCCACGCTTGTTGCCGGGCCTTTTGTAGCGCTTACAAACCCTCGCAGTCTCATCAGTAAACTTGACCTAGTACTACTCTTGGTAGAACAACATCGTCCAGGTACATTCCATCTGATCGAAACGTGGCTCCATGCTGATATTACTGACCCAGAAATTTACACTAATGGATCCACATCGTTTCGGTGCGTAGGACTCAAGGACGCTGACGGCGGCGTATTGTTGTACATAAAGTCCGACATGCGTGAGGTACTCACGTTCGCGTATGGTAGTGGTGACGGTCTATGTGAGCTACTTTGGTGCAGACTAACTACTGGGTCTGCTGAACTGAATGTAGGAGCTATATCTCGGAGCCCGTCGAATACTTCCCGCGATAAGATCAATATTGCTCACCAGCGTTTGAATTGCCGTGCTTTTTTGTAGTCGGGTGATCGCAACTTTACACATGTTGGTTGACAGTAGCGTCCTCGAATCCAGCTTTGTTGACGTAATTCTATAAATGAACGCTATGCGACACATCCAGCAACCAACAAGACAGCCTCCGGAGCAACTTGAAAGTTGTCTCCATCTTCTGTTTACAAACGGCGAGCGATCGTTCGAATCTTTTACAATATTTGCGCACATTGGTTCCAACGACTACTCCCGCCTTGCAGCCGTTCTGCGTTTACCATCTCTGGGATCCTCACGACCACCCCGTCGTAACATTTGGAAGCCCATCTTGGATCGCGTGCTGAGCACTGTCGAGCAGATGAATTGGTAGCTGCCATGGAACGACGGTATGGAAGCGCGTTGGGAGGTACAGAAACAAAACTTTGTTCAACTATTAAACTAGTCCGCTCCCTTTACACAATTTACATTTTGGAATAGACCGTCAAGTATTGATAAACAATCTAGTGTAGTATCGAGGAGGCGTAAGAAGTTCTGGAAACGCTTCAGGCAAATAGTGCCGATGACTGCGCAGCTTATAAAACAGCGAAACCGTTGCAACTATGTGAAACTACGGAAGCGTGCAGATTACGAGCTACACTTATCAGCAGCTGCGAAAGAGGCACCCTGAAATAGCTTTGCGTTTATCAAACGTAGGCTTAAGCCAATTGATTACCGTCATTTAAAAACTCAATTGGTGAGCTGTTGACTGCTGATGCAGACCGAGCTATGGAACTTGCTTCCCATTTCGAGTTAGCGTTCCACACAGCCCCTCCAGTACTCCAATATACCCCAAGCAATGCCAAACTGGATACCGTAACCTGTTCAGGGAATGGAATCATGCGATTATTAACAGATCTATATTTCGCTAACCCCCTGGGACCGGATGGCATGCATCAGATGTTTCTCAACAGATTGGCACCTATTGTCACACCAACAGTGACTGAATGGTTAATGCCTTCTTGACTCAAGGGACCTTTCGTCGAGAATGGAAACAAGCAGTTGTGCGACCTTTCCCTAAAGGTGGCAATAAACATGAGACGGAAAAGTATAGACCAATTTACTTAAAACCAATATTGGCCAAATTACTTTTTGAAAGTTATTAATCGGGCACTGCTCGAGTTTACAGATTCCTACAATCTGCTCACTACAGTTCAGCATGGCTTCATGAGAGGACGGTCGGGCACTATTAACCTCCTTACTTCCAGGCACAGTTGGATTGACGCAGTTAACGAAGGTAAATGTTGATGCTTTACTGATCGACTTTAACAAACATTTGATCAAGTGCAACACAGTATCCTACTATCTAAACTCTGTGCTTACGGTGTGGGCGGAAACTTATTAAGGTGGATTCAATCCTTTTTGCATGTACGGCAGTGGCGCGTACAGGTGAATGATCTCCGAACGAATTGGTTTACCGCTCCTAGTGGTGTATCACAGGGCACAGTACTTGATCCAACACTGTTCGTGTCCCACATCATTTATTTACCAGGACGTCTGAAATCTTCTTACGGTTGTTTGCTGATGATTTAAAAGTGTCGAGGGAGATTTCGGCTCTCATCGATGTAAGTTTGCTCCAACGTGACTTGAAAGAAATATCTTCGTGGGCATCAATTAACTGCCTCCCGTTGAATCCTGCAAAATCCGAACTACTTAGCATCGGTAAGTGCTGTCGTGCCAGGAATTACAGCATCGATTGACCACGCTTGTGCCCCGCTGCAATGCTAAGAGACCTTGGAGTGCTGTTCCGATGGGATTTCAAGTCCTCAGATAACACACACATAGTTTACTGTTCCAACCTCCGTATGCTTTGACCAATAAAGCAGATTTTTCAATTCTGGTCGGAATAAACAGCTGTTAGGCTGTACTCCGCCATGGCTGGCCCTCTGTCAGAATACTGTGCACCAGCCTACTATCCAGGCAAAATAGGTGAGAGGAAAAAACTGAAGAAAGTACAATACCTAGCAACTCGCTTGATGCTTACACTTCGTGGCTTTTCCTCACAACAGAAGTGCCATAAATTGTAAATTCGGACACTTACATACAGGAGACTAAAGGTAGCATGACGACACAGCTTTCTTCAACTGGGACACTTTCCACAATTGGGATATAGGTTTTGCATCAGGAATACGCTTATCACCCGATGACATTTACGAACTGGGGATTCCACATATGGACCAGGTTTCTCATATTCATTGTTTTGTTCGACGGGTGATAAATTTCTGCAACTGGTTGCCCGTCCCTGTTATTATTGCAGATTCTGTACAGTGTTTCAATAAAAAATTGACACGCATTTTGCAGACCTGTGTTCTGGTGCAGAGGCCATGTTCGACCTCTTCTTGTTGCGTGCATCTGTCATGATCAGCTTTGATGAACCGAAACACAGGACGGTGCTGTTTGTGGTTTGTAACCCTTTTTTTGGTTTTACACAGACTGATATTTTGAATTGCTCGTTTTTGTTTTTACTTACGATGAGGATGACACAGATTGTAAGCTTTTTCTACTAAAATAATGATTCTGATTTTGGCCCACTGTTATGTGTCATATTGCGCAGACCGTCTACTCATCCCCCAGTGCCGCTGCTATCTCTATCGTCCTAAGTCACACTGACTTCAACTGTGTTTTCTCTGGACATTATCAATAGTTGGGAAGTCATGTTCCTCACCAAAATTCACCTTGCCCTATGGTTAATGCCTTATGGTGTTACGTCATTGAGTTTTAAATATGAAGCTGTAGAGCAATGGAATGATTGTTCATGACAGATAAAAAAGGAACAGGCTTAATTTGTCCCGTAGGTTGATAAAGAAAGGATTTGTAAATTCAAAGGCCACATATACGGGCAAAATAAACTGCGCATCGCTGAAGAGACGGGGCAACAGCATATTAGAGATAGGATCGTTGTAATGAGATAACATGTAAAACGGAATGAGAAGTTGAAATAGGTAGTGACCAGTGTAATGAACAATCGTATTCCTCCTTCACCTGCACTAAATTATCTGCCTCAGAGTGGAGTATAATTCCGGAAAGCTAGTTAGCCTAAATTGCTTTTAGAGCATCCGTCCCAGCAACAAACTGTAGGGAGTTGGGTGAAATAACCAAATGTCTTCTGTACTGAGTACGGCGTTCCAGGCTTGCAGACCCGGAAGGAACAGCAAGTTCGTCGACAATCTAGAGAACTATATTGTTGATCCCACTTCAAGTTATTGCTTGTCAGATAGTTGCCCGTGATGAATTTTAACAGATGGCTGTATATTTAATTGTGATCGCTCAGTATTGGTTATAAAATTATGTGCTCTCCAGGTAGCCGCCGGTAGTGTCCACTGAACACTACGCGTTTTTCAGTCGGTCCTAGTACGACAAGGGGTATATCCTCTTGACATTTCGTGTTCCCCAACGCTACGGGGTCTCGAACGCCGCAGTTCACGCTTTAATCAAGTGGGCCAAGTCCGGATGGCGTATTCGACGTGGGGGCGCACGTAAGCATCGAGCATCAGTGAGAAAACGGATGAATCCAATGTCTCGAGTGTCTTCTTCAAAATGCCAACAAACTGATTATCACCTTTCGAAACGGACGCAGATTGTCTGGAACAAAGGAGGTCTTCTCGTATGAGTACACTGAGGATACCTTCCGAATGGTGGCCTGCAGTACGTGTGCTCCAAGCCAATAGGTTAGAGGTTCTCAACCCGGGAGTAATAATCCCACAGGATGTAAAATGGAAAATGGAAACTACCCAATCACTAATGATTGGTCATCAATGACCAATCACTATTTAATCGTCGGTGAATTGGACAATTTCCGGTAAGAAGTTTTATTATCTAAAATACGATACAAGCCTGCACAGCAGCCCAACTAGATGGCACCTCTGTCGGCTCGTACGTCGATAGTTCTTATTTTGAGTCAGGCAGTCGTTCGCCGGGTCGAATATAGAGTTGTTTGAACACTAAGGTGGGAGCATAGGTCAGCCGACCAGTTAAAGGAGCGAGCGAATACTTACAAGGTAGAAGGAACGAAACAGGTGATGAGTGTTCGGGACGTATCGACACAGGTAGATGATAGGAAGCTGTCATCCAGGGAGGATATGGAATGGATGGTTGAAACAAATGAGAAGCTACTGATATCTGTTTTTGCTTGATCAGGCACCACGCATCAAAGCAAGGAACTGAATGAACTTGGATCACCACATGCGCATTAGCTGAAACCGCACCTAATATATGCCAGAACTTATCATAACTAAGCAATACAAGCCGTCTCATTAACGTATAACAACTTTTGATTAATTAGAAATTACGCAAAGATAGGTATGTATTCCTTTGAATGATCGAAATTAATTAAAAACAGTTTTCATTTTCCGCAATTTAAAGCAAGATGCTATGGCTAATAGGTAAGTAGCTTTTTCGGCTAAAATTTCTTGGTGATATTGTTTATGGTGAACCGACATTGTGGGTAACCGTCTCCAAAAGATTGGGAACCACTGCATTAGATATAAGCGTGTCGATGACGGATATGACCAACTCGCACTTGGTCACATTGATTACCAACGCGTTACACACCGAACGATTTGAGAACTCATTAATGTCTCGCTGGAGGATCTCGTCGCAATCCAATCTATTGCTCGGTCACGAAATGTTAACGTCGCCCGCGAAGTGTAAACTTTTTGGGTAATAGCTCTCGCTAGATGGTTACTGAAAAATAATAACAAGAGAAGTCCAATTACCGATTACTGCGGTGAGCCACATTCCACTTTAATAGAGCCGGACAAATTGTTGGCACTCTAACATCCAATTGCCGCTCACGGAGTAAGTTACCGATCCATTCCAGTACTGAATTTCCGATGCCATATTTTTGATACTTATGAAACAGTATATGGTGATCTAAGCCATCAAGCACTTTTGTAAAGTGCAACTAAATAACATTGGTTTCTGTCCTCTCGTCAAAGGTTTCAGTCCGATTGGCGCGTGCTATCAGCAGGTTCGTGGTACAGAATCGATGTTAAGGAAACCCGTTCCGTTCCAACATGATCATACCACAGTTTTCCTCGTGCTCCAACAGTGCGCCTGCGATGATCGCTTCCATGACCCTAGCGAGCACAAGGAGACGCATTACCGAGCGATAATTGGCGGGCTCAGATTAACCTCCGCCCTCATGATTAGGGGGTATGATACCATGTTTTCAATTTAGTAACTCAAGGTTCTCGTCTAGATAGCTGTGAAAAATTCAGCAAGTGGTTCGGCTAGGTTTGTTGCTACTATTTGCAGTGCTTTCGAAAGAACGTTATCTGCTCCCGAACAGTTGTGTGTGCGCACAGATAGCGGTTTGTTCCACAGTGTTTCTGCAGCAAATGTGACCCCAATTAAACCTGATGTTGGAGTAATAGAACCAGGAATGGCCTTTGATGCCAATATTTAATTTGAAAATCGCAGAAAGAAGACGAACAGTGGTAGCTAAATACAGTTCTTATTGTAATGCATTCCTAGGTGTTGGTAGCGTTTCTCGTTGTAGGTGTCTACCTACCATCCGAAAAGAAAGATATCATTCCACGACGCACTTTACCATGGTTGTTGACATGTCTGTGAAGAAGCTTGTGGATCAAGCAAAAGCGTTTCACCAGCTTCTGTTGATATGTAAGGTCATGTTTACCTTTGTCAATTATAAGTCGAACTCATTATTTGTTAGTCATTCTTCTCTGGGTCTGGGTGCGGTCATGCGAGTTTTCGCTCTAATCTCACTTCACGCGCGTGTACATCTGGCTGCTAGGTCTCCTAGGTCATCGATCCTAGAACATTTGGTCACCCTGCACGTGGGCTGTAATAAGTAAATCCTTTTCTTCGAAACCTTGCGACGAGTGACATCCACAGAATGGAGGACCGCGACGGTACGTACTGCTTGCCTTCGGAAAGATAGGCTTAAAGGTCCGGAACTGAACGTTTAGTGTGAAGTCGTAAGCTGTAGTAAACAGGTGCGCTTAGGAACAGAATGCACCAACAGCTGTAAAACCGTACATCTCTGATGTTCTCAACTCAACCTCAGCGAAATAAAGAAAAGTAATAATTCGGCCGAGCCCATCTGGTTCTGCACTGAGTGTACGACTATTCCACTAGTCAGACGTATAGCTGTGGTGACGAAGTACTACAGCTTGACATAGGTCGTAGAACAAGCTGCCACACTGATAGCTGTTCTACCCGAACCTAGCGAAGCAATGCCTCGTTCGCAATTCCCGACATCAACTTCCGATTCACAACAGTGTAGCCAGGCCGAAAATAAGAACAATGTTCTGGTGTTAGCCACCCCAATATTAACTACGACTCCTAAATAGGCGTTCGCAACACCTGCTTCATCAGAGCCACGTGCTATATCAAATGCTGTTAGGGAACCAACAACACACGCTTGTATGATTGCTACCATCTTGGCAAATGCACTTCCCATCGTAGTCCCGCCCGCTGCCAAACTAAATTCGGTTAGTGTTATCAATACTTCCAATCGTCCCAAGACCCTGTCATCTGTCCAGCCAAAGAAAGCAACCACACCTCACTCCAAATAAGAGAACAGGAGACAATATCCTAGTTCATGGCTTATTATACGCTCCCATGTGACTGAATCCGGGAAGAACTCCATGAAAGACATGCTACTAGACGCCAGGGAACACTGGGACTCCCTGTGTCAACTAATAAGGGTTAAAGCCAAGCCTGTCGGTATATAGTGCCTCGCCCATCACCTAAACTTCATACACTAAAGTGAACTGCGGTTACCCCAGGCAACACTTCAGTCACGTACTGATGCAGAGACAGTTCACTTATCAGTCACACGCCTCCGTACCAGCCCATTCATTGTCCGCTTTTTTCAAAATGTTCCTTGGAACGAAAGCTGGAAACGCGAAGTAAACGCGGAAGGCTACCGCAGACAAAACCATTTAATCGTACCTTGTCCATGATGTCTTCAATCTTTAGACATCAAGCGAGCTCCTACGAGGAAGCGAGTACTGGCACAGCCACACAGTCACGTCGTTCTGGTCGGGGGACTTCAACCTTCATGCAATCAAAGCCGTAGCTTTGCTCTGCAAACAATTCAAGGCTGACTTGCACGAGGTGGTCACCGAGGTACCTCTGTACAACGATATCACATGTCCCACGCGATTCAGAACCAGTGACTAACCACCTATTTTTGACCTTTTGCTAGCCGGCGAGGAAGTACTGTGCGACTCCGTGAACCTAGTGCACCAGTTGGCCGTATCCGTTATGCGACGCTACTTTTCTGTTACATCTACTAATCATACTACATCTGTGAGTACAATAACGAAGTCTACGTCGTCACCCATTACGATTTGTTGTCCGACCTCGTTCAAGAAACCGACTAGCCCTCCCAAGACGAGCAGTCAACCGATGTCGTCTGGATGGTGTTTGTCACCTAGTTCACTGAACTGGTAGCAAATGCGTCGAAAAGCGGTTTTTCGCCTAAAGCAAACGAAGTTCGTTCCGAGGAGCCGCACTATAAAATAAATGGCCTCAAGAGATGCAGCGTGGTGCGCTTCAAAAGCCTGTCCGAGTATGCAGGTCTGGGATGGTTATACAACTCAATGAAAACACTGTGTCAAGCTGATCCGCGAAGACATACTCCGGCACCAACAGAACTTAGTGACGAAAGCTGGTACTAATCCTAAAATGCTGAACAGTCATGTTAACGAGCTCCGCAGAGCACAGCGCGGGATCCAGCTCTACGTGAAACGGATGGTCCGGTCCAAGCTACACAAACAGCGGCACGCGCGCTTGCAAACAGCATCCGTACTTTACGAAGTGAATCGTCATTTCACCCGCTTTTAACACAGCTCCCACCAACACCAGGGTTAAACCACGTTCCTTCACGGCAGTACAAAGATGGAAGGCTATTTTAATTTCGCGTGCACAGCTCTCCTGGCATGGACAACATCAAACCAAAGGTATTGAAGACAGTCGCCATGAAATTTGTCGAAGCATTAGCTAGGTGCTTTGCACGATGTCTTAATTAAATGTAAGTCTCCACAATGTGGGAACATAAAATAAGCACTCCTATTAACAGAAGTGGAAATCGTGCGAAACTCTCGATCTACCATCAACATACCCACCTCCGATGTTGTCAAATTTGTTGCAAACGTTTTATTTGGTTTCGACTGTCCTAGTCGGAACTGATCAACAATTTCAGTCGTTGTTTCCCAAGCGCAGAACAGCCTAGATACATTGCCTTGGCACGGATTCTGGACTTAGCCGGCAGACGTGAACTGATATCTGAGAAGGCAGATGGAACGCGTAAACGCTGCAGCACTGTACCGAGACCCGCAGAAAGAAGTCTGGCCATTAGTAAGAGTGAGTTTAATGACTCGACCATGGCAACCGTGCTTTGTACACTATCATATTTATAGTTCACTAAAACGGTAGTAATTGTATAAACTGTAAGGGCAGACGTGTTTGTTTGCACCTGAGTTGCCATGTGTGGTCCTACCTCCGAGCGGAGATGGTGTGGGTTCGATGCTGTTGAGACTTTGGGCACACCGCATTTGCTGAGTGTGCTCGGTCGCTGAAGCATTGGTACGAACAAAGCTCAGGTGCCGGACTGTTGATTTGATGAGACTCAGGGAGATACGATAGTGAGAATAGCGCAACTTCAATGGAAACTGTGCGGGTTATGTTGGCCGTACTGTCACTGTGGACAACTCCGTTGTAATTTGTAAAGACGTGTGGACCCTTGGCGACAGTTTCCGGAGGCAGCGCTCTGCTCTGAACTAGGTAGTTTTGGTCTCTGCACAGCGACAGTGTTGTTCGAGCCCGATAGTGTACTGGCGCCGGTAAAACACGGGTGAGTTTGTCAGGGCTATGTATTTTAATATCTGAATGCAAAACAACCCACTCCGAACGGAAGCAAGAACACCACCGTGCGGGACGAGCAGTAATGCAAAATCGACATTCCTGAGCAACCGAGATGCACAAAGATCAAGAGATCAATCGGCCAACCACAAGAAAGGACATCGTCATGAATGGTAATCAGTCTAACTGAACGACTGTCGTGCGTGCGTCCAAAACAATCACGTAACAGGGCAGTCAAGGATATCAAACGATCTAGCAGTGAATGACTGTCAGGCGTGAGCTCGTCTAACACCCTCCTTTAAACTGAACTGAATAGCACGCTAGGTTTGATTCGTATGCTTTACGTCTTAGGTTAGCTGCCAGGTCTCTGCGCTTGGGCTCTGATTCTTGTTGACCATCTTCGATTTGTTGGTATGTCTTCTGTTTGCACGCCAAGCTCTTCCGACGGAGTCAATTGGTACGTTTCCAGCAACCGGTTCAATGATGGTGAAGCTTCCTGTTTTTGGGGAGTCCCTTGCACTTCAAAAAGGGGTCTAATATGGTTTACATGTCTAGTACGTTTGATGGAATACACTTGTATTCTGTACAAAATACTTGAAATCCATTCACTGACACGGCTAGGAATCCAGGATGAACTTCCGTCACGAAAATTGTTTACGTACCCACTATCATTAGGCACGAAATGCTGGGCACGTGCTCCATGATGGTGATTGAAAGACAACTCCATTTGAACCCTGCGCACTGCCTTGGGTAGCGATGGCTTCAAAGTAGCAAGGACCGTTCTGACACGTCCACCGAAAAACGCTTCGAAGGTAGATACGCTTTGTGATACTACAGAATCTGTCGTCGTATGTTAAATCTGCAAGAATTTGTCGATGATTTTTTGGATATTCCCTTTTTCTCCATTCTAATCATTGCATGCTTAAACGTATCGACAAAATGTTCGGCCTGCCCGTTTGACTGTGGATGTAACGCTGAAGTGCGTGAGTTGCAAAAGTCAGCAAATGCTTGGGAAGTAAATTGGGCACCAATGTCCGAAACAATCGCTTCGGGAACACCGAGTTCTGAGATAAGATGGCGTAAGTGTAACAAAACTGCGGAAGAGGTTGTCTATCTCATTTGAAAAATTTCGGGCCACTAAGTAGGCATCCACAACCACCAGATAGTGGAAACCCACCACGAGTCCGGCAAAATCAATATGAGTGAGAGACCATGGTCCACTTGGAGTGTGCCAAGAATGAAGCTCACATTCAACAGATAGTTTTGCTGCCATAGCTCAGCTGTTACAGGAACGAAGAACATTTTCAATATCCTGGTCCATGAATGGTCAGTAGGCAAAGCGGCTAGGTATGGATTTCATACGACCGATTCCCGGGCGTCTTTCGTGGAACTGGTCGTGAATCTTCTTCTGTAGAATCTTAGGAAACACAACTCGGTCCGCTAACATAAGGCAGCCATCAGATGTGTTTAAGGCAAACGTCCTTCTACGAAGCTGCTCACCATATTTGTCCAAGGAGCGTGCAGGCCGACCAGTGCTAAGATACCCCATAATACGTTGTAACCTGGGATCTCTTGCTGTTTGCACTGGGACTGCTTCCGCTGTTAATGGAAGTTGACGTACGAATGTTTGGAATACTTATCTAATTTCGGGATCTAAGGTAATGCTGGATGTAATAATGTCTTAGACTTGCAGTCGACAATCGGTCTGGGTACTGCGTCAACATGACCAAGCGAAGAAGCACCTTTAAAACGTAAATCGAAATCGTATGCTCATGGGGCGGTTACCCAAAGTTGTTCCCCTTGTGAATGGGAATTCCCAATTTCGTGCCGTAATTAGATAGCAATGGTTTATGGTCCGTGTACAAAATAAATTTGTGCACATGCACCAGCATAGGAAATTGCTTAACCACAAAAGCAAGAGCTAGTCCTTCTCTCTCTCTCTATTTGACTCTAATCCTTTTCTGCTGTTGTCAACGCGCGCAGAAAACATGCATCACAGCCTTTTGACATCCATTTGGGAACTGATGCAACAAGACACCACCGATGTCGTTTTGCGATGCGTCAGCAGCGGCAATTATTGATAGTACCCAATCATAATGAGTTAAAAGGAGATCGGGGGACAATGTTTGTTTAATGTCATCAAAGGCTTTCTGGCACTGTGATGATCAATGCCACACTGATTCGTTTGCCAAAAATGCATCTAGTGGGTCCCGGAGTTCGTGCATCTAATGGACAAAGTTGAGATAAGAGTTAACTAGACCCAAGAAAGACTGCGAAGTAACTTTGTTCGTGGGCTATGGCATTAACTTGATGGCTTTTATTTTGTTCTGGTCTGGCTGACGAACGGAATTATCGATAACGGAGCCAAAATATGTGATATTGGTCATCATGAGCTCACACTTCTCAGGAAGTACACGAAATTCAGCTAAATGTATCCTGGAGAATACTTGGTTCAGATGGGTTTGACTATCTTCGTTGGTGGAGCTTTCAATTCTTATATCATCCAAAGAAGCAATGGCACACTGTAGTCCGGATGGCATAGCGTCCATGACTTGTTAAAAGATTGTTGAAGCCCATTTTACTTGGAATGGTAACTGATTGTAACGGTACAAGTATCGATGAGTATTAATAGTGAGCAGTTCCTTTGAACGCCCCTCAACCATTACTTGCAAGTACTCAACAGAAAGATCACTTTTAGAGATCTTTCCTGCATTAAAGTTTATGAATAAATTCTCAGAAACAGTTAAGGGATATTGATGCCTTTCCAATGCGTTATTTAATCCCATGAAAAAATCAGCTCAAATACGCAAACGGCCATTAGCCTTGCTGAAGTCTACAACTGGTATGTTCAATAAATTAAGTTTGTCTATCCAATCTATGCCTAACAAGTTCAAATGTCCATAACGTGTAACGTAACAAACGCCATTAGCATGAAAATTGTTGAGTTCAGACTCGTAGTTGAACTGTAACCAAGTGGTAATTCCGAACCGGAAGCGTTGTGAGCGAGATGTGGAGTTTGAACAAAAGCGGGTTTACTGAGCTTGCTCCATGTCGACCCAGTGATTAGTATAATAACGGAAATCGTACTTAGTTGAAGCCGGACAGAAACACCGTTTATCACCATCGTAACATACTTCCGCCTAACTGATAGTTCTGGTTATTGATTGCAAACGCCTCATTTGAAAGAAAATATTAAAAACTTGGAGTTTTGGAAAAATCTCATGAAGGTCTTCCAGAGGCTCCCTGCAAACATCTGGTTTCCTTATGTCCCATTTTCCCACCACACTTGCAAAGATATGGTCAGTATTCACAAAATCTATCGAAATGCTACCGAGCACAATGCCAACAAACACTAGGTAGACGGCTTGGGCGTGAGAAGTTGGACAGATGTATTGAATTCTGCATTGGCCTGGGACGTCTAGGAATAGAATGAATATCCACCGCATGACTCACGGTGCCGTTAGATCACCTAGGTTTGTCATACTTCAGTGTCAACAGACTTTCATATTACTGTACCAGCTCTTGTCGTCAGACATCTGAATTAGACTCCAACCTAGATACAGAACATGTGCGAATCTCCGCACCTTTTGAAGAACTAACCCACAAACAAAACTTAATCTTTTTAACTGAACACTTGTGAGTGTGCTAAGCTGAAAACGTTTACCTTCTCAGTTGACAACAGCTGCATAAATTACAAAATCATCCTCCTGGTATTTAACACCTTGAAAACATCGGAAACGTGCGATAAAAAGTGGTTTTCGGGCCGAAAATCCTGCTCAAGTGTTGTACAGTGTCATCTACTGATATATCACGTGTGTTCTTCGGTAGCATGTAATTAGAATACTTTTTATACTTTTGTAAACCCAATTTCATCAAAATGACATGCCCCTGAGCTGCTTGGCCTAGCGCACACCCATTGATTTTTAACAAGTTTTCATATCGGCGAAACCATGCATTCAACGTGAGAACATGATCCGGCTGTGTGCCAACTTGCCTGCAGTGGAAACCGTTGAGCCGTAGACGCTGGATGTAACAACATTCGTGTTGTCAATACTTCAATTTAGTCTAGCTCTGACGACTCAAACGGGGCTTGCTGTCTGGACAACATTTCTTTAAGAAATTCCCAATGGACCGTCTTGGTTTACCAACTGGAATTCCGTTACCAGTCTATTTAATCGTCTGACTGCAAAACAACCCATTCGGAACGAGAAACAATAACAGATCGCGCTGGGAAGATCCGTGTTGAAAAACTGACATACCGGCGCAACTGGGATACACAAAAGTTGTGTTGTTTATGGTGTAATGTGGCGCAAGTCTTCCTCTTCGTTTAGCAACTTCGACAAGTGTTTGAAGTTTGACGCAAGACTTACTGATGCCAAGCCAAAAATTCGTTTCATACAAGAATGTTTTACGGCTTGATCAGTATCCCAAGACCTACTGGAAATCTTTGAGACGTTTTCACGTTCGCCTCACTACAAAGTCCTTGAAACGACATGGATACGAACCTTTGGAAATGATTCATTGAAATCTTCCTGAGCTAGAAAGACTTTGTTTACGCTACTACCTAGCCGTGGAAGACCTAAACACTGAGGAATGAGATTCTTTTTACAGGTACATGCACGATGTGTGCACTAAGACAGATGAACGAAAATGTGTTAAACTACTGAGAAGCTTAGAACCGAATGTACCCGAAGCAAGCTTTCCTTTACGCCCAGAACTTTACGTGCACAATTTTCCAGCGTGAAATTAAACAAACTGCAAATGGAAGCTCTTTCTTTGGGTCCAAAATTTTGCGCACCACAATCTATCACCAAGGAGATGCTTTCAGAGGAGCGCTTTGAAAGTTGATGCACCAGCTAATTGATTTGACACCTATCTCTTCCTCACCTACGACCCTTTCAGGACTAGGTTAGTGCACCTTTTTAAAAGTTTTCTGCACTTGTTCAAAAATAGTTACTGATGAACATGGAAAAGCTATTAACGAACTTACCCAATCCTGACGTCATACTTTCACGGCCTGATAAATGGTCGGGTTGGGTTATAATGGACAAGTCGGAATATATGTCGAAGAGGTATACTATTTTGAGCGATACGAGTAAATTCTTGTTGGACCCACTACAAAAGGCTAGCGCTGCACGAGTTAAGACCATGCTCAACAAGTTGCTGAAGAAAGTGAAATAAGCCAACCATATAGTGGATAGGTTGATAGAACAGTTAACCCCATGCGGCTCACAGCCACCTCATTTATATGGGTGACCCAAAGTGTATAAGGCCAACAGACCACTATGTTCGATTATCGACAAGTCTGGCTCTGCCGTACATGCAGTATCAAAACGACTCGTTGAACTATTCGAGTCACTCCGCAAGAACTTATATGTCCATGCTGTGGGATATGCGCTTGAATTTGTTGAGCGGGTAAAAAAGTTGAATGTAAAGGAGAAAATGATGCTCACCTTTGATGTTGAAGCACTCTTTACTAACTTCCCTCTAATAGAAACGGTAAATTTTTATGTGTGAACAAGTAACAGAAAACCGCAACCTCATTAGCATGCCAGTGTGTAAATCGAAGGAACACATTCTACATTGCACTATTAACAGACTCTTTCTGTTCGACGGGAAATATGATCGGCTAATAGATGGAGCTGCAATGGGATCACCTTTGGTACCGATACTTGGTGACTTTTTCTTAGCTAAAGTCGATACTTGAACGACACATTTATCGTTTGCGACTGAACGGTCTATCCTTTACGCCTATTGAACCAGCTTAACTGTGCTCACTCTGCTTTAAATTTCACTTGCGAGACAGAGAATGGCGGTGCACTGGCTTTTCTAGATGTTCTGTTACGACAGCGTAGCGAGTGGTGACTTGAATGAGGTGTATAAGGATAAACAACTTAGGTTGGCCAATATACCCATTATCACAGCTTCGTCCCTATGAAATATAAAAACCTTGTGCCTTGCTTATACTATCAGGCAACAAGAATTTGTAGCCCAGAGACGCTGGCAGTAGAAAAAGACTTCATTCAAATAACTCTACGTAGTAACGGTTACCATACTGCCTTTGTCAAGAAGCACTCCGTAGTCCTTGAAGTCCCTGAAGCTATGCTCACAGTCCGAAAGAAAGACGCCTTTCTCTCTGTGCCCTTCAAAGAGGATAACCCCTTGGAGTTAATTACTATAAGGTTGTCTTATACGTTAAACAAAACTTATCTGGCAGCTCGAGTTCACGTTGTTGCCGAAACAGCTCCTCTCGTCACACAGTATCTCAAAGAAAGACTACCGGTTGAGTCCGAATGCTTCGTACTATACCAGTTCGCCTGAGCCTGTGGTGCTAGGTACGTTGAGCACATCACCTGACGTCTATCAAAACGCATAGTAGAGCACTGCCATCCATTTTATCGAAGACGAATGTGCACGTAACCCTGAGCCGATTGTGTAACCTTCACGCGCCTACTCTGCTCGCAGTCAGGGCGAAACTTTTACCACTGTCTAGGGCGACATAAGTAGTTGCTACGCCACTGGCCAAATGAGCAACTGGAAAACGATGTTTTCAGCCAAATGTTGAATATTCTAGGTGTCTTATTCACGTGTTTGCGTGCACACAGTTGTCTGTCTCCCTTTAGTGTGGTTGAAAACCTGTTCTTTCTCCCACCATGCAAGGCGTGGAATTAGGCTTAATCTAGACGGCATTACATAAAACCACGACGTGCATGTTGGCGCCGTCTAGCAGAAACGTGCCTCGTTCTCAACAGTAGACTGCAGTATGATCCGTGTTGCTATCGTCCCTCAGGCTACATGGGGCCAGTGAATGATATTCTCTCTTCAATGCCCGATCCAAATAGAGTTTTTGGTTGTTTGAAGCATGGAGAAGAACCAGTCACCACAATAGCCTTCTATGGAGTGCTTTCGCAAATTTCGAACCAACCATCCTTCCGCAAAAGCTTAACACTTAAATAAAGCCACAGATGCTGCATGTCATCCAAACCTGACTTCTCTGACGTAAATTCGATGTTAATGCGCTTGAAGCCCCTAAAGGTAAGTGACCAACTACTTTAGGGGCTTGTTTCGTCTCTCCTAGCGAATCAAGTTGCATGCCCCTGGCTTTCATCAGCCAAGAGATCTCAACATAGAATACGTAATATGGACGAACCCAAAAGACACTCGTCTCGTTTTGTCGTAACGTAGAAATACCAACTTGAGAGACCACCGGCTCAAAATTGTCCTCAACAACAGCCAACTTACTTGACGACAAAACCGTCTCGAACTTGAACGCTATACCAACTCAAGTCAACTTTGCCTCTACATTAAGGCTTTTCAAATTACGGCTCGGTTGCAGACTACCCCATCTGCATTAACTTATATAGTCGGTTTCCATTGGAGGACGAAAAAATGTGAACCAACCAGTGTGCACACCAGCCCTCTACGTAACGTAGCCGTGAGGAAGCCTGCATCGGTGTTCAAATGAACTGATTGTTGAGTTACGGGAAACCAGAATTCCCCCTTCCTTCTTTTCCTGTTTGTCCTTCATTTTGTAACCTAACCTCCGGTCATCCTACGGGAGTTGCAAAGAACTAGCTGTATATCCGTCATAAGAAAAGGTGTTGGAATTCAATATCTCGGACTATGCTTGTAACAGACCGGCATCGCGTGAATTCGGATGATTTTGAATACAACTCGGTTTTGTAGGATTTTATTATGGCAACGTTTCACTCTTGACGCAAGAGCTTCTTCAGGCCAGGTGAATAGGTACACAATTGGCTTAGCTTTTTATGCGAAAGTAAGGTGAAGATTACAAGGAAGAATATGAACCATTGGATAATAGTGTTACAGGTCAATAAGTCAAGTAGTCATTCTAGTGAAACAACAAGCATCGAGCGTTTCTCATCGATGCATGTCACCGGTTGTTCACATGGGAGGCATTCCTTCCTTGTAGCTTCGGATTCACGCTCCAACCTGAGTTCGTCCACCGACACCTGTTCTGACTGACCGAGTTAACACAGCCCGCCACGTGTTCGATAATTCTACCCCGTTTGTTCTGTTCACACAGTTAATAGTCTTAATAATCTCGATCGCCTCAGCAAGCAACCTTTGGCTTGTTGCAGGTAACCCCCTCTTAAGCTTCTCGACATTGTCCCAATCAATCACGTGCCCTACGTCTAGCGCGTGTACGCCCACTGCTGACTCTTTTAGTAGGACCCTGTGTTAAGGCGCATTTTTCGATGGACGCGAAATGCGCCTCTCACGTTCTGCTATCCTCGTGCGTAGCTCTCTCACTGTTTGACCTATATACACGTGCCCACAATCTTTACAATTGATTTTATAAACACAATTTTCATTATGTCTCTTGGAAGCGGATCCTTCAAATGCATAAGTGTTGAATAGAGCGTTTGATCCTTTTGAAAGACCGCTCGTATTTTCTCCCTGTGTAGTATTAGCCTGACTGCTTTTGAGGTTCCCTTTTAATAGGGGATGCCTCCCGTCCCAATTCACTCAGCTGTGCGACGCGGAGGTGTATTTAAAGCTTTCTGCAACTGGCGTTTCACTAATCGCCTCGGATATCCGCCGTCTATTAAGTTGCTCCCGTCTCCTTACGAGCGGCCTTCCTGTCCTCTCCCTCTGTGCACAGAGTCTGGGCTCTATGAAACGCAGAGGATAAAATAGCGGCATAGACTTGTTTTGGATGACTCGAACTGTAATGAAGTGCTCTGTCCGTACCTGCCGGCTTACGATATATCGTCGTCTTTAACCGTCTAGCGATCCTATGAACTAGGCAATCGAGGAATGGCTGCGTGCCACTGCAAGATTCTAGTTCTATAGTAAAGTTTATGTTCCATTAAGATAGTTCAGATGGTTTAGAACCTCATCCTTCATATCCCGCTTTGTAATCACAAATGTATCACCCATGTTGCGCCAGCAAATCTTTGGTGAGACACTGGAGTTTGTCAGCGCCCTTCTCTAAATTCTTCCATATAAAGATTTGCCAAAACGGGGGAAATTGGTTACCCCATGGCTCTAAATCCACCTCCGCGTCGCACAACGGAGTGGATTGAGACGGTGGGAATCCCCTATAAAAAGGGAATCTCAAAAGCAGTCAGGCTAATACTACACAGGGAGAAAATACGAGCGGTCTTTCAAAAGGATCAAACGCTCTATTCAACACTTATGCATTTGAAGGATCCGCTTCCAAGAGACATAATGAAAATTGTGTTTATAAAATCAATTGTAAAGATTGTGGACACGTGTATATAGGTCAAACAGTGAGAGAGCTAGGCACGAGGATAGCAGAACGTGGGAGGCGCATTTCGCGTCCACCGAAAAATGCGCCTGAATACAGGGTCCTACTAAAAGAGTCAGCAGTGGGCGTACACGCGCTAGACGCGGGACACGTGACTGATTGAGACAATGTCGAGAAGCTTAAGAGGGGGTTACCTGCAACAAGCCAAAGGTTGCTTGCTGAGGCGATCGAGATTATTAAGACTATTAACTGTGTGAACAGAACAAACGGGGTAGAATTATCGAACACGTGGCGGGCTGTGTTAACTCGGTCAGTCAGAACAGGTGTCGGTGGACGAACTCAGGTTGGAGCGTGAATCCGAAGCTACAAGGAAGGAATGCCTCCCATGTGAACAACCGGTGACATGCATCGATGAGAAACGCTCGATGCTTGTTGTTTCACTAGAATGACTACTTGACTTATTGACCTGTAACACTATTATCCAATGGTTCATATTCTTCCTTGTAATCTTCACCTTACTTTCGCATAAAAAGCTAAGCCAATTGTGTACCTATTCACCTGGCCTGAAGAAGCTCTTGCGTCAAGAGTGAAACGTTGCCATAATAAAATCCTACAAAACCGAGTTGTATTCAAAATCTTCTGAAATCATTTTGTTGCGGCAGACAATCGGGGCTAATGGAACTACCTGCCCCGGTGTGGTCGATCAGGCAATCCATCAAGTTTGCATGCGCGTTGTTTAATTCACGGTTAGTTGTACTTTGCCTGAGACGTGTAGGTAGAGCGTTTGCGTGCACAGCCTTTGCAAGTTCTTTTTGTAGTCGAGGCTGGGTGAATCAGGCGCTAAACTTTGTGCTAGTAGAGTATAAGCTGACGCGCCGAACCTGGCTAGCTGTTGGCGGACATCTGTTGATTCCGCTGCTGGCTGCTCTACGGATAACTGGAGCAGGTGGAAAATGAAGTGGCCGGATTTCATCACGCTGACTCAATGGGGTTCCTATCCGATATCTTACCAACTTGCTATGTTCAGACACACTATTGGCGACGATGCCAGACGAGTACTTATGACTCTGGATTGCGGTGATCTGGAGGAGCAGGAGCCAGACAATTCAGAGTTAAGCAGGAGCTTTGGGGATTACTGCGAATGTCAAACAAATGAAACATGCCAAAGATATCTGTTTTTTGGTCACTATCGCTCACCGGATGAATCATTTGCGATCTACATTATAGAATTGAAGGCTTTGGTGCGAACCTTCAACTACTGTAACTGTATGCGGGATTCTCTAATACGCGACCGCATCCTAATTGGTATAGGAAATGGCGACCTCCTAAGTCGCTTTCTGAGACAGAAAAACCTGTCACTAAATCAGTGTGTGGATAGGTGCCTTGGGTAAACAAGACCTTCACGACGGTTCCAGAATTTGCCGGCGAGCACGACAGAAGAACGTTGTACAGTATCGAAGACCAAGGAAGCCCTATCCTTGCATTCCGAGAAGCAGAAAACCGGCTGTCATTTTTGTGCTCGGGAGCAGCCAAGACGAAAGGAGAGTTGTCCAGCTTGGGGTAGGACCTGCGTGAAATGTAAAAAGAAAAACCATTTCGCTGGTTGTTGCAGCTCGGCCAACATGCGTGCGGTAGACAAGGAAAGTCAACACGACACATAGGAACTCTCAATAAACAGCATGGAGCATTTTAGATGGCAGTAGTGCATTTTTGCTACACTGTTAAGTCAAGGACGCCCAGTTCGTTTTCAGTTCCATTAGGGAGCCACTTTGAACATACTGCCCGAGAGATATTGTGCGGGAGTAAAATGTACTGAAGCACGTTGATGTCTCAAAATGCGAAACGGCTTGTGATTATAACCAAAAGGAAAAGCTGTCGTGACCACTATCAACCATAAAGACGGAACGGAACACCAGCTTAAGTTCCTGATTGTGTCAGCAGATCTTAAGCCCATCTTGGGTATTGATTCCATCCAGCGCCTTGGTTTTGTTTCATTAAATCATGGTCGTTTTGTTTACGCCGGCTGTTCACACGCTTGACGTGCGTGCTTTCGGTTTATTTGGAATAATTCTCTCTAACTTCTGTCTATCTTCTCGCAGCGTAGTCACCTCACGCGCATTCGAACCGGATTTACCATCCCTACACAGTGATCTATCATACGTGGAATTATTTTATACCACTAACGTTTTAACCATCACTAACCGATTTGATTGTCATCCGCGATTGAACACAAGTGGATAACTCATTCACTTTGTGCCCATTGCCCTTCTGTGTACTACCATTCGGTGCAGAATTCTCGAGGCAGTCTGAAAAGCCTAAGCTTACTTCAATCCGGCGTTTCTCAACGCATCCGTGAAGGAATTTGTGATCTCGCGATCTGTTTTCACCGCTGTGCAGTTTCATCTACTGGGTCCCAAACCAACCGGAGCTAACATCGATGGATCAACCGACTAACACTTAACACGTGCGTGTAAGAGAACAATGGAGGCAGCCAGCGCGCCACGCAGACTCACGCTTACCTTGAAGCTGGAAGTTGAAGTGACCAAAGCGTGACATCAAAACAGCACGCCTACTGTGAACATGTCTCGTATGAAGAGCAAATGCGAATCATGTGCGAAAGTGGTAAAAAAAATCTATTGTGTACCATGTGTTTGAATTCATATCACACTACCTGTCTTGGGACGGGACCGACAAAACGGTACACTAAAAAGGCAGAGGAGTTTTGGTTCTACCAAGTATGCCATTTTATCCCGGTCGTTTGATGTCTAGCTGTGCTACTAAAGAGGTGCGAAAGACTAACAGAAGTGGTAGAGCAACTGGTGAGCGCCCGGGTTACACCTATCGGGGGAAACGGACATGCACTTGTATGTGAAAATAACCCCCAGAATTCTCTAGTCAGGCCGAAGAAGAGAGCTAAGCGTCCCAACCTAACCCCAACGACTCAGCCCCCAGCATTACCAATTCCATACTCTCTCTTACAAGCAAAAACGTTGCCTGCAGCGCGCTTGCCTAACGTTCTGTACAGTGTGTTGCACCTAGTAGTCTGTTCGCTACACAGGAGACCGCACGTTACGGTCACCCAGTCATAGTAAACAAGGTGGCAACGTACGCATCGTTTGCCACCAAGCAAACACCGGAAAGAGAACCGGTGACTTTTGTGCCCGAACTAGAGAAAACTAAAATTTCGTAGCACGGATGGCCCCATTAGTGCCGTTCTCAAATTCACCAAAAACACCGGATATTAAGGCTCCAAATCCAAAACCAGCAGCCACCAGGAGCAACCATGGTGCCTTAAATCTTGTGTGCACAAATGTTCCCGAATCTAAATCCAATACACTTAAGGGTAGGTTGACGGACGATCGAAATCAATGGGGTTCCAGCTGTACGTCGAACGGTGTCAATACTAACCCCATGAAAATAAAACGGATCACGCGTCACCCAAATGCGTTGCACTACGGTGAACTCCGGTTACTTCGGGTAACACTAAACTCGGCGAACGAGAGAAAGGCCGTCTGCTGTCTGCGAATCGTCTCCGCAACGACTCAAGTGAAGTGCGCATACTACCTGAGATCCCGTGGAAGAAAGGCTCAGCGGACCGCGCTAACAAAGATAGGTACAGAAAAAGTCAAGATACGAAAACAGCGATTGCTCACGGTGTTACTGAGCATACAGATTCCTCTTCCGATGATGCTCAGAAGCACGAACGCGAGCAATGGCACTACGTTTAGGAGGATCTTTCTCTCGAAAATGTCATGGCCACCTCGTTGACAAGGATCCCCATACCACCAAACAATAGGAGGTGAGGTCCCAGGCTGTTAAAAGATGTGTTGCAATCAGAACTAACGGCACAAACCCTTCCAGAGAACTGCACTAAATTCCCTAGCAAATTGCCAACAGAAATTTGTCTGAAAGCAGCGGTAACATCATCACCTTCTAATGATAATTCAGTTGAGGCACTACACTCAATGAAACGCCAACTGTAGGACCCGACTCGGGGACGGTATCAACAATAGCCATAATATCCGGAGGGACACAGCAGAGCACGATCAAACGCCGGGATCCGGCGCACCTGATACCTGACTATATACCAAATTTATCTCGACAGTCTGCAACCCGTCCAAAAAACGATTAGTCGCCGACCCTTTATTGGTCGGCGTAAACTCACTTTCTTCATCCATCCAAACTAACCCACTATTCGTCTCCAAGAAGCTCTCATACATGTACACAAATGCCCAAGGTCTACTCAGCAAATTAGCTGTATTAAGACCTCAACACGCAGCATGGGACCTCATCGCTGTCACCGAAACGTGGTTGCACTGTGAGATAACGGATGCCGAAATCCCGCTAAAATGCATGTCTGTTGTCCGGGCGGATCGAGCCAGAAAAGGTGGTGGGGTGGCCCTCTACTTTCGTAACAACATGCAATGCGAACCCATAAACGATTCGGAAACCGACGTACCTGACTCCATTTAGTGTAGTTTCCGGCTGAGCGTGAACTAACTTGGACTATTGGTTGCTGTTTACCGCCCACCATCGTCTACTCCTGTGATGGACTTCAACGTGGCGGCTGCGTTGAGGAAAGTGATAAACAGAATTCACAGTCACGTTCTGGTCACCGGCGACTTCAACTTACATGCTCTAGAATCCCAGGCCACACCAGGAGAGCAATTCAAAGCAGACCTGCAACATCTGGTTTCATACATTTCGATTTATGGCCAGGTCACTACGCCCACCAGATCCAGAGGAACTAACAGGCCATCCATAATGGACCGCATAGTAACCAATGAAGAATTGGTGGTCGAGAGAGTGATAACCGATACTCCTCTGGGCCGCAGTGATATTGCGACGCTAGTGTTTCATTACATGTGCTACGCGGATTATCCTAAAGAGCATGCCGAGGAATATCATGTCGTAACCAACTATGACGACCTGTCTGACCTCATTGATGCAACAAGCTGGTCGTTCTTAGCCGAATTGACCCCTGAGGTGGTCTGCGGAGAATTCGTCAACATAGTTAACAAGCTCGTGGCAAGGACATCTGAAACCAAACTCTAGCGGCCTAAAAGGGTGAAGTCTTTCGTAAGAGCAGGACACGTAAATGCATGGCATTAAGGGACTTGGCATGGCACACCTACATAGCCTCCCCGAACGACCATACCTGGGATGTCTACACAATACAATGGAACCACTGTGTCAAACTCGTCCGGGAGGATAAACTGAAGAACCAACAAGGTTTAGTGGAAAAGGTTTGCTCCAATCCCAAACTGCTATACAGACACGTAAACAATTTGCGCCGCGTTAAGCGCGGTATTCCTGCTCTGCACACAGCATGCGGGTTAGCCCAAACCGCACAAGAGGCGGCCAAACCTTCTTGGACAACAGTTTGGCCATACCTCCCAAAGCGTGCAATCATCATACATCCTGCCTAAGCAATAATGCCGCCAGCAGGGCTAAATCAATTATCGTTTACCTCCGCAGCTGTACTGAAGTGGCAGATGTCTCTGTGCGAGTTCAGCTCCCCGGGTGTGGACGGCATTCGCCCGACGGACTTGAAAGTTGCTGCCATGAGTTCGGCAGCGCCACATGTAATTTTCGTACAAAGATGTCTGAAAGCGATGCACGTCCCCACGATGTGGAAGCACGGAGTCATCACGCCAATCTACAAATTGGCAGCCGTGCTGAACCAGCAAATTATCGCCCGATAACACTACTTCCTGTGATCTCCAAGGTTATGGAATACATTGTAGCTGAGGTATTAATGGGGTACCTGGAAAACAACAAAATTCTCGTTCCGGAGCAGCACAGGATTTCGCCAAAAGTCGGTCTTGTACCACTAATCTGCTGATTTCTCTCGCAAGCTGTAAGGCATCTGTGGACTCCGGTGTAGGAGTCGACGCAGTCTACCTGGATTTCTCAAAGGCATTCGACCGTATGGACCATCGCATTCTCCTCCACAAATTCCAGAAATATGGAATCGGTGCTCATGTTCTGGAACGGCTAGAAGACTTTCTCGTGCAACATCACCTGAAGGTGAGGGTTCGGAGCAGTCTATCGGAATCCATCGAAGTTCAGTGCGGCGTACCTCAGGGCTCGGTGCTTGGACCCCGCCTGTTCCTAGTTTCCATAAGTGATCTTGCGAGCGTGCTATCTTCTAACCGTTTGCAATTTGCTGATGATCTAAAGGTATGGCGCACTATAGCTGCAACGGAGGATCACACAGCGTTACAGGAGTACCTGGATAAAGCGTACACATGGTCCATCGAGAACATGCTGCATTTCAACGTCACCAAGTGCAAAGTTCTCAGCATATGACACAGGAGTACATAAAAGTACCGCCTAGGACCACAAACACTACAGCGGGCTTCTCACGAATGCGATCTCGGCGTGATAGTTCAAGATGACCTCGGTTGTTTGAAGCAGACTGAAAAGGCATCTGAGGAAACAAGCCAGTACCTCGACCTTCTTCGCAGAGCTTTCGGAGAGTTTGACCCTTCAGTCTTTCCAAAAATGCTTAGTGCGTAGCTGAGACCGCACGCGGAATACGCAATTTAAGCTTGGCAACCCTGGCTCAAGCACCATCTCACCGTGCTCGATACTGCACAACGTAGGGAAACGAAGAGCGTCAGAGGTTTGACCAGCCTCCCCTGCCCACTCAGGCTGAAGACTCTCAAAATATACACTGAAGGTTATCGGCGTATAAAAGGGCTTTTCCATAATGATGTACCGGATCCTGAAAAACTCCAACCACCCATGCCATTCCCTTCAGATACACAGTCAAAACATCCCGATAAGTGGTCATCATTGTAAGCTGGTCATGCAGTACAACCGACTGGAATGTCGGCGAAACTTTTTCTCCCTTTGAGTGTCACAGCCTTGGTAAGCCCTCCCGGAACATGTAATTAATTCTCCCACCCCATGCCTTTTCAAAAGAATCCTGACAAAACTCTGTCACATTCACACTGCGTGCTATATCCCATGACCACCAGATGCTGGCAATAATGCACAACAGACGGTGGATAGTGCCATAACCGTACTCGAGAATGAGTCACTCCAAACCCCTTATACAAAATTTGATAAACGCTACAAATATAGAAATTGGATTTCGGTATCCCTTTGACCCAAGATAGTTGCACACAAGTAAGCGTTGTCCTTGCTATCTTTTTTATTTTTTTCTCTCTTATTACGTGATCAATCTTCACTCCCCTTATTGTTTGTGTGCGCACATTCTAATCGCAAACTCCCTGTATACGGCAATGCAGTTAAATCTGTAATCGCCCAAACCGACGATTCCAATATCCTTTGATCTGCCTTTTCTCACTCTAACCACCCTACGGGACACGTCAGGTATCTGCTATTGTACCCAGTATAAAACATTGTTCATCATTGTCGATTGTTCTTGTCAGGCTGCTGCAGATATTGCTGATTTGTATCTTGCCGTGTTCGATGGGGGTATTGGGAAATTCGATGGATGCGTTCATTTATAGCTAAACGAATCCCTTAGACCAACAGCACTGCCAGCTAGGAAGGTGCCCATAGCATTGCGCGAAAGCCTGAAGGGTTTGTCCACTTTGGGCGTCGCTGTTAAGTTCGATGATCCTACACATTGGGTAAGCCAAATAGAAACCGTCACTAAAAATTCCGGTGATTCGCGGGGTATCGACCGTAAACCGCTCAATGCCTCGCTTAGAAGATAGTACTACACCCTACCGACTATAGACGAGATACTACCAGTTATCAGAGGGAAAACTGTTCACGAAAGTCGAGTTCGCTTTAGCCTTCTGACATATAGCGCTTGACGAAGAGTCTAGCTATTTGACGACATTTGGAACGCCTTCTGGACCTTTTAGGTAGCTCCCTTTGCCCTTCGGTCTAAAGGGATCCAGTGAGATATTTCAGAAGCGGCCGCTGCTAGCACTGCACAATCTTCCTGGAGTCCTTGGTATAGTAGCTGAAATGCTAGTTTTTGATGCTACTCGAGAGGAATATGATCGTCACCTTCACCAGTTTCTACAACACTGTAGTGAAAGAAACATCAAACTAAAGCGTGAGAAAGTCGAGCTACGCAAAACGGAAGTGGCATTTCATGGGCACATGCTAACTTCAGCAGTAATGAAACCCGATCCAGAAAATATCAGTCATAAACGAGATGTGCCCCCCCCCACAGACCCAAAGGCGGTTAGCAGGCTAAGCGGAATGGTCGACTACTTGAGCCGTTTCTTCCACGACTGGTTGATATGATGAGACCGATTAGGAAGTTGACCCATAAGGGTGAAGCTAGGCAACGGGGCTCTGAACACGAAAATGCTTTTAGGAAGATCAAGGAATCCATTACAAAAGCACCTGTCTTTGCCTACTTTGGTCCGTCGCTTCCACTCGAGATTCAGTGTGACAATAGCCATTACGGCGTTGGAGCTGTGCTTATGCAAAGCGGCAAGTCTGTCGATTTTCGCAGTCGCAAGCTTACAGAGGCCGAGCGTCGTTACGCACAAATTGAAAAGGAAATGCCAGCGCTGGCTTAAACAGTGGATCGTTTCAACGATTTTACGTTCGGCCACAAAACAACTGTCTTCACTGACCACAAGCTACCTGTATCCATCGCTAGTAAGCCACAACGTCGCTCCATGTCGCCTGTAAAGGATGCTCATTTGTCTGCAGAAGTATGACTTGGATATAGTCTGCCGACCAGGATCCCAGATATACATTGCGGACAGGTTGTCAAGGCCGCACCTGTCAGACGCATCGGAAATGGAGGAAGACCCGGATTTTGTCCACGCAACACAGCTGATTGTGGTCACTAAGGAACGTTTGCAGCAGCTCCAACAGTGCACGGAGGAGGAGGAACAGTGCAGACTACGGAGGCAGACGATAATAGACGGATGGCCCGAAGACAATAACCAATTGCACAAAGTGTTAACTCCGTTCTTTCATTTTCGCGACGAACTCATCACCCAAGAGAGATTATTATTCAAGGGCAACAGGATAGTGGTTCAGAAGGCATTGCAACGTTCAGTGCTGTAGATGGTACACTATGCACACTTGGGAATCAACAATTGAGTGTCAAAAGCACGTGAGCTGATGTTATGGCAAGGAATGACTAGCCAAATACGTGATTAGGTATCAAACTCGTTAACATGCAGGACACACGATGTGCGCCAGCCGAAGGAGCCAATGACGCTTTATGATGTTCCGGATAGGCCCTGGCAGACGGTCGCATTGGACACTTTTGCTCACGTCGGAAAGAGCTATTTGATTGTAGTCGACTATTTTAGTGACTATTGCGAGACTGATGCCATTACGTCAACCTGCGCGCGAGCGGTAGTGAACAAGTTACGGTGTCAATTCGCTCGACATGGAATCCCCGAGGAGGTGATTTCCGACAAGGGGCCGCAATTCAGTAGTGCAGAATTCCGCGCTTTTAGCAAGAAGTGGGATTTTTGGCATCGGCTCAGCAGCCCGTACCACAACCAATCGAATGGGAAGGCTGAGTCAGCAGTGAAGGAGGCGGAGAGAGTTTTTACCAAAGCTAAGGTGACCCACGAGTATCCCTACCTAATGCTGTTGGAGAGAAGAAACACGCCGTCTACCGAGATCGGATTAAATCCGCTGAAGCGACTTTTCAGTCGCAGAACAAGAACGCTGCTACCGGTCGCTACAATGCTGCTACAGCCCGAGATAGCACCGGACGCTTCCGTGCATAACCGACTACGGATGAGAATGCTAGAACAAAAGAAGCACTAGGATTGTGGATCGAGAGGCTCCCACCCTTAGCCGTAGGAGAAGAAGTATGGGTGCAACCCACACCAGATTCGAGAGAACGTTGGCGGATGGGAGTGATTGAGGGTCGCAGAGGTGAAAGAAGCTACGAAGGCAGGATAGGGAGTAATACCACTAGACGGGAGCGGGTGCAAATTAGGTGAGCACGTGATGGACGGACCCCGCTAAGCAAGGATCGGCAGCCGCAACAAGAAAGGGTACTTGCAACCTCAGCCCGAGACATCAGGCGTATGCGCAGCGGAAAACCGTACGGAACTTATTTCAACAACATAGTATAAAAACGAAAAAGGAAAGGACGTGATGTGGCTGACAGTTTGGGCTAATGGAATCGCCTGCCCCAGTGTGGTCGATCAGGCGATCGATCCAGTGGGCAGGTGAGTTTTTAAAAGCACAGTTAGTTGTACTTTTCCTGAGACGTGTAGATAGAGGGTTTGCGTGCAGAGCCGTTGCGAGTTCTTTCTGTAGACGAGGCTGGGTTAATCGGGCACAAAACAGTTCAATCTTCGGTTTACCGTTCTTGGTTGTTTTAAACGCGCCTCTTTGGTGAGGTGTAAGCAATTTATAGTCCTTTGAACTCTACTACGTCACCACGGCGTTCAGCTTGAAGGAGTATGGACCCTCCAACACCAACTGCCTTTATTTGACCGGTCGACAAGCACAGCTGTGATACTACTAGACACGATGTATTCTGGAGAGCAAAGTATCACTCGTTGTCCAGTGGCCCTAAGTCCTTTATTCCAACTGAAGATGTACGTTTACTGGTATATTTGTGGGTTGTCTTTTTTCCGATGTTTCTTACGGTTTAATGCAAGCGCAGAGCTTCGTAAGAAGTAAGGCAAAATCTTGTACCGATCAGGGGGGCTTCGCTAAAGTACATCAGCATCGCTTCCCTGGAGGCTGTTTAACCGGGGTTGGATACATTTAGACGTATTTTCATTTCATTTCTTGGTTGGTCTGTAATTTCTGTTTGTACAATACTCACCTTAAACTCCCAGACAGTACAAATTTCTTGGGTGTGACGTAAACCGGTGTGATTACACGAGACCTACACTTCGTCACTGGGGTTATGTAACTGATGTTGGTGTGCCGTAATGCGAATATGGCTTGACGGGAGCACCCCGCATGACTTGGTGAAAATCCGGTAGTGTATTAATGCTACGGCTAGTTTTTGTGATTTGTATGACCGTTTGACGGTATGCCACATAGTGTTGTTTGACGCTGAGTTGGTAGCTGATTCAATGAGGAACACTAAAAGGGAAGTGATCACTTTTGTCCACACAGTAATAGTGCCAGGAGAGGTCCAGTTCACAAGATTGCCAAGTAAGTTTCTTTTCCGTCGTTGTTTCAATTCATGAGTGGGGTTCTAAGTAGCAGGATGTCACGGCTGCATGTTCAGCAAACTACCAACTTTCGGTTGCCATTTAATCAGACAAGGAACGTCTACGTGCGAACGTGATTCCCACGAAAGTCAGAACAGCATTTGATGCATCCTTATGACCAGTGATACCCAGGTAGATGTAACCTATAAAATTTAATTTTAACGCGTTTTCCTAGTATATCAAGTAAACAAACTATTGGAAACACAACCTTATTGTGATAAATGGGTTTAATGTATGCATGTGTTCGATTTGTGCATCAAGTGCTACCTAGCTGCGAATGTTCTCACACTGATACAAAACAGCTTAACTGTATCTCGGTTCATCAATGAACCCTTGGCGGCAGAGGCCTGACCCAAACTGTCTGGTTCATCGACAAGTTGTCTGGTGGGGTCAATTTCAGCGATCTGTTGATCAACGGCAGCATCAAGGGGGTGCGGTTTTTCAATTGCGTGAGTCGCTCAACTTCAGTCACCTTGAGTTAGCGAAACACTGAGATACCTTCTCCTACCGGGGGTTACACATATTACTTTCTAAATGCATCGCTTACAACAGTTTCGCAGAGGTCTGCTTAATGTCCAATCTTTATCATGCCTGGAAACAAATCGATTTCAGAAGCACTATCATGCGTAAGAATATCAAGAAAATAAAACACATTGAAAAACCATTTGCAAACTTGTCTTTACCAACTAATCCGACCCATATGTTCTCTTTTATTTCTATCACCGCACCTTTCCTACTCCGGACCGATAAAACACTATTCATTTACCACACTTACTACATTCCGTGAAACCTGCCTAATACCGTGTTAGTCAGTTAACATCGAGGCTTAAGAACCACTGAGTCTAGCTGCTGTCCCTTGTTATGCACCTACCTACTGGCCATGTCGATTGAACACTGTTTTGATTAGACAATCAATGACACCTCTCTGACTGTTTAGTACGGAATTAAACTGGAGTCTACATCGGTGACAGCAACTATTCGAACCTCGTTGCAATTTGTCATCGTACTGCTAGGTTGCTTTTTTTCTCTGTCTCGGATTTCCTTCTAATTACTTATGCTTCATTTAACTCCGCATATCTCGGATTGTAATTATTCGCATTTTTGCACTCACTCAGCTCAATCCGGATAAATGGTCTCAGTACAAGTAATCCAATAACGTCAGCTGAGTGGATGCGTGGTTGATTACATTTCCACCTACTGTCTCACAGGTTTATATAATTTTTAATGTGTCATTTTTGAACCCAACTAACAATTGGTGTATCCTAGCATGTCAGGACTCTATTAGGTTACTGCATAGCTTAACGGTTATAATCTTCACGCTGTTATTTGTAGCATCAATTTTGCCGTCATCAGATTTATGCTACATTATTACCATATCTTTGACAATTGTTACATGAAAATATCGAGCACCGAAACCGTCTCTCTTTTACGAAAGGTGTACACAAATAAACCGAACGTTTGAAATAGCGCAGCAATCAGCAGCAGGAGCGTGCTACGGCTACTGAGCGTATGTGGTGACTTGCTTAGACAACGAACTGCCATTTGCCACATTTCCCTCTGTTGGTGGGTGAGCTATAGCTGCTGAAGTGAACACGGGCACAAGCTGTTCGTCGGATTAGCGCCTCAGAGACAATGAAAGAGCTTGAAGAACAAAGGGTGTGTGTGAAATTAATCTACAAACTTGGCAAAACTTCTACAGGGATATTTCAGTTGCTTATCCCAAGCATACGGGGAGGTCTGTATGAGTCGCACGTAGTGCTATGGGTGGTTTTAATGTTTTGAACACGGCAGAATGTCGGTCTGTGACGATCCCAAGCTTGGAAGACGTCGCACTTCAACAAACGGTGACCATGGCTATAGCGTTTTTGCTGTCATCCTGGGAAATCGTCGTTGAACTGTTCGAGAAGTTGCTGACGAAGTAGACACAAGTGTTGGATCATGCCATCAAATTCTAACGCGTTTGAGGGATGCTGTGCGCAAGAAGAGGCCTGAACTGTGGAAAAACCAGACTTCGATGTCGCATCATGACAATGCGCCGGGTCAAGCAGCGCTACTTGTCCGCAGCTATCTAGCAACACCTCCCCATCCCGTTGTACGCTATCCCCCGCATTCTCTGGATGTAGCCCCTGCAGACATTTACCTGTTTCCCAAAGTTAAAACGTTGAAAGAACGTCGTTTCCAAAGCATAGAGGAGATTCAGGAGAATGTGACAACAGACCTGCGTGCCATCCCAGAAAGTGCGTTCCAGGAGGCTTTCCAAAACCGGGAGCACAGTTGGGAACGTTGAACTGCTAGTAGAGAAGACTCCTTTAGGGGGAAAATTGCTTAAAATCATGTACAAAGAGAAATAAGTATGTTATGGTAAAAGTTCAGTTACTTTTTGAACCCCCTCGTATTTCGCTGCTTCTGTGGATGGCATAGTTTATGTATTCTTTCACTTAAACTGACCGATTGTGGTTTTACGAAGAGGAAGGGTGTAATTTTCATTGATATCTTCCTCTGACACATCATAGATGATAAAACGTTGTAATTGTGGACCACTATGTGTAGGTTAATGTCACCGAGCAGTGTATTATGCCCATGTTACATTGTTCCTAGCATTTGTTTTAATCGTTGGGAGACACACTTGTGATGTCATTATGCACACTTCACTTGGAACACCAGCGAGTTATTAAAGATCACAAAAATAATAACGTTAAATACAGTCAGTTGATGAAAGTCTCTCCCGCTGATGCAATCGTCAAGTTCACCATCATATTGCGGACGGAATTCGTACAGTTGTGTCGCTTGACCATTCCGACGCTCTTTTAAAGGACCGCAATTAGCGACTTTTCAAATGTCGAGTTGGCCGGAATGCGCTTCGCCAACCTTTTGACTTTCGAAATAGTTCCTATACCCGTTTTATTGCGGAGTAAGTCGAAAAAAATGCAACTTGTAGGACGAGCACACGTTCTTCCTCAGCTTTTCCAGTCTGTGTGTGGATAATTGTGTTACGCATAACCAGTCACGCACCATTTATCTCCACTCCTCCACGTGCTCTTCGACGGACATTGAGGACTGCAACATTGCAGGTGCCCATCGTTTACGACCCTTGGGTAAACCATGCCACAGTTGACGTCGCCATGCAACCTCTGACTGTGGGCCGCACGACATTCGCGCATGGCCCTATACTTGAGTGGGCCTGTACCCACCGCAGATGAGGATTGAACCAACCCCCGTCTATGCAGATGTACTTCTCTTGCCTTGCGGTGCTGGGTAGTCAAGAACATTGGCCTGTGATCGTGTGGCACTGTTAGCGTGGTCCAGCTCGTAATGACACTTGAGCGCGATACTTGGTTTTCTAAGGACAGTGAATGTCGAACATACCGCCTGATTGATCTCCTTCCACTTTAGCCGTTCCTGTGCCTACACTAAAGTAGTGTCCGTATGCTGTGTAACCCTCTCTTCGAGGCGACGTAGGAAGACGTGAGTCAAATTCTGCTATTTCTTTTACCGTTGCGCTTGGTGACAGCGCCTCCCTGTCGGTAGGTGTTGGTGGCGCTTATTTCCGAGCTTTCCCTGATTGCAGCGGTTTCAGCAGTATCATGGGTGGCTTCATTTCCGACGTACATAAGCTTGATAAGGATTTCCTTCTATGTCAAGGACACTTCTGCATCGTCGGTGCCTCGGAGACGCATCATCTTGTTTGTTGCCCATTTTGCTGGATTCGTGAAGCAATAGGCTGGGGCTGATTCATTTACGCAGTCGGAGTGTATTTGTATCCGAATTACTAGTGGATGACGATGGTCGCGTGTCTGTACAAGTGCAAGTAAGCAAGCACACCAGCACAAGGACACCCTGATAAAATGACGAGAGCAACTGGGTCACCGCCTTTGCTTGTGGGGAATGACGCATAGGATCAAATAAGCTAAGGGCCAAGGGAAGGGACTGTACTACTACTTTCTGCCTGTACAAACTGGGTCACGTTTGTCTATTGTCAAGGTTGTTTCAAAGAGGTCCAGCTTGATATGGAACAAATCCAGTTTGATAAGATAAACGTCCAGTTTGGTTAAAATATTATCCAGGTTAGTTTGCAAATGTCCCGCTTAAATGGAAAATAGTATGTACATTGACCACCCTTCATCAACAGAGCCGCGTCTCCATGTACCAAAAAATATGCAACCCAACTTATACGTTGCAATCAACATGTAGCTACTCAGGGTCCCCCTCACTTACAAGCTTGTGTCTGTCACCAGTTGAAGTGTTGTTCCAAATCTGAAAGTCATCATACCATCGTCTCCGATGTTTTCGCAACAGTGCACAAAAGCGATTTTGATGAGTCACTATTCAAAGCCGCTGCAACTGAAGCGGCATGGTTGGGTGACGGCGATGCAGTCACTTCTTCTGCCGCCGCGGCTACTAAGATTGCTACCACTCAAACTACTCCTAGTACCCGTCTTATAATGGTCAGGGTAACGCACTAATTAATGGGCTTATATTACGCTGAATGTTTATTGGATGAACGTGGGAACTGGAATCCCAACGGTGGGTTCACAGTCATCCTCATTCTCCAACTGCTGAGGACAATTTGATGTTTAAATCAAGTCAAAATAGGCATTATGCACTCGACTGGGAACAGTTTTAGCAGTTTACACTAGCACTACGGATGTACTGAAGCAAAAAGTTTATCTAAAGTTGCAATCAAGAGGTGAAAAATACAATATGCATGCAAAACAGCCAAATAAGTTTCCGCGGGTATCGATAACTTTCCTAAAGTCCACAAGAAAACGGGATAAAGTACGGTAAGATCGAGTTACGGTAAAACCGTGCAAAAATAACAAATTTAGGGCGGGCACGTGATCAACTGAGAGCTTTAAATAGACCATCGTACAACGTGGTAAAAAGCGTCGTTTAATACCTTTCATGAAAACATGTTACATATGCCGCAATGTTTAGTACAGATGAAGTTAAGCAGGCTCTCTTGGAGATGAATTACGCCTGGAGATGTGCTTACTGGAACTCATAAACAGTGAATTCTTTGTGTAGAAGGCTAAGAAAATGATAGTTAAGCAATATACCTAGTGCGGAAGAAGACAACCCGTCATGACGTTATAAATTAAGGGGCAGAATATTAAAAGCACTTGGAGTCTCCGGGCAACTAATGCTACTTTGCTCACCTCGCGGAACATTTCGTCCGCGTGTATTGAACATGGTAAATTATGTGAAAAAGACAGACCAAAGTGTTTAACAGCGGATGAACAGTATGCTGTGGCCGCTTGCAACTATGTGGCGAGAAGTGTTTGCCACAGTCAGACCTTATTCAGAACGGAGGGGTGCGAAAGCTGTGTCGCGGCATTAAGAAGCGCTGAAAATAAGGGATCAGGATGACGACCACCGAAGGAAAATCCTCCAGCCCGCTTCTGAGAGTCGTTGAGGATGCAGCATTTAACTCATTGCTGCCTAGAACTAAGTTTACAGCGTAACTACATTCAATACAACCGACAGGAATAAGAATCATCTCGATGTATAAAACGAACAGGAGAAAGAGGCTTTCTCCTTGTAAAACGCCCCAGTCATAAGGAAGAGTGGGAGAATTTACTGTTTAGCTGGGAGAAATGAGAGCAATTTGCGAAGTAATTGTCTATCAGGTAGCACACTACTGGTTGAACACCATTCTCAAGTCAAGGCAAGTCAGTATAAGCTTTATATACCCAACTGGGTGCATTTTCAGCATTTTAAATTCTAAACAATGCATTGTCATAACTCGAGTTATGATCGATCGATCAAGTGACGATTCCATCATGCTGTCATAAATCTTTGGGATTTGGATCCAATCGAAAATGGACAAGGTTCCGTTGAAATTATTCGTCATACTTCGTTTCAGTTGAGGTGAAATTTTGTGTTCAAGGAGGTGTAGATCGGGGATCGTGCGTGATATCTCGGCGTTTAAATTCAAAAGATGGATAGAGCAGATTGGTCGCAGTGACCTTGAATGTTGATTGCAATAAATATCCGTCAGCTCATTCTTGCAGAACTGATATATCTACAGTAGCTAATGTAAAATATGGTGCTCGATGAAAAAGCCAACGGCCGATTTAAAGGCCCCGCCAACAGCTGACTAAGCAGTATTGATCTGTCAACGTTTATAAAATCGTTTGAGCAACCAAAGAAGAGGCGTCGCGTAGTCTTTCATTTCGCATCCAATCCACGTTCTTTTGAGCAAACAAGGTAGGCTACGACATCCAACTTGGAACGTCTGCGTCTGTTCGCAAACTGAGATACCTCCACAGCCGGAGTGATTGTTGAGATCTAAGGCACAAGTAGTCGCCTGAAAACATTTACTGTGATGGACGTACGGAAAACGGAACGGAATTTCGTTGATACCTTCTATGGCACGAGCCTTGTTCTGACAGGCAGTGGAGTAGCAACTACTTCTGCCGCCCTGGGAGGATTTAAAACTGCCTCCTCTCCTCAGTTATTTGTAAATCCGTATACCCCCACAATTGCAAGCAGACCTTTAATAGTTCGTTCAAATAAAAGCAGTAAAAGATCTAACTTTAGAGTTTCGCCGTAAATGCCGACTTTTGATTGATACAATAGCTGTGAACAAAATTTACAGGCCCAGTTTTCGTGCACTACCCGAGTCAAAAGTATTGGGAACGCTATAATAAATCAGTACATTCGCACGTTCCCGCTCACTGAGAAGAAGTGCCAATTCGTGGGCCTTCTCTGGCTCATTGATAATTGAAGGTAGTTCGTTATAAACTTGCGTTTTGAGAATGTGCTCTCACAGCTTGCAATGCTAGCAGTTCGAGTACGAAACATGCACAGCAGATTTCCCAGCGTGATATTTCCGTATGAAGGTCAAATGTTCAGGTCCATTTATTTTTTCGTTTCTCAAAGCTTCCACCAAACACTGCGATCCTCTACTTTCGGTAAGGAATTCATGTGTTTCTCTTTATTTCTCAGCTTTGCTAAGCAAAAAACCATGGTTATCATAAAGCGGATTTGGTAGTACTTGAACAACATGTTAGTAAGATCATAAACTTGTTCAAAATCTAGAATATATTTCCTCAGTCATCCTGTTAATGATAGACAGAATTTCTCCGTTTCAACGCGACATTAAATCCCATTGATGTATCCAAAGATTCTTCACCATGCATGTGTAATTTGACGAATTCGACACTCCATGTTTATCCCCAATTCACAACAGAGTTTTCTCGATGTATTCATTACATAGTTCACCATATGCTCTCTGTTTTTAAGAAAATAACGTCTTAATGCTACAAACTTGACAAAACTTTGTTGCAGATCCACCCCATCAGTTTGAACATATTTATGTGCACCAGAGCTTGCTAAGTGATGTCCAAAATGGCTGTTGAACTGTTCGCTGAGCTTGGCAATTGTGTTGCAAACGTTTCGTCACCAATCGAGGTGACATCATCAGTGCGTAGTTGAATGGCATGTAATAGCGTAGAGTAGCGTAGGAGAGCCTCGGTGAGAGTGCGCTGAGCGTGGTGTGCGTGGGTTTTTATACCGCCGTGGTTCGCCGTGGAGCCGAGCAATCCTATTGGTTGGGACTTCGATCCGTGTTCAGCTTGGTTGATGGGCAGATGACCTTTGACCTCGCCTCTTTGTGTTTCGTGGCCTTTGTCTGCTTGCTTCTGCGAGCGAGTTTGCCGTCAGTTCTGTTGGTCTAGTCACATGTTCCATCGGATTCAATCGATCGAGTTGGCGGTCGTTCCTCAGTAGGGTGGCGTATACTGCGTCCAGTTCGATGTGTCGATTGATTGAGTGCGTCGTAGAGTACCAAGCTTCCAAAAACTCCCTCGCGTGTTTTGTACTTCCATGGGCTAGGATCTTTACGTTCTCCAGATCGAAATGGTGGCCTTCTTGATCTTCATGCACAGAAACCAATGAGTGTGGATCATGCCTTCTGACGGCCGCCTTGTGTTCGGTGATTCGTGTACAAAGTTTTCTTCCAGTTTGTCCGACGTAGTTTTTATCGCAGTCACTGCATTTGATCTGGTAGATGACATTGCATTGGTCGGCTTGATTGACTTTTCCTTTGGGTCTTGAGATCAATTTTCTTAGGGTGGCACTTGGCTTGTGCGCCACAGAGATTCCATGTGATTGCAGCAACCTTCCTGTTAGTTCGGAGACGTTATTGATGTAGGGAAGCACTATCCGTTTGTTTGCTTGATCAGATGCCTGCTGCTGTTGCTGAGGTATTCGTTTCTTTAAGCTACTTCTGATGAAATTTCTCGGATAACCGTTGTTTCTAAACACTCGATATAGATGATTTTCTTCCCGTTTCCGAGATTCGGCTGTACTGCAGTGCTTTTCTGGTATTTTGAACAGGGTTTGAATGCAGCTCTTCTTGTGATTCCTCGGGTGGTTGCTGTGGTAGTTCAATATCTGGTCCGTATGTGTTTTCTTCCGATATACCCACATTTCCATAGATCCGTCTTTATTCCTAGTGACCAGTACATCCACAAATGGTAGCTTGTTATCCTCCTCTAATTCAATCGTAAATTTGATATCCTCGAATGTGTTGTTGAGCAAATCGTGCGTGGCCTGTACTCTGTTCCGTTTTACGATGACAAACGTGTCGTCCACGTATCGTATCCAGAGTTTAGGGCTGATAGACGGCAGTGCAATGCGTTCCAATCTCTGCATTACGGCTTCTGCAATAAGCCCCGAAATTGGTGATCCCATTGGGGTTCCTCTCAGTTGCTGATACACTTGTCCATCAAAGCGGAAATACGTGGTCATGCAGAGGTTCAGGAGTTCCCAAACACTTTCCGGTCGTATGGTCGTCGTGGGGCTTAGTCGATTCGCAAGCAGTTCCAACATGGTTTCTTTGGCCAAATCGTGACCGATTGAAGTGAAGAGTGCTGTGATATCGAATGAAAGCATTATTTCGTCGTCTTCTATTCTGACACTCCGCAGTTTGTTGAGGAATTGTTCAGCATTGTTAATGCTATATTCGGATCCGGCAACCAAATGTTTCAACCTCCTCCATAAATCCTTCGCTAGTTTATATGATGGGGTTCCGGGGAGCGAGACGATTGGTCGTAGTGGGACTCCATCTTTGTGTACTTTTGCCAGTCCATAAAATAGTGCAATGTTTTTATCATCAGCTTTCATTCTCCATCTCTCTGTGGCGGTGAGCTCGTTCTTGGTTTGTATTTCTTCAGCGTTGCGTTAATCTGGTTAACCAGTTTTGAACTTGGATCTTGATCAATCTGGCGATATGTAGTTGTGTCTGATAGTATTCTTTGGCCTTGTTAAGATACTATGGCTTTTCCATTATTACTGTCATGCGTCCTTTATCCGCTGGTAGGATTACAATATTCTCGTCTTTCTGGAACGTCTGAGTGCATCCTGTTCCTCCTTGATTAGGGTCTGGGTGCGTTTATTCCGAGTAAGCGCTGGGACAACGGTCTGCGTATCTGTTGGTGGGACTCCTCCGACCATCCATTTGATTTCAATGCATGTTCTAAGCTAGCCAAGTAACCTTTGGGGCAAGCATCTCTGAGTTGAGTTAAACCCCTTAATCAAAACGTCCTCTTCAGTTGCAGTGAGTGGCGACGTGAAAGGTTTTTGATCCATCCTTCCTGCAAGTGCAGTCATTTCTCTTAGTCAGTTTATCTAACTTGGTGTTCAATGCAACCTTGCGTCGGTTCTTTGTGCTTTTGACTCGACGTGCAATGGCGGATTCCAGAGCTGTTCGTAGTTGTGGGTCAAGCATACTGAGGCAATTGGTTCTATTGTCGGTTTTGACCTTCTCGTATTTGCGTAGGCGGTTATGGGCATCTGTCATCATCAATTTGACCATGCCTCTCCCGTATTGTGAGAGTGCACTCTCACCGAGGCTCTCCTACGCTACTTTACGCTATTACATGCCATTCAACTACGCACTGATGATGTCACCTCGATTGGTGACGAAACGTTTGCAACACAATTGCCAAGCTCAGCGAACAGTTCAACAGCCACCTGAACTACCTGTGCTACCAGTCTTCATCGCTGTAGCCAGATGTCCAAAAGCTTAGAAACCAAATAAATGGAGTCAATAATGCCAAGGTGATAAGTAAAGATGCACTTGATCCTGTGACTAAATATTTTCTTTCCATTGCAGTAACTAGTTCCTAGTAGTTCTTCACCACAACATTTACAGTGGCTGCTCTACTACTCCATCTAGTTTCTACATTCCGCTTGCTACTAGACGAGTCACTTGCACTAAGACGTTCCATAGATATGTAGATGCAACAAAGAACGTGAATAAACAATCCATTGTAGAACAAATGGAGCAGGTTGTACCGTCCAGAAGTTGCATGTATAGAAGCGGGATCAGGGACTTATTTGTGCGTGGCGCGAATGTGGCTTTTGGGTTGCTTTCGCACATGCGTTTATAGAAACCTGATCGGTAGCCTACATAACAACAACATAGTCAAATGCTTGGTCGCGGCAGTCGAGAATCTGAAATCCATTCCACTCCAGTTCCTACAGAATCAATCCAGAAATATCTACAGCACTTTCTGTTGGTCTCATTGAAGCGGAGAAACGACTCTTCAACCCTCACTTCATTTTCATCCATTTTCTCCTCACGTAACATCTCACTCATCTGATCGTTGTGGAAAGCACCGAGAGTGCTATCAAAAACTAAACAAGAATACTTGCTTTCCTTGAATTGTCCTATAATTTTCTTTCTAACCTGGTTTGCTAAAGTTGACACGGTCATTTGTTACTTTTGGAGACAAATGGGAATTGTTGGTTTTCTTTCCCACCTGAACTGTCACCTAACGTTCACGTAGAATACATTCCTACTTGACCAACCTATTTTATCCATTCCAAAAATTCCCTCTATTTTCTAGCTTTCCTTTATCATACTGGAGGTTGGCTCGGTAACCACACAACATCATGTTCTATCTTGCGAGGAAGCTGACGATATCCAATAACCTAGCTAGAATTTCACGCTGAGGCTTTAATTCCTTTTCCACAAAGGATTGCTCCATTTTGGCAATTGGCTTTCGTTTCCTTGGCCGATTCCCTAGCTCCTTGATGTTGAGGATTGCCTGAGCCCGCGATTAGCTAGATTCGTGTTCACATGCTTTTTAATTTGCTTTCCATCAGTTACTGAAACCCTCATTAAAGGAAAAACTTGACTGTCCTGTTGAAATCATCCTGAAAGCGAAACAAGACTGGACCGCTTTCGAAGGAGACGACAACATCCGTGTTCGCAAACTTCGCTCACAGTTTCACAAATTCCAAAAAATAATTCCTTGTCAGATTTGTAGCCTCAGCATGCGTATGAATTCCAGGTTGTATCACTTATTTAATTAATAATCGTGGCGCTACAAGACAGAGTAGATCCGAGACTGACAAGCATAATGCGTATTGCATGACTAATCTTAACAGCCTAATGAAGGATATCCGCAAAATGGTGCCAACGTGTAGTCGTATTTCTAATTCTTGAACGTTGTGCGTATCTTCTGCATCGGCATTGCAAACATTTCCCGCTGCATCCATAAGAGCAATGTCGCTCTCTGTTGCCCGGAGTTCAACCTTTACTTACTAATTTCATCTTCGATCTCAGTTTGATTATCCACCTTCATTTTACCACTTCAATCATGTAAGTAACTTTGATGAATTTAACTTGGTATGAACAATCATTTGCACTAACAATGCCGCTCCCTATAATACGCCGCCCAGGGACGGACCACCCCCTTCGCCCCTAGGCTACGCCTCTGCTAACACACCTCCAATTTCGAAAACACTTCCATCATATTTGTACCGATTAACTTAACCTGCCAAAGACATTGTGTGAGCATTAACACACTCCTTCAAGACAACTGGCAAGGAAGTATCGGGCTAAATAGCCTTCCTTGAGTTCAGATTCGTGAGTTCTCGGTAGACTTTAAAGTGATTTGCAGCTCCGCGTCTGTCACCCATGGCTTAGTGGCACTAGCTCGTGGCATCTGGAAGTCATTGGGTCGGAATCCGGCAGGTGTCCGATGGGAGATGCACCGCTGAAGAGACCAGAAGGTCGAAACAGCGCTGTCTGGTGCTTTTCCAGACATGCCAATGCCTGCTGACTGAGAGTGGACCATGTTGAATTATCTCTGAACATTTTTGCATTGCTACTCCAAGTTTTGAAAGCAGATACCCCAAAACATCAGGAATTGTGGCAAGTACATGAGTTTAGAATGTCTGGCAAGACATATCTCACTGTCTAAAGCATTACATCTCAGCCTTGGGATACGGTATTCGAAAATCGTGTCAGCATCATATAGGAGCATAATGGCTGTTTATTGCATCACGTTACTGTTTGTGCATGCGAATTGTTGCTAGTTGAACGCGATGGAACAAATATATCATCAAGCTTTATCGTGCAGAAAATTGTGACATGATCCCAAGTTGGAATATTGTTATATTCATGGAGGTCAGCAAGGCGAAATTGGTGCCTGACGAAAGCATGTCTGTCCACGCCTTCAGATGAATAGGTGAAAGCCTTCCCCCAGCCTCTCGCCCAACCATACTTAACTACTCCCCTCGGTCAACCCAGTGAGTCTGTGACATCGATATGTACATAACACGTAGTTCAGCAGTGATATAAGCTGCATACATGCAAACATCATATGCTGGAGTACATCCTTTCCAATCCTAGGTTGGATGATATCGCTTGTGAAGAACAACTGTGTGCCTATTGATCTGTCTCTATGCGGAAAAAGTCTCCCACACTGTCGAGAAATAAAACATTTGTTTCAATAAAACCACACAAATGTTTGGCTTACATTCAGTCAAATGGCATCCGGTGTGACTGTTGCGTAGGTGAAACATGGCTATCGAGTTACACTAGCGTTGATGGACGTAATGGATGACGACCGCGCAACCAATGTGAGGCATTCTATGGCGGTGTATCTGATGGGAAGATAAGCACCAAGTTGAATAACACTGTCTTTCTTTTCGGAATGTAACCAGCTTTCTTGAAACATCTGCCTGCAGTTGAATATTGATTTCGCTGCCTAAGAGCAGTAAGATCCACTATTCTTCCGAAGAATCGTTGCATGCTGAAAATATCTGTATCCTATTTGGCATCGCTGTACTTAACGCTGCGTCCTCCTGCGCTATGACGCTGCGAAGAATCGCTTGCGTGCAGTCATCACACAAACTCAATAGGGTCCGCTTTCGGACCCATGATAATTCGTACAAAATGAGCAACACATTTCCTGTTCGTTTTCATGTTAGCCATCTAATCGTTCTGAGGTGGGGAGCAGACCAACATGCACATAATCCGCCTTGTTAAGACGGCGAAAGCACGTTCCTTTCAACTTTACACTTTATCAACCAGAAGCGCACGGCTTGACCAAGGCAAACGCAAGTACGACTTAGCTCACACTTGCTTCTCCATCCCCTTTCTTTGTTGTGCGCCGTGTATTTAGGCGTATTGTTCTAAGGAGACCAGCATTTATAGTGTTGAAAGAAAGAAAACAAAAGCCGCATTGCATGTAACACGCGTTGAAGTAAGCTCCGTGGCTCGCGTCTGTTTAGAGGTAGCCTATTAGTTTCACATCGCACCACACATGATGACTCACTGCTTGCTACATCTGTGTGTCGGTTCCTTTGAGGTTGGTGTATCTTGCCTGCATATTTGACCCCGTATCTCCAGTTCCTTAAGCCGCATTCTGAGTAACCTGGATCTGTTTTAAGACTCGATTTACTCGATCGCTGTTGCATCACTCTAATTGGGGTTACTCGTAGAAGCACTGGTAAGTATGATTTATTGGTCTTTCGACAGACGCCGCTATGCTTCTTGGCGCAAACCCGATACCGCTTTTCGTTTACAAATCCGCTGCCGCAGCTCGTTCTATAGGGCTTGCGTTGTTCCGTTGGAGCATGTCACCTGTGCTGGTTTGCCTTGTTTCCCAGATTGGTGGCTTTGCCATATTCTGTGCAATCATGGTCATCCGCATCCTAACAATAGTAAGCATATGTCAATAGCAATGCTGGGCATGTTTGCAATAATAAAGATGTGTAAAGTAAGAGAGGAGTGTCGAAGGCGAGTCCGGTTCAGTAGATGCTCTCGGGATCCGTGTGCAAAGCTAAACAATAAGGGGCGCAACAAATGCGTCGAAAAACAATAAGGGCATCAGGCAGTCAGAACCAAAACACCGGAGTCTTAAAACTGGAGAATTAGTCCTCTAGTTGGTAAGAACAAAGTGGGCAGAGATTTGAAAATAGCTTTTAGGGACAGTACGTCGTGTATTTTATTCGCAAACGTTTCAAGATTTCACGCGCTTTCCACATCGTTGAGTTTATTGTTATCGTTGTGATATCAAGACCAACAGCACCCACGCCTTCTGTTCCTCACTTGCCGATCATTTAGTCGCTCATAAATCCTCCAGATCAATGGTGTAGGTTTGCCGTTGGCTGTACCTCATGGGTTGTTACATCATTCGCAGTTTACCGCGCATGACCTCCAAACGAACAAGACTTTGTGTTGAGTAGGAGGAAAGATGACCTTCACTTGCAGTTCATCATAGCACCGTTTGGCTCGTTCGTACATCGCTTCACGCTAGTTGGCGGTCATACTATAGCAAACTCTGTCAACAGAACATACCAGTGTAATAGGGTCCCAACCACCATACTTTCTACGCTGTACAGAAGCGTTGACCACATAGAACAAACGGCGTTCGTTTTGTGTCAACCGGTTATTCGGCCTATCCAGGCAATGCATTCCAGTGTTCAGTTCCAGCCATGCTCACAAACGGTATCCTCTAACGTCAATCTACTTCCGGTGTTTGGTGTTGTAGATGGTGTATGGTAATTATAATAATAATAATAATAACAATAATAATAATGTATATTTCTCCTGGTACCGAGAAACGAAGCCCACAAATGGACGGGTCATATTTACATTTCAACATGCTCAGGCATGCAACGCTGTCAATTGTTTGGGTTTTATAGGATTACAATAGGGATATTTTTGCGAATATTTTCATTTGGTCCTTTTGTCGCCGTATGCTACCAGTTCGCGGGCATTCTCATTTGGTTGTTTTCGGTGCAGCTTGGTAGTGCCATGATGGCGGCGGTTTGATGGGGGAGGGGAAGGAGTATGAAAAGGATGAAACAGAGTTACCTATGAAAATCAGATGAGTAATACACTATCTTACTTAATAGACTGGAGTAATACAGTTGGACCTATTTGTGAGCAGCAAGTTAGGGAGTTGCGAAAATAAGGAAAAGACTATATTAATCTAACTCCAGTGGACCATCATACTCAATTTGCTTTATCAGAATAATTTAGGCAATATTCGCATCATAGGGTGTTAAGGCATAGCGTAGTGTCTAGACATTACGGGGTCTAATTATGCTATGGAACTACTCAAGTTGTGTTTTGGGCTGCCAGATGGTTGAGATGCTGGGTGAGCTCAGTTGCATTCCTTTCAGCCTTCACTTGTAGGTGGATATTTATGGCGTGCGTGACCATACCCGGTAAAGGCAATGTTGCAAAGAGCAAATTAAACCGAAAAGTAGACAAAGAATTAAGCGCTTATTCACTATATTCAGGACTTATTCAGTGGCTCGTAGTCTTATAGAAGCTGCCAAAGACAGGGTGATTAGGAAAGTGTGCAACAGCTATCCGATTCTTAGCGTAGAGATAGAAGAAATGCACCACAACTAAGAGCGGGGCTATGATCTAAGGAATAAGTTAATGGGAAAGATGTGTAAGATAGTAGGACGGTAGAGATAAACAATTAGGAACCTGGAGCACAACCGACTCAGTGCAGAATGAAGTCGGGTAAGAAAGAACAAATGAAGTAATACCGGCATTCATGGAACCGTCTCCCTGGGATCTGCATCCATGCGGAGTAGTCCCTCGACAAGTTTCACTCGCACTTTCACGCCCCATCTGGTCATGTATATATGTGGTTTAAAAGCACGCTGGCCACTACCGATTTTATTCATAATTTGGGCAATAGGGCCGAAACACACTGTAGCACGACAGAATTGAGGAAAAAGGAAGAGAATCATCTATACCGGGTATTTCAAAACAACGGGTATCCAAGAAACTTCATCAGAAGAAGCCTAAAGAAAAGGGTGCAGCAACAACAGCAGAAAAACATAGACACACGGGTAGCGCTTCCTTACATCAAGAATGTAGCTGAACTAACGTCAAGATTGCTACAATCACATAGAATCTTGGTAGCCCACAAACCAACTGGTACTTTGCGAAGATTGCTTTCAAGACCGAAGGACAAAGTTAAACAAGGCAGTCAGAATGATGTCATCTACAAAATTAACTGCAAAGAATGTGACAGACACTACATCGGGCAAACTGGAAGGAAACTGTCAACACGGATCAACGAACACAGAATGACCATACGAAGACAAGATCCGCATTCACTGGTTTTCATGCATGAAGACCAAGAGGGCCATCACTTAGAGAGAACGTTAAGATCCTAGCCCGTGGAAATTCGAGACAAGTTACAGAATTCTTGGAAGCATGGTATTCTTCGCACAATTCAGTAAATGGAAACGTTGAAATAAATAATATATGGCGCTACGGATGAAAAATCACCGAAAAATTAAATAAATCTAAAGGAACGGAACGCTAGATTAGTGCATCAAACGACGACAACCGAAGAGTCACGCGCGTACACTACGAGGTGAGAATCAGAGACCGATTTCCATGGTCAAGTGTTGGTCGAACAATCCAAACTCAGACTAGCGGCTAGGAGATCGATCACTCATACTCACGGACACTTCGTACGCGCCACTCTGCTATTACACGCGCACTGATGAAATCACCTCGAGTGGTGGCGAAACGTTTGCAGTCAACCTGCCGAGCTCAGCGAACACTCAGTCCACTAACTGAACAACCTGAGCTACCAACATTTGCTTCCATATCGCATGAAATAATTGGATTAGGGGGTAGAAAAATCGACGAAACAGGTAGCCAAATAGCATGTCTCGGGACATTGTGGGATGCCATATGATTGGGTGTGATAAAATAGTGCAGAACTTTAGAATAACAGGTAGTGTTATTAATGAGTTGGTTTCTTTCAATACGCACTAGGTGATGCTAATTATCCCGATGCCATGGACAGTAGAATATTTACAATAAACAAAGGAGAGACAAAGCAAGAGATACACTTTCTTCGTTTCGCAACCCACAGGTGGGACTTAAAGGGCAGCATTTTGCGAGCATAAAGTTAAGGTATTCTGGCGTGTGGTGAACTCGCATTATTGGTCAATCTTTGGACCAGATGAAATTAACACATCTGTAGACACTTGAAGACCGAATGTTTTCATTATGTTCTGCATGGTGAGAAAAGCTCGCAAGTTTATTTTAAATTTGGTTAGGTTCTCAATTGTCCATAGTTTCAATAGCAGCTTGTTCCATATGTGAGTATACCTTACCAGGGAGAAGTTGGAGCGGATTTTTAGGTTCCCGCTTTTTACGGGTAGTGAGTAACCCTATTTCTTGTGGGATAGGTTGAGGAATTTTGCAAGGTAAGACCTACTCCGGTCTTGTACACCGGGGAATGAATAAAGTTGTAGAAGAGAACTAGATTATTTTGCAGGCAGCGCAGTCATAGAGGGTATAGTTTAAGGCGGTGACAGCGGTCTCCAGAGTTCAGTGGTGGACCGGTCAATAAGGAGTTTCGTGAAAGAAGGCTGAATGTTTTCTAATGCTATTCGATCCGTTCCACGCAGATTGCTATGGATGATTGGGCAGTACTCCAGATAATTTTAAACATTTCTAGTCTCGTTTCAGGTAGAACAAAGCATCTAATGATATAGGTTTTTAAGTGCCTTTACTATATGATATGAGACATGTTCGGAAACGTTTGGCGATGCGGTATGTATTACTCCAAGATCCCTAACTGAAGAGGAGTTTGGGATGTTTGTACCCGCTAGGGTGATGGAGCCATCCGGTATGCAGCATTCATATCCAAGCACCTGGGATTCTTCAGCAGAGAATTTCATGGAATTTTAGGAATGGGTAACAGATCATCGGCTAATCGGTTTACGATTATAACAACCTAAGTAGTTTAGCTGTAGCTGAGTTGAATCACCGTTTCAATACAAACAATAAAATTACTCACACAAACCTAAATACTGGTCTTTCCTACCATGAGTATTGAAAGTAACCAAAAATGCCACCGTATAAAGTGACAGTTTGAAAAGTGAGAGTACATGACTGTTTTGATCCTATAGGTTCATAAGAGAATCTTATTCCCCAAACCCTATGACAACTGTGGTTAGTTGAGTTTCATTAGAAAACAACCATTCTAAACGTCTTCATCATTCATTGCAAAATACTCCCTCACGGTTCTGAACACATTGCTGAGGCAGAAAAGTACACTGCCATTCTCGTAACTTCCACTGTTTTCAGCCAAATGCACATCACTTATTGACCTTGCAATCTTGTGCCTTCCTGTGGTGTGCTCTGAGGTGCAGAGTGCGCGAAGTGTTTGAATCAAGTACTTCACGTAGCGCAGTATACTGCCCGTGTGACCTTGACAATACGACAAAAGCATAAAGTAGTTAGCGCCAGAATTGTTGGGGTAAGAATAGTGGCCTGAAACAGTTGAAGTCACCTGAACAGGCATGAAAAGTTACGGATACTGCCCTAGCTGCGACAAATGGAACCCGGTGACGATAGTGAAGAAAGTTGTGAAGTTTCTATCAGTCACTGGTTCATCTGCATGACTCCAGCAGCTCCAAAGTTGATGGCCGCCATCCCTGTTCATTACATTGACTTTGTACTGGACTCTTGCATGGGAGAAAATCCCACAGATATCTCTTATCCATATGGAACGCTTTAGTTCTGTTCTGCCTGGAGGTCCGTTGTCGGAAGAAATTACGCGGACGAGAGAACGAGACAAATTGTGTGCATCCATTTTAAAACTTCCATCGTTTCAGTCCACCGTTCCATTCCATTCAATAATTCTTACATCGAACAATGTAACGATGGTATGATACGACATAGATAGGCAAGGCTTGATAGATCCCGTGGGATGGTTTGCATGAATTACATAAATTAAACAAATGGTAACGCTGATGAGAAACACAACTGTGGACTCTCCACAATATCCAGGTTAACACATATGTATATACCTTTAGACCGATTTCTTGGGGATTGGAGAGCACAAGGTTTGTCTGCGTATTGTCGTCCTTCCATGAACAGCATTACAAGCAAGTCATCCAGGCAGAGCAATGTATCGTCGTGTCGGTTTTCGAAAACAGGTAGCGTGGGCGCAGAAATGACATAGAGCGTTCTACTGCTGACAAACTCAAATGGAAATATAATTGCAGCGGCATTTTAGTCGATTGTGTCGGGTGGCCAGTTTTAGCTGGTGACTCCTCAATGTTGTGTTGCGGCTAAGTTTCAGAAGGTGACGGTAGTCCTGATCGGGGTATTTCAAGATCTAGTAGGCCAGAATGTGGTCGCCCCGTCCACAGCGATAAATTCCGCTATACACTCCCAGGACTTTCAGTCGCATCTGGTATAACAAGTGGAACAATCCATTCACAAGTTTGGTTGTCCTTGGTTGTGGATGTTCCAGTGCAACCAGATTATGTTTTAGCCAGGATTGCCAGGCCTGTATGGCGTACTTTAAATTGGGACTCACCTATGTGTTAAGCATTTGAAGGAAGATGGAGAGTTCGTGCCTACTGAACGAGCTCCGTAAGATACCTACACGTTGGTTCGTGGTTTTGTAAACCTTCATGGACTACGCCGATCAGCCGAGGTTCTCTTGCATCACCGTCCCAAGGCCATGCACTTGTGAAGCAGTCCTCAAGATGCCTCAAAGCATATGCGCTTTAGTGGGTTTGTGGCGTATATGTCCAGCTTTAAATCTTCCCTCGTTTAACTGAAGTAGATTTGACGTTGGCCATTCAAAAACACGGTCGAAGACTTTCTGCAGCAGATCGTGATCTTCCTGATGACCGGTTGTCCGCCATATTTTGATGTCATCAACAAAAACAGAATGTCCAACTGTATGATACGCGCGTGGTCGTTGATTGAAGAACAATAATAAGCATGGACCCAAAACTGATGGTTGTGGAACACCGTGTTCCACATCAATAGGATCAGCGAAATAGCTCTGAACCCGGACGTGAAGTCGCCGGTGAAGGAGAAGGTTTCGATCCACCCAAGAAGGGGGGGAGTAATTTCAGCTCTTTCTAGATTTTGGAGAAGGACTGGGTGACCTAAGCAATCGAAGACTTTAGAAAAGTCGAGGTAGGTGATTTCAGTGCCGGTCCCACTATCCGCTGTTTCGGTCCAATACTTGAATGGTGTGTAAAGGAGTGCGTGTTTTAGATCACAGCTACTTAAACATTCAAACCAAGGTCAAGTCTTGTTTGACAACCTGAACAGGCCAGTTCCAATTTTCCTTCTCAGTTGCATTTCATTTACTTATCTATATCGTGTTTCATTTCCAAGGAGGAATTTCGCTTCTGTCAGGAGCGAAACCGGTTGGTGTGAACTGTGAAGATGAAATGGTGTTGATGTGTGACGATCCCGATGCTACACATTGCTGTATATTGGGGTCATGACCCCAAGCAAATTAGCAACTGGGTAAGCCTTGACCGAAGCAACTGACAGAAGGTTGATCAACGCAACGATCCGGTGTGTGTTTGGGGGTGATGGGCTTGTGACCGCTGGACTTAGTAAACGAAATGTGAAAATTCCAACTGACGTTATGGATCTGCGATATAACAGTGGTATGTGAAGGAGGTCTATATTGTTTAATACTAAAGATAATATGACTGTAGAAAAGTCTGAATTTCACTAAGCTAGTCATATTCGGTTAGGGAATCATAGGAGCCATCAGCTAGTTGACCATTGTTGCAAGGAAAGCATTGCATACATCGAATGACCGCTTGTTGCAGATACTTAAAGAAAACAGCCAAATTTGTCTACTCTTGTGAGACATTGCAGTGTTCCCAGCCTCGAGATGGATTATGACTTATTGTTTTATCCAAAATATTATCGTTTACATTGGAACTCCCACTGAGCGAGTACGTCAAATCGCCAGTGGACAAGCGATGCGCTTCCAACAAAAAGGCATCACCATGAGACGCCAGTTGGGGTGCAGTTCGTTTTCTCTATCGACCAACACCCGAACATCACTCAGAACTGTGATATATTTGGTTACTTCATTGAGCAGGAGGGACAAGTGCGGATTCACACGTTAGACAACCAGCGCTGTTCGCAAATACGGCTGGAATAGTTTTACATGGCTTGAATTTATTTGGAATACAGTGTGTCTCAGGCCACTTTCATTGAGCGCATGGTGCAGATCGGTGCGCCATGGTGCTTCAGGATTTTTCCAGTTACAAACTATTTGCCCATCGCAAGCATGAGCGGTTATTCTCAGACCCTATTATCCCTCTGATTGCTTCATCTCTAGTCTGCAACTCCCGCGTCAAGTGGGTTGATGCATCAATGAGTTGATTTTGAGATGTCGGTTCGTACACAGTTTGGCAGGAAGTTGCTGGCACTAAGAGCGCTTGAGTCGCATCGGACAGAACTCAATGGAAACATTCGTGAGAAGGTTTGTATACGGTAAACGAGCGGCTCACTGGATTGAACTGTTAATGGACGTGCACCATCATTAGATGCAAATGCGTGCGGAGGTGTGACCGGTGTATCGGCCCTCAACCTTCACGATGCATAGGCATTGGCTATCTCCTCTTAGTTTGATAACAGAAGAGTAACAACACCAAGGTTGACCTCAGAGGCGTCGTTCAGGTAAAAGCGAAAAGGAATCAGGCCACCTTGCAAACGATGAAGCGAAATATGCTCGTTAAAATGCTATTGTCGTTCAACTACCAAATGGTTCAACGTCGCCTTTGTTGCGCAGACAACTGCAGTAAACTGCTTAAGATCAGTATCACCTGTTCTAGTTGCATTAGATCATACTGTCCGCAAGGTGTAGGCAAATCTGTCCAAGAAGTGAGACAGACAAACCAAGTTGCTGACACAATTTGGTTTTGCCCAACATGTCAAGTCATTCCAGTGGTCAACTGCTTATCTTTGCTCATGAAAAAAGGCGATAGGATGACTGAAATAATCGCGCAATTTGTAAATACTAAGATCCCACCCCCGGAGGTAAATACGGCCACGATAATATCTCACCCGGCCAAAGTAAGCTCTGAGTCGAAACTGAAGAAAAGAGCTAGACGCTCCAACCGCACTGCAGCGTCTGTGACTCTAAATCCACTGGGTCACCTTACTCCCATAAGTGGGCAAGCCTCAAACATGTCTGCCTCCACTTCTCCAACCATAGAGGCTTCACTTGGAGATTCAGCCATGACACCGACAGCTCAGAGCCGTAGGAAATCCGGTGCAGATAACAAGCAGGTAACGTACGCATCGATTGCCTCGACAAACACACCGGGAGGGACACACATAGGTCCATCTTCAGTACCGAGCACGCGTGGTGCAAAGCAGCTTTCACCATCCAATCCAGTGGTGTCCTCTAAACAACGCGAATTGCCGGCCAAAAGTATAAAGCCAACACTTGCTGGACAAAACCACGCTGCGTTAACTCTCGTGTGCACCAATGTTCCCGAATCGAAATCTGGAACAATAAAAGGCAAGTTGCAAGACGATCGCAACCAGTGGAGTTCCATCTGCGAGGCAATTAACATTCGGGTTGAGCCTGTAACTCTGCAACGCGTAGCACGTCACCCGACCTCAGTGCACTCTGGTGAACCTCGAATTCTTCGAGTAACACTAAACTCAGCAGATGAGACAGAGGCTGTCCTGCTCTCAGCAGTTTGTCTTCGCAATTCACCGAGCGGAGTACGCATATTGCCTGATCTGCCTTGGAAAGATCGCCCAAAAGAAGCAGTTGACCAACGCGGCATTGCTAATAGAGATAGCAAGAAAACAATATTTGTTCATGGTGTTCCTGAGCTTCTGCATTCTTCTGATCACGATGCACAAACTCATGACCGAGAGCAGTGGTGCTACATCCGCGAAGCACTCTCTGTAGACAATGTTATTGCCAATTCCCTGACAAGAGTTCCGACATCACCCAACTACAAGGGCTGCGGTCCAAGACTAATTAAAGTAATACTACACTCGGAGGGAATGACGCAAGTTCTGTTGGATAGCTGGTTAAAGTTTCGAGCTAGGTTGCCTACAGAGATCCGGCTAAAAGCAGCAGGCGAACGACCAAAAGTCGGAAGCAATTCAACGGAACTTACAAACGCAGCAAATTCCTTATCTGCACAGTCTTGCGGAGGGACCGACAAAACAGCGCCGACGGCACACAGGAGGACCGAGCACAGCACCAGTGAAACTTCTGTACAGGGACGCTTAATAATGCCTTGCAACACGACTGAAATACATAAACCAAAAAACGATTAATTGCCGGCCACCTAACGGCCGGCTTAAAAGCGAACACAAACTTGACATCTACCAATGAACTCCTAAAAACAAAGACCCTATCTTGCATGTACACAAACGCCCAAGGCCTTCTAAGCAAGTTGGCAGAACTTAGAGAACTCCATGCCTCACAACCGCGGGACCTCGTCATGATTACAGAGACATGGTTAAACCCTGAGATAACCGATTCTGAGATCAATTTACCAGGTATGTCACTGCTTCGGACCGATAGAACCGGAAGGGGGGCGGTGTGATTCTTTATTATAATACAAACCTCCGATGTGAGGTTATCGACCACCCGGAAATCCGAGCTCCCGATTCGCTTTGGTGCCGCCTATGGTTGCGAAACAAGGACACATGCCTACTAGCCGTGATTTATCGCCCACCAAACTCAACTTCGGAAATGGACTCCAAACTGAACCACGTTTTCCAGTTTGCTTTGAACAAGTCCTACACCCACATTCTTATCGCGGGAGACTTTAACGTGCATGACATAGAAACGCCAGCAACCGATGGTATGCAGTTTAAAGCCTGCTTGCAAGAGCTTATTGCTAGCCACCCTCTGTACAACCACGTAACCTCTCCCACCAGATTTCGAACTGCTAACATGCCGTCGATACTGGATCTTGTGCTCACTAACGAAGAACTCATGGTTAGCGGGATAATTACAAGCACACCACTGGGTCGTAGTGATCATGTTACTCTACTCTTTGACTATATTTGCTATGCGGAGTGCCCTGAAAAGGAGGAGGATAAAGTGCATACTGTCACACACTACAATGTGTTGTCTAAGCTTGTTAAGGATACATCTTGGACTTTCTTAACCGAATGCCCATCAGATGTTGCCTGGGAAACATTTACAAGGACGTTTAGTACACTGGTAGCGCACGCATCAGAGCAGAAGTCCTTCCACCCTAAAAACAAGCCTAATTCATTTCTGAGGAGCAGGACACGTAAATGTATGTCCCGGAGGGATTTGGCATGGCGAGATCACCAGGACTGCCCGAATGCCGAAACCTGGACTGCATACGTGACCCATCGTAACTTCTGTGTGAGACTGATCCGCGAAGACAAAGTCACTCATCAACAGAAGTTAATGAAGCGATTCTGCACGAATCGCAAACTCCTGTACAGGCACGTTAACGGTCTTCGAAAGGTAAAGCGAGGGGTTTCAGCACTAGTCACGGCTGATGGGTGCACGCGATCAGCAATGGAAGCAGCTGATCTCCTACGGCTTCATTACTCCCGAACTTTCCAGGAGGCAACGAGCACAAACATTCCCCTCATTCATACTACTCCACCATCTGGCTTAGAAAACATCACCTTCACTGCGGAAGCTGTGTTGAAGAAGTTGTTATGCTTGCGTATCCACAGTTCTCCTGGAGCTGACAACATCCGACCAAAGGCTCTCCAGGCAGTAGCTAGTGATTTAGCAGAAGCACTGGCTATTTTCTATCAGTGATGTTTAGAAGAGAACCATATTCCACCAGTACGGAAGCGAGGGGTCATTACTCCTATCCATAAAGGAGGTAGCCGCGCTGACCCTGCCAACTACCGTCCAATAACACTACTTCCCGTACTATCCAAAGTGATGGAATCAATCGTCGCAGATGCGCTGGTGGAATACCTGGAAAGCCACAATTTAATAGCCCCAGAGCAACATGGCTTTCGTCAAAAGCATTCGTGTAATACCAACCTATTAATTGCACGAAATAGCTGGACTGAAGCTGTTGATGATGGAGTAGGAGTCGATGTCATCTACCTAGACTTTTCAAAAGCATTTGATCGCTAAAACCATCGCATTCTCCTTCACAAGCTTCGGAATTACGGCATTGGCGACCCAATCCTGAGTTGGATTGACAATTTTCTACAAGAACGAAAGTTAGTGGTGAGAGTCCGAGAATCATTGTCTGATGCAATCGATGTGGCGTGCGGAGTACCACAAGGCTCGGTTCTTGGACCTCGTCCATTCTTGGTGTTCATTAACGATTTGGCGAGATCAATCACTTCCGATTTCCTATTTTTCGCTGATGATATCAAGATATGGCGAAGGATCACAGGACCGGAAGACCATGAACGACTCCAGTGCGATCTTAACACAGTGTCGAACTGGTCAGTTCAAAACGCCCTACCGTTCAATGTAGACAAATGTCGCGTCGTACAATTACGCCATCGTCATAACTATACCTATTCACTTGGGACAAAAGAACTGCAGAATAGCTCCCAGGAACGTGACCTAGGTGTGATCGTACAGAGCGACCTCAACTGTTCAAAACAGGCTGAGGTTGCTGCGAAAAGAGGCAACCAGCATGTCGGCATGTTGCGAAGAGCATTCGGAAGATTTGACCCATCAATCTTCCCAATGATGCACAATTCCTACGTGCGCCCGCATGTTGAATACGCTATCCAAGCTTGGCAACCTTGGTTGAAGCGTGACCTAGAAGCGATAGAGGCACCACAACGGAGAGCAACAAAAAATGTGAAGGGCCTGCGGTATCACTCTTACCACCGAAGGCTGAAGTTGTTGGGAATTTTCAGCGGACGCTATCGAAGGCTGCGCGGCGATCTCATATTAGCGTATCAAATATTGAGTGACCCCAACCACGTATGCCGCCATTTGCTGAAACTTAGCCACAACACGCAGCTCAGGGGTAACTGCTTAAAGTTGAAGGAACAATATAGCCGTCTAGAGTGTCGACGGAATTACTTTTCCCTTCGGGTTTGCAAACCTTGGAACGCACTCCCAGACTCAGTTGTATCCTCTCCTACCTTGGATGTTTTCAAAAAACGATTAGATGTTGCTCTTAGCTCCCAACATTTTGTTACCTAAACTCCCCTACTGTGGATTACGCCAAGGATACATTACAACAGGATTTATGTATCAAATGGACCTAAATGAGCGACCATATTTTACTTTGCTCACTCGTTACCTCAATGATCACTGCACCCCAGTGTCTTTCTGAACGTTTCCGCTCGATAATTTATTTTAATTTTACACTGATGTTACTTATCAAACTATTCATCTCGGCAAACGTTCGACAGATGACCCAGACATATTTTGATTTCATCATATTCACCTCAACCATCCTACGGGACGTGTCAAGCACTTGCTTTTATCCCGTGATAAATCATTGTTCATTGTTCATTGTTCATTATATCAGCGGTGATCGCATACATTTGCACGTGACACAGTTGTTTCGCGTGTACTGTCACTTCGGTAGTGTAGTTTGAAATCCGCGTCTGGCTTATGATGCCTGTGCCGTTAATAGTGTGCCCAATGTTCCTGAGTGAGTCAAAACGCCTAACGGGATGAAACTTATAGGCATTGATTCGATACTTGCATACTAGCGAAACTCGTGACCACTGAGAAGTTGGAACTTAGTGAAAGTTCTCGTCATGACCATATTGCATACGATCGAGAATAGAAATATCATCCAGGTGTGGTTTTCGGTCATCGAACAATTTTAGAGCATGGGTCAGGGACACATTGCACTGGAACAGGACATTTAGTGTAATGGAGGTGATTTGGGGTTGGTAATCTTATCACCAATTTATGCACCAGAAAGGATATGAAATATACAATACTTATATGTCTACTCTTGATCGACCTGAATGGGTACAGCACGTCAAACAGCATACTCGGTTTGGTAACACAAGATCTAATAATGACTATGGGATGTCTATATGTGTTCACATACATCAGTGACAGATTGTGTTAAGATTGCGTGACGCGTGGATTACCTGCTAAATAACCGCAAGCTTAGATCTTAGCTCCAATGACGAATTATTTGTGCTTGGTTCATGCACTGGAGTGACTAAGTAGCTAATCAGTCGGAATAAGCGCTTCATTGTTGGCGCGTAGCTTGCAGCCCATCAATGCTTCAGCTGGTGACTGCCATCATGGCATAGCTGGATTCGGTGTGGACCGGCACAAGCGTAGGAAGGTTTGAACACACTCATCCACGGTCCCCCTCCCCGCGAGAGTTCAAGAACGCCCTCTTGAAGGTGTCGACAAATCTCTCCGTTTAACCATTGGACCGGAGATGGTAAGCCGGTGAGCAGGAGGTATTCGATGCAGTGTCGGCGACAAAAGTCTTCGAAGATGGAAGACGTAAACTGGGTACCGTTTTCGGACATCAAGACCTCGGGAAGGCCATGTTGACTGAAGATTCGTTGGAGACAACCCAGAGTGGCGGATGCGGTTGGTGGGTTGATGGCGACCACTTCTGGACATTTGGAATAGGCCTAGCCACCGACCAGATGGGAAATACTATCGATGGGACCAGCGTAGTCAAGGTGCAGTCGGGACCACGGTTTTGCTGGCGGATGCCAAGGAATCGGTGGTTGGTGTGGTGGGTATCCTTAATGCTTGTTGACAATCCTGGAAGATATAGGAGCCCTGGTGCCTGTGTCCTATTCAGCCTGGGCTGCGCCAATCGTCGTGGTCAAGAAGCCGAATGGATCCCACCTCCGTCGCCCCTGTTAAGAGTGTGAGACGCCTGAGAAGCTTGTCACTGGCACGGTTAGAGCAGGTCCACGATAACGGCTTGGAAAGCTCGCCAATCGAACGGATTTGCGCTGACGTGATAGCGCTAGCTTTCCCCGGGGTACACGGTGGTGAGACGGAAAATTGAGCGAGCGTGAGAACGTTCCTAGCCGCACTTATTCGGGCTGACGCTGAGCCCACGTAACGGACGAGGCTAGGCGCACGATGGGGGTTACAGATGCGCGCGCTAATGGCTTAGACGTGAACGTTGCCCGGCTATCGATGCACTCAAAATCACGTGACGCAAAGGGGTCCCAACTACGGCGAAGAGGAAGCAAGACTAGTGGTCCTCCGAAGGCTTTTTTACGAACAACAAAGGCGAGGCACAGTCAAAACGCTGGGTTAGTAAGTTAGTGAAAATTGCTACCGCAACGGGGTGAAAGATTGTAGAAGAACATCGTCAAACTGTGCGCAGTTGTACCGCGTCTCGGATCAGCTGAAAACTACTGCGTTATGGGAAGGAATTGGACTCCGCTTTCCACAGCCATTACGCCGGAGTTTGTGGCGTGTTTTTGAGGGGATATTTGACAGGCCTGCAGCAGATTACCGGGTAGTGATCATAACATCGTTGGATTTTCTTTCCAAATTCTTGATAAACCGACAGAATCAGGGATCAGTTATCGCCCATTCCTTTATGTGAATAAGTCAATTTTCCAGGATCTTATATGATCATCAAATTGGGATCCATTTTTGTTAGTACAGAATGTTCAAATTGCTTGTGATGAGTTCTACCACCGTATTCAGCTTTGCGTTGTGGTGGCTCCAGAACGTACTAAGAAATTGAAAAGGATTGCTGCACCTGTAGGCATCTCAAAAAAGGTAGCCAATAAACTATATAAAACAAAGAAAAAGTTTAGGAAAACGAACGATTTTACTCTGCTGATGCTCCACACCAGAATGCTTAAAGCGTTATACCAAGATCACCACTACCAAGATCATTCACTACGCTCTAAGGAAATGATGGAACTGAAGGACGCCAATATGGTAGGCTGTATCACTAAACGTATGGACCGTAGGCAGAATAGAAAAGCGTTTCAAATTCTTGGAAGATACTTGGTACCGATCGAGTAGTTATGAGTTCAGAGAGGTTTGGAAACAATCGGTTGGTATAGTATTTTGGTAACGTTTCGCCTTTAACATAAAGGCTTCGTCAGACCAGGTGTACCAGTGTGCAATTGGTGTACGATTTTATAGCGAACAGGGACGATAACCGCGTTACCCGAGGCCTGAGCCATGATGTCATTACAATAACAGTTCGTGATGTCACCTTAGGTTTGATCACAGTGAGAATAGTCCAGGGGTTCCTTTGTGCGTCATGACAATGACGGCTAACCCCATATTGTTAACAACGGGAGTCGGTTTGTACGTTCCAATCTGATCCACGCACCGATGCTCATCAAGCTGGCTGGCTTAAGACCGCTCGCCAGGCACTAGGGAGTTCTACCCCTCCATTCTATTCACGCAGTCGTCAGATTTGGCAATTTCCACCGCCTCGGCAATCAGCCGCTGAGGGTTTGAACGTATACCCCTCCTAATGACCTCTACGTTTTTGAGGTCTATTTGGGGTCCCGTGTCTAACTGATGCACAGCTACGGCCGCTTTATTACCCACCGTTGGGATATTTCAAAAGTGGGCAATAAACTGGGGTGGGCAATTAACCGATATTGCTATATTTTCCAACAGGGAAACAAGCATTGAATTATTGCACAGAATAGCACTTGTGTTGTAACGAAGGACAAAATACCTACTTGTAACTCAAACCTACAAAAGAAGTTTATTCAGAACAGTATGACCTATAATTTTAAAAATAGTATAACCTAAATCATCTTACCTGGATAGCTCTAGAAACTGGCGCTACTGCACATTTTTGTTGAGAAAATAACCCCGCGTCAGTTGGACATTATTTTGAGCTGCTGTTCTGGTCACATTTCACTGAGGAAATCCAATTGAGACAAGAAATGGTAGCCTATCCCATTCAAAAGTCCGGAGCTATACAGATCCTTCACACAGTTATTTGCTCTTGAATGCGACACGTGCTGATGGCTGCTACTCGCGGAGGCATCCGGCACATCATCCTCTGTGTCGCTGCCTTCTTTCCGTTCCAGTCGATTCTCTAAACTTTTACTGACAATGGTTAGATCTGAGATAAATTCCACCGCGTTGTCAATAGCGACGAACTCGTCTACATTAATGACTGGGATTGTACAAGCCCTGATCTCGTCCTCCGCGATGACGGCGTCGTCAGGTTGTGCATCGGATGCCAGTCAACTGAAGCCAGCATGCCGAACGCAAGCTTTTATCACTGCACCGGTAACATGTCTCCAACTTATTGAAACGAACTGAATTGCATCGAGCACAGAAATCTTGACGCTCACATCCACCGCTGACGATGAGACAGAGAACACGTTGTTTTACATGTGATAATGCATTCGGTCCACAATTTCCGTTCCGTAATGAAGTTCCAGATTCATGATCACCCTTTGGTCAAAGGGTTGAAGAGTGCTGGTCGCGTTTGCCGGCAAACATTCTATTCGACTGTTTTCCTGGTCTGCTACCATGGGATGCGCTGTGCAATTATCCAAGAACAAAAAATTATTTTAACCAATTTGGCCTAACTCCTTGCTCTAATCGAGCCTCCACTTGGTGGGAAGTTTGTTCGTCATCCACGCACTTTCGTTAGTTCTGTAAGTTACAGGAAGTGTGGCCACGTTCACGCCATTAAAACATCGTGAGTTCTTACTTTCTCCAATCGAAACCAGTTTTCTTTTGTCCGTGCCAGACATATTCGCGCTGCACAGGAGACTGTTCCTATCCATGGCTTTTCGATCCGCTGAGCTTTTGGACAGAAATACACAAAGAGCCCTCTGGAGTTGTTCGGTAAAAAGACCTGTTTCGTCTGCATTGTATATGTTTTCGGCCCGTAGCCTAGAGGTAAAGAGCTTGTCTCGTAATCTTGCGGCGTCCTCGTGGTGTACTCAGCTCGCGTGCGACTAGTGGTAGTCGCACGGCAGCGAGGCGTTGTTATGACGTACAACTGACACATTATTTTATTTGTTAATTATTCAAATGCGTTTAAAGTTCAGTCAGTCGATCTTTCAGCTAATTTTCACAGGCTACTCTGTTCGCTGAACTCTTTTCGTCATGCGCAGGTTTATACACAATTTGATGTCTATTCTTGCATCTTTGCAACCATCCTCCTGTGGCAGCAAAAGTTTTTCCAAGTATTTTCCTAATTCTTCTGCCTTTTTCTGCAGAAGCGGGCCTGTAACTAATTGGCTGTGCTCACCAACCGAATGTCATGCATGAGGCAACGGAAAACTTGGGCGAATCTTTACTGTGAATAACGGAGCCAGTAATCGGTCAAGAAGAAGCATTGCCAGTTTAATATTGACGTTCAAATCGATCGATGTTAGTGTTCCAGGACTTGATAGATTTTCGCCTGGCAAGCGTTCTCCATATACAACGCTGGAAATGACTATTTAGAAGACCGCGATGTGGTACATATGACTAGCCCCTGAATAAATTCAAACTCAATGACTTCAAGAACACAACGTTGCGAAGAGTACTCATTTCGGTAAATCTCCTCAGGCATTTACAATTATAAAATGGAAAAGCGCAAAGCAAACGGCTGATGAAGCCAAAGTGGTGGGAATAGTGGAATCACGACAAACAGCAACTCAAAAGCATTGATCAATAAAATCCGTTAACTACACATGTGACAAAGCAAGTGTTAGTTGATCGGCGGGATGTCAAGTGCCAGGGTAGAAGAAGCCCTTGCAGCAAGGCCTTCAGCTTACATAATTCCGGTTGCAATATTCTAATCGCAATCGCTTCGGCCGTCCGTAAGATTTGCTTTCTAAGCCCTTTACTGTACCGTGGTTTTACTACATAAAGTAATCGGAAAGCATCAGCGGTCCTAATTCGGTGTCCGCTTTCCATCAGATGTTCCAGGATGGAACTGTTGGGGCGACTGACGATGCCTTTCTGCAAAGCCGCTGGGCAGTGCTCCGCAATGCGTTTAGACAGACGACTGGTTGTGTGTCCCACGTACCTCGCACCACAGGCGCAGGTAAACTGATATAAAATGGAAGTTTAGGACTGAACCGGAAGTCTATCTTTAACGCGTTGGGTTATAAAGGGGGCCGTTTACGCAAGGACGTGTGGGCATGCGGCTGGGAAGGTTCTAGCCACTGCAGTGGAAATCCTTCTGGTCAAAAGATCAAAGACAACACTGGTAAATCAACTAGCGTCATTTTTCACCACTTTTGATACGCACTGACACTTTCCCATCTGCATATTCCATCGCCACGTCTCTTTCCGCATTCACCGTTGATGCTTCCGTTACGCTCACATAAACCCAGTGCATCGTGAAAGCACTGATCTTGCTCTGCACTAGTTCTTTTCTTATTGATCATCCGAAATTCTTGATTTATTCGTGGCCGATGTATTAGTGCAACGTAGCGCAGACTGACTATGCCCATACAAACGGGTCCCTACCTCACGACAATCAAAATTATTCCTTTTTATGTTTGTAGCACTTGTAAAGTTTCAACCATGGACATCTGAAATGTTTTTGATCGTCACTGCTATACTTACCGAGAAATGTCTGTACAATTGCACTTATTTGATCAGGCCTCTGTGGACATGCCTCGCATAGTCGCGAATAAATATTTCATTAGTTAATTGTACTGAGGGATGTTCCGAATTAGTCAACCAGGTGATATTCAAGAAAAAAGTAAAGGTGATTTTCCAAGAGAGTCCAACCTTCCGTTCAGTACTGCTGTGTCTGAAGCATCCACTTACGAGATTGATAGCAAAGAATCTGCACACATGCACATAGGTTAAACGCTTAGAGTTAAGTTTATGGAAGGTGTATTTCAAGTCCGTCGAGAAACGAACTGGTATACAGAGCCATACTGGGGGATTCGGCAGTAACGTTGCACATGCTAGACGCGGTGGTACGAAATAGACTGCAACTGCGTTGAGCTCATCAGAAGAGGCGTATGAACACCAAGCAAATGATCCATTACCGACGTACTGAAATCGCCGACATCGATGATTGCGAGAACCGAATAGACAAAGCGGAGGCTGGAAACTGCCTGGTGGGCTGTCTTAACCCGACAAGTCAGAAAGGCGCCGGCTGACGTATCCAGATTACAGGACGCATGTCGAACTACCATGCTCAGTAACATAACCAAGGGCAAAGAGCCTTACTAGTGAATGCCCAGTAACACGGACCACTTGGAAACATTCCATGCGGGTTGCGCCACGTGAATAATCTTTGACCATTTAAACATTAACGGTACTTATTTACTGACGCCATGTTTCTCGCGATTAGCATCCTAATTTGTTCTAAAAGCTAGGGGTTCACCTGATGTTAAGAAGCTCATTTGTTGCCAACATCTAAACTTATACGAAGCCGAGTTTTATCCAAAGTTTTCAACCTTATGAACTATTACTCTGTTCTAAGCCTGTTTCATGAAATCGAAAGTGTGACTGTTTTCATGCCACAGACAACCGCTTCGGTCTCTACGGCGTCAACCGAGTTCATGTAGTCAACAATCGTTGAATAAACAACTGTGCTTTTTAGACAAACAAACTTTGTTTCTTCCGTCGGCCGTTCATAAACAGCAAATAAGTCGACACTTTAGCACTTTGGCTGACCCTTTTCGCGACCACTACAAACACCACTGCAACAATTGCTCCGGTATGTTAGGAGGACGTTAGTGGACGGTCACGAAGTGCTTCGCGGGTTCTATCAATAGTACATACCAGTGTAATAGGGACCCAACTACCATACTTCTGCGCTGCACAGAAGCGTTGACCTCATAGAACAAACGGCGTTCGTTTTGTGTCAACCGGTCATTCGGCCTACCCAGGCAACGCATTCCAGTGTTCAGTTCCATCTATGCTCGCAAACGGTACCTCTAACGTCAGTCTACTTCCGGTGTTTGGTGTTGTAGATGGTGTATAGTAATAATAATAATAATAATAATAATGTATATTTCTCCTGGTACCGAGAAACGAAGCCCACAAATGGACGGATCATATTTACCTTGCCACATGCTCAGGCATGCAAGGCTATCAATGGTTTGGGTTTTTACAGTATTACATTAGAGATGCTTCTGCGAATATTTTCATTTGGGGCTTTTGTCGCTGCATGCTACCAGTTCGCGGGCATACTCATTTGGTTGTTTTCGGTGCAGCTTCGTAGTGCCATGGGGGCGGCGATTTGAAGGGGGGAGTAGGAAAAGGATGAAACAGTCAGAGTTACCTATGGAAATCAGATGAGTAATACACTATCTTACTTAATAGACTGGAGTAATACAGTTGGACCTATTTGTGAGTGGCAAGTTAGGGAGTTGCGAAAATAAGGAAAAGACTATATTAATCTAACTCCAGTGGATCATTAAACTCAAGTCGCATTATCCGAGTATGCGTAGTCCATCAAGATTAGTATTTAAAATACGCCTTGCTTATTCATACAAACTGGGTTCATGCACTGCAATCACACCGCCATAAGTATATTTTTGTCAGGCCACCATTGCCATTTGTGTGCAACATCAGTTTTGAAATTAAACGCTATTTGGAACATCCGTTGTGTGCTAAGAAGCCTAGATCGCACATTTTCCCCAATGTCACTTCAATCCCACAACTCAAATTGCCATTTAGCTGTTCTCATCCAGCCAAATCCGAAGTCTTAGGATCGCAGTCACCAATGTTCGTGGGTATCATCGCTTCCTGCAAAATGCCGGTAAACAATTACAATGCTGAGCTTTCCGCTCACGAAGCACTGCAAGCCAAAAAATTATATGCCTCGATTATATGGTATCCGAGTGGAAAAATTCGCCTACGTATCGAATTTAGCATGTACAAGATGATTGGTTGGCGGCATCTGGTTTCGGATTTGCCTGTCACTGTGGCCAGCCACGCGACGCCTGCGCCTACGGAGCGACCATGGGTGGCTTGCGCTGCATCACCCACAGTTGCAGCCACACACAAAATATCCAGTGTAAACTCGAAGGAATAAGACCAGGAGGCAAGTGGATGCGAACCATGTTTCATCAACGGAACCGGCTCACACTCCTTCACAGGCGAACAGAGGCACGCTGTATGTGGGAATCAATCGCACACAAGGCGGTGCCTTGACAGTAGTCCGCTCCACACTGACTGCATGAAACCACACTTCGAGCCTAGCACGGCCACAAGGACCGTGCACCTCGTCCCCTTATGCAACGACCAATTGTCTCCTGCAGCCAGTATAAAGGAAGTAGTGGGCCATAGGCAGGTAGGCACCTTGTCAACATGCACATCAAGTGCAACCACACCGGGGATGTTAACTAACTGTGAATCACGTGAAGAGACGATAACAAGTTAAATAACACGAACAATGCATACAGATAATGAGGCATATCATCAGCAGCAGCAGCAGCAACAGCAACAGCAGTACATCAGCCATTTGAACTGATGCTTCGCTGCCATACAACCATGAGGACCTATAAAATAAAGAATAAGAGGAGAGAGAGAAGGGGGACTTACCTGAAAACCTCAATGCCCTAAGCAGACATTCAGGGTCAAGGCGCCTACACCTTGTGTAGACAACAAACCGTCACAAACGGCTGGCTACCGTGCAAAGATAAGGCGGCATCGGCGAGACAGCTTCCTTGCAGCTTTCACTGCCCCGCATCATAATCAGCCATTACCCCGCAGATAACTCAGCACCAAACACACTTTAAACAGACAATCCGATTAGGAGACGGCAGCAGACGCGCCACTGGTGTCGGTTGCGAGCCATGTCCTGTAAAGTCTCGAGCCAAGCACAAGGCGAGTCACCTGGACTCCAGCCCGGAAGGCGAGACGGACCAACGGCACCATGTTTGGTCGTCAGTGACTTCATTTCCCGCTGCCAAGTCAACTTCTGTCCACCTCGAGTCTTGTGCCACCCTACACCTTCCAGACTAAACAAGGCCCTCCTAGGTAAGCGGTGACTAGGCATACGTAGCACGTGCCCGAGCCAACGCAACTTACTCAGTGCTATCTGTTGTTCTAGGGAGCTAGCATGATTATCACCACCTAGTAACTGCCTACGCACATCATCGTTGCGGACACGATGGTGCCATCCGGCACCAGCAATGCTTCGCAGACAACGAGGATCAAAGACTTGAAGGCGCCTCAGATCTTCAGACCGAAGGAGGCCAAGTCTCACTACCATAGAGCAGAACGGCCCTCACTGTGGCCTTGTATGCCCGGCCTTTCAGACGGAGGGAAACTCCCTTCTGTCGCCAAAGACGCCGCGGGTTGAAGAAGGTAGCTCTGATTTTTACATTGCGGAAGCTGACGTCAGTTTCTATTCGCCCACCATTGTTGATGCAGCTGCCAAGATAAGTGAAATGATCAACCACCTCAAGTTCCTCGTTAGCAAGTGTCAAGGGGTCATCAAGTGGCTGGTGGTCCTGCAGCAACACTTTGCACTTTGAAGGTGCGAAGTGCATACCAAATAATTGGACCACTCCAGACAGGCTATTCAGGGTTGATTGGGCCGCCCAAACATCGTCTAAAAGCAAGACGATATCGTCCGCATAATCAAGATCAACTAACCTTTCAACAGGCAGCAGTTCAATGCCAACATTTTGAGGTTCCGCAAGGGAACACTCCGTGACAGTATCCACGACGAAATTGAACAAAAATGGGGAAATCGGACAACCCTGACGAACGCCGCTTGTGATCGGAAAGCTATCCGATAGGTCACCGTAGACCCTGACACGACCTGTAGTGTTCGATTATAGAGCACGAAGAATGTTCACATATTTCGTCGGAACACCTTTCCGCGCAAGTAATTCAAACAGAATCGATCGATCGACTTAATCGAACGCACTCTTGAAATAGAAGAACACTGCTATTGGCTGTCTGCAGTACGCATGGCGCTGCTCTAGCATCTGCCGCAAAGTAAATATATGGTCTATACAGCCACATCCTGGGCGAAAACCGGCCTGCTCTTCCCTAATCCGAGATTCCCGTTCCTCAGTGATGCGACGAACGAGAATCGAGGCCAATACTTTTGTCACAACTGGTGTTAGGCTAATACCCCTGTGGTTCGCACAGTCTGTGAGACTGCCCTTCTTGTATATTGCCACTATAATCGATTCACTGCAATTAGCCGGGACACTCTCTTCCTTCCAGATATATACGAATAAGGATGTCGGTGCTTTGCAGAGGACCTCACCTCCATTCTTAAATAGTGCAGGTGGGAGGGAATCCGGGCCAGCGGCGCGAAAGCGATTGAGGGCTGTGATCACGTTTCGGACCTCGGCCTTCGACGGAGGCTGTAAACTAACCGTCCATGGCTCGTCCTGCAACATCTGAGTAGGAAGAGGTCCGGGAGCAGGAGGCCAGCAGAACTGATCTTGAAAGTGTTCCGCCCAACGAGCCATACGGCGCTCCTTATTGTGTATCAGCGCACCCGCGCTGTCTCTGATTGTCTCACGCCTACTTTTCTGGGACCAGTGGTGCGGATTAGCTTGAAGAGCTTGCGGTAATTGCCTACTGCTCCTGCCTCCTCCATTTCTTTAGCCCTACTGGTTCACCAGGCTTCCTTGTCAGCATGTAGGCTCTGCTTTAGTTCACGCCTAGTAACCCGTCTGGTCACATTGTGTTCAGAACCAACCGAGAGGTGCCTTCTAGATTCCAACTGGTTCACGGACCTCTCTGATATCCAGTGACTGGAGCGGTGACGATGGATAGTGCCACAAGCAAATGCCCCTGCGTCGTACATGGCGGCCGAGATCCTATTCCACTGAAGCTTATTGTCATTAAGACAAGACAGCGAAAGTTCGGTACGCAGTGCGTCTTTACAAGCTTGTCTGACCGAGGGATGAGACAATTTCTCCGTTGCTAATCGTAGGGGACGCTCAGTGCGCCTCCCGGTAAAGTTCATGGGGAAAAGACAGCGTACCAAGGCATGATCAGAGTCGACACAGGTACTCCAGGACGAGCGGCAATCCAGGATGGAACCACGCCATCTGTAACTTATTGCAATGTGGTCAATCTGGGTCCATCGCTAGCCATCTACAGGAGGACACCAAGTGGCACTTCGGCGCCCACTGCATCTAAAGGCAGTGCTACTAAGAAACAACTGGTGCTCCGCACACAGTTGCAGTAGACGCCCACCGTTGTCAGTCCGTTCGGAGTTAAGCCCACAATTACCACGCAGCTGAACTTCTGAAGAGCTCAGACTCCCCACTTGTGCGTTCATACCCCCTGCAAGTACTATAATATCTGAACTAGTAGCACTGCGTAATAGCACATTCAGTTCGTGATAGAATGTGTCCTTGGCAGCATTTGAACTACAGTCGGTGGGAGCATAAGCGGAAATCACAAGCAAACAGCGTTTCGTACTACTTCGTGAATCAACCTTAACTGATGTCGCCAAACGGGCTGCACATAAACGGCTGTTCACCGGAATCCAATAAACCAACGACGGCTCAGCCTTTGAACTTAGAATGATACCTACACCAGCTTGACCTGTGAGTGCTGCATCGGCGTCTCCGGATGCGTGCAACCAATTACGAGAGGATAAGCCGGGTGCAGTTAATTCAACATCCTCATCAGCGTCATTGATGCTAGTTTCAGATACACAACACACATCAATACCCAGTGTGTCCAAGGTGCGTGCGAGTGTAGCCTGTTGACCTGTTTGTCTTAGAGTGCGAACATTGAATGTCATCATGGAAACGGGATAGCGTGGCCTTATAAGGGACTTTTGACGATAGGCGTCCGATAGATGCAATGGGATGGTGGCTGCAGATGATTCTATTCCAGTGGCACTTCGGTTGCTGGGAATTGTAGAAGGAAGGTTAGTAATGGGGGTCGGGATGGGAGGAAGAGAAACAGGTGGAAAATAAAGAAGTGTTGCGCCAGCAGTAGCATGTGTTCGCTTAGCCGCTCTGCTGTTTGCAGCAGATAAGGCGACCTTGATAATCTGCGCGGCGAGTGATGCAGGATGAAGTTTATGTTTGAAGAAAATATCATGGTTATATGTGGGCTGAGATACCACCAGGGCGCCCGGACCTAGACAGGATGACGATTAGGATCCTCATCCAATGCCTTTGGCTCAAAAGCCTATCCGCAAGGCAGCGGGGAGGTGGCAATGATGTAGTTTTACGGAAATGGACGTCATCGCATTTCAAACCCCGAAACTGGAGGACCAGGAGACTGAGTTTGTCTGACCTCTCACTATTGACCAACCTGGTAGGAGTAGCTTTCATTGTGCCCGGAGGCATCACCTTGTGTAGTTCAATAGGTCAATGAGGTACGCAGACCGTCGCACCACGTTAAGGTCCAGTCTCGTTGCGACTATAGTCCGTCGCGCTTTAGTCCGTCCGTCAAATATTTAGGTATACCACAGTGGCAGCCTGATGACACCTAGAGTGAGGATATTGAAAGGATATGCAGGATATGCAGTTGCAGTCACCTAGAGGTGAGCCACATGTATAGTCACTTGCGAAATAGAGTGACTTCGTGAAGCAAAATCCAACGGAGATGGTATCTGGTTGATGATGCAAAGGAAGTTGACACGTTGGCTCGAGAAGATCCGAACCGAATGTGCTCAACACCGAACTGCAAGATGGATAAGCTCAACAGACCACAGGGAGATTGAAATCCCCCAGGGAATAAAAAATATTGGCACTGCTAGAACCTCGAGATGGTAATACAATTGTAAACAGAGGACAGGATGCAGCAACAGTTGACTAGAAAACAATAGTTTGATCCAAAGACTGAAAAACGCAGGTCCCCAGGAACAAACTTGACGTGTTAAGCAGCAGATCCAGGTCCCGTCACGGTCAATTTCAAGTACAATGGGGACCGGAAAGATGGGGTAATCCCGTGAATGTTACCTCTGCGTATCGTTGATCTGAGAATTGATAGCTCCGTTCGATATTTTGACAAACATTATATAAAAACCGCAGCACACTCTAACCAACCAATTACTGCCCACATTTGATGCCTAAGTCCATGCCAGGTTGGTTTGTAAGAAGCTGTAGGCTAGCACACGCGACCCCAGGTTGCGGATTGCGGAATGCCTTCCTTGTAATGGTAACTGCGAATAAGTCCCATCTGTTTTGCAGATAAGGAGGCATAACCCTGCACTAAATGGGAGTATGAAATAAATTGATTGCGTACAATAAGGCAGAAACTATCTCTTAGGAAACTTCCACCAGCGCAAAAATGTAAGCAAAGTTAACTACAATAAGCTTAAGCGGCGTGTACAAGTTTACAGAGCATAGTTCAAGTACACATTAATATGAGAAAAAAAGAATTAACACAATATAGTAAACCCACCCCGTGAAATAAAGAGACTCAGCATGCAAGTATGCGGTTACTAACTCGAATATAGCGTACCCACAAACGCTGCGCCGGTTCTGCCTACTTACTCTGCAGGACCCATCGTCACTTCAGTGGTGGCCCCGAGTCTCCTCGCACATGGCTCACTAAGCCTGCCTGACTCAGGCAGTCGCGACCGCATGTGCTTCAGCACCATGCGCTCGATGTAAATGGAGAACAACCCATGGGTGCACCTACCGCTTCTTCTCTGCATGCATGAGGGCTTTCTCCCGCACTTCAGCAACTGCCTTCGTGATTAGATCGCGCCATGCACCACGATCAACCGCCTTCGATTCCCATAATCTGCAATCAAGATTAGAACGTGTGAGGCTCACTTTAATCATGTCCTGGTAACGTAACTTGGGTTTCCCAGCATGCCGCTTCCCTATACTCAGCTGACCCTATAAAAGCTGTTTCGGTATTCGCGTCAAATCCATACGGCTCACATGACCGAGCCATCTCAGGTGTCGCAGTAAAAGTATGCCATCCACTGCATGCATCTCACTTCGGCGCAAAACTTCCGTGTCTGCAACTCTGGCGCCCCAGCCGATCCGCAAAATTCGTCGCAGACACTGCTGATGGAACCGCTCGAGATATCGCACATCCCGCCGGTACATCGTCCACGTTTCACTGACGTATAGTAGAACGGACAGTACCATGGATTTGTACACCATCAGCTTCGTGCCAATGGTAAGCTGATGGTTGTTCCACACTCGGTACGCAAGCTTCCCGAATGCCGCCGCTGCCTTCGACACGCGAATACGCAACTTAATGTGTAGCTGCTAATCAGTCGACGTCACACTCCCAACGTCGCAAAAGCGGGAGGTGGTTTCCAACACGTCAGCACCAATGCTGATTCGCGGCAATATTGCAGATTGCACCTCCGGTGAAGGCTGAAACAGACAGACAGTTTTGCTTGTGTTGATGGTGAGCCCGAATTTGGCCGCTGTCGAAGCCAAGGCACTAGTCATGTGCTGCAACTCATCCGCGCTGTGTGCAAACAACGCACAGTCCTCAGCAAACAGCAACCTACAGATAGTTGTATCACAGACTAGAGTTCTCGCACCGAAACGACGGATGTACAGCAACCCATCAGCAATACGGTGCTCCACACGAACACCCTAAACAGGAACCGCATCAAGAACACACGACATCATTGCATGTAGATGAATATTAAATAGGGCAGGAGCTAAGACACAATCTTGCTTCACACCAGAGATAACTGCAAAGTCATCCGAGGTCTCTCCCCTCAACTGTACCCTCGCCTGCATACCACTGTGCAGATATCCAATTAAACTTCCAACCTTCCTCGGACAACCAAACTTACCCAACACCAGCCACAACGCCTCATTATTCACCGTAGCAAATTCCTTTGTGAAATAAACAAAAGCGAGTAAAACGGCTGGTGTCGTTCTCTGCACTTCTCTTGCAACTGACGTGCCGGAACACACCATATTTAGAGTGCTGCGACCCGAACGGAACCCACATTGCTCTTCCGACATCTTCGGTTCCACAACCTGTTTGACGAAGCGGTTGAGCAGGATTCGGGCAATCACCTCGCCCACACAACTCCGCAAGTTGATACCACGACAATTCGTGCAACATTGCTTGCTACCTTTGCCCTTGTACAGTGGTAGCACAACGGCATCCTTCAGCTCAGGAGGCTCCTCCTCCTCATTCCATACACGTTGCACCAAGTGGTGCAGCGCGGTCAACAACGCGGGTCCGCCGTGTTTCAATACGTCCGGCGGGATCTCGTCGGCTCCGGCACATTTGCCGTTTCGCAGCTGAACAAGTGCTCTCTGCGTCTCATCCAGTGTCGGCGTATCCGCCAGATTAGCCTTCACATCATGCTGCTTCAGGCCGTTCAAGGTGGGCTAGTCGATCTCTGAACGATTGTTCAAGATACAGTCAACTTGATTTCAAAAAATCTGCATTATGTCTGCAATCTGTGTGCAGGTATGTCCTGAGCAACCATCGACCAGCATCCTCAGCGGCTCCAATCTCGGTCCGTACACCGCCATCAAGGAGTCAAAGAATTCCTTGTGTTGGAGACGTTCGGCATAGCATTCCACCTGCTTCGCCTTCTCCGTCCACCATGCATTTTTATGTGACATAGCTCTCGGGACAGTCTCCGTCGAAGTTTGCGAAACAGACTGCTCTTCAACAAGTCCCTGGGATCTGTAAAATGTGCAGCAAATGTGGCATTCTTCTCACACACCAAAGCACCAATCGTCGCATTGTTGTCTTCAAACCAAACAGGCCGCTTACAGTTTGCGCGCCCGATGGTCTCCTCGGTAGCGGTTCTCACCTGATCGAGAATGTGGTGCCACAGGTCGCCCACTATTGCTATGCGTTCCATATCACACAGGCGTACATCATCGCCTTCTCCGGCTCAATACGTTTCTCCGCAGTACCGAGGGAGGAAATGTTAAATTTACGCCGATGCACGGCAAGAGTGCAGTGCACAGATTTACGAAAATATATGTACAGTTGGTAATCAGTGTCACACTCAGCTCCACGCAGTACACGTGTCATGCGCACTTCACGCATATCACGCTGACGTACGATGACATAGTCGAGCAGGTGAGCGTGACCACTCCGTGGGTGCGTCCAAGTTGCTATATCACTCGCACTCAGTGCAAACCGAGTGTTCGTGATCGTCAGGCCGTGAGTAGCACTCAGTGAGAACAGCCCGTCATCGTTCGCATTAGCTGAACCAATGCCATTCGGAACGCTAACATCTGTCCACACCGATTCATCAAACCCAACGCGGGCGTTGAAGTCACTCAGCAGAAATAGTCGGTCGCTCCTTGGCACAGACCGTATCACGGAGGATAGCTGAGTGAAGAATTGATCACACTTGTCACTAGAATAACACATGGTCGGACAGTACTTGCTCATAAAATTGGCAAACTTACCTATTCTGAGTCGTAGACGAACAGTCGTCAGTCGCGCGCTGATGCTTGTTGGTTCACCCACGAGCTGGCCATTTAGGCGATCGGATATTGCAAATCCGACCCCATGTTCACGTGGTGCTGAGGTGGCGTTGCCCACCCAGTAGAATGTGCAGCCAGCACTTGCTTCATGCAACTCACTGAGCGTCGCAATATCGGTGTTGGAGCGTGACAGTTCCATCGCGACGAGTGCAGTGCGTCGCTCGGGGCGCTCACTCAAACTCCTGTCCAGGAGTGTGCGCACGTTCCAGCACCCGATGCTGAGTGCTTTGCGCGCAGGCATCCGATTGTATTGGTGTGCAATCGCACGCGTGTGGGTGGCGGTTGTGCTTCGGGGGTTTGCTTGAGGGACTTCACCCGGAGCCTTTGGCTTAATAGCCCGACCCACAATGCTTCCTAACAGTTCCGACAAAATCTCAACAAGCCCCCAAACACTCAACGATTGCCATTAGAGAAATTCATCCATCAGTTTTCGTCAGACGACAATAGAAATTCACTAAGCTTCGGACAAAGTGGCCAATCTAGGTCAAACCATTATACTGTAACCTTGCCTTATTTCAACCTATCTAAAACGGATGGTGAATGCGTGCTTATGCATTGAGCGTCGTCACTCATTTGGTCTAAATAGTAGGGTGATCTGATATATTTGATAGTGCTCCCATCGGTGGTACATCTTACTCTTACAGATGATTTTCGAAGCAAGTTAAATTGACAGACGAACCCTGGCTCAGATTCTATCGAAAGTGCGTGATTTCTGAGTTCATTGCAACGGAAAGGTCTATTGTAGGAACAGCCAGTGTCATCTGGGTCACTTCCTCCGGCCCTGGTGCGGCCATACTCACCTGGAGACATGGTAGAGTGAACAAAAGAAAGTTTGACACCCTCCCCGTAGACGTTTTGTGTCCCAGATAATGTCAATACCCAAAAAATAAAAGGGCTCGAAGTCTGTCCATTGGCTGGCAGCTGAACCAGGATTGATAATTTCTAGTATGAAGAGTATACGTCTAACGAAGGTGGTGTTCTTCATTCAGCTAAGCATTGATGGACACTAACAAATGGCCTTGGTCCAACTCTGGTGCAAGATTCAGTTTGCTGCAACAGCTAGTGCATTGTGCTAAAAATATGCAAACTTGGGTGTTCAAAGTCCAATTTTACTTGAATTGGCCTTTGGCCTTGGATTTGTCGATGGGACGCTCAATGGTATCTAATCTCTATAGATTACCGTGCAAGCTTGGCGCGGAACAGTAGATTCGGCACCGTTCGTCCCCTCCACCACAATGGAAATGAATATAATAGTTAAAGTTTCTTAAATGATTCACTCTGAGCACATTCACAAATGATGTATTCAAACTTCACTTGCCGTCAAGATTAGTGCGCAGCCAAAGATGTTCCAAAACTAGTTCATAGTCTAAAATATTGCACAATTTCAGACCCTGCTCTGTAATAAACTACTGCGCAGAAGTGGGGTTTCCGCTGGAAGCAATTGTAGCTACTTGCATACATTCAAGCTGCTCGTGTCTCTGGTATGTGCTGGATTGTGTAGTTTGTTTGGCTTACTGAGAATAATGTGACGACTACGGAGGTTACTGTGAAGTAAAAATATGAAACCAAAACTAGCGAAGCTCCGAATGAACAATGAACAGTGCTGTATCCCGGGTAAATAGCATGCGCTTGACAAGTCCCGTAGGATGGTTGGAGTAGAAAGTCAAATTAAAAGAATCATCGAATAAGTAAATCGTTATTTTACGCGTCTACCGATTTAAATGCACTACGACATAACGCCAGATTGAAGTGGGAATGGGATGTGCACATAGAAAATAGTATGAAGAACCGTTCTACCTCAGTAAATAGGTGAGAAAAAAAGGAAATGACAACTCTCACTCCTGTGTTGTTTCATTTGACAGCTGTAGTATGCTAATCCAGTTTGTATACACCCAGGCTACTCACATGGACACTTCTGCATGGATCCTCACCGTCACGTTGCGGAGAGGGCGTTAGGCACATAATTAGGTTTGTGTTATTTCATCCTCCAAGTGGAACGGACTATATCAAGTAATGAGAATTGGAAAGCGTTTCATCAAGGAGTTTTTTGAACAGCGTTAATGTATGGGCAATGATAACGTGAATCGGAAGGGCATTACAGGTACAGGACACACGGAAGGAGAATACGTTTTATCGACAACCAAGTTTGATCTGATGGCCTCTCAGGTTGGTATTTTGGCTCAACTGCAACAGATTGCGGCATGGGTGAGTTGGGTTCGCCAGTATTAAGTAAATAATGATTAGGTCTCTTCACTGACGTCGATATTCACCACTGTACGATCACAGGGAATGTAGTCTGATTTTGTAGGAGAGATGAAACAATCCTCTAGCGAGGTTGGTCGCTGGATGTCGTGGTGCCTCAAGTGCATTGATGTCGCGCTTGCACCAGGGACTCCAAGCCTGGATCGCATATTCGATGTGGGATCACATTTAGACGTTCAGCATATGTGGAAAGGTTGATGTCGCAAAATTTTCGAAAGACCTCCGTAAGAGTCCAAAATGTTGACTAGCTCTTTTTGATGCCTCTTCAGCCTGTCTCGAGCACTCAAGTTAGTACTGCACCATCACCCCGAGGTCGTTTTCTTGGGAAGTACCTTGTAACTGCTGGTCCCCAAGTCGGTATTCATAAATAAGCTGGTGGCGTATACTTACGACTTTGCACTTTTTCACGTTGAACTGGAGCCGATTGTCGGATGACCACGCATATGCCTGTCAAAATCGCTCTGCAATGCCATGTGATAATCCGCTGTCCTGGTATCATGCCCACTTTTGACATCATCTGCAAACGGTAAGAAATTCGACTGCAGTACAATGGCAAGATCACTACTGAATGTTGGAAATAAACGTGGCCGCAGTACCGATCCTTGGGGCACGTCACACTGGACGTCAATTGAGTTGGAAGTGGAGCTGCGGACTCTCACATTCAGATGATGCTGAGCGAGGAAGTTGCCCATCTAACCCAGCATAACGTCACCGATTCCATAGCTTCGAAGCTTGTGAAGGAGAATGCGTTGGTCGAAACGACCCAACGCTTTCGGGAAGTCCAGGTAGACAATATCGACTTCCACTCTGGCATCGGTTGACACTGCTTAGCTTTCTCGGGCTAGCAGCAGTTTTGTAGTGCAGGATAGATATCGGCGGAATCCGTGTTGCTGTGACACTGGAATATTGTTGCTCTCAAGATGTCCCATGAACGCCTCTGCAACTATACGTCCCATTACTTTGAATAAAGTTGGAAGGGGAGTGATTGGACGGTAGTTCCAGGGCTCCGCACGATTACCACTTTTGTAAATAGGAGTGCCTAGTACAGATTTTCACATTGTGGTTACACTTGTTGCATATCCATTGCGGTGACTCTATGATAAGCGGCCAGTGCTAGGTGGAGCCTTGGTGGGGCACAAGCAAAGTTATTCGGATCCACCGCAAATCGCCTCCTGGATCATAGTTTATCATTGGACTGGAACGAGTCCTATGACTGGGTTACTTCGTCACTGTTGTTAACAACTGTCTAACAACAGCAACAGCTCTTGGACGCTTAAGCAGTGTATATGGCCGTGGATTGTATCGCCTCTGGTGGCAAACTCAAAAGAATTGTCAAAAGCATATGTCTTATTTTCAACCTCGCCCAGCGTTCGTGGCAATGGTATGCTAGGCAGCGGTCAGTTGCTACTGCGCGTAAGTGCATGTAACTCAAATTGTCCGGCGACCTGCACTGTGGAGCACAAGTCAGCGCTTCATAACCATTTATCCGATTCACACTCGAGCCAGCAAAGAAGCAACAAATTTTCTGCAGCAGAAGTACGCTGCAACTTTTCGATGTGTTCCGTGGTATCCTGACCCATTGGAATGTACTGGTCAACCAGCAAGGCTTACTCATAACGATTTCACGCCAGCCACTGTGATGAAGAAACTTCTGCCTATGCTCACATTGCTCTCTCGGAATTAATGGCATTCGTCCGAAGGGGCTTTCCATAGCAGCTAACAAATTAGATGAACCTTTGGCGTGATTCTTCCAGTACTATCCTGAAAAGAAGTATGTTCCCACAACATGGAAATATGAGAGAATAACTCCAATGTACAAAGGATATTATGATTCTGAGCCAGCCAACTACGGTCCAGTGACTCTCATTCCGATTTTTTCAAAAGTCTTGTAGGCTATCATTGCTAACACACTCATATCTCTTCTTTAAGAAATTGGCTGTATCGTTTAAGGGTAACATAGCTTCCGCCGTAAGCGATCGCGCACAAACAATCTACTGTTGGTACGGGACAGTTGGATCGAAATGGTGGATGGTAGTGTATGAGTTGATGATGTTTACCTTGACTTATTTGAGGCATTCCGTTGATTGAACCATTGCATCATTCCAACCAAGCCTAAGAAATACGGTATTTGTGCTCCCTCCCACGGTGGATCAAAATCCTTTGACACAGACGTCTGGATGTGAAAGTGTACAAAACTATAGCCGAACCAATACAATGAATAATGATTTCTAACGGGTAAAAAGGTAGTTGATTGATAAGTGCCGCAGGACGGTGGGGGTAAAACTGCAATAGCAAATGTATGTGAGTTGCCTGTTTGGGCATTTATCGAGCAGCCACGTCGCTGAACAATAGTAGTGCAAGTGGATATTGTATGCAAACGACTAGGCAACATGGGGACAGTTATAGTTCGTGTACTCCGTGAAAAAAGTGAGGAGGAGAATACTCAATTCTGTATCGCCTCCTCAGCTTTGTGTGACATTGTAATCCGGTTGGAAGAGATAACTAATATATTCCAAAGTAGCAGTTTACGCAACCAAGTAATGGGGCCCAAAGGCAAGATCCAATCGTATTTTTGAAATATCCGAGGTGGAGAGGAAACAACCATGTTTGTGAGATAGTTCCAGGGTTGGCAAACCCGAAGGGAAAAATAATTCCGCCGACATTCCAAGCGACTATACTGGGAACATAATTCAGAGGGCTGCCTCTGAGATTACTGTAACGACCGAGTTTCAGCAAGTGACGGCCTACGTGATTGGGGTCAATCAATATTTGGTAGACTAATATGAGATTGACGTGCAGCCTTCGGTAGCGGACACTGAAAGCTGGTAGCATAGATTTCGTAAACCCTTTTCTTTCTTTATGGTTCTACGTTGTGATCTCTCTAGCCATTCTAACTCGAGATTCAACCAAGGTTGTGCAGCTTGGATGGCGTATTCAACGTGAGAACGCATGTAAGAGCTTCGCATCATGGGGAATGTTGATGAGTCGAAAGTTCCAAACGCTTTCCGCAGCAAGCCGAGGTGCTGGTTGGCTCTTTCGCAGCTGCCTGTGACTGTTTTGAACAGTTAAAGTCACTTTGTATGAGCACACCAAGGTCACGTTCTTGGGAAGTTGTTTGCAATATATGTGACCCAAACCTATACACGTAGTCATGTCTATGGCGGAATTGAACAGCGTAACATATTTCTACGTTGAACGGTAGTGTATTCCGAACTGACCAGTTCTAAAACGTGTTGTGGTCACGCTGGGTCTTTTCCTGGTCGTTCGGTTCTCTGATAGCTCGCCATAACTAGAGAGCATCCTCGAAGAATATAAAATCGGAAGTAATTTCCCTCGCCAGATCCCTTGTGAAAAGCAAGAATAAACGGGGCCCGAGCACCGAGCCTTGTGGTACACAGCACTTCAGTTCAATTGCCCCGGACATGGATTCTCGTACTCACACCTCCAACCGACGTTTGAGTTGGAAATTGCCTATCCGACGCAGCACTGAAGTTTATGGAGGAGAATTCGGCGGTCTAAGCGATCAACCGCTTTTGAGAGGTCCAGGTAATTGAGGTCGACTTCTAACCCACCATCAACTGCTTCAGTCCAGCTAATGCGTGAAATTAACAGGTTCGTGATGCATTAGCGCTTTGTCAGAAGTCATGTTGCTCTGACGCTATCATGTTGTGATTTTCCAGATACTGCATGAGTGCTTTAGCGATGATAGACTCCATAACCTTGGAAAGCATAGGAAGCAGCGTTATCGGACGGTAAATGGTTGGGTCAGTGTGGCTACCTCCCTTTTGAATAGGAGTGACAACCCGTCGCTTCCATGTTGTTGGAATATGGTTCTCCTCTAGACAGCGCTTATAAAATATAACCAGATGTTGCGCCAGATCACTGGCTGCTGTCTGTAAAGCCTTCGGTCAAATGTTGTCAAAACCAGGACAGCTGTGGATACGCAGGGACAGCAGCTTCTTTGACACTGTTTCTGCAGTAATAGTAATGTTGATAATGCTGATAGTGTGACAATGGAAAAAGGGATAACCGTTGGGCCCGTAACTCTCTAGATTGGATGTGAGTAATGGAACCGTAAGCAATCAGCTACTTCCCTTGCTGTTTGCGCACCCCCTTCAGTCGTGAGCAGTGCTGGAATGCCGCGTTGCATCTTACGAAGGCCATTAACCTGCCTGTAGAAGAGATTGCCGTTCGTGCAGTATCGTTTCCTGCTGATACGTCATCTTGTCTTGGCGGATCAAGCTGACACAGTACTTACACTGTGCCACATAGGCAGTCCAAGTTTCGGAGTTCGGGAAGTCCTTGTGAGCTCTCCATGCTAATTCCTCAAGGGCATGCATTTGCGCGTTCTGCTCCTCAGAAATGACTTGCTTCTCCGTTGACGATGGAAGTATTTCTGCTCAGACGCGTGCGCTACCAGTTTGCTAAATGTCCGTGTGAAGGTGTCCAATGCAAGTACTGGATGGCATTCTGTTAAGAAGGTCTAAGCTGCCTCCTTAACATACGCGGATAACACGTTGTAGTGCGTGAACGCATACACTTTATCATCCTCTTCCTCAGGATATTTCGCATTATACCATGAAACAGTAGAGTCGCATGGTCACTGTGACCCAGTGGTGTGGTTGTAAGTATTCCGTCAACCATGAGTTCTTCCTTGCTGAGCACAAGATAACGTATCGACGGCTTGTTAGCAGTTCGCAATCTGGTGGGAGAGGTCACGTGATTCTACAGAAGGTAGCTGGAAATTACCTTGTCTGAACATGCTTTTAACTTCGTGCTGTCGGTCGCCTCTATTTCCAGATTGTGCACATTAAAGTCACCTGCGATAAGAATGCGACTGTATGTACGTTGATCAGACCACATAGTTGGACTGCACCTCGAATCACCGAGGAATATACCATTTATTTATTATTATTATTTATTATGTCTTACTCAAAACAACCTGAAGAATGTGGTTTAGTTTGGAGTCCATTTCACACGTAGAGTTTCGTGAGCGGTAAATCACATCTATAAGACATGTGTCCTTGTTCCGCAATCATAGCCGACACCAAAGCGAATATAGAGCACGGATTTCTGGGTGGTCACAAAGTTCACATCGGAGGTTAGCGTTGTAATACCGAATTAGGCCACCACCTCTTCCATCTCTGTCATACCGGAGCAGCGACATACCAGGTAAATTGACTTTAGAATCTACTATCTCAGGGCTTAGCCAGGTCTCCATAATCATTATGTGATCTCGCGGTTGTGACGCCCGGTTTTCTCCACTTTTGCCCAAGGCGCTGGATACTTGCTCGAAGTATATGCGCAGACGGATAGTAGAAGGCGCTAAAGTTATAGCAATCCGGTTGTACGAACCGAAGTTGTGCACTCAGAAGCGATTTGTTAAAGTTTTACAACTGCCGTGGCCCGATCGAGTAGTGATTTTTACTCAGTTGGATCCTTTGAAGACTCCGAGATTTACCTGATTATTGGCGATAGTTGACCTCTTGTAAACTGATTTTACCCCGTTTTAACGACTCAGTAGTCTATCTAATCGATGTAATTGTTATATACTTGTACTAGCCTGATGAAGAATTATTGAAAACATATGTTCGTTAACGTTAACTTTTGCTTATGTTTATGGGTTTCTTTAAATTACTGAGAAGACTTTGAGCGATAGTATACAAACAGGATAGTATTTTGATGTTAGAACTTTGTGGTTGTTCCGGCTGCCTCCTGCTTGACGTCAAATTGAAATTTTTGAGCTTGCTGTCTTTTTGAGGTTTTACTTTCAAAGGACGGTTTCGGAACAGTACAACTGTATCGTGCAAAACATTTGACTTTCGTCAAATGTTGCTTGATCCAAATAATTGTGGATCACCGTACTCGGATACTTACCAAACGTCATCCGTCTTTTCGGGTTCAGCCTCTGGCTATTTTCCTGGTTCTTTTGTGTTTTGTAATCCGTTTTGCGCTTTGTTCAAACCCGTAACTGTTTCTGTTGACTACCCTGCAGGTAACGACTTGTCAGTTTTACCTTTTGATTTTTGTTTCATAATGTCTTTGAAAGGGTCATGTCGGATTCACTGAATACCGGCGCTAATGTGTCTTTGGCCGCTTTGATCAGCGAATCTAATGCTGTATACGGTAGCAGGAGCAGCCCCAAGCACATGACGGAGGAGTCTGGTGGCATGCAGTGCTATGTATGCAACTGCTGGTACCATGAGACCTGTACCAATTCTAGTCCTGATCAGTACGCAATGCACTCGACTAGCAATAGCATACTGTTCAATTGTCTCCTATGCCGTCGCCGTCGATCTACGCGTCTTGAGGTCACTGAGGTGACCTCGAGCAACGTCCGGCTGGGTAACCAGCAGATGTGCTCTCTTTTCTCATCTCTAGAACCTAAAGTGGAGTTGCTTATGAAGCAACTGAGAGTCTCTATTGGTGTCGGCTCATTGGAGGAAGATGGGCTGCCAACCTCACTTAATGTAAAAGAGAATCCGACTGAGGTGACGGCTACCTTGTCGTGTGCCCCATCTACCCAGAATGCCCCTAACAAAGCGTCTGATGTCATACCTGACGTCGTCCAACGCGTGACCGAGCTTCTAGCCCCTGTGCCCACTAACACCAAGAGGAAGAAGGCTGAGAAAGTCTCTAAGGCCCCCACTAAGCCTGAAGGTACTGAACCCATGAAGGTAGTGGAGTTAGAGCACAAAGCTGCAACCCTAATCACCCCAGTCCCTTTAGCAAAGAAACACTCTTGTCGACTTCTGCCAAACCAGCAAAGCCTGAAAAGACTAGATCGGTGAGGAAGTTGAACGTAGAACACAAAGCCTCAACCACAATTACTTCAGCTCCTTTAGCGAAGAAACGCGCCGTACCACCTGGAAAACCGATGGAAACCGGGGTCGAGTCGAAGACTCATAGGGTGAATATGCCTTGTCGAAGGGATTCTTTCACTGATAGCAGCGGTAATTTCTGTAACGTTGCTGAATCCGCGGCAGTCCTTCCCGGGGAAAGCATGCTGGATGACCTCCAGTGGTTCAAGCTCTGCGTCCCCAAGATGCTTCTACCTGGTTCCCCTGGTGTCACTATCAGGAAGCTAACCAGACTGAGGAACGTCCCTGTCAATACGCCAAATACGCGACACCGATTGCTTCGTGTAGTTCTCTCAACCCCGGAGGAATTCAAAGCCTTACTATACTTTGCTTCCAAACTCAAGGGTAGCAATGTCAGCGTTCGACCGGACTTCCCACTGGCAGGGAGCCGTCAAAAGCCTCAAGAGCAAGCAGGTGGCTGGTGAGCAAGCCTTCATCTTGTAGGTTTACAGGTGGTCAACAAGAAGCCAAATTCCGTCCTACGAGAACATCTCCTGGTAGCGTAGGACCCAGGGCTGCTCATGCCGAGTTCCTTCGGGTAGTGCTTAACAATGTGCCTAGCCTAAGGAGCAAGGTACACGAGGTGGGTCTACTTGTAGACAAATTTCGTCCCGAAATACTTGCTTTTACTGAGACGTGGTTGTGCCCGGATCTCACAAACAGTGAAGTATGTTTACCTGTCTACGCACTGCTTTGATGTGATCCCTCCGTTGGTCGTCAAGGTGGGGGCGTCGCGCTTTATGTGAGCTGTAAACTGGATGTGTTGAGAAGCTGTGGTTTGCAGTCACCGGATCAAACTATTAAAGTCCTGTCGACTATCGTGTGCACTTCCTCTGCCCGGTTTAGAGTTTTAATAGTAGATCGCAGTCCTACAAGTATCTCCAAGGAGGCTATTTAGTTTATTCTTACTCAGACTGCCAATAGGTGTTCAAGAGAGAGATTCCAACCTCCCTGAAGTCTGTTAGACTGATTTATCTTGCAGTTCGGCGGTGGGCACTTTTAGTTCGGACCTCCTCGAGCGAACGTTGCAGCTGCCTTTGCATTAGTTGCTGGATCTCCCGACTGGCTACATGAGTAACCAGCTTCCGTCTACGTGGGATGTCATTTTTGTGAAGTCACTCGGTTTCGTAAGTGATATTACATACCGCTGTCCTCTAGTGACCGTCCGCATTTTTTTCGATGTCCTCACTGAGTGTTATCAAGCCACCGCTGAGTAATGTCCAAATATTTGTCAGGCAGACTTTAACGCATTGCGGGACAAAGCTTCAGTTCTGCTTTGCGCGATCACCGTGGCATTGTTGAGTTAGCCATGGAGAAATTCAAGTCATACCCCACCGAGATCTCAGTTCCCCACCTTCCATTAATTAAGAAAAGGGGGACACGGGCGCTTTCTGCTTAGATAGGTCATCCAGGTAAAAATCTGCTCAGGAAGCGCTCTGTGTATTAGCGAAGTTACCAAGCGGGTTCATCAACCTGTACCTACGAAAGCCATCGAGCGGTTAGAAGTAAATGCAAGCAACATCTTAAGACTGTTCGGCTTCAGTACTAGAGGGATTTGGCTGACACAGCCGCAACAAATCCAAAGAAGTTATGCTTAAGTAACAAGACGCAACGGTCCAAACTCGGCTATACCAGTGTTACTACGAGTGGACGGGACCCGTGTGCATACCGACTATGATAAGGCTTGTGTACTTAGCGAACAGTATACTGGTATCTTTTCTCGTGAGGACACTACCTCAGCTTGTGCTGAGTCCCGCAGGATTCTTGCCTAACTGAAATCAGCAAAACAGAGACACAAGTCTTCGAGCTATTGTAAGGGCTAAATCCTTCCAAAGCTTTTGGCCTTGACCCAATTCATGCGAAGCTAATGCGGGAACTGGCCGCTGAACTAAGTGTCCCTCTCACATGCTTGTTTATAATATAGCCCAACAGCTGTTCCTTATCTTCCGCATGGAAGGATACAATCAACTGTCTCATTTTTAATAGCGGTGACAGAGCTCTGCCCGCGAACTACCGGCCTGTCAGCCTGACAAGCGTAGTACTTAAGTTGTTTGAAAATCTGCTCAGTGATTCGGTGGAGAATCACCTTAATAAGTTTAACCTAATCCGCACTGCACAGCACGGCTTCCGTAAGGGATTTTCTTGTCTAACCAAGTTACTTATAGTTGAGCTGAGGCAGTATACAACGGTTACGCTATCGATCTGCTATTCGTTGGCTTCTGAAAGTCTTTGATACTATCGCGCATCAACGACTCTCACTAAATTTGAGGTCGTATGGGATATCTGAAGGGGTCCTTAAATGGGTATCTACTATTCTAGAGGGGAGAGAACAGTGTGTATGGGTGGGACGTAGCCTTTCGCTTAGACAAGCTTTTCTTGGTGATGTTTCACAGGGCTCAGTTTTAGGACCGTTGATTTTCGCAATTTATATCAGTGATCTACCCCAGGAGCATGAAGTATCGTCACTATTGTTTGCTAACGGCCTCAAGCTCTGGAATATTGTGGATATTCCTGGGGGCTCTGAGGCAATTCAAAGTGCCTCGGATAGACTCTCGGATTGGTCAACCTTATGGTCGACGCCTACAAACCAGGCAAAATGTTCTGTCCACCGCATTGGAAGTGCTATTCCCCCCACGCGCTATGTAGTTGCCGAAAGTGCAGTCCCCGTTGTCCCTCAGCAGGTTGATCTAGGTATCGCCCACAATGCAGTGCTTTACTCTGGGGACAACTGCAGGAAGACTGTTTGTAGAGGGTTCCGGATGATGTGGTTTTTTAGCCGCTCTTTCTGTTTCCTAACGGCCAATATTTTTGTGAAGCCGTCCTCAGCTTTTGTGCGACTCCACTTAGCATACTGTATCCAGCCTTGTCCACCACGTCTTGTAAGGGACAAATGGAACTGGAGAGGGTTTTGCGAGTGGATACAAGGTTAGTGCAAGGTTTACGGGGGGCGAAAGTCTCTTGAACGTTTGCTTAGGTTGGGTAAGTACTCAATTCACTACCGGGGAATTAGAGGAAACTAGTTCCTCCCTTACCGTATCCTAACTGGTAAGACCGGTTCAGATTTGTCGTGGCTATTTAGTTCCGCCAAGCTGCCTAGTTTCCGACAGCCCCCGTGGAAGCTGCACAAACCGCGTTCTGACCGGGTAAGGATGGAACCTCGCTTATCGCGCCGGGTTATTGAACGTTGGAATTCGCTTCCGGAGCACCGCATTAGGGAGTCTACGGTTGAGGGATTCGAGCGTCAGTTAGATACTCTTGGATGGCAGTACCAAACCTTCTCCTTCTCCTAACCGATTTGCAGCTCCAACTTTCTGTTCGTTTTTTACTATTCCTTCCAATACCATGGTATTATCAATATTTAGCCCACATTCCTCCGCTTGTTTACTTAGTTTACCCTTCACTCTTTCTCAACTCACATAAACCGGCCTGATATGGACTGTTGGGTGAGAAATGTGGGCAGTAATTGCTTGGACAGTGTGTGATGCGGTCTTTGTTTTAGGCTTTACATCATCTCAAACTGAGCTATCAATTCCCGATTCAACGAGACGCAAAAGAAGGAACATTCACGGCATTATCCTATCTTTCCGGTTCCAACTGAAGTTGAACTTGAAGTTAAGCTGACCGTTTGTCGGTCGGTCGCTAATCGTTTTCGCGTGGGTGATTGGTTCTTTAGCCTCATCTCGGTGTGTAACCTGCAGCGATGCTTCAATCAGCTATCCAATAGGACTTCTGTCAATCCTTCAGAGTGCAGCACGACTTTCAATATTTTTTAGACCGCAGCCCATGTAGTTTGCAGACGAAGGAATTCTCATTAGTGTATTAGCGATAATGTCGTGCACAGTGCTTGTTGCACGGATGTAGCACCACTGCTCTCGGGCATGTATGTACGCTCCGTATTCAGGAGAATCCGGTAGTTGAGGGACAACATGAACGCATACGGTTTTCTTGCTTTCGTTCGTAGAAGGGCCGCCATGGTTTTCTTTTTCCTTTTACCGCCATTTCCAAGGAATATCTGGTAGTATGCGTACCCCGCCCGATGAATTGCGAAGATGAACTACTGAGAATATGACTGTCTCTGTCTCCCCAGTGAAGCTCAATCGTACTAGAGGAAATCAGGGCACGCCTTTGTTGACTCGCTACGCGACTGAGCGCATGGAGATCCACCCGAATAACAATCGCTTCGCAGGTAGAATTCCACTTGTAGCTATCGTCTACCAATTTTCCCTTTATTGTGCCCTATCTGAACTCAGGAACCTTAGTGCACACGACCGATAGCGCACTGTGGTCCTGGTTAGCGAATACCTGTTCGAATGTTGTGACGGATAACTTGGACTGTTTAGCTGGCAACACAGAATATTGTGAAAACAGTGTCGCATCGCTGTTTTTGGTACAGAAAATGGACATACGGGCGTCTGTTTGGACGTCTTTATCAAGCCGGTTAATGCGTAAGTTACCCGGCTGCCGCTGTTGTAACCAACTCTGCAGGTGTGGCATTTAGGGATGAGCTAATAGCAGTCACGCTGGAAGTGGATTGCCAACTTAAAGGGTCAGTAATTGTCTAGTAGGTGGCGCAGATGCCTCTGGGCGATTAACAAGATTGACTTTACCTTCGACATAGGAGCAGAGCTCTGAAAGGTTTGCTGTAGAACAAGCTCGGTGTTGTTAGATTTTAATTGCAATGCCCTGAAGCCCACCAACTGCTGGACTGTTTCACTCACTTTTTCACACTTTTTCACGAGCGATATTATACGATTGACCACAGGGTTTGCTCTGCAGATTTGGAAAAACTAGAGCGCATCAGTCAGCTTGGGTTGTCTCTTACCTTCAAGTCGACTTGCACTACCACAGCAGTGGTGAAATGCAAGGCCGCAGTTTGCGCAAATAGTGCCCCTTCTGACCTTCGTGCACATTTCAATTCAGCACACTTGCGGTTAGGTGGAAACAGTTCCATTGAGGGTCGTTGCTTTAAACGAAAGCCGATCCTGTCTGGTTACGTGAGGTAGATGGCGAGTGATCCACCCTCGACGTCCGTTACCGTAGGTGAGTGTCATAAGAGGGTACACGTACACGTAGTTCGGCCAGCTACTTGATCCCCACCGGTTCCTGTAAGATGAAGCCGTTGGAATTGGCTTGTAGTGGCTGGATGTCAGCGGCAATTGCCGGGGATGGACAAACGCAAATGAAACAACTGATTGACTCGCAGCTTTGTTAGAAGTGATCCTATGGAATTAATTTGAGGACCACCAGCTAACTCGGAGAATCCTTGAGCGGGCACTGTGTCGCAGCAATGAAAACTGTTAAAATAACAAGGAGGCACGTCTGGATAGAAGTATGAAGCGCGCTATAACAGATTTTGTAGCACAACTCACTTACTGTAGGAAATAATTGCGTAAAGATACGCCCACTGAATATTGGGAGTTAAGCTGCTTCGAATGAGTGTATGATGACTGCGCTAGGTGAACAGGAAGACGTGAATCTCTGTGACAGAGGATAGAACGTTTACTATGCGACCAGTCAGTGGCACTACACACAGAGTAACCACAAGTGAAATTACGTGTGCCACGAGGTTCTGTACAGAGGTCCCATCTGCTCTTGCTTTTCACCAAGAATCTAGTAAGCTTGATCACACTGGTTCGATAAAGACTATGGTAAAATTGCTCGGCTGCGGCATAAAGTGCGGTGCAAATTCCTCTTCTTTGTCTATTCCAATGACTAGGAGGCGTATACGAAGCAGAGAAATATTCGTAACAATAAGAAAACGAGCAGACGGCGGCATTTTGAAGAGCAGCTCGCAACCACAACCACACCTCATGCACTGCGCTGGGGCTCACACTGTTCCTAAATCACATCAAGGATCTGTCTCAGCTTCTTTGATCGCCGTGTACTCTGTTTACGGATGACCTGAAGGTTTGGGGAGTGATTAGCATCTGAGACGTCTGCGGTCGAATTCAACGATACCTCAACCACCTATGTATTTGGTCCGCACAGGTTCGGCTGTTAGTCAAACCAAGCAAGTCGGTATTCATCAGCCTGCTAAAGGGTGATGGCGGTCAAACTTAAGCCATTGACGGCCAACTCTTGCCTTCCACCAATTCCGTGAAGCACGTAGGTGTACCAACGCGATGTGATTGCAAGTCTGTGGATAACAAGAACATAGTGTATCGTAACAGTCCGAGCATGCATTGGGCGCTCAAGCGCTGCTTCTCTACTTGGTCTGAAGAGGTCACCGCTCGCGTCTTCTCTGCCATCATATGACCACTACTAGAGTACGGCTCGCCCGCTTACTGTTCACCCCCCGAGACGCATGCCAGAAGTTCAAATGGATCCAATACATCGCTACCAGGCTCATCTCGAAATTACCAGGATTAACTTACAAAGGCTTGTGCGATAAAATAGGGCCCTACAGCTTGTCCTATGGTCGGCTGCAAGTCGAGCACATCGTTAATTTCCGCTTATTACGTCTCCACGACTTCCCCATATTAAGGACGCTCTTCTCGCGGAAACGACACCACTCGCGACTCAATATAACCACAACAGCGATTCGGAAACAGGTGCGAAAAGACCCGTAGCTATCGAGGAGGTTGTCGACGGACTACGTACCGCAGGTGCAAGTGAGACCAAAAACAGATGCCATTCCTATCGAGAGTTGACAGTTCATCAAAAAACGATTAGGTCTTGGCCTCACGTTGGTCGACACAAATCCACAGCGTTCATGTGCACCTAGTCAACAGCTTTTTACAACATCGAGAAGTTTTTGCTGTATGTACACCAACGCTCAATGCTCAATGAGTAAACTTTCCGAGATGCGGCTGTGTTAAGTATCGAAGGCCTGCGATCTCATCGCTATAACGGAGACATGGGTATGCCCTGACATAAGTGACATGGAGATCGCACTGCCAGCCATATCCATTGTTCGGCACGACCAACCCAGCAAAGTTGGAGGGGTGGCTCTCTACTTCCGTAACGACCACCAATGGAAGTTCTTAGAGGATCTGATCCGTAAGGTACAAGATTCCATTTGGTGCTGTCTATGTTTAAAAGGTGAGGACACTTGCTTAGTGACGTCATTTACCGCCTGAGATGAACTGCTGTCAGGTAACTGAAATAATGATGGAGATAAATACAAATTACAGTCGAATTCCCAGCACTCGCCATTTCAAAATCCACGCTCTGACATCCAAAGCAGCTCCCGGACAACAGTTTAAGGCCGATCTACAAGAGTTTGTCTCCAGTTATCCGCTGTATGGCCACATCAACACTCCTACCTGATTCCGAGACAAAATAAGCCCTCGATACTAGATGGCATATTCACCAACGAAGAACTAGTGGTCGAGATGGTGGTCGTCGATGTCCTCTTGGGCCGCAGCGATCATGTAATCCTACTCTTCGAATACATTTGCCATGCAGAATACCCCGTGAAAACCCCCCGATGTAAAGCAAACGATTATACGCTATGATCTACTAGCTCGACTAGGTGAGACAGCGAACTATACCTTTCTGGTAGAGGAGCCACCAGCCAGTGCATGGTAACATTTCGTCAGCCAGTTTAAAACTTTGGATGCCGGTGCGTCAGCGTCTAAGACCTTCCGCCCGAGAATCGTGGTCTTGTTTCTGCGAAGCAGGACACGTAAGTGTATAGCGGTGCGAAACTCAGCCTGGCATATCTGCAAACTCGCCCCGAGCACCAGGAACTGGATGGTATATGCGACCCAACGTAACCACTGTACTCAACTTGTTCGCGAAGGTAGAATGGCGCACCAGCAGAAGTTGGCAGTGCGTATGGCCTCAAATCAAAAGTTTCTGTATCAACAGGTCAACAATCTGCGTAAGGTGAGACGGGGCATTCCTTTTCTTCAAACAGCGGACGGCTCCATACGGATACCGAAGGAGGCGGTGAAACCGTGCGCCTACAATATTCTGCAACATTTCCGTGCTATCACTGGCCCCTTAGCCCTGTGACAATGGTTGTTTCACTCGCAAAGCTCACTCACATTTCCTTCACAGTAGAAACTGTACTAAAAAAGCTGCTGAGTATGCGCAAGCACAGCACTCCTGGAGTTGATAATATACACACGAAATCGTTAGCTGCGGTAGGAAAGAGTTTAGCTGATCCTTTGGCTCGGTTCTTCCAACACTGTTTTGACGGAATGTACGTGTTCGACATGTGGAAACACGGGATGATTACTCCTATTAACAAGGGAGGTAGTCGTTCCAATCCAGCTAACTACCGTCCCATAATCTTAGTACCGGTTCTTTAAAGATTATGGAAGCCATCATTTCTGCTTCACTAACCGCCTACTTGGAACATTTTAATTACCTCGCACCGGAACAGCATGACATCCGACGAAATCGATCTTGCACTGCAAATCTACTATTAGCACGATCCAGCTAGACTGAAGTAGTAGCCACTCGTACAGTAGTTGACGTGGTCTTTCTCGACTTCTCAAAGGCTTTTGACCGGTCAGACCATAACCTTCTGCTCTGCAAACTCCAGACCATTGGCACTGGGGATCCTCTCCTAGGATAGATTAGAGGGTTCCTTCTACGTCGACGCTTCAAAGTACGGGTGCATAATTCGCTGTCAAATCCCATCGGAGTTGGATGCGAAGTATCACAGTGATCGGTACTAGGGCTGCGATTATTTTTGACCTATATTATCGATATCGCAGACCTCATAAGCTCGAACTGCCTTCTTTATGCCGATGACATCAAGGTGTGAAGGGCAATCAATACACCAGATGGTATCACAGTACTGCAAGCCGATCTGGATAGGGTATACGCGTGATCAATCCATAATCTACTTTGAGTCAAGGTGGACAAATGTAGACTGCTGCATCTACAGCACAATTTGGTGCACTCCTACAAACTCGGCAACCACGGGCTTTAAACGTGCTCGGGGTCTTCAGCGAACAGTATCGGCGATTGCGCGAGGAGCTCATTTTGACTTACCAGATTTTTTGAAATCACCACCACACGTGCCGCCATTTGCCAGAAATCCATCAAAACATCAATTTGAGGGGCCACCATCTCAATCACGCACAGCAGCACAGTCGTTTGGAATGCCGTCGGAATTTGTTTTCCGTACATGTTTGCAGAAGGTTGAGTGCTCTACCGGAATCTGTCGTATGTCCTCCCAAGCTGGCAGAGTTCAAAGCCCGAGTTGACCTTACACATTTTTCGCTGCACCATCTTACATGACTCATTACTCATGGATAAACACAAGTATCTGTAAGAGATTTCACTGGCGGTCAAATCCCAGATTTCGTTCCACTATTTTACCTCCTGTATATGTACGCCAAGAGGTGACACGAATTTTACCAACATCCCGTTTTCCTTCATTTCTTATGGATCTACCTTGCATTTGCATTTTATACTACGTATACTTCAGTGAGTTCACAGGTGTAAACCCAATTTTGCTAAAAATTTCTTATCTTTTGAAGTTTCATCATAGGCATCGTACGGGACCTGTTAAACAGTAGCTAATTTTCGGCATAAAATCGTTGTTCCAATGTTCACTTGCAAACGCTAAACACTCACACGGACACTGGTAAGAGCCTTTAGTGCGAGATCTAAAACGATGACCCCACTCTTGTGCTTTGAAATGAGAGTTATAAATGTTTGGAACAACTTAACAGAACCAGCCGGGGAGGCCAAATATGTGCAGCAGTTCAAAACGTGGTTGGATTTACATTTCGCCATCACTCAATTCAGAGAACGATAGCACATTAACAATGACATATTGCACAGGTGAGTCCAGTGAAAGTGTAGGTCAGATATTTTTAAATACTGTATAAGAACTTGGAGAACGTTTGGTCTATCGCAGGTGGCAGAGAATTTTTATACCATTTTCGAATGTATTCTGATGGGATAGTACGGATTTATATTTCTACTTGCTCCCACAATACAGTATTCATTTCATATTATTTGCTTTATGCTGACGACATAAAAGTTTGGATGTCGATTGAAGCCTCAGACGACCGCAAGAGATCCAAAACGACCTTGGCAAGAGTTATGGATGGTCAGTCCACAATCGTTTTCAGTTCAGCGTGACCAACTGTCGAGTACTCAGCCTACGACACCAAATGCTTCACACCTATAAGCTGGGTGACCAGGATCTCCAGCACTATTTTCGTGAAAAATGATCTCGGTTACTGATCCAGGAAGACCTAGTTTGTTCGGGGCAATCTAAGCATCAAAAGTGGGTATCCAAAAATTGGGACCTTAAGGTGAGCTGTTGGTCACTTCGATCCATCTATTTTTTAACACCTGCTTTCTGTATACATAAGTCCGAATGTGGGATGTACGATTCAGACTTTGCAACCTCGGGACACCACAGGTGTCAAGTAGCTATGCCACTTACACCATGAACACCGTCTGAGTGCTTGTGGAGTTTCATTGGGCGCTATCGGTGTTTACGTGGTGATCTTATTATGTTTCACCAGATTTTAAGCAACCCTAAGCATTCGTACTATCATTTGCCAAAACTTAGCAACAACAACAACAGACTGATAGGCCACCGTCACAAACTGGCAGAACTATACAGTCGGCTGGAGTGTAGATGGAATTTCTCATCGCTGCGTGTTTACCACATAAGCAATTCACAACCGGAACCTGTGTGTTCAAACAGCGTGTCGACTGTGCGTTGGCCGCGTTACACCAGAACACGTATCATGTACGAATTCAGAAAACGAAACTGCATCAACCCACAGCCACTTTTTTCTGAAAATACCAAAGTCACTGACATTTATGCTTGTGTAAGACCACATGTGAACGATTCAGATGGACATACTTTTGCGTGCAATGTTCCCTGTTTCCGGTTTCGCTGTTTACAGGCGTTTTCCTTGTCTTTTGAAAACCCGCACTCACTATCTTGTGGGACATGTTAAGCCACGATTTTTCTGCACAAAATACGGATAACCATGGATCATTGAAGGTTTACACATCGACCGGGCTAGTCACTCGTTAGCCAAGCGCAAGCGATTGTTCCGTGCGATCTGTGTATAGGGCCCACGTCCAGGGCCGAATATTTACTTGCCCACGAGTGGGTAAATTGAGATAATTTCGGTCTGTATCACATGGCATTACGACACAACCGCTTAGGGTGCATCGAAATGTTGGTCCTGTTTGTTCGATATGAAGAATCTGTCATATAGACCGCGGGTTACAACTAGGGGATGTTCTATTCTTGTGACAGTTTCAGGTCCCGCTGGTTCAGTTCAGGTCGAAAATTGCACAAAGTTCATATGGGAACGACGCAGGGGTCCGGCGTCTTCTTCAGACTTGGGACTGTTGATATGGTAACCATGATTCGAAGAAGTGCACACATCATATTCATGCACGAATGCAAGTAATCCCTTCACCTTGCTTGCCTGGCTTGTCTATTTGGGTTACTGACCTGTCAGTAAAACCAAACCAGCTGCTCGGGTTAGTTGCACTTTCCATGTTCTACAAAGCAAACTTAAATCGCTTTTTACAATTGGATCATAGTGATTAGTAAAATAAGCGTTCTCATGAAGAATGCATCGTTTAATTTCCACGTGGACATGCGATAAGCTCGGAAATCCCCATTTAGTGCGGAGTGGATATTGAATACGTAACCATCCGAATATCCAGCTGCAAGGCAGTCGTTCTCTTTGGGACTTGGGGCTGGTTTGAAACTTGTCATCTCAGCAGGTAGTCAATTAATTCACCTGTCCGTCAGTGTGCTCGATGTAACTAATGCTTTCCAACAATGCCGTGGTTTGTCTTGGGATTTAATACGTATGCGCAGTATAGACGAAAAGTTCAGGTGCGTTCGCTCATGGGGCTTTAGTATGATTCCTTCGAACGACAGTTTATTAAATTCACCTCCAGTATATTGTCATCTTCAGTGGTTGCCACCTTGATTCAACTGAGGTGTTTAGTCACTTTTAGCATGCTGATCGAAGCTGAGTCGGAACCACAACACTACACATACAGATGTGAGCTGGTTGAGTTCGCGTAACTAGTTCCATACAGTTTAGCAGGCTAACAACAACCTGTTGTTTCTCGTTACCATCATTAAAGTTGTTGTTTTGCGTCAACAGATTCCTCTGACCTCAAAAGAACTGCGTTTTTGTCAGTATGGAAACAGGATATTTAGCTAACCGCGTAAGAAACTGACTTGTGCCCATAACTATTGTCTCGAGGAGGTGTTCTCTCAGCTCCTTGTCTCAAAACAGTCCGTCTGACACAGTGCTGCCTAGTTCAGTGACAAATAAGTAATCCGTTATGATAGTGCAGGAACTCGAAGTAGACCAAAACATTGTACCAAGGCTCACCGGGTACAGAGAAAAGCGCCATCTCTATTGCATTGAAAATGTTTAACATGAGTGTCCGTCTCTCGTCTTACCAACTGGACTGCCGGCCGAGCAAACAGTTGATGGCGATGGGCAGAAATGCAGTCAGCGCAACTGCAAATGTGCACCCAAACTTTGGTTAGAAGTTTCTGTTTAGCGGCCTTTAACACAGACCAGTGAAAGCCCTGTCATATGCATGCAGTTGCAACGGCCAATTGCGCAGCTGTAAGTCGGATACAGGATACAAATAATTTCTCTCCCTTCTAGGGTCATTATTTTCCGAAGATGCCTTGCTGTTGCGGTCCAGGTTCTTCGCATCAGATGACCTTTTGCTGTTGGCATACCATGAACTGCTGGTCACGATATGAAAAACGTGCCCGTACATTCAACTGCAATCCGACCACGAATGTCTAACCACATGTTTCATTGATGGGTACGCACATGGCATACTTGATGGGAGCACCAACTAGTGATGAGGCCTCGCTTAGCTGACCTCAGCATTTGTGCAAATCGTACGATAAATGTGTATGTTAATTTATCTTTGCTCCTGTTAAGCTACACCGTTAGGTCAAATCCGTTTGGGTGAACTAGATACGGTACATTGAAGGAGGGAAAATAAGCAATGATCTGCATTCCTTCCTTGTGCACGATGAACTGTCAAAATGCTCTCATTGTTCTGATAGAGCATGCAGCCAACTTTCAGTCAAATTGGTGGGGTCTACTTGCATATCAACTTACAAAATGGGAGCACTAACTGCATCCGGAACTGGCATTTTATCTTAGCTACCGACAAAGGTCGTGTGCCCAACTGACAGTGGCCGGGTATCGAAACCAAATAAAAATAAGCTTCTGCCTATGAAAATTGTAAACAAAAGCAACAATCTTTCATGCTCTACTACGTCTTCACCACATCAACAACATAATGAGGATGGCAGTCTGTGGCCCTGCACATTCCTTGATACCAGAGCTGAAGTATAAAAGTTGGAATCTGTAGCAGAAGCTGCTAAGCTTCAGACGTTGGACATTCTTTTCTCCTTGACGTTTGGGTTGAAAAAATCAAATGGTGCGATTCATGATGCATTTGATCGCATTGTAAACTATAACTCCGAGCTTGTCTGCATGAATGAGTTTGCTCCACAAGCACTTTGCACGCAATGGTCTTCATTTTATTGGAAGCGGACGTGCAATATCAATGTTGGCTTTCCGAGTATTCGCTTTGGATCTTCGTTACGGTGCACGATCGTATCCTGTAAACTGATTCACTCGGAAGCAGATGTACAAACACTCACAGGGTGAGCCGATAATGTTCGTGACAGATGTATCATGCGGAGCCTGGTGGTCTAGTAGCCAGACTTCCGTCTTATTACCCCGACACCTGTGGTTTCGAGCCCAACTCCTGCCAACTCTAACTAATTAATCCATGTAGAAAGGGGTGGGTTGCGCATGCAGTGTTGAAAATGCACACTATGTACTGGTGAAGTATCTGTGTGCATACCACTGAAACGTGCCCCCAATGAGAAGATGCACTACTCCTGATCAACATTTTTCAGTTCAACCTACTCGAGCACCGTGCTTGAGAGTATCCGTAAAGCATTCACTATTCGGATGCATATAAAATGTCCAGTTTCTTTTTAACGATGGGTTATAACACAGTAAGTTGGGGTTGCCATGGACTACTGACTTGGACCGTTTCCCACTGACGTGTTTACAAACATGCTGGTGCATCGCAAGGCAAAATCTATCATCACGAGCCCCAGTCTCTCCCACCGCAACACATACAACTTATATATGTTGATGCATTCCTTTCGAAACATCAAGGACCATATTAGTGTACTCAGCCGGACGCACGAAGCGCTGATGTTCACCTCCGTTGGGGGAAGGAAATAGTTCCTTTCACTTTCGAAACGTGGTCATGAAGCGGCTGAATAGTGGTGAGCTATACGAATTCACACAGCTTCAATTCACTTTAATAAAACGGTAGCTGAGTCTCAATCTAATTAGCTGGGTATTAACCCGGCAATACCCTGCACAGCAGTGAAGCGTGGGTCAGACTACGTCGCAGTTTGATTTCAATCCATGATGATAGACTATTGTCCCTCACTAGGGCGGAACGATCGTCTGGTGTCCTTCCAGATCGATAGTTGGCCTTTCTGGCTTATAGTCTAATTGAAATAACCTAAATATACCTTATCAAGTCCATTTGTCCATAAGTAAGCATAAACTACTAGCTCGAACGATACATTTTCCGAGATACTGTAGCGTAGACGCTTGACGATGGGAGAAAATGACTTCCCGGCTACTCGCGTTAAGGCCAACATGGAGGAAAGGCAGAATGCGCCTGTAATCTGTACAGTCGAGAAGAAGCCAGTTTTATCCAGACACCGCACAATGATGATTTCGTTACGGAAGCCCTAAAGCGCCTTTTCTCTCATACTCCGAGGCGCGGTGCCAGAAACTAAATGTCAATCCAGTTCACAGGTAGTCGTAAAGTAAAAAGCAGTTCCAAAGACCAAAGGCCTGTGCAAGCCAAGTCAATGTGAATTTACTCGTTCTGTTCCTTTTGAGCACATTGCTTTGGTCTCGCAATGATGCACCTTTCTGACAGAGTGAGGAGACACATCCGGCATGGCTCGTCACTGGATATCGAAATCCAACCAACTCCTCTACACAAACATACCTGCCATGATGCATACAGCATTCGTCACCTACTCCGTAAACGAGTTTAGTTGCACATGTCAAAGCAACCCGCATGTAACCTGCCGCCTGGTAGTAAGCCGCAAGTTCAAAGCAATACAATTGAGCACCAAACTCTTAACTTCTGCTCGTTTTCTTACAGGCTCTACTATGTACAAATCACTGAGACCGCAAATGCGCTAACTTAGTTGCCCAGTGGTACATCCCCCAGACCATTGCCGTCGTGCCAGTGATATCAACGGCACCGCTAAGTAGGTATTGGAGATATACGTTGCAGAGCCTTATTGAGCATCATTAAATCAGAAGGGTCAACAAATTAGTTATGCATCGTTGGTGGTCTGCGATGATGCACTGCAATACATCAGAGGAGAAAATGACGAACAAGAATCACCTGTTCGCGGCCCTTATGCGCAACCGTTACCCACACAGTGTTGTCCGAAAATATTGAAGCTGCATGGCTGCAGATGTCATATGTACACCAGCTGCAATTAAACAGATTGTTTTGCCGTATTTCAAGCCGTATCACATGACCGATAAACTCCTCAAGCCGCACCACCTGACTGTATCTCACAGACTAACGGCCACTTTGAGAAGGACGGATCTAGACCAAAAGAAAAGATGGAAGCACACCAACGCCGAAATGTGTTGTACTGGATTTAGTGCCAAACCTGTGAGAAACACTATATGCACCAAATAGGGGGAAATTTTCCTCAAGCATGTATGAGCACAAACTAGCCTGTCGAAATCAGTATGTGACATCAGCTCGGCGAACAAATGAGCGACTGAAGTATGTGACATCGTTTAGTTCAACACATTTCGATTATGTCGGGCACAACTATAACTTCAACTGAACAAACAAGCTACTCTGTAATATTTCTGTGACGTTACGGAGCCAAATACCATCGCCTCCATAAAACCATCAACTGGTTCAGGCCCAGATGGCATCTACCTTAACTGTTATAAAACACAGAGGAAAAAACCTCTTCACTGTTATTAAACATCTTCACACTTTCTCTCACTACCGGCTGCTTTCTAACTCAATGGATGCAATCCATTATAATGCCTAAGCACAAGGGTGACCCACGAAATGAAATGTCAAGCTACCGTTTTATAAACCAAACATCTGCCGCCTTCAAATCTCTAGGGAGTATAGTCATGAAGAACATTAACAATTACTTACTACACTAAATCTGATCAACCCCGCACATCATGATTTTCAAAATACTCCTGCGTTAGTTGCCACCTACAATTCTTCCATTATGTCACGACTATGACTGGCAGAGGAATGTCAATCATTCTAATTCTGTTAGACATGCAAAAGGCGTTCGACCGCATATCGTACAAGCAGCTGCTGTCTGTTCTAGTGTCATATTGTATTAGAAACCCTCTGAGAGTGAGACTGAGAATGTATTTAAGAGCAAGTAGAAAAGTTTCTGTACAACTCTATCGAATTACGAAAAATCAAAAACCTTTAGTTGTGAATCATCAGCAGTTGTGTCTGGTCTGTTAATCCTTTATCCTTGTTCGTTTAGGAATTTGTATGAATGTCATTATTTCCGGGCATACGATGTCTTCTTTTGGCATTGTATGTGCATCGTTTCACAAAGCACAGCTTTCTGAAATAATCCACGATACGTGTTTTAAAACACTTCACAGAATCGGCCTCTATTAATCCTTCTGATAGGGTATTCCACAAGTTTACGATTCTTCGTTCGATACAAAGCTGATGTGATACTTTGTTCATGCAGGAGACCCTGAGTTTGTAACGGTATCCTCGGGTGTTACAGGATTCCCGCAAGTGAAACATTGTCCAAAGTATGGGGAAGTGATTCAAGTGTAGTACTCGATGGGTCATAATAAGGTCAATTCTTACTCGGCGGTAGGATAGTGTGTAGAGTCTGAGCATTCCACAACCACTATTTTACGGAAGCTTTCGCAGACCCGGTATCACTCTACTTACCATATGCTGTATTTTCTCCAGCTTTTCAGTTTCCCACTGGGTTATCGGATGGTAAGCTGGGGTACAGTATTCAAGCATTGGTCTAATGAGTGAGGTGAATAGACGAGGGACGGTTTCTTCGGACCATGTGGAGAAACTGCGTCTTAATGCCCAGAGCATACGAAATCCCAAACCGTACAATTTCCCTGTATTTTCTAGTGATCACATATCATGTCGCGAGAGAACTCCTAAGTCTCGGACAGATGTGTTAGGTGGAGCAACTGGCCGTCCAAGGTGTATGCTCGAGTGGCTGGACTGGATACTGATGAACTCCGAGTTGCTTGCTTTAAGAGGGAGTTGCATTTCAGTGGAGCACGTTGACAACCGCTCTGTCATGCTGGAGGCGAGCGCAGTCGTCCTGGTTCTCAAGAA
>OX104065.1:51654733-52177492 GCA_944474145.2 Dicrocoelium dendriticum
TATGGATTCCTTTTGTGACCATCTTTTCAATTGCATTCCTTTACACTTTCCCCAATTTATCGGCCAATGGCCGAGCGGTCTGCGCACCTGGTTTGCAACCATAAGGTTCCCGGTTCGAATCCACTTAGGGGTGGGCTTCCTCGGGGTGTACGCAGCCTACCCCCGATTGATGGTGACCGCGCGGCAGCGAAGAGCCGTTCCAGCGTACAGCTGACACTTTATGTTTTTATTCCGCACGGATGTTGCTCGTTCTTGCGTTCTTAAAAGTTATGATAGTGTTATATCGTTGATATACATTAAGAACAACCATAGCTCCAATACCGGTCCCTGTGGTGTTCCGCCTTCCTTTTGAATGGGATCTAACCAGGACCCATGAGCAGTTGCCTTCAAGTGCCGGTAGCGGAGAAAGCTTCTGATTCGCCCTGGAAGAGCATCACGAATGCCGAAGCTCTGGAGTTAAAAAGGATATCATAATCTAGTTGCTCAAGTATTAGTGAGAGGTCGAGGTAGACAACAGTAGCTCTTGCATCGGTGTCTATTGCTTCAATCAATTTAGACTGTGCTGGTAGCAGATACGTAGATCACGATGGATTGCGTCGGAAACAATGCTCTCCTGGTGCAAGGTAGTTAAATTCTTCCAAGTAGGCCGTTAGCGCATCAGCCATACTGGCTTCGATGACCATTGAAACCACCGGTAATAGGATTAAGGGAAAGTAGTTGACTGGACCTGAAGGACTGCCTCCCTTATGAATAGGAGTAAATATCCCGTTTTTCCACATGTCACGCACGTTCATGTGACCAACATGGCGCTAGTGGAATCGAGCCAAGGACTAATTTGAGCCACCTCCTACCACAGCAAGTGACTTCCGGTGAATGTTCTCGAGTATGGGAGAGCTGTGCATGTAGAATGCTTTTTCAGTACTGTTCTGTCGTAAAAGATATTTGAATGCGTTAGTGGTGAAACCACACATTGGCCACAGTAGCAACTGAACTTGCCGAAATGATATTTCCGAAACTGGAGTCTAAATTGCTCGACGAAATGATGTCATGTGCTAACCACTGCCTCCTCTGTCAGGATGGTTCAATCGACTGTCTCCCAAGATCGAAGTAATATGTTGTAGTGTACAATAGTCCGCATTGCTACGGTACATTCCATAGAACATTACGAATAATGTATTCCGAATATGTATATATGTATGTACGTACGTTAGTATGTGTGCCGCTGCTGCTTCAATGTAGGCCAGTCGATCTCTGAAGGCGGATCTGGCGGATACGCCGAGACTGGATGAGACGCAGAGAGCACTTGCTCAGCTGCGAAACGGCAAATGTGCCGGAGGTGACGGGATCCCACCTGAAGTATTGAAACACGGTGGACCCGCGTTGTTGACTGCGCTGCACCACTTGGTGCAACGCGTGTGGATTGAGGAGGAGGTGCCTGCTGAGCTGAAGGACGCCCTTGTGCTACCACTGTACAAGGGCAAAGGTAGCAAGCAATGTGGCACGAATTATCGTGGCATCAACTTGCTGAGTTGTGTGGGCAAAGTGATTGCCCGAATCCTGTTCAATCGCCTCGTGAGTCAGATTGTGGAACCAAACGTGGCGGAAGAGCAATGTGGATTCCGTTCGGGTCGCAGCACTATAGATATGGTGTTTGCGGCTCGTCAGTTGCAAGAGAAGTGCAGAGAACGACACCAGCCAATGTACTCGCTTTTTGTTGATTTCACCAAGGCATTTGATACGGTGAACCGCGAGGCATTGTGGCTGGTGTTGGGTAAGTTTGGTTGCCCGCGTACGTTTGTGAGTTTAATTGAATGTCTGCACAGTGGTATGCGAGCGGGAGTGCAGCTGAGTGGAGAGACCTCGGATGACTTTACAGTTGTCTCTGGTGTGAAGCAAGGCTGTGTCTTAGCTCCTGTCCTGTTTAATACTTATTGTCATGCAAGGATGTTTTATGCTGTTGATGCGACTTGTGCTTACGGTGTTCGTGTGGAGCACCGTATTGATGGTGGGTTGCTGAACATCCGTCGTTTCGGTGCGAGAACTCTAGTCTGTGAGACAACTATCCGTATGTTGCTGTTTGCTGACGACTGTGCATTGTTTTCACACAGCGCGGATGAGTTGCAGCACATGACTAGTGCTGTGGCTTCGACAGCGGCCAAATTCGGGCTCACCATCAACACAAGCAAAACTGTCTGTCTCTTTCAACCTTCACCGGAGGTGCAATCTACAATTGTACGGCGCATCAGCATTGGTGCTGAAGTACTGGAAACCACCTCCCGCTTCTGCTACCTTGGGTGTGTGACGACGACTGACCAGCTGATACACAGTGAGATTCGTTTCCGCGTATCGAAGCCAGTGGCGGCATTCGGGAAGCTTGAGTCCCGAGTTTGGAACAACCATCAGCTTACCGTTTACACGCAGCTAATGGTGTACAAATCCATGGTGCTATCCGTTCTTCTATACGGCAGCGTGGCGTATTCGATGTACCTGTTGGATGTGCGATATCTCGAGCGGTTCCATCAACAGTGTTTGCGACGGATTCTACACCTCGGATTGGGCGATAGAGTTGCGCACATGAAAGAGTTGCGTCGAACTGGTATGTATGCAGTCGACTGCATGCTTTTGCTGAGGCACCTGAGGTTGCTCGGTCATGTGAGCCGTATGTATTTGATGCGAATACCGAAACAACTATTATATGCTCAGCTAAGCATTGGAAAGCAGCATGCGGGGAAACCAAAGTTACGTTACCAAAATGTGATAATACCGAGACTCTCACGTTCTTACATTGGTAGCAGCTCATGGGAATCGGAGGCGTTTGATCGGCGTGAATGGCTCGATCTGATCATGAAGGTAGTTATCCAATTGCTAGAGAAAGCCCTCATACATGTAGAGAAGAATCGGTAATTGCGGAAGCGGCAAGCACCGATGGGTTGTACTTCATCGACATTGTGCGCATGGTGCTGTAGCACACGCGGTCGAGAGTGCCTGAGTCAAGCAGACCCAGTGAGCCATGAGGGAGGCCAATCGGGACCACCACCAAAGCGACGACGGGTCCTGCAGAGAACGTAGGTAGAACCGGCGCAGCGTTTGTAGGTACGCTGCATTCGATTTGCTAACCGTGTGGTTGCACGCTAAGTCTATTTATTTCAGGTGGTGGGTTTTCAATTTTATCCTGATGCTTTTCTTTCCCATATAAATGCCAACCTATACTCTCTTCTACAAATTTGCACACGTCGCTGAAGCTAATTGCAGTTAATTTCCATGACAGTTTCGCGTTCGTGCCATTTTCTTAAAATATATTTTCTGACCTCTTGAACTTATCGCGGATTCGTTCAGAAACAATTTATTTTATACGCACATTTAGTTAAGGGTTATGTCTCCGTATATGTATGCCTTATCCGATTAATTTCATTTTGTGGGTTCAAGTGACTGGATTTTGCTTGGTATCCCGGGTGTGGCTACGTTTGAAGTACATGTTGACAAGGGGCCTAACTGCCTATTACCCACTACCTCGTCCATACTGGCTCAAGGAGACAGTTGGTCGTTGCTGGAGGGGACGGGCGGTGCACGATCCTTGTGGCCTTGATAGGCTCGAAGAGTGGTTCCATGCACTGAGTGTGGAGCGGACTACGGTCCAGCCACCGCCTTGTGTGCGCTTGATTCCCAAATCCAGCCTGCTTTTGTTTGCCTGTGAAGGAGTGTGGGCCGGCTCTGTTGATGAAATGTGGCTCCCATCCACATGCCTCTCGTTCTTATTCTATCAAGTTTACACTGGATATGGGGTGTGTGGATGGAACTGTTGGTGGTGTAGCACGAGCCACCCATGGTCTCTCTGTAGGCACAGTCGTCCTGTGGCTGGCCACAATGACAGGCAAATCCGAAACCGGATGCCGCTAACCATGGATTCCGCGGGAACGTGAGGGCCTACAGTGCGCTGAGGTTGGTGATGGCTAGATCCTGACAGAGCGTATACCCAGTGCTGCTATTGTTGTACCATGGGCTCATGTCCTGGATTCCTCTTGGTGGCGACCGCTGCGTTGGTGCTGGGTTACGCCCCTCTCCCTGCTAAGACCTAGGACGCCAATCCGTATGAGACAGTGAACTGATTATGTGCTAGACCTGCTGGCTTTTGGGTGTACATTTAATCGAATGCTTTGGCCGAGGACCCGTGTCATTCGCCTGTCAGGTGTGGTCGCCCTGTCATTATCTTATTCCATCCTCTTCGGGGGTTAATAGGTGATAGATGGCCCTCTTCCTGTAAAACTTAGCCATGGGAGACAACATGTCTAAAGGGTTATAAGCTTATTGCTCGATTGGCGTAGAGCACGAGCGCCAGACATTGTCACTGACGGAGGGAGGGCACCTCCGGGTACTCAATGGTCTGCAACAGCCCACATCAAGCCAGGCAACCCCTGGTCAAATTGGTGCAAACCTGGTAAAGCCCACCTGCGCCTGGCCGTGGTCGCAGGTGCCTTTGCTGCATCAGTCGCAAAAGGTATATGAATCGTTCCAGTACCTCAAAGGCAGCATGTGACGGTCATCAATCAGATCCCAATCCGTCTCTGCAATCACATTCCCGAGCTAAATCTGCTCCTCACTGCCTTGTGAGTCAGGGTATTGAGTCAATGGCTCCGGGCGGAGTCCCTCAAGCAAACCCCCGAAGTACAACCGCCACCACAAGTGCGATTGCACACCAATACAATCGGATTCCTGCGCGCAAAACACTCAGCATCGGGTGCTGGAACGTGTGCACACTGCTGGACAGGAATTTGAGTGAGCGCCCCGAGCGACACACTGCACTCGTCGCGATGGAACTGGCACGCTACAACACCAATATTGCGACGCTCAGTGAGTCTCGGCTCGCTGAGCAAGTGCTCGCTGCACATTTTACTGGGTGGGCAAGGCCACCTCAGCACCACAGGAACATGGGTCGGATTTACAATATCCGATCGCCTCCATGGCCAGCTCGCTGGTGAAACAACAAGCATCAGCGTGCCACTGATGACTGTTCGCCTACGACTCAGCAATGGTAAGTCTGACACTTTTATGAGCAAGTACTGTCTCACCATGTGTTATTCTAATAACAAGTGTGATCAATTCTTCACTCAACTATCCTCCGTGATACGGTCTGTGCCAAGGAGCGACCGACTATTTCTGCTGGGTGACTTCAACGCCCGCGTTTTGCATGACGCATCAGCGTGGACAGATGTTATCGTTCCGGATTGCATTGGTTCAGCGAATGCGAACGGTGACAGGCTGCTCTCACTGTGTGCCACTCACCGCCTGACGATCACCAACACTCGGTTTGCACTGAGTGCGAGTGATATAGCAAATTAAACACACCAACGGAGTGGTCACGCTCATCTGCTCGACTATGTCATCGTAGGTCACTGTGATATATGTGAAGTGCGCATGGCACGTGTACTGCGTGGAGCCGAGTGTCGCACTGATCACAAACTGGTGAGGACCAAACTGTGCACATATATTTTCGTAAATCTATGTATTACACTCCTGCCGTGAATCGGCTTAAATTTAACATTTGCTTCCTCGGTACTGTGGCGAAATATATTGAGCTGGAGAAATCAATCGTTACACGCCTGTGTGATGTGGAAGGCATAGCCCCAGTGGGCGACTTGTGGCACCACATTCTCGACCAGGTGACAGCTGCTGAAGAGGAGACCATCGGGCGCGCAAACTGTAAGCTGCCTGACTAGTTTGATGAGAACAATGCGAGGATTGGCACATTGGTGTCAGAGAAGAATGCAGCTTTGGCTGCACATGTCGCAGACCCCATTGCCTTGCGGAAGACGAGAAGGTTTGGCAGCATTCGACGACGAATGACTCGCGAGCTCCGTCTCATTAAAATACATGATGGACTTTGATGTTGAAGTAGATGGAATGCTACGCCGAACATCACCAACATAAGGAATTCTTTGACTCCTTCAAGGCGGTGTATGGACCGAGATTGGAGCCGCTGAGGACACTGATCCATAGTACTTCAAACATTACCTGCACACAGACTGCAGATATAATACAGATCTGGCAAAAACACTTTGTCTCTTTAACAAACCTTCAGAGATCGATTGGCTTACTTTGAACGGTGTGCAACAGCACAATGTGAAGGCGAGTCTGGCGGACACGCCGACACTGGATGAGACGCAGAGAGCGCTTGCTCAGCTGCGAAACGGCAAGTGTGCTGGTGCCGACGGGATCCCACGAACCTGCGTTAGTGACTGCGCTGCACCACTTGGTGCAACGCGTGTGGATTGTGGTGGATGTACCTGCTGAGCTGAAGGATGCCATTGTGCTACCACTGTACAAGGGTAAACGAAGCAAGCAATGCGCGTATTCTCTTGGCGTCAACTTGCTGAGTTATGCGGGGGTAAGATGATTGCCCGAATCCTGCTCAACCGCCTTGCCAGTCACTTTGTGGAACCAAACGTTTCTTATGCTGATGCTGATGTTGCATACACCATGCTTCATCATCGTTGTTGGTCTACACCGTTTAACCTATGACCCTTTACCATTAATTACATCTATTTCGTTTACTTTGAATTGGTCACTACTCTCAGTGAGACACACATGCTGCCACGGTCTGATTGGTAGTCCTAGTCGCGACATACTCTTGGTCCAGCTCAGTGTTATGCCTAAGGTTCTCTTAATGTCCGAGAATATTGCGAAATTACTATGACGCTCAAACAGTCTTTAGTGCGTCGTGACGGATGGATGGAGCGTATCAATTTATGCTACGTTGGATGGACCCAACAGAATGCCAATGGTGAGCCAGACTGAACGGAGTTAATGTTCGAGATTGTCAGGAAATCCTCCTTTATTGCGTACTTACTATCCGACGTACAAATGCTCATAACATAGAAAGTTTTGCTGTTATTCCTTCCTGTGAATCGAATTCTTATACGTTCGCATTATTAAAGTCCATGTGGATAAATGTGTTCCCACTGGCAGCGTGATGTATCTTACGCAACTTTGAGCCCACCTGATTCCAGTACATTGGTGCGGACATTACACAATTGTTAATGCTGAAACGGACTACAGTCTCAATAAACAGAAGCACGGATAAAGGTTACTATGCACTCAAGGAATTCTCCTCGTTTGGTGTCAGTATCCACGCAGTACTTGGAGTTCAAAAGTATGGGAACACTGTTGTTCGTCTAGTACAACAGTGATTTGCAAATCTCACTCACCGGGGCTTTACAATAAATGTGGACCTAGTGTTCGACCTGTGCAGCTCGTATTGTGAGTGACCTCGATTTGTCTTCAAACACTTATGTGAGTGTTGCTCATTTTGAATATCAGAACCACATAGGTCGTCCTGTTAGCCCTCCTCTGTATTCACAATTGAAAGAGCACAAACGCGCCTATGTGTGTATGACGGATCCAAAGAAAACACTAATGAATCCCTTAGATTGGTCGCCTATCCTCAAGCATTCTCAAATTAAAAGCCAGCTGTAGGGGTGAAGCCGCTAGCGGTGGAACCGCGTTACCTCATGATTACCAAGCGCTTGCTGCTTGCAATGATCTACCTACGTTAGTGCATTCGGGTGAAGAAGTATGTGTAGTGATCAACAATTATCCTTGAAGCTCAAGTACTCTACAATGCTCCCTCGCTTTGGAAAGTCGTTTGGAAGTTCGGGGTTCAAAGTCCAACAATTTTCGTTGCAAGTGTCCACATGTTGGCTCATCCGCGTAAACCGAACAATCCCGGTAAGTAATTGACTAGCCATTTTCATGCTATTGATACTACATATTCTGTTCTACATATTAGTCTTGAGTGAGTGTAGCTCTATTTTCCGCCGTTCATCAGACATACTGAACATAGGGGCACTTAGGAAGAGGTAGCTATTATCGAGGTAAGAGGTGGAAGGGCAAAGGTGGCGGCTACAATTGGAATCAGACATGGCCAATCTTCTAGGTTGACTAAGAAGTAGATTAGTTCAATCGTAGTGGCACGGCAGTGCTTTGTACAGATTTTCTTGAAAATAAATGCACGCACAGAAACAATTGATTTGTAGTGCAAAATAGCTGCACCCTATATGTATGGTGACAGATTGTTAGTAAGGTTTAAGTGGCAAAATTACCATGAAAACCCCCAGGCTGGATGTCAAGATCATATGTCAGCTAACCACCTTATTTACGCCACCTGACGAAGCTCTTGACACAAATTAGTTGTCTGTCCCCATGCGATTAACTATGCACCGCTCAATGTTTTCTTTGCAAATCGCACCATGGGTAAGGAGATTTGTTGCGGATAATATTGACATTCATTGTTTTCCTAGTCATGTCTAAGCGGCTCCATTGCCATCTCCGCTGTTAGATACGATCCTGCCTATGTTGTAGAACAATCCGCGTAGGGGTGGGCGTCCTTGTGGTATACTCAGCCCGCGCGCTACTGGTGGTGGTCGCGCAGTAGCGAAGCGCGGCTACGACGTACAGCTGACACATTTATATTTTTATTTATGTCGTATAACATACCCAGGTGTCCCACCACATACCCGCTCGTGATAATCCCCAGTCACAGCAGGTCATCCCCCGTGTTGTTCCCTTCCTTCCCCATTGGCACGGCGACACAATATACCCACCATTCGATATGGCGTACAGCGAACGAATCGTGTAGGGTTGTTGGATCCATGTAAAGAGGCAAGCCAATTCCGCGTACGACTTTGTATTGTGATCCTGTTGAACGGTGGCAATTGAGATGATTAACCTTCTTTCTGTGTCTTGAAAAGACCTGGTTGTTCTGGGATCGCGGTATGTACATATTGCACTTGAATTCCATTTTGTTTAATTGTACCGTCTAGACTTCGTTTCTTGCTTGGACCCGAGAGCTTTTACCTGTCACTCGAGCCCCAAGTGCAAAGTGTTGCTGCAGGACCACCAGCAACTTGCTGACCCCTTGACGCTTGCTAACGAGGAACTCGAGGTGGTTGATCATTTCACTTATCTTGGCAGCTGCATCAGCAATGATGGGCGCATGGAAACTGACGTCACCTCATGCATTGCAAAGGCCAGAGCTGCCTTCTTGAACCTGCGTCATCTTTGGCGACAGAAGAGAGTTTCCCTCCGTCTGAAAGGCCGGACATACAAGGCCACTGTGAGGGCCGTTCTGCTCTATGGCAGTGAGACTTGGCCCCTTCGGTCTGAAGATCTGAGGCGTCTTCAAGTCTTTGATCATCCTTGTTTGCGAAGCATTGCTAGTGTCGGATGGCACCAGCCTGTCCGCAACGATGATGTGCGTAGGCAGTTACTAGGTGGTGATAATCATGCTAGCCCCCTAGAACAACAGATAGCACTGAATAAGTTGCGTTGGCTCGGGCACGTGCTACGTATGCCTGGTCACCGCTTACCTAGGAGGGCCTTGTTTAGTCCGCCAGATGTAGGGTAACGCAAGGCTCTAGGTGGACAGAAGTTGACTTGGCAGCGGGAAATGAAGACACTGACGACCAAACTGGGTGCAGTTGGTCCGTCTCGCCTTCCGGGCTGGAGTCCACGTGACTCGCCTTGTGCTTGGCTCGAGACTTTAGAGGACATGGCTCGCAACCGACACCAGTGGCGCGTCTGCTGCCGTCTCCTAATCGGATTGTCTGTTTAAAGTGTGTTTGGTGCTGAGTTATCTGCGGGGTAATGGCTGATTATGACGCATGGCAGTGAAAGCCGCAAGGAAGCTGTCTCGCCGATGCCGCCTTATCTTTGCACGATAGCTAGCTGTTTGTGACGGTATGTTGTCAACACAAGGCCTAGGTGCCTTGACCCTGAATGTTTGCTTAGGGCATTAAGGTTTTCAGGGAAGTCCTCCTTCTCTCCCTCTTCTTATTCTTTATTTCATAGGTGCTCATGGTTGTATGACAGCGAAGCATCAGTTCAAATGGCTGATGTACTGCTGTTGATAATGATGAGATAAATAGATTATCGTCACAATAGAGTATACAGCCATATTTGCCTACAAAAGAGTAATTGGATGAGAGCCAAGCTACGTCTTGTAACTTTGCTAAGACAGTTTGCAGACTTTTTCGAAAGCCGAATGTAGGACAGGAAACAGCGGAATTTAGTAGGTGTGTTATGCAGATGATAGTGTCAAAGAGGCCATCAGAAAATGCGTGCAATTATGGGCTATCAACACGTTGTACAGAAGGCATCTACAGCACACACTAAGGATTTGATATCACTGTTTTACGGTACCTAATTTTGAGCATCATTCCACCTGCTAACCCAATTGATAGCATCTGCTTCTCTATTCTTGTCTCGGTTTCTATCTATTGTTGATTCTCACACTTCTGACTAAATTTAAAGCTGTCATTTAGATTCGCTTCCAACCGGCAACTAACCACCGACAGTAGTATTGGTTGATCATAATTTTAACCTCGCTTTTTCAAAGCTAGTGGAATATTCTTTATTCAATCCAAACTCATGCACGTATGTTGCGTTATTGCTCATGAAGGTTACGGTTTCTCCATGCAATTTGTGGTAGCCCATACCCAAGAGTGAGCAAATGCTCCTCGCAACACTGCAGTACTGCAACTCGAACCAGGGACCTTTGGTATGTCAATTGATATCTCTACTGTCAGCGTGCGGTGCTCGTCATCATGTTTAATGACTAAGTTCTAGCCATTTAGAAACAGTTGTAAGCGCCACATTTCCGCTTGACGGACTGACTACATGTTCACTCTCGTGACACCATTATCTAATGACTCGATGTCAAACTGAGGCTCGTCCAAATTGCAGGTAGCGCTAACCTCTTTCGTGTCTCGTTACGCTCGCAGTTGACAGATGGATCATACTAGCTGCCATCTCGTGTGATACCGTGAAGTATTGCGGGTTGCAATTTGCTCTCAATCTAGCCAGGTCAAGTGCCTCTGTACTACGCACTAAGATTCAGACAAGTCACCAGTTTCGATTCACGGACAGTGGCAGCACGATGTGACATTAGAATCGAAATGTTTGGACCTAGACAACACACTCGGCACTGATGAAATGGTCGAGATATACCAGCGCTGAGAACGGGGTATCAAGGGGACCATAAATAGTCACACATGACTGACTGCCTGGTGGTTTCACATACGTGTGAGTTCTCGCTTACCTCTCGGACCGGCTCTGGCATACCTACTGACACGAATAGCCTGCAGTTAATGAAAAAGCGGCATTTACAGCACACAGCAACAATAAGTCTTCACTGTTCCACTGTGTTATTCTGTTTTATCTTACGCTGTAATGTTCTCAAGGTTATTAGCCTCATACGGCTCATCTGGTTAATAAATTCTCCATGGTGTCGTCGGTTCTGGTTGCACCACGATTGGACCAACACTCCTCTACTAACACTTCATTTCATGCATCCCTACTTGTATTCGCACATGTTCTTGCATTTTCACGCAGTGTATATCATTTGTGTCATATCTTTCTTTGTAGTCCTTCAGACCAGTCCCAGGATTTCTTGGTAACACTGTACACACAATTCTAGTAATGCTACTGAGTATGCGAAGTCCAATGCAAAATAATAGCACCCCGGGCCGCCGTAGTTCGCCGAGCTATATTGGTGTAGGTGTCACCTCACCTCACGCCCTATAGGGTGCCTAAGCGACAGTTAACTACCACCTCATCGTACGTCAACAGGACATGCGTGAAGTGCGCATAACGGGGGTAATGCGTGGAGCTGAATGTGGGACTGATCATAAGCTGATATGTACAAAGTTCCACAAAAATGTCTACAAATCGTCGTACTTTCCATCGAGTACCAATCGGAAAAAATACAACGTACGCGCCCTTTCGAATACACTGGAGGATGCCATAACAACCCGCCTCGGCGAAGACGGCTCCTCGGCTGCTGTCAGCCTCCTATGGGACCATTTGAAGAAACAAGAGACCATCGTTACGGAGGCGACGATTGGGTGCACAAACTGTAAGCGGCTTGACTGGTCCGACGAAAACAGTATGACGATAGGACCATTAGTAAGAGCGAAAATCGCAGCGTTCATCGCATCAGAAGTTGGCCCTACTGGCGCAATGAAGAGTATTTAATTTCGCCACATTCGAAGGAAGTTAGCTGGAGAGTTGCGTCAACTGCAAAATGCACGGTGTATAATGAAAGCTCACCTGTTGGTCGCATCCTCGCACTTGATAAAACGATTGCATACGTTTCACCACCATGCAAGTTGGCATCTTCAGTGCGATGATATGCAGTGTACCATTCTGCTTATTGAATCGTCAGTTAGTGATCGACGGGCAGCTGACTTTTAAAGGTGGCAATTTCGATTTGCGTCTCGTGATCTCTGCCCATTCTCTTCCGCGGCTGAACCATGTCTTTCTATTCGCTGGAGACCTTCCTTTCTGAGCTGTTGGTACACGGGATCAATATCGATGCGCGTGTTGATCCAAGTATTAGAGGATTGTCATACTTCTAGGAAAGCCCTTCCCTTGTGTGTTTTTGCTTGAGCTAGAATCTCCGTTTTGTTCCACTTGAAACTAAGTACGTCCTCATTCACATGCGCTGAGACAACAGATGATGTATAATGTTTCTACAAGCTCTATGATGTTCTTGTATCCTTGTGGATAATTTGCTTCCTGTCTGTCCTACATAGTTCATTTCACAAATATTGCAATTTATTTTATACACGACGTTTGATCGTTCGTGTGCTTTCCAATTTTCCTTTGGGTTCGACAGTATTCTTCTCAAAGTAGCGGTTGGCTTGGGAGCGACCACGATCCGGTGTTATTTGAGCAAATACTAAAATAATAATTTGTCAACTGTATGCCGTAAGGGCGCTTCGCTGCCGTGCGACCATGACCAGTCGAACACGGACTGGGTATATCACGAGGACGCCCACCCCTACGCGGATTCGAACCAGCGACGCGAAATTATGAGACAAGCTCGTTACCTCTAGGAAATCTATCAGTCAGTTCAGATAGGTTCTTCATATACGGCAGAACGACCCTCTTGCTTTCACTTGGCATCGGCTCGCTGTCTGGAGGTTTGTGGTTTAGACATCTGCGGATGAAGCTGCGTGGGTATCCATTGCGTCCAAACGAATCAAATAGGTGTTTCTCTTCTTCCCGTTTGGCTTCCGTTCTACTACAGTGTGTTTCAGTCTTACGAAATATTGTAAGCAAGCAGCTTATTTGATGGCACTTTGGGTGGTTACTGTTGAAGCTCAAAATTCGGTCCGTATGTGTGCCTTTCCTGTGAACGAATGTTTGAAATCCACTATCCTTTGTTCTGGTCACCAACGCATCCAAGAATGGGAGCATGTTTTCTGCCTCTAACTCCATTGTAAAATGAATTCCATCCATTGCATTGTTGAGCAGTTGGTGTGCGAGTGCTACTGTACTGCGTTTGAGTATGACAAATGTGTCATCGACATAGCGTAATCACAAATTCGGGTTAATAGCTGGCAGTAGATCTTCTTCCAACTTTTGCGTGACGATCTCAACGATCAGACCTGATACTGGTGATCTCCTCCGTGCACCCTTCGCTTACTCATAGATCTCCTCGTTGAACGAGAAGTAAGTTGAGCGGCTGGAGTTATACGCTGAACACCGTCAACAAAAAGGTTTCTACCACTGTTTGAAGGTAGTGTACGGGCCCGCCGTGCAGCAAATGAAGACCCTGAAGGACTTTCGGATAGGCATCGTACACACACAATCTGGTGAGGTCTTGCGGATGTGGTACAGACACTTTGACACCCACCTGAACAATCGATCCGAGGTTAATTGGGACACGCTGCACACCATCCTATCCGAACTTGTGGCAGACCGGGAATGTACGAACCACAGAAGGCGCTTGCCCAACTACGGATTGAGAAAGGCGCTGGTGCTGTTGGCATACCTCCGGAAATGCTGAAGGACGGAGGACCGATTATGATGCATGCACTGCATCGCTTCGTGGAAGCCGTCTGGATGGAAGAACAAGTGCCTGCAGAGTTAAAGGATGCTCTTGTGTTTTCACTGTACAAAGGAACGGTAGCAAGCAGTCCACCAACAGTTATCGTGGCATCAACTTATTTAGATGCGTCAGGAAGATTTTTGCGCGCTTCCCACTCAATCGCCTTGTGTCACATCTACTGGAACCGAATGCAGCTGTGGAGCAATGTGGAATCCGCTCGGGCCGAAACACCATCGACATAGCGTACGCAGCACGTCAACTACAGAAAAAGGTGAACGCAATCAACCGTTTTATTCGCTCTTCGTCGACTCCACAAAGCGTTCGATGCAATGAACCGTGAAGCCTTGTGGCTGATTCGCTCAAAGTTAGGATGTCCTCAAAGTTTATTCTTCTGATTGAATGCCTGCATACTGGCATGCGACCAAGGGTACAATTGAATGGACAGACTTCAGAGGACTTTGCTGTTATCTCCGGTATGAAACAAGGATGCTTCTTAGCCCCATAGTGTTCAATACCTACCATTCTAGCTCTAAGCCAGCCGCTTGCATTAGTACTGATCGGTGTTAAACTGGACAGTTGATTGTACAAATTCTCAAACTGAGTTTCAATCCCAATTCTGTCACCTTTACTTGATAAAACTGAAACATCGAGACCTAGATAGAAAGCTTCAAGTTGTTGATAACTCAGTGAAATGTTAGACAGATTTAACACATACTTCTCAGTTTCTAAGGGCATCTGTTCATGGAACCATTCCAGTGACATGGAACTCATTAGTTGATTTCTGGTGGTTGGTCGCGTTTTCAACGATAGAGTACGAAGGGAGTTGAAGAATTCTTCACGACATACAAGGTTTAAACAATTTTGTACCTGATCGACACATCTTATTCTGGTGTTTCAACCAGCAATGCGCTGAGCAGAGGCTTCGATGTGGAATCTAGTTAATTCTCCCAAGTTTCAAGCGTTAAATGATAGTGTCTACGTAGTGACTTTACTTAATTACGCATTTAAGTAGAAATTTGCAGGCTCTCACGGTAAACATTCATACGTATTGTCTGTCTAGCAATGCAGTAACGTAATTCCACCAACTTGTCCAAGCAGCGAATTGTGTCAGGAGGGAGACGTTTCTCTAGAAACTTCATACGATCATTTCCCTTCACAAATTTCAGTTTATCAAAAAGAAACCACACTTTAACAGGATATACTGAATTTAGTACTTTCGCGTATTCTCGTCAGCTGTATGCACACAAATTGTATTCAACAGCTGAAGCGAATACGCGAAATTACTGCTCTATACCGTTGACACCAAGGCATGTAGAACGAGCAGTACACTTAATGTTAGTACACTACTTCAAGCCTACCCGGATAGCGTATATGGATGATCCTTCCAGTACCCATTTCTATTCAATATGCAAAATATAGTGTGCTACGCTTACGGCATCTGATAGTGTGGTCCTATATGCTGGCAACTAGGAGCTTCAACCGTCCGTCAGCGGAATGGATCAACATGTTTTGATTCAGGTCGAGCTTGGTTGTTTGGATCAGACAGAGCAGGTATCAAAAAGGGTACTAAAGTCGTGGGCTTCCAGCGGCGTGCATTCTTACTTTTCCATCCATCAGTTAATCAGCAACTTTCTTAGGTTGTATGCACGTCCAGAAGTGGAATATACAACGCAGATCTGACAGCCATGGCTAAGGAGAAATTTCACCACTTTAGAGATACCCAAAAGACGGGCAAGCAAGGATCTCAAAGGTTTGTACAATTTGCTCTATGAACAAAAGCTTGAGTGCTGCTAGTCTTCAGCGGACCATACTGGCTATTGCGGCTGGTTTGTCGAACAACCTCCGCTTGGGGCCAACTGGGTGGTTCGGGATTTTCCCGTTCCAACAAATGGTTCGGCGGCTGTGTTCCAGGATGTGGTGGGTTTTCGCCTGGCAAGCCTTCCCCCTATAAAAACCCACATATGTCTGTTTAACAACACTGTGACGTGGCGGAGGTGACTCGCCACTAAATAAAGTCACTGCCCCTTGCTTCATCCTGGAGAAGCATTGTATTCCAGAAAGTTTATGCTGTAATTTTGGGGAGCATTGGGCCCCTGTTTGACAAAGGAACAAACGAAAGGCATATGAACTGAGCAACCAGTCACCGGCTCCCAATGGACGTGATTCCCTGAATTCGCTCCGCTGCATTGCGGGCAGGCCATTCAGCCAAAGGCTCGGGGTGGTGTCCCCTAAGTCAACACCCTACTTAGGCTTGGGCAACCGAGTAGTATCTCGCCCTCTGACGAAACCATGGACTTTGACGTGTTGTGTTTGCTTTTCCTATTTCTGTACCTTATTTTAAGTTCCATAGTTTCCGATGGCTCAATGTCTATTCATAGACTGTTACAACAATATATATATATATATATATATATATATATATATATATATATATATATACTGGCTATTGCTTGGGGCCCTTATTTTGACAAGCAAGCTTTTGACAGATTCCAACTACACGTGCCGCCATTTGCTGGAGCTCAGTCAAAACAGTAATGTGTGGCCACCGTCTCAAGATGAGAGAACACTACAGTCGTTTGGAATGCTGTCTGGATTTCTTTTCCGTACGCGTTTGCAAAGCGTGGAATGTCCTACCGGGACCTCTCATCTGTGCTAACACGCTGGTGGAGTTCAAAGTCGTTGTTGACCGTACACTCATTTCACGACATCATCTCACATGAGTTCATGCCCGTGGCCAAACAAGTGTCTGTTAGCGATTTCACTGCTTGCCAACTTCCAGAATACGTTCCAACTTTTTCGTCTTGTACGTGTTCACCAGATGACAAGGCTTATACAAACGCTCCATCGACCGTCATCCCTTATGGACCTACAGTTTTAATGCGTGTACCGTGATGAGTCCATCAGTGGGACGTAACGTCTTTTTCATATTTTGCAATTTTCCGCCTGACCATCATGCGGGACCTGTTAAGCTTTGACTTTTGTTACCCATATTCATCCATTGCTCCATAGAACGCGATCAGAATACCGGTGTAGTAAATAGCTGCATCCATGCTTTCTGTACATACAATACCAGGTAATTCACACTTATGTGTTGTACTTCGTTGTTACCAATAGTTTTGGACTATTGTTGCCCGTAATTTTTGAATAAACAGACCGGATGCATCTGGTAACAAAGCGCCAAAAGGTGATTACCGATAGACCGGGCGAAGTTCTGATTCATACTTTGGTTCGCCCCATCTTGATGCAACGGTAGCTGCCTTTACCATTTTGAGAAACTTAAAACCATCCTTTGAGTGAGATGACTGTCAATTTCACCTTTATAAGTGTCACTAAAACTGCAACTGAACTATTGAATTGCTCAGCAAAGTAATCGGGCATGAGGGATTGCCTGCCTTCTTCAAATTCAGTGCACTCCTCATTTTCGGTGCCTCCGTCATTGTCAGTTTGGGTTACGTGCATTCGCCTTGACTGTGCAGGACACACCAATCACCACGCAAACGTATTTGTTTTATTAGGACTAGAAACTACACGACAGCGCAAATTTTTCATGGATGTATTACGCTGTGACTGGAGGGGAAATCGATATATTAAATTAACACAACTGTTCTTCTCTTTGCGTTAATGAAGGGTTAAAGGTACTTAGTGTTTCAAAGTTCACGGTACTTTAATATCCGCTATGCTTGCGATCGCATCGAACCCATTGTTGTCGTTGTGATCCATGATAGCTATAGAACGCATACGAGTTATATTGTATGAATAATCAGTCCATCTCGGATAACTGAAACCTTGTCACAAAGTGAGTTTCGGAGAGTAGTGTGCGGAGAGTATTAGAGGAGATTCTCGAAGGAGATTCGTCACGGCCACAATAACAATCAGTGTCGCTGCACATCCTGAAGCATACTAGGCAGCTGTTTCATTTTTGCAGGAACCGACAAAAGATGTTGATTCACTGGGTCGCGTTTACCAGTTAATTGGGCCCTGTTTTTGCAAGTCCCCAACTGTCCATCTTGCGAGACCTAAGGAAATCGCCTTTTTGTCCACAATATACGAATGATCATTGATCGTTGGTGCTTGATGTTGCTCAGGCGGTATGGTAGCTGCCAATGTGTAGTTGAAAATGCAGTGTTGTGCGTAGTTTGGTGAGGTAGTTGCTCATTTCACTTATCTTGGCAGCTGCATCAGCAATGGTGGACGCATAGAAACTGAGGTCAGCTCACGCATGGCAAAATCCAGAGCTACCTTCTTGAACCTGCGATACCTTTGGAGACAGAACGGAGTTTCCCTCCGTCTGAAAGGCCGGACATACAAGGCCACTGTGAGGGCCGTTCTGCTCTATGGCAGTGAGACTTGGCCCCTTCGGTCTGAAGAGCTGAGGCGTCTTCAAGTCTTTGATCATCCTTGTTTGCGAAGCATTGCTGGTGTCGGATGGCACCAGCCTGTCCGCAACGATGATGTGCGTAGGCAGTTACTAGGTGGTGCTAATCATGCTAGCCCCCTAGAACAACAGATAGCACTGAATAAGTTGCGTTGGCTCGGGCACGTGCTACGTATGCCTGGTCACCGCTTACCTAGGAGGGCCTTGTTCAGTCTACCAGGTGTAGGATGGCGCAAGACTCGAGGTGGACAGAAGTTGACTTGGCAGCGGGAAATGAAGTCACTGACGACCAAACTGGGTGCCGTTGGTCCGTCTCGCCTTCCGGGCTGGAGTCCACGTGACTCGCCTTGTGCTTGGCTCGAGACTTTAGAGGACATGGCTCGCAACCGACACCAGTGGCACGTCTGCTGCCGTCTCCTAATTGGATTGCCTGTTTAAAGTGTGTTTGGTGCTGAGTTATCTGCGGGGTAATGGCTGATTATGACGCGTGGCAATGAAAGCCGCAAGGAAGCCGTCTCGCCGATGCCGCCTTATCTTTGCACGATGGCCAGCTGTTTGTGACGGTATGTTGTCTTCACAAGGTGTAGGCGCCTTGACCCTGAATGTTTGCTTAGGGCACTGAGGTTTTCAGGCAAGTCCTCCTTCTCTCCCTCTTCTTATTCTTTATTTCATAGGTGCTCATGGTTGTATGGCGGCGAAGCATCAGTTCAAATGGCTGATGTACTGCTGTTGATGATGTTGATGATGATGGTGCGTAGTTTGGTGTCCCAGTCTGATCAACTCCTCAAGCATGATTCTTGAAACCTGAAGCTGCTAGACGAGGGTGGGCACTAGAAGGTTAACAGTGATGAGATATTTTGTATTTGCAGACACGAAACGCCCACTGTACCCGAGTATCAATTCGGCCCTACAGTGCACGGTTAGGCCCTTCTCCAAACGCTCACGGATAGGTAACCTGTAACAAATAGCCACGGTTATGTGCGCGCGTGGCAACGTTTAAACCCTCTCAGCAGGAGTGCAGAATGAGTTCCCTTCCTCAACATCATAGCAGGCTCATTGTTCCACTGGTTGATAAAACTGACGCGACAACTGCTCTGGAGTTCTTGGGTTGACAAGCTCGTAAGGGTGTTCCCCAACCGTCACTCTAGTTCAAACCTTGCTTTCTATCGTGTTAGAAGATAATAGTGGGTTTGGCATTTCCCAAGCGAGGGTGGAAGTGCCATAGTTACCACTGTGAGTAGTAGGTCAAATCAACGCATTCCTCCAGACATGTGATCCGTAAGCCCTCAGAAAGATTCTTACTCAGGCTCGAGGCTGCAAAGCAGAATTCAACGCAGCTCGATAAATCCAACCAATGGACCGAAATGATCGCCACCCTGTTACCCGAACTAACGGCCCCAAGCGTGTTAGAAGCAAGCACAGCAGGTAGTGAAGTAACACTTGCGCAAAGTTTGCGATGGAAATCTGTGAGTTAATAACAGCAAGTACGGCAGATACCGTTGGAAGAAACCGGCGTCCAGTTAGATACTTGAAATCTGTAACTGCAAATAAAGCTTTGGCAAATTTCCGTATGCACATTAACGGCAAAAAGGCGTTCAGCAGGCGCCATGACGATAGGAAACTATAGGGCCACAGTGTTGCCATACGTGTAGTCTACCTAACGCATTACTATACTTCCTACTTGTGTTATTTTTGCCATACAGAGGGAATTCGTGTAACGGTGCTTTACTAGGGAATATTCGTACCATCGAACAAAAGCAGCGCCCTCTGTGGGTTTCTTTGGAAACTACGGCAAACTACACCAATGTCGTCCACTCAGGGAGGCTAAATTTTCACTTTATACTAGCGACGTACATGAATAGCTAAGTAAATTGGCGTATTCCGCGGCAGGCGGAATACGTTCTCTTTTCCGGAATGTAATTCCATGTGGCCAGAGTGCACACCGTGCGCTGGTATGGCTGACTCGTTGGTGTCATTCTGCGGCCTGCCCCATCGCATTGTAAGTAGCGTTCGTCAAATTTATAACCGAGGAAAGCACCCCAACAGCCCACAAGGTCAGGGCCGGGACCAAAATTAATGGAATTCATCAGATAATTTGCGGCTGGAATACCACGTTGCGCAGCTTAAGAAATTCTGCGGAACATCTGGAGCGGATCGAACTGATGACCTGCCAACCCAACTGGATGACTCACAGTGTAGTAACAGGACCGACGCCAGTGCAGTTGCTCAGTCTTCAAATCGATTTCCTGGTGCTCTATACAGCCGCTGGAAAGTTGGAAAGTAAGTTCGTGCTGTGACAGGTATATCACACGGTGAAACACGTCCAAACCTAACCTGAATGTTGACGATGCTCAGCGCCTGTGTAAGGAGTGCTCCGAGAACAGTAACTATGCACACCACGGCAGACAAATCAAGTGAACGAGGCCGCAGCTTAGAAATCGGCCACATATCATCAGTCTGTGTCTATTCAGCGTTTTCGAGATGGAGGCATGTTTCTCGAAATCGTTGTGAGAACCGTTGGTTCTGTGAGGCATCACCTGATCGCTGTTTGTGGACCATGCATCCGCTGTCCATGGCCTTGTCCAAGCTACGTGCTTTAGCTCGCTCGAAAGCATACGGAATAATCAGCAGAAAAATGTTTGTGTGTGTCAGCTCACTACAATGCACTCCACGACCGGTTTTGTAGCTATTCGCCCATGCATCCGATGCAGTCCCGGTGACTGTATGGATCAAATTCGCATTTAAGTGAATCACCGTCCATCCACTGAGATCGCTTGTTGCAAATCATTCACATCAGTACTACCAAGTGGCCTCCACTTAAGAAAACAGGTGTTTTTACGTGCTTTAGTAACTCACACACGTGGCACTGCACTCAATACATGCAGGCCACTAGCTCGCCCAACGGTAAAAAGTGGTTGTAAGCAACAGAGGGCCCATCGCAGCTGCTCTCGCATCAGATGGTCCTCCATACGCTCGGAAAAGCACTAACTGGCCGTTGCGTCCCGTTAAGGCTTGTTCGTAATGCGCATTCGTCAGCTCCATCAGGAACTGAACCACTGACCACCAGCGATTTGAACGGCTAGCCAGCAGCTTATACCCAGGAGCCATGAATAACAGCGGTGGACCATCGTGATTTACAAGCCAACTGTGATATTCTACGTCTCACGCTCCGCTACCATGCATGTTACGAACGTTGCAAAGAACAGGGTTGGCCCCGAAAGACACGACGTGTCACTAAGGCATGAAGGACAGCGGTGGATCTCTTTGATTTGCAAGTTGACTGCGATATAGTATGTATTGTCCTCCATTGTCAGTCAAGTTATAAAAAGTGTAGAGGACAGGATTGACCCAGAAATGTTATGTACCGCGATCTCTATCGTCAACTTGTACTCCTTACATGTGCTGCCGTCTTCGTCAATTGGTTCCGTGTGCACTCACCTACAGATGTGATTACAGTCATCTCAGTGGACACCAATCTGTACTCTTTCTTGCACCTACACTGCACACATACATGCCATGCTGTGACGAGGTTCTGCCCAAATGCACCTATTAAAATGCCCTCCAACTGGCAACTATCTGGTGTATCCGACACTTCGAGTGTCCGATGCGAGACAAAGAGTAAGTAGCTTACTAGTGGAACAATGAAACAATGGTGTATTACTGGTAAAAAAGCTACTCGTAAACATTATCCGTAGGACGGACAGACGGTGAACCACAACATAGTGAAAAGAAAACAAAGTGATAAAATTTAAAGCACTAGATGGACTGACCACACTGCTCATGCAGAGGCATGCATGAAAGATCTGATCTCGTTTGTGTAGGTTATTGCTGGTTTTACAACCTTCGTCACATCATATCGCCTGTCGAGACTCGCAGGTTATAGGTATTAATGTACATGGCTTATGGTAACGTCAAGGCGATTTTAAACACAGAAAGTGGTAAAAATAGTACAATTTAGGAGGACGTTCAGTGGCTGATAGACACGAAGACAGTAAAAGTTTCGTTGACTGTATTGCGTGGCTAACTCAAACAGGTGCCCCCCCCCCAAATTCGTGTTGTGACTGGGTTACTATAGCTGGTGCAATACGTACTTGGGGCTCCCCAAACTTGTAGGCCACTATCAGATTGCCACATAGGCACCGACAATGACTACAGTACAATGGTAAAGTCCTCAGCCTTACTGGTTATGGAAGACGAAATAATCCTCTGGCGGGCTTTGTGGTTGTTCGCTGTGGAATGTCAGGCGCGGTAAGATCTTGCTTATGCCAGGTCTGCCAGGCCTAGATCGCATATTCCACATGAGACCGTAGGTATGTGTTAAACAACCGCGGACAAACAGATGAGTCACACCGTCCAAATGCCCTCTGCAGCATACCAACTTGTTGGTTTCCAGTCTTTGACACCTTCGCAAATTGTTCTGAACAGCCCAGATAAGCTTGGATTAATACTCCGAAGGTCACGCTTCTTGGTGGCTGCTTGTTGGACATGGTTTCAAGCTTTTATATGTTGTTCGGCTGGTGAAAAATGTGGACCAAATTACACGTAGAAAAATTAAACTGGAACATATTGTTGTGGGAGAATTCATACACGGTGTCCAGATCTCCTTGAAGTGCACCGTGATCTCCTTTGTCGGTGATCACCCGTCACCACGTAACATTGGTCGCGCAAAGCAAGAAATCAGCGGAAATCAAACGCATAAACCCATTAATGAACACGACAAATAGACGTGGTCCCAGATTTGTTCCTTATGGAAATCCATTATTGACATGGATCGCATCGGACAGCGCACTTCGAACTCTAGCATGTAGTTGCCGATTCTGTAGGAAATTCTTGATCTACCCAAGACGTGGATCCCGAAATGCATAGCTATGGAGCCTAGAAAGTAGAATTCTCTGAACCAGGCGGTCAAAGGCTTTGGAGAAATCCCGATAAACTAATTCGGTCCCGCTCTCTTTGTCAGCCGCTTCCGTTCAACTATTCCGTGCAATCAATAAGTCGGTTATGCATTAACATCGTTGGCAGAAACCGCGCTGCTCAGGTGTTATTGTAGCGACGCGGGAAGTAGCGATCACGTGGAACACTGGAAAGTCACATGAACGAAGGAGGACAGAAGCAGGCAAACACCTTATGGACAAGACCGAACGGCGCGACGGTCGCCCCACAGTACAAATGGATCGCGAGAGACGAACGGTAACGGGCCTGAGGCAAGAAGAATAGAGAGGGTAATTGTCAAAAGGTCTCTGTCGGTGCATCCAGGAGTAACCGCAACTCGACTAACGCAACTGCAATCAAGTAACTCAAACGCATTAGAATAACCCCAGCTTGGTCAGCATGTGAGTTACGGTACAATGAACAATGAACAATAATTTATCACGGGTAAATAAATATGTGCTTGACAAGTCCCCTAGGATGCTTGGAGTAAAAATTAAAATGTATAGTATCATCGATTAGGTAAATCACTATTGTTAGCGTCCGCCGATTAAAATGCGCTACTGCATAACGACAGTTTGGAGTGGGAATGGACTGTGCACAAACAAAATAGTTTAGAGAGCAGTTATAGTTCAGTAAGTGCGTGTGAAATGAAAAAGGAAACGACAACTCTCACTCGTTTGTTTCTTCATTTGACAGATGTGGTATGTTAATCCAGTTTAAATACATCCAGGTGGCTCACGTGGACACTTCTGCATGAATCCTCACCGCCACGTTGCGGAGAGGGCTGTTAAGCACATGGTTAAATTTGCATTATTTCATCCTCCAAGTGGAAAAGAACTATATCAAGTAATGCAAGTTTGAAAGCGCTTCATCCAAGCATTTTTGAAAAGTGTTAATGTAGGGGCAATGGTAACGTGAATCAGAAGGGCATTACAGGTACAGGACACACGGAGGGAGAAAACGTTTCGTCGACAATCAAGTCGACTGTACTGCGTAGCCAGTTTGAACTGATGGTCTGTCAGGTTGGTATTTTGACTCAGCTGCAACAGATTGCGACATGGGTAAGTTGAGTTCGTCAGTATTAAGTAAATCATGATTAGGTCTCTTCGCTGACGTCGATATTCTTCACTGTACAATCTCTGAAAATGCAGTCTGCGTTGGTAGGAGAGATGTAACAATCCTCTAACGAGTTTGGTTGCCCTACGTTGTGGAGCTTCAAGTGCATCGACGTCGCACTTGCGCCAGAGACGCCAGGCCTGGATCGCATATTCCACATGAGGACTCACGTAGGTGTGCAACATTTCTGAAGCATTGGTGGCGCAAAATTCCCGAAAGCCCTCCGTAAGAGTTCAAGATGTTGACTGACACTTTTTGATGACTTTTCAGCCTGCCTCTAGCAACCAAGGTCGTCCTGCACGATCACTCCAAGCTCCTTTTCTTGGGAAGCACGTTGTAACTGCTAGTCCCAAAGTCGATATTCACAGATAACCTGATGGTGTATGCTTACGACTTTGCATTTTTTCACCTTGAACTGGAGCCGATTGTCGGATGACCACGCATATGCACTGTCGAGGTCGTTCTGCAATGCCATGTGATAATCGGCTGTCCTGATATCATGCCAAATTTTGACATCATCTGCAAACGGTAAGAAATTCGACCGCAGTACACTGGCCAGATCGTTAATGAATCTTAGGATTAGACGTGGCCCCAGTACCGATCTTTGGTGCACACCACACTGGAGATCAATTGAGCTGGAAATGGAGCTGCGGACTCTCACCTTCAGCTGACAATGAGCGAGGAAGTTGCCCATCCAACCGAGTATAGCGTCACCGATTACATAGCTTCGAAGCTTGTGAAGGAGGATACGGTGGTCGAAACCATCCAACGCTTTCGGGAAGTCCACGTAGAAAATATCGACTTCTACTCTGGCATCGGTTGACACTACCCAGCTTACTCGGGCTAGCAGCAGTTTTGTAGTGCAGAATAGATTTCGGCGGAATCCGTGTTGTTGTGACACTTAACTGTTGTTGCTCTCAAGATATCCCATGAGCGCCTCTGAGATTACACGTTCTATTAGTTTGGATGAAACTGGGAGGAGAGTGATTGGACGACAGTTCGAGGGCTCCGAATGATTACCACTTTGTAAATAGGAGTGACTAGTTCATGTTTCCACATTGTCGGAACCTGCATTTCGTCGAGACAACGTTGAAAGAACCGAGCTAATGGTTCGGCAAGCTTCATGGCCGCTGTCTTCAATGCCTTCGGTTTGATGTCGTGCACGCCAGGTGAGCTGTGCACGCGCAATGACATTAGCGTTTTCATCACATTGGCTGCCGTAAACGATACGTGGTTTAACCCTGATGGCGATGGAAGCTGTGTAAAAAGCGAATGAAATGATGATTCACTCCGGAAAGTATGGATGAAGTGTTGGCGAAGCACGTTGTCTGCATCTTGTGCGGTTTGCGCAAGACCATCTGTTGCACGTAAAACGGGGATGCCGTACTGCATTCTGCAGAGCATGTTGACGTGCTTATACAGCAAGTTGGAATTTGTACTAAATTTCGCTGCTAAGCTCTGTTGATGTTAGAGTTCATCTTCCCGGATCAACTTGACGCAGTGGTTTCGTTGCGTTGTATAAGCACCCCAGGTCAAGTTACTTGGACAGACATTGTAAACGAGGCAGGCTGAATCCCTTAAGGCCATGCATTTTCTAATACGGCTCCTCAGGAACAAATTCACTTGCTTCGGGCGAAGGACCTTGAGTTCTGATTCATTTACCACAAGCTCAGTGAATTGGGTGACAAACAACCTCCAGGCGACACCGGGCGGCTTCTTGGCCTGGAAGGACCAGTCGGTTTATTGAACGAGGTTGGACAGGATAACGTAATGTGTAACGACATAGGTTTCCACGTTGTTCTCACTGATGTACTCCGAGTAACAGATGTAACGAAAGAGCAACCTCGCGTGATCGCTGCGGCCAAGTGGTGCATCTATGGTCACGATGTCGACCATTAGTTCCTCGTTGGAGAGCACAATGTCCAAAACAGAGGGTGTGTCACCCGCTCGGAATCGCGTGGGAGAGCTGACATGGTTGTACAGTGGTACTTGGACGAGCAACTCTTGCAAATCAGCCTTGAATCTTTCGCTGTGTGATCTTGGAACTGGTTGCGCGCACGTTGAACTCCCCCACCAGAAGGACGTGACTGTATAGTAGTGCCAGGCCTCGTTTCAACGCAGAACCTTGGCATTGATCCATTTCCAAAGTGGACATTGGAGGGCGGTAATCTATTGCTAGTACACACACATCACCACGTCTTAGGTGTATAGGACACCAAAGAGAATCGGCGACTTTCGTTTCCGGGTCCTCATTGATGTCAAGATGCAGGTCAGATCGATGATACAGGAGCACTCCCCCACCTCTGCTAGGTCGATCTTTACGTATGGAAGTCATGCCGGATAGAGCAATCGCAGTTTCGGCTATATCCGTGTTCAGCCATGTTTCGGTTACCATAACTAGGGCCCAAGGCATGAAGACCTGACGAATACGAAGTTCCTTTAGCTTACTGACAAGACCTTTTGCACTGGTATACAAGAAGCTGAGGGCATCCGTTATCAGAAACGTGTTTGTGAATACTAGTTTCCGGTGGGAGTCTATGCCAACCCTTGCGGGGTCGGCTGCCGATAGTTTTTTGTTGGACCGATGACGTACGCCATAGGGTTAGTTCATGTTGTTGTATATAGCTCTCAGAGCCAACAAGAGGGTGACCATCCTGTCCTCCTTCAGCTGTCGGTGTGTTTTGGCATTGTTTCCGTTCTGAGCCACACGAACGCAGAATTGTACTGGTAAGTTTCTTGCTCAGTGTTACATTGTCTACCTGTGGTCCGGTGCCTATCGCCTTTATACGTCTTTCGGATGGCAACATTTTACGCTTTTTGTGCCACATTTTGATCACATGTTCTACCATCAGTTCGGAGTGCAACGATACTTTTATCACTCGGGGGTCACACCCTTAGTAGTTAGGTGATAGCTGTAACCTTGATGTCGAATTAGCGATAACGTTTTCTAGTGAGAGCACTGCACGAATAAAACGCCATTCATCCCAATCATACATTTTAACCTCTAGCTCGTTTAATGTCTGAAGCTCGGGGACACCGTGAACAAGGATAGATTTTGCGTCTTGTTGGTTACGGAAGTCATTCGGATTTTGTTTACGTTTCTGGCGTTTGCTCCAGGGAACATCTTGAAAATTTCGTCCGGTGCATGTGATGTATGGTATGTGTAGCAAAGGTACAGGGTCACACAGTCAGCCGAACTCCCCAAAGTTGAGGAGAAGCCACACACGAATGTGCCATATAGTAATTCCCCAACTATGTTGCTTTGTGAGATCGATGAACAATGAACAATGATTTATAACGGGTAAAAAAGCATGTGCTTGACATGTCTCGTAGGGTGGTTAGAGTGAGAAAAGATAGATCAATGGATAATGGAATCGTCGGTTTGGGCGATTACAGATTTAAATGCACTGTCGTATAAAGGGAGTTTGAAATTAAAATGTGCGCACACAAAGCCATAAGAGGAGTGATTATTGATCGCGTAATAGGCGAGAAAAAATATTAAAATAGAAAGCATAACGCTTACTCGTGTGCAACGGGTAGACGGGATACAGAAATCCAGTTACTACAGTAGTAGCGTTTATCAAATTGTCTGCAAAGAGTTTGGAGTGATTCATTCTCGAGTAGGGTTATGGCACTATCCACTGTCTGTTGTGCATTAGTGCCAGCATCTGGTGATCATGGGCTATAGCACGTAGTGTAGATGTGACAGAGTATCGTCAAGGCGTTTCTTGAAAAGGGATAGGGTGAGTGCAATAATTACATGTTCCGGGAGGGCGTTCCAAGGCTGACACTCGAAGGGAGCAAAAGTTTCGCTGACATTCCAGTCGGCTGTACTGCGTGACCAGCTTAAACCGATGACCACTTATCGGGGTGTTTTGACTGAGTATCAGAATGGAATTACATGGGTGGTTGGGGTTTCTCAGGATCTGGTACACCATTATGTGATCGCCCCTTAGACGCCGATAACGTCCATTGTACGCGCGTAAAACCTCACTTAATCCTGGTCCGTGCAATATAAACTATGCTTACTTGTCGCTTCGTTCCCGCTACACTATGGTGTTGCGTTCTATATGGTCGAATTAAGCTTCAGTGATGATTACCTACAGCAACTTTAAGAGTACGGAGAGTAGGAGCAGTGGGCGATAGTTTGGGTGTGCCGAGCGATTACCACTTTTGAAAATTAGCGTGATTAGATCATTGTGCTCCACGGTGGACATTGTCTGTTCATCCAAATGTGATAATGACTTTACCAGCGTTGTTGCTGCTGGGTTCAACGCCCTCGGGTGAATGTCCTCGATTCCGGGCGAACTACCAGTGCGCAGTGAGAGCAATTCCTTCAACATAGATATAGTATTAACATCGACGTTAGTAAGTGAAGTAATCAGTGCTATGTATGTAGGTAAGTAACACTGTGGACATCTCGCTGGAAGGTCGGAGCATACTGTATCCGTAGAGTTTTGATTGCTTCATTAGCGCTCCATGCAACTCCGACTGTCGTGTTAAGTGGGGCGATACCGTGCTTCACTTTTCGAAAGTGTTAACATGCTAAGCATTTGTTGTTGGCAAATTTATAAGGCAAATGTTGTTTGTTAGCCACTTTGTTCTCAAAAACAAGCGGATTAAAATGGTAGCGCTGAATCGCGTAGTCGCTGCAGGTTTCTTGACCAGGACGGGCCCTGTAAGCATGTCAAGCTGCATCCCTTATCGACATGTGTTCGAGTTCTAATGCTGCTGAACAACAATGGATTAGTGACACGAACCCTCCTCTTGTCAGGAGGCTACAAGCAAATTTCTGTAGCATCCAACCTACTGAATCCAGGAGCCGCAGGGGAGTCATCCTTCAAGGGTTCCTAATCGGTCACTACAGCTAGATCATTCAGGATGTTGCAACATGTAATGGCACGTGTCAGTTCAGTGTGTTCCTCCGGATATTCAGCGTAACATACATAGTTATAAACTATAGTGACGCGAGCACTTAGCCCTAGTGGGGCGTCTATTAATGGCATGCTGGTCAAACGTTCCCCATTTGTATGTACTAGGTTAAGTACCGATGCCTTGTAATCAGCTCTGTACCGAGTAGCTGAGGTGATTTGAGTGCAAAGTAAAGTACTTTCCATAAGGTCTTGCAATTCGACCTTGAATCTTCCGCTGAGGGATGCCGAGTACTCTAGGTTGTGTACGTTGAAATCGCCTGAAGCAAGAACATGGCTGTATGTTAAGAGTAAGCTTCTTCTCAGTGCTGCTATTAAGCGGGGACCTTCCACTGGAGTGGACCATGGGGAGGATAAACAACTGCCAGGAACCAGTTGGCATTGTACTTGAGACGCAAACGACACCCTATCGGATCGGTGACAAGCGTCTCCGGATTACCCAATGGTTCGCATTGTGAGTCGCTGCGATAGTATAGGATTACACGACCTTCCCCGCTTGGAAGATCAAGTCGGAACAGTGCCATTCCTCGAATCGCGAACTCGGCAACCGTAACATCCGAGTGCAGCCGAGTCTAGGTTCTAAAGGTGATATCCCCAGCTTTTGCTGCCTGAGGCAACTGAAGCTTAGTAAGTTTGCTGAGGATACCTTGGGAATTTTTGTAAATGCAGGAAAGTGTTTCGCTTCTCAGCAGCAATACGAAAGACATGTGGTTAAGATAAGACGTTGTGCTGACCGTTAATGGTCGGCCGTTTTTGTGGCGTTGTCGGTGAGTCGCTTGAAGTTGGGTTCGCTGGCACCGTTGTTAGCTCAACTGGCAGTGCAATTTGCACCCCGCATTAAGAGTGCATACAGGACTGCATAAGAGGACCATCAATTTTTCAGACCTGTTACCAGCGTGAATTTCGGTTGGGGTCCATACTGCCTTTGCCTACTAAGATGGCACTTTAAGTCGGACTACAACCTCGCTTGCTGCTTTGAACAGGAGACCGGTTGATAGTCTGTCCGGAGGTGAGTGCCAGCGCTCCAGTAGCCTAACTTACATCTGCCTACTATGTAGCAGAACCTTACTTTTCCGTCGGCCGCACCCTTTATAGCTAGTTGATTTTAGCGGCACCAAGAGAGGAGCATCTACGACGTCATCCAAGAGCAGGATCCCAAAATATAGCCCCACTGCTCCTGGTCGTGAGGTTCTACTTCGCATTCATCCTGCTCATGAGATTGGGGGGAACGATGAACATAAACAGTTCTAGCTACGTTGTCAGGGCGGAAATCTTCTAGTTTCTGCTTCCTTCACTTACTATCGCCCCATGGCACGTCGGGAGAAGCGCGGACCATACAGGATCCGTTCTGTGGACTAGCTGTTTAAAGCGAAACTTCTTCCACCTCATTGAGAGAGTTTACCACAACCCGAAGAATCTTGGCTTCACCATAGCGCATGGAATTCTGGTGGCGGATGATTCTCGTCAGTTTAGTGAGCCTACTTGGAACACCGAGCAGGTTTAGCAAGGTGTTTCAATGACAGCTTATCCATCTTCTTCCCTTTCAACGCATTAGTTGTTGACTCTGGAATGCAGGTACACATATTACAGATAGGTATCGAGTTTTAACTTGGTGTCTTTCGCAGGGGTATGAGTGGTTGTTGGGAGACTGACCGAATTGCTACGCATAAGCGCAGCGCTTCCTTTCACACAATTCTTGGGTGTGGTAATAGAAACTGCAGATTCTGATTTTTGAGTGACTTTGGATCCAACTACAGCCCAGCTGCCACTCATATTAGGTGGCTCGCTGGGTTTCGGCGAAGCCTGGTGGAAGAAAGTGGGTTTGGGGGATTTTAATGCAAATAGGCTGGAGGTGAAATGTTCGGGAACCCTTCGGCGATTTGGAGTTGTGGTTTGCTTGCCGATAGCAATATAACAACCAAGTCAAAAACGACTCGTTAGGGCACTTACTGAGGGTAACGGAAGGCAGTGGTTGCCTGAAAGAAAGAAAGACCGCGAAAATGTGGGCGGGCGGAAAAGGGAACAGCCACAAGGAGGGCGGGTATATGGAGCCATGCTGGAGTGACTGGACGAGACGAGAAAATGTCACGAGCGGCGTCCGGTAGTGCGTCTGAGCCAGGCAGAATAGAAAGGGTATTCATAGAGAACGCCATAAAGCAGACCAAAACACTGTTATTGCAGCCTCTAGGACCTACCCAAGTCCAGTGATGCATTCGTGCTCAAGCAAATCACGAGCTATTGAATGACTCTGGGCCGATCAGAATGGGATATGTAGAATCGGAAATACGGGGTGAAATGGGCAGGGAATGTTCCCCCACGAGGTCCCAAAATGTCTGGACGTGTCGCGGGCGGAAGCCAGGTGAGATAGTGCGTCGTGGGGAGGGCACGTGACTCATTAATGAACGCCTACGTGAGTGGGCTTGTGAGGGCGCCAATAAATATTGTACTTCCGTGCCGCCTCGTTCTTGCTACATTATGCAAATCCGATGACAAACTCTGACGGAATAACCGCGGGTACCCGCAAGCAAGTCAGAGCCTCCGCAGTCACGGTCACACTGTACATGAAAGCTGGGGGAGGGTTCAAAATAACAAGGGTAATTACTCACTGCTCGTATTCATCGTTGAAATGTCGTCATATCAGGTGCAGTTACAGAACCAATACAGACATTGCGTATCAATTCGAAATGACCCGTAATCGATCAGTTTCACCAGCAACTAGTATACACATACAGTTACCAACATGATTAACTGATTACCTTCTCTACGTCAATCCTGATAACGAGGTTCCGCCGCATCATCGCAGATAGCACCTGGGCTCCGGTTGGAGAACAATAAAAACGACGCCAAGTTGCTAGTGCCGCCACAGGATTTTCTCACTGTTTTGGCGGAGGGAAATGAAGACACACGCTTAAGCGTCTGGTCCGCTCAAACAGTTCAAACTTAGTTGCACCCGAACTCAATGGTCTATGTTGCATTTTGGCACTCCGGACTGACAAGTAGGTGTTGTATCAAAAGAACCACAATTGTGGCTGGCTGTTTGTCAGTAAAAAGTTAGGGCGGAGCCAACATCAGTTATTGTCAATTTCAAACCGAAAACGCATGGTTGCCAGTGTGCACGCACCGGAACTTGCAAATCATGAAACAACACGCTCGATGTCTAGAATGCACAAACAAATGTTTCCACTCAATCTTCATAGCATCATGTATTTGACGGAGAAGACACCTATACGCCAAAGCCTGATTCCACTGAAAATCACCGTCTTGTCACCAGAACTGGTAGGATTGAATTGCCGGTCTACACCCCCTAAGTAATAAGCAAGGCTGAGAAATAGTATCCTTGGTATCTACTGGACAGTAGGTGGGGGCGGTAAGAATTTGATGGCACGTGTCTCCATGGGTTTACCTCGGTAAAATATTGTGCTAGTCTTTGCTATCTCGATTTGAGTCCCAAATGAATGCTTTTGCCACAAGGTACTAGCTAATCGGAAAACAGTAGCAAACCGGCGAACTTTTGTATCTGTTCGTTGTCGGACAGATCGCGCATTATAAAAGCATGCTTTATTCTTTCAAGACGCTAATCAGACTCGCTAGTGCAGACCGAAACACTGTCTAATCACGATGTCAAAACGGAGGTGAACTTCGGCAAGAGAATATACTAACAAGTGCATTCAGAACTGGGATTGCAAATTGGTGAAGGGTAAGAAAGGCATATCGTCACAACCAAACGAAGTTTGTTGGAATAAGTCAGAGGACGTAGCATAAAACACTCCAAACAATCACCAGGGAATAAATCAAACCCGTGCACAGCGGAGCGCTCCCACTCATGCTTCCAATATCGTCATTCGGTGTATCCGCATCCGGAATGCAAAATGCCACAAACGTTCTATCTTAAGCTCACTATCTTGATCACCGTGAATCGCACCCATTAGACGGAGTTCCAGTTCTACCCTGCGTTACATCATGCACCGTCATGGAAAGAGGGTGGCCACAACAGCAACCTAAACATCGTGCCTCCCTAACAAACATAATTACAAACCAATCCGTAGAAAAAGAAGGACGCACTTCACTACCGCAAGGGAATTGATCTAATCACTTATGCTAACCTCACTATATCGTATACTCAAATGTCAAAAAATTATGGGCGCTACAGAACCAATACGTAAACCACTTGTCACCTCAGCATAATACCAAATCAGAACTGAAGGACCTAATCGGATATTGTCTCACCAAACAAGATGAATTGCCGAACATTTTCCGCTTGGTGTTGGCTGGGTGGTTCAGGTCACTCTAGCAACTGGTTAGTGCGACAGTGTTTCATGAGGTGGTGGGTTTCCGCCTGGTACGCGCTCTCCCTATAAAAAGCCATAACTGTCCGTTTAACAACACTGCGATGTGGCGGATATGACCATTAAACATAAACAGTGCCTTTTGTCCCTCTAAAGGATCCTACTCCCTCCACAGACGTCAGTCATCCACATCGATGAGTTCATGTGACCCCTTCATGCACTGATAACCGGAACCAACACAATCACATATGTGGCGTTACTTAACTACTTCATTTAACATGACGACATACACATGCTTGGAGGCATCCGCTTCCGGATATGCCCCTCAATGCGGTCTCCAAAGGGCAACCTCAGAACACGTGCGCTCACTCAGGAAACGTGGTAGCTTGTTTGGTACCACCCATAGCTCCATCCACACACCCCATATAACGTATAAAGCTGATGGGATGAGACCAGGAGATATGTGAATGAGTATCACCTGTCATTAACGGAGCCAGCCCACGCATGCACTGAAGTAGCAGTCCTAGCTATATAAATTGGGAATCACGCATATCGGACATACACGACACGGTGGCTGGGCCGTAGCCCACTCCATACTGGATGGAACCACTCTTTGAGCCTAGCGTGATCACGAGGTCGGTGCATCCCGCATGCGCCAGTAAAAAGTAGTAGTCTACTGGATCCAATTATTGAGGTGGAGGGTGCGGGACGGTTAGGCACCTTGTCAACATTCACATCATTCGCAGTCGCACAGGAAATATCAAACAACCAAGATAGAATTTGGAGGAAAATAAACACGGAAAATTGACCCGGAATATCAACCAGAATAGAAGCACTAAGCAAATCAAATAAAGTGGCGTACTTTTTCTCTAGTTTAAAGTGGTCTAGTTTAAGCTTAACTCGGTGTAGCCCAACTGCGGTGAAAAAGCATCATGAATGCAATATCAGCCTCAGCAAAGGGCACACAGGTACGTTACATAGTGCAATAGAAACACACATATTCCAAAGATGTGTAGAACAGACCGCAAGAAAATCTCAATGGCATTTCACCGTCACACGCTTGAGCTAGACCAGCTCCCCACTACCTTGTGAGTCGGATTGCACACTCAAGCTTTAGAGGTAAGGCACTTGAACAGAGACGTTCTTTCACGAACCCTCGCATTTGCCGGGGTGCGAGTGCATGAAGTCCGAGTCTGTGTGATCTGTCGGGCAGATTGTCTCAACCATGTGAAAGAATCGATGTTTGCTCTTTTCGAATGGCACTTATGTAACTGGAGTGACGCAAGCGATCATAGTTTGAATTGTGCATTATTTAGAAGTAACTATCGATCGGTTCGGTCACTGGGACTGTCTGAAGTAAACGCTCATTTTCCTGGAGGCCGACACGTGCAATGGCTAAATTGAAAAACCGAACCTTCTGCACAATTACGTGACTCCGGACCGTGGGGACAACAGAACGAGTAGCTGTCACAGGAATTAATACTAAAAAATAATGTGTCAGCTGTACGCCGTAACGGCGCTTCACTGCCACCGACCACCAGCACTAGCGCGCGGGCTGACTATACCGCGAGGACGTCCACCCCTACGCGGAAGTATGGCTGTTCAAATTGAAGCTAGGTGACATCATTATCGGTGGCACAACACAAATGGCAAACTTAAACATAGCTGACATCATGAATTACCCGCGTGTCTACATACGGACATAAATCCAGTTTGCAAATGGGTTGACTCGTATCATAATTGTTGGTATTGCCATACTCATGTCTATGCAAGCTTGCCACCCATTGTCCAGAATAAATAATTTATTTATTTATCATGTGGAAGCTGTAATCCGTCACCACAGGAGATCAGCCCAGTCGTGGCCAACTATGAAATAAGGAAGAATATAGAAAAGAAGAATTATGTGAAAGAGGTACTATATTATCGTTAATGTAAAAAATAGGCAGGTATGTTTTGTACATCAGCGTGGAAATCGATCGAGCCGGTCATACGATAAATTGTGTAGCGTGACCGCCGGAGACGGATTACTGTACGAGTTGTCCATAGGCAAAAGTCGCATAGGGAATCAGTTATTGCCATCCCTGAATTCAAGTATATGTTTCTGGACTGTTAACTTCAGAAAAGAGGGGGAAATGATTAGTACTGGAGAACAAATGTAGCGAAAGGGATCGCAGAACAATATTACGAATTAATCAATTTGTGGGGAAAATTACGAAAATAGTTCTTGACGTCACACCAGTACATAATTTTGCCCTCGGTTTTAAACAGAAGAGAGTTGATATGAATTAAGTTTAAAGGGAGTAAAACCGCATGGAATGTAGCGTTAAGGAATAGCATAAGAAGCGGTTTGTAGCAACTCATCCTAGCTGATCAAGTTTTCTCTGATGCAGTAGAGTTGATGTTCTCCGGTATCATACATGATCCGGCCCTTCTTCATACAGCTTTTCATCATCAAGTTGAATGTTTAAGATCCATTTCGCTCTGTCCGTTGACAGATAAGCCTTTATCATTTTCTTGAACATGCAGAAATGTTCAATACATCTAATCTCTTTTGGAAGCTTATTCCAAATGGAGCCATACCTAAGAAGATGGAAATTTCTCCTTAGACTGCTCTTGAATTTAGGCAAATAGAATATGCATTCATTATCTCGCTGTTCATAAGTGGTGTTTTCCCGAAAGTGCAATTGATAGGTTCCAATATATGCTTTCCGCCACGCGAGTTTGTGGAGGAAGCACAAATTTAGTTGCATTCTTCGTAACCACAGAGGTTCAAGATTCAATTGCTTGCACCTATCTCGGTATGAAAGAGCGGTTGAACAGCCAAATATGCGCTTCGTAAAGGCGCGTTGGACGTTTTCAATGGCTCTCAAGTCAGCCTTTCGCAAGTTACTGGACACAGCACAACAATATTCAAGCAAAGGCCAGATACTGATTTTGAAAGCAATTAGTCTGGTTTCTTTCAAGGTTAGCAGGTGGCATATGAGCCCGACCGACTGCTTAGCCTTTTTCATGATATGATTTGTATGTTCGCTAAAGTTCAACGAACTAGAATATCTTAAACCTAAGTCACGAACAGACTGGCTGATGGGAATGACTACATCATGAAGCCTGAACACTTCTGCTGCTATCTGACATCCATACGATAGAATACTACACTTCGATGTTGCAAATGTCATCTGCCACATATCAGCCCATCTCTCAATGGCTTCCAAGTCGCTTTGGATATTGTTAGCTTCAGGGGTACGCTGAGAACCTTGGAACGTGTAGACCACCTTTAAATCATCAGCAAACAAATAAGGCTTCCCAAGTTGTATAACAGAAACCAGGTCATTTATATACAGTAGGAAGAATAACGGGCCTAAGACACTGCCTTGTACCACTCCACTGGTAACTGGACGAGGTGAAGAGATATAACCATTGATATCCACAACTTGCGACCGTCCTACTAGGTAAGATTGGATCCAAGAGTAAAGCGGATTTGTAACACCGTACTTACTTAATTTACATAACAGCTTTTTGTGTGGGACTCTGTCAAAAGCCTTTTGTATGTCGAGGAAGATAACAGTGCACTGAAGACCTGAGTCAATTGTTTCAGTTAGATGGTTAAGGAAGTCAACTTGGCAGGTAACACACGAGCGAGACTTCAGAAAGCCATGCTGTGAAGGTGAGAGAAGTTTGTGCGATATTAGGAACGAAACCAAATGTTCCTTAACAATTCTCTCTAGCATGCGTGAGAGAATGGCTGTGTGACTAATGGGGCGGTAGTTCCGGATGTCAGTTTTCGACCCGGACTTATGTCTCGGTATGACCGTAGCCGTTTTCCAACGTTCGGGGTATTGACCAGACTGGAGAGACAAAGAGAAGATATTTAATACTACAAGAGGGATATCATCTCCACCGTGTTTGATTAAAGCAGAAGAGATCCCATCGGGGCCAGGTCTGTAGGATGTTCGTAGACAAGTAATCATACGTTTTATCGTAGCAACACTAAGTTCGATTGCTGGGACTTGCTCAGAGAAGTGAAACGAGGTTGACAAATCCAGGGTTTCTTTTTCAACATTAAAGGATCTAGCAAAGCATGAGTTAAAGGCTTCCGCCATGGCGATTGGGGAATCAATGCAGTCACCTTCAGGCATGAGGATGTGGGAGGGTAGGTCAGTTTTACCACCTCTCCTTTTCCTCAGTAATGCAGTCACCAGTTGACTTGTATTACTACTATTTACAGCTCGTCGTTCTTCCTGCATGAGACGAGTTCGATGTCTCATGTCCATCTCAATTATAAGGCGTTGGAGTCTCAATAATACACTAAAGTTGTGAGTACGTTCAAATGTTCGAGTTAGCACTCGAATTTTCCGCTTGTCCTTCGCGTAGTTAGCGTATTTAGAAGAGGCTCTCGTATTACCACAGGTGGCAAGTATGCTTAAGCACATGGCCACATTGTCATAGAAGATATCAGAGGCTCCCTTAATATCAGACGAAAGAAAGAAATGGTCCCAATTTTGGACCCTAAGCAAAGCTGAGAAATCTACCCAATTAATATTTCGCAAGAAGTGTGGAACCATCGCAAACCTCACATGCGACGACTCAGCTATAAGTTTACATCTGACTATTTTGTAAGCACATCCAGGGAGACCGTCAATTACATCAGTAGCTATCTGGGAGGTGCCTGAGGTAAAAAGTAGGTCTAATATATTTTTCCCCTGGTAGCCACGAGAACATGTTGCTCCCAACCACCAGTGATGACGGAGGTTATGAACTCTGCATGTTTCGCGTTTGTTACTAAGTTTGACCAACAGATATCTGGTAGGTTGAAATCTCCACCTACAACTTTATCGAAGGAACCAAGGTCCGATATGTTATTGAAGATGTCAACCAACTAGTTCTCATCACTGAGGCTGGTCCCGGGTGAGCGGTATATACAGCCTACAAGAATTCGCTTAGTACCAAAGGACAAGAGTAACTAAGCGGAATCAATAGTGGGGCATATAAGTGGAAGTGGGAATTCAGACACAGTGAGGTTCTGTGAGTAGTAAATTATGCAACCACCTCCTCTGCCTTGTTTTCGATCACTTCTAATAAGCTTATGACCTTCGATAGAAAGCACCTGGCTGGGCATAGAATCATGACACCAGGTTCCAGTGAGTAAAATCATATCAGGTTTATTCAGACTTATGAAGGTGCGGAGTAAATGAAGTTTATTCAACAGCGAACGGATATTAATTGTCACCAGTTTTAAAAACTCCTGGCGTTGTTTATCACTCCGTCCAGTATTTATTCTTGCAATCACATTAGTTCTAAAGCCTTCCGCAGCAAATCCCTTACCGTGAGATTTGCCAGTCCTATCGGGATTAGGGGGGGGGGGTGAATGGGTGGGGGAATGCAAAAAGAATGCTGTGGTAAGTTGGGGAGATTGAGCTTAATTGGATAGGGTGTCACTGCCGAAGGGCTCACAGAAGGCATTGTGAGAGGAGAAGGCGGAAGAGAGTATGGATAGGGGCGCAAATAAGTGGTCTGTGATTCAGCAAAGCCATGTACAGGCCTGCCAGGAGAACAGCTTTGGCTCATCGCCGGAACAATGGGGAATTGTGGCTTGCCACTCTGTGCAGCTGCATTATTATTCACGACTGTCACTGGGACACGGGGAGTCACCTTTCCAGCACGAAGGCCCCAGTTTGATCTAAGACGCTTAGGGCGCGAACCATGACAACTGCTGCTATGTGCAGTCATAATGTCAATGGGCCGTAATGTACCTTCACTGGAGCTATCGATAGTCCCATTAGATGTTTTTGGACTTGTATCTGTTTCAATAGTGGTGTGGGGATTGATCCCAATCCCTACTGGTTTGTCAGAACGTGGTGCATCGAGTGAAGCTACACTATTTCCTATGTCCACAAGACTAATGTGGTGTGGAGGCGTGAGCATCTCAATTTCCGCTACGTTGTCGTCAGTCTTAGCATCGTTCGTGTGGAGAGTGGTCTTGCTAACATTATCTGCCTTTTTAGAAGGGGAGAACCAAACACTGTTGAATGATCTCCTTCTTTGCAATCCAGTAAGCGCGCAGGGAGAATGACTCTGCTTCGGCTCAGGCGAGACATTAGTTGCATCCATGCGTTGAAGCTCACGTTGCAAAGGTGACCTGTCTACGAATAGAATAACTTTGCAAGATTTCGGGAAAGATCTTAAAGTATTCTGACTTTTGATAAACGACTTCGCGAGACTTTCGCTACGGAAGCTAAACAGAGTCGGACAAGGAAAACGCAAAGATTTTTTCCTCAGTCTTCTACCACTAATATCGGTTTCAGCGATGTTGCACGCTCCCGAAACAGAGCGCCTAATGTTGTCAATTGCGATATTGTCAGCTATGTTGAGGGGGATGACGTTTTTTCCCCTTCTGCATCTTTGATTAACCTCAGAGGCGAATGCATTTAGGAAGCGTAAGGCTCCAATTTTGTGCTTTTGCTCTGGATTAGCCGGAGACTGAATTATGTATGAAACTGACATTAGGAGATCTCCGAATGAGTCAAACAACTTTAGTTTCTCATTTTGTTCCTCTAACTGTTTTTCCAACGTCTTTATTTTGGCTGACAGTGAAGATATAAGGTCGGCAACACTAACTGAATTTTCTGTGATTTGTTCTTTGGACTTATTTACTTGCTGTGGTATCCCAGGCTCGGAATGTGTGCAACAGGGCACAGGTTCCTCGACACTCGTGACGGCAACCTTATTTACCGTGATTATTCGGTTTTCCACACGCTTTTTCCTCATTGCACGAGTGTTAATGGCAGTCATCAATCTTGTAAATGAGAAGATCAAAGCTATCTATAGTATATGCTATAGCCAAGCGTGAATTCTGGAGTAACAAAGGTCGCTAAGGTCCAGTGATTTACCTATTCAAGTCAACAGACAGGCCACTGTTTCAGATGCAACCAATGATACAAACCAATCGGATGTAAGAGTGCTCAGTTGTCCATATTCCGTGAAGAGTAGTACGTTCTGGAGCCACAACTTCAACAAAAAGCTGAATGCGGTGCTAGAACTCATCCCAAGCAATTTGAACATTCTGTACTAACAAAAATGGATCCCAATTTGAAGATCTTATAAGATCCGAGAAAATTGACCAATTCACAGAAAAGAATGGGCGGTAACTGATCACTGATTCTATTGGTTTAGCAAGAATTTAGAAAGAAAATCCAACGACGTTATGATCACTACCCGGTAATCTGTCGAGGGCCTGTCAAATATCCACTCAGAAACGCGCCACAAACTCCGGCCTAATGGCTGTGGAAAACGGAGTCCAATTCCTCCCCATAACGTGGTGGTTCTCAGCCGCTCCGAGACGCGGCACAACTGCGCACAGTTCGACGATGTTCTTTTATAAACTATCGCCTCGTTGCGGTAGCAATTTTTACTAAGTTAATAACCCAGAGTTTTGACTGTGCTTCGCCTTTGTTGTTCGTAAAAGAGTTTTCAGAGGACCACTTGTCTTGCTTCCTCTTCGCCGTTGTTGGGACTCGGTCAGGTCACGTGAGTTTGAGTGTATCGATAGCCGGGCAACGTTCGCGTCTAAGCCATTAGCGCGCGTCCATCGTAACCCCAATCGTGTGCCTAGCCTCCCCCGTTACGAGGGCTCAGCGTCAGCATGAATAATTGCGGCTAGGAACGTTCTCACGTTCGCTCAATTTTCCGTCTCACCACCGTGTACCCCGGGAAAAGCTAGCGCCATCACGTCAGCGTAAATCCGTTCGATTAGCCAGCTTTCCAAGCCGTTATCGTGGACCTGCTCTAACCGTGCCAGTGACAAGCTTATCAGGCGTCTCACACTCTTAACAGCGGCGACGGAGGTGGGATCCATTCGGCTTCTTGACCACAACGATCGGCTCTGTCCAGGCTGGTTGGGCCACAAGCACCAGGACGCCCATGTCTTCCAGGATTGTCAACAAGCCTCAAGGATACCCACCACACCAACCACCGGTTCCTTGGCATCCGCCGGCAAAACCGTGGTCCCGACTGCACCTTGACTATGCTGGTCCCATCGATAGTATTTCCCATCTGGTCGGGGGCTAGGCCTATTCCAAATAGCCAGAAGTGGTCGCCGTCAACCCACCAACCGCATCCGCCACTCTGGGTTGTCTTCAATGAATCTTCAGTCAACATGGCCTTCCCGAGGTCTTGGTGTCCGACAACGGTACCCAGTTTACGTCTTCCATCTTCGAAGACTTTTGTCGCCGACATTGCATCGAACACCTCCTGCTCACCGGCTTACCATCCCCAGTCCAATGGTCAAGCGGAGAGATTTGTCGACACCTTTAAGAGGGCGCTCTTGAACTCTCGCGGGGAGGGGGACCGTGGATGAGTGTCTTCAAACCTTCCTACGCTGGTACCGGTCCACACCGAATCCAGCTACGCCAGGATGCCAGTCACCAGCTGAAGCTTTGATGGGCCGCAAGCTACGCACCACCAACGAAGCGCTTATTCTGACTAATAAGCTACTTAGTCACTCTAGTGCCTGAACCGAGCACAAATAATTCATCGTTGGAGCCCCGATCAACGCTCGCGGTTATCTAGCAGGTCATCCACGCATCACGCAATCTTAACACAATCTGTCACTGATGTAGGTGAACACATATGAACATCCTATAGTAACTAGTAGATCGTGTGTTACCAAACCGAGTAGGCTGTTTGACGTGCTGTACCCATTCAGGTCGAGCAAGTGTGGACATAAAAGTATTGCGTATTTCATAACCTTTCTGATGCATAAATTGGTGATAAGATTACCAACCCCAAATCACCTCCATTACGCCAAATGGCCTGTTCCAGTGAAATGTGCCCCTGACCCATGCTCTAAAAGTGTTCGATGACCGAAAACCACACCTGGATGATACTTCTATTCTCGATCGTATGCAATATGGTCATGACGAGAACTTTCACGAAGTCCCACCTTCTCAGTGGTCCTGATTTTTGCTAGTATGCAAGTATCGAATCAATGCATATAGGTTTCATTGCATTAGGTGTTTTGACTCACGCAGGAACATTGGGCACACTATTGACGTCACCGGCACCAAAATCAAGACACGGATTTCACACTACACTACCGAATTGATAGTACGTACGAAACTACTGTGTCACGTGCAAATGTGCGCGATCACCGCTGATATAATACGGCATTTTATAGTTGATCGACAACAGCATTTTAACGAGCATATTTCGCCTTATCGTTTGCAAGGTGGCTTAATTCCTTTTCGCTTTTACCTCAACGACGCCTCTGAGGTCAACCTTGGTGTTGTTACTCTTCTTTTATCACACTAAGAGGAGATAACCAATGCCTATGCATCGGGAAGGTTGAGGGCCGATACACCGGTCACACCTCCGCACGCATTTGCATCTAATGATGGTGCACGTCCATTAACAGTTCAATCCAGTGAGCCGCTCGTTTACCGTATACAAACCTTCTCACGAATGTTTCCATTGAGTTCTGTCCGATGCGACTCAAGCGCTCTTAGTGCCAGCAACTTCCTGCCAAACTGTGTACGAACCGACATCTCAAAATCAACTCATTGATGCATCAACCCACTTGACGCGGGAGTTGCAGACTAGAGATGAAGCAATCAGAGGGATAATAGGGTCTGAGAATAACCGCTCATGCTTGCGATGGGCAAATAGTTTGTAACTGGGAAAATCCTGAAACACCATGGCGCACCGATCTGCACCATGCGCTCAGTGAAAGTGGTCTGAGACACACTGTATTCCAAATAAATTCAAGCCATGTGAAACTATTCCAGCCGTATTTGCTAACAGCGATGATTGTCTAACGTGTGAATCCGCACTTGTCACTCCGGCTCAGTGAAGTAGCTAAATAATTGTCGCAGTTCTGAGTGATGTTCGGGTGTTGGGCGATAGAGAAAACAAACTCCACCACAACTGTCGTCTCATGGTGATGCATTTTTGTTGGAAACGCATCACTTGTCCATTGGCTATTGGACGCACTCGGTCAGTGAGAGTTCCAATGTAAACGATAATATTTTGGATGAGACTGTGAGTCATAATCCAGGTCGAGGCCGGGAACACTTTACTATGTCTCACACTAGTAGACAGATTTGGCTTTTTTCTTTAAGTACCTGCAACATGCGGTCATTCGATGTATGGAAGGATTTTCTTGCAACAATGGTCAACTAGCTGATAGCTGCTATGATTCCCTAACCGAATATGGCTAGTTTAGTGAAATTCAGACTTGTTTACAGTCATATTATCCTTAGTATTAAACAATATAGACCTCCTTCACATACCATTGTTATCGCAGATCCATAACGTCAGTTTGAACTTTCACATTTCGTTTACTAAGTACAGCGGGCACAAGCCCATCACCCCCCCAACACATACCGGATCGTTGCGTTGATCAAACTTCTGTCAGTTGCTTCTGTCAAGGCTTACAATTCGTTAATTGGTTACGGGTCATGCAATATACAGCAACATGTAGCATCGGGATAGCCATACATCAACACCATTGCATCCTCACAGTTCACACCAACCGGTTTCGCTCCTGGCAGAAGCGAAATTCCTCCTTGGAAATGGAACACGGTACCGATATAGATAAGTAAATGAAATGCAACTGAGAAGGAAAATTGGAACTGGTATGTCCAGTTTGTCAAACAAGACTTGACCCTGGTTTGGAGGTTTGAATAGCTGTAATTTAAAACACGCACTCCTTTACACACCATTCAAGTATTGGACCGAAACAGCGGATAGTGGGACCGGCACTGAAATCACCTACCTCGACTTTTCTAAAGTCTTCGATTGCTTAGGTCACCCAGTCCTTCTCCAAAATCTAGAAAGAGCTGAAATTACTTCCCCCCCCTCCTTGGGTGGATCGAAACCTTCTCCTTCACCGGCGACTTCTCGTTCGGGTTCGGAGCTATTTCGCTGATCCTATTGATGTGGAACACGGTGTTCCACAACCATCAGTTTTGGGGCCAAGCTTATTATTGTTCTTCAATCAACGACCACGCACGTATTATACAGTCGGACATTCTGCTTTTGTTGAAGACATCAAAATATGGCGGGCAACCGGTCATCAGGAAGATCACGATCTGCTGCAGAAAGTCTTTGACCGTGCTTTTGAATGGCTAACGTTAAATCTACTTCAGTAAAACGAGGGCAGATTTAAAGCTGCACATATACGCCATAAACCCACTAACGCGTATATGCTTGGAGGCATCTTAAGAACTGCTTCACAAGTGCATGGCCTTGGGACGGTGGTGCAAGAGGACCTCGGCTGATCGGCGTAGTCCATGAAGGTTTACAAAACCACGAACCAACGTGTAGGTATCTTACGGAGCTCGTTCAGGAGGCACGACCTCTCCATCTACCTTCAAATGCTCAACACATAGGTGAGTCCCAATTTAAAGTACGACACACAGGCCTGGCAATCCTGGCTAAAACATAATCTGGTTGCACTGGAACATCCACAGCGAAGGACAACCAAACTTGTGAATGAATTGTTCCACTTGCTATACCAGATGCGACTGAAAGTCCTGGGAATGTATAGCGGCAGTTATCGCCGTCGACGGGGCGACCACATTCTGGCCTACTAGATTTTAAAATACCCCGATCAGGACTACCGTCACCTTCTGAAACTTAGCCGCAACACAGCATTGAGGAGTCACCAGCTAAAACTGGCCACCCGACACAATCGACTAGAATGCCGCTGGAATTATATTTCCATTTGAATTTGTCGGCAGTAGAACGCTCTTTGTCATTTCTGCGCCCACGCTACCTGTTTTTGAAAAATGACACGACGATGCACTGCACCGCCTGGATGACGCTTGTAATGCAGTTCATGGAAGGACGACAATACGCAGACAAACCTTGTACTATCCAGTCCCCAAGAAATCGATCTAAAGGTATATACATATGTGTTAACCTGGAGATTGTGGAGAGTCCACAGTTGTGTTTCTTATCTTGGCGTTACCATTTGTTTACTTTATGTAATTCACGCAAACCATCCCACGAGATCCATCAAGCCTTGACTATCTATGACGTATCATGCTATGGTTTCATTGTTCGATGTAAGAATTATTGAATGGAATGGAACGGTGGACTGCAACGATGGAAGTTTTAAAATGGATGCACACAATTTGTATCGTTCTCTAGTCCGTGCAAATTCTTCCGACAATTGACCTTCAGGCAGAATAGAACTAAAGCGTTCCATATGGATAAGAAGTATCTGTGGGATTTTCTCCTATGGAAGAGTCCAGTTCAAAGTCAATGTAATGAACAGGGATGGCGGCCATCAACTTTGGGGCTGCTGGAGTCATGCAGATGAACCTGTGACTGATATAAACTTCACAACTTTCTTCACTATCGTCACCGGGTTCAATTTGTCGCAGCTAGGGCAGTATCCGTAATATTTTCATGCCTGTTCAGGTGACTGCAACTGTTTCAGGCCACTATTCTTACCCCAACAATTCTGGCGCTAACTACTTTATGCTTTTGTCGTATTGTCAAGGTCACACGGGCAGTATACTGCGCTATGTGAAGTACGTGATTCAAACACTTCGCGCACTCTGCACCTCAGAGCACACCTCAGGAAGGCACAATATTGCAAGGTCAATAAGTGATGTGCATTTGGATGAAAACAGTGGAAGTTACGGGAATGGCAGTGTACTTTTCTGCCTCAGCAATGTGTTCAGAACCGTGAGGGAGTATTTTGCAATGAATGATGAAGACGTTTAGAATGGTTGTTTTCTAATGAAACTCAACTAACCACAGTTGTCATAGGGTTTGGGGAATAAGATTCTCTTATGAACCTATAGGATCAAAACAGTCATGTACTCTCACTTTGCAAACTGTCACTTTATACGGTGGCATATTTGGTTACTTTCAATACTCATGGTAGGAAAGATCATTATTTAGGTTTGTGTGAGTAATTTTATTGTTTGTGTTGAAACGGTGATTCATCCCAGCTACAGCTAAACTACTTAGGTTGTTATCATCGTAAACCGATTAGCCGATGATCTGTTACCCATTCCTAAAATTCCATGAAATTCTCTGCTGAAGAATCTCAAGTGTTTGGATATGAATGCTGCATACCGGATGGCTCCATCACCCTAGCAGGTACAAACATCCCAAACTCCTCTTCAGTTAGAGATCTTGGACTAATACATTCCGCATCGCCAAACGTTTCCGAACATGTCTCATATCAGATAGCAAAGGCACTTGAAAACCTATATCACCAAATCCTTTGTTCTACCTGAAGCGAGACTAGAAATGTTTAACATTATCTGGAGTACTGACCATTCATCCATAGCAACCTGCGTGGAACGGATCGGATAGCATTAGAAAACATTCAGCGTTCTTTCACGAAACTTCTTATTGACCGGTCCACCACTCTGAACTCTGGAGACCGCTGTCACCGCCTTAAACTATACCCTCTATGACTGCGCTGCCTGCAAAATAATCTAGTTCTCTTCTACAACCTTATTCATTGCCCGGTGTACAAGACCGGAGTAGATCTTACCTTGCAAAATTCCTCAACCTATCCCACAAGAAATAGGGTTACTCACTACCCGTAAAAAGGGGGAACCTAAAGATCCGCTCCAACTTCTCCCTGGTAAGGTATACTCACATATGGAACAAGCTGCCATTGAAACTACGGGCAAGTGAGAACCTAACCAGATTTAAAATGAACTTGTGAGCTTTTCTCACCATGGAGAACATAATGAAGACAATCGGTCTTCAAGCGTCTACAGATGTGTTAATTTCATCTGGTCCAAAGATTGTATGACCAATAATACAAGTTCACCACACGCCAGAATACCTTAACTTTATGCTCGAAAATGCTGCCCTTTAAGTCCCACCTGCAGGTTGAGAAACGAGGAAACTGTATCTCTTGCTTTATCTCTCCTTGGTATATTGTAAATATTCTACTGTCCATGTCATCGGAATAATTAGCATCACCTAGTGCGTATTGAAAGAAACCAACCCTTTACTAACACTACCTGTTATTCTAAAGTTCTGCACTATTTTATCACACCCAACCATATGGCATCCCACAATGTCCCGAGACATGCTATTTGGCTACCTGTTTCGTTGATTTTTCTACCCCCTAATCTAATTGTTTCATGCGATATGGAAGCAAATGTTGGTAGCTCAGGTTGTTCAGTTGGTGGACTGAGTGTTCGCTGAGCTCGGCAGGTTGACTGCAAACGTTTCGTCACCACACGAGTTGACATGGTCAGTGCGCGTGTAATAGCAGAGTGGCGCGTACGAAGTGTCCGTGAGTCTGAGTGATCGGTCTCCTAGCCGCTAGTCTGAGTTTGGATTGTTCGACCAACACATGACCATGGAAATCGATCTCTGATTCTCACCTCGTAGTGTACGCGCGTGACTCTTCGGTTGTCGTCGTTTGATGCACTAATCTGGCGTTCCGTCCCGTTAGATTTACTCTACTATTTCGGTGATTTTTCATCCGTAGCGCTGTACATATATTATCTATTTTAGCTTGTCGATTTACTGAATTGTCCGAAGAATACCATGCTTCCAAAAATTCTGTAGCTTATCTCGAATTGCCACGGGCTAGGATCTTAACGTTCTCTGTAAGTGATGGCCCTCTTGGTCTTCATGCATGGAAACCAGTGAATGCGGATCGTGTCTTCGTATGGCCATTTTGTGTTCGTTGATCCATGTTGACAGTTTCCTTCCAGTTTGCCCGATGTAGTGTTTGTCACACTCTTTGCAGTTAATTTTGTAGATGACATCATTCTGACTGCCTTGTTTAACTTTGTCCTTCGGTCTTGAAAGCAATCTTTGCAAAGTATCAGATGGTTTGTGGGCTACCAAGATTCTATGTGGTTGTAGCAATCTTGACGTTAGTTCAGATACATCCTTGCTGTAAGGAAGCGCTACCCGTGTATCTATGTTTTTCTGCTGTTGTTGCTGCACCCTCTTCTTTAGACTTCTTCTGATGAAATTTCTTGGATACCCGTTGTTTTGAAATACCCGGTATAGATGGTTCTCTTCCTTTTTCCTCAATTCTGTCGTGTTACAGTGTGTTTCGGCCCTATTGCCCAAATTATGAATAAAATCGGTAGTGGCCAGCGTGCTTTTAAACCACGTATATACACGACCAGATGGGGCGTGGAAGTGTGTGTGAAACTTGTCGAGGGACTACTCCGCATGGATGCAGATCCCAGGGAGACGGTTCCACGAATGCCGGTATTACTTCATTTGTTCTTTCTTACCCGACTTCATTCTGCACTGAGTCCGTTGTGCTCCTGGTTCCTAGTTGTTTATCTCTACCGTCCTACTATCTTACACATCTTTCCCATTAAATTTTTCCTTAGATCATAGCCCCGCTCTTAGTTGTGGTGCATTTCTTCTATCTCTACGCTAAGAATCGGATAGCTGTTGCACACTTTCCTAATCACTCTTTATTTGGCAGCTTCTATAAGACTACGATCCACTGAATAAGTCCTGAACACAGTAAATAAGCGCTCATTTCTTTGTCTACTTATCGGTTTAATTCTCTCTTTGCAACATTGCCTTTACCGGGTATAGTCACGCACGCCATAAATATCCACCTACAAGTGAAGGCTGAAAGGAATGCAAGTGAACCAACCCAGCATCTCAACCATCTGGCAGCCCAAAACACAACTTGAGCAGTTCCATAGCATAATTAGACCAAGTAATGTCTAGACGCTACGCTATGCCTTAACACCCTAAGATGTGAATACTGCCTAAATTATTCTGATAAAGCAACTTGAGTATGATGATCCACTGGAGTTAGATTAATATAGTCTTTTCCTTATTTTCGCAACTCCCTAACTTGCTACTCACAAATAGCTCCAACTGTATTACTCCAGTCTATTAAGTAAGATAGTGTATTACTCATCTGATTTTCATAGGTAACTCTGACTGTTTCATCCTTTTCATACTCCTTCCACATCAAACCGCCGCCATCATGACACTACCAAGCTGCACCGAAAAAAACCAAATGTGCATGCCCGCGAGCTGGTAGCATACGGCGACAAAAGTACCGAATGAAAATATTCGCAAAAAACTTCTCTATTGTAAAGCTTTAAAAACCCAATCCATTGACAGCCTCGCATGTCTGGGCATGTTGCAATGTAAATATGACCCGTCCCATTGTGGGCTCGGTTTCTCGGTACCTGGAAAAATATCCCTTCTTCTTCTTATTATTATTAGTAGTATTATTACCATACACCATCTACAACACCAAACACCGGAAGTAGATTGACGTTAGAGGTACCGTTTGCGAGCATGGCTGGAACTGATCACTGGAATGCGTTGCCTGGGTAGGCCGAATGACCGGTTGACACAAAACGAACGCCGTTTGTTCTATGAGGTCAACGCTTCTGTACAGCGCAGAAAGTATGGTGTTTGGGGCCCTATTACACTGGTATGTGCTATTGACAGAACCCGCGAAGCACTTCGTGACCGTCCATTAACCTCCTCCTAACATACCGGAGCAACTGTTGCGGTGGTGTTTTGTAGTGGTCGCGAAAAGGGTCAGCCAAAGTGCTAAAGTGTCGACTTATTTGCTGTTTATGAACGGCTGACGGAAGAACCAAAGTTTGTTTGTCTAAAAAGCACAGTTGTTTATTCAACGATTGTTGACTACATGAACTCGGTTGACGCCGTAGAGACCGAAGCGGTTGTCTGTGACATGAAAACAGTCACACTTTCGATATCATGAAACAGGCTTAGAACACAGTAATAATTCATTAGGTTGAAAACTTTGAATAAGATTCGGCTTTGTATAAGTTTAGATGTTGGCAACATATGAACTTCTTAACATCAGGTGAACCCGTATAACATTAGCGTAACTTTTAGAACAAATTAGGATGCTAATCGCGAGAAACATGGCGTCAGTAAATAAGTACCGTTAATGTTTAAATGGTCAAAGATTATTCGCGTTGCGCAACCCGCATGGAATATTTCCAAGTGGTCCGTGTTACTGGGCATTCACTAGTAAGGCTCTTTGCCCTTGGTGATGTTACTGAGCATGATAGTTCGACATGCGTCACCGAATCTGGATACGTCAGCCGACGCCTTTCTGACTTGTCGGGTTAAGACAGCCCACCAGGCAGTTTCCAGCCTCCGCTTTGTCTATTCGGTTCTCGCAATCATCGATGTCGGCGATTTCAGTACGTCGGTAATGGATCATTTGCTTGGTGTTCATACGCCTCTTCTGATGAGCTCAACGCAGTCGCAGTCTATTTCGTACCACCGCGTCTAGCATGTGCAACGTTACTGCCGAATCCCCCAGTATGGCTCTGTATACCAGTTCGTTTCTCGACGGACTTGAAATACACCTTCTATATACTTAACTCTAAGCGTTTAACCTATGTGCACGTGTGCAGATTCTTTGCTATCAATCTCGTAAGTGGATGCTTCAAACACAGCAGTATTGAACGGAACGTTGGACTCTCTTGGAAAATCACCTTTACTTTTTCCTTGCATATCGCCTAGTTGACTGATTCGGAACATCCCACATTATAATTAACTAATGAAATATTTATTCTCGACTACGCAAAGCATTACCACAAAGGCATGATCAAATAAGCGCAATTATACAGATATTTCTCGGTAAGTGTAGCAGTGACGATCAAAAACAGTTCTGATGTCCATGGTTAAAACTGTACAAGTGCTAAAAATATAAAAAGGAATAATTTTTATGGTCGTGAGGTCGGGACCCGTTTGTATGGGCATAGTCAGTCTGCGCTACATTGCAGTAATACATCAGCCACGAATAAAGCAAGGATTTCGGATGGTCAATTAGAAAAGAACTATTGCAGAGCAAGATCAGTGCTTTCACGATACACTGGCTTTATGTGAGTGTAAAGGAAGCATCAACGGTGAATGCGGAAAGAGAAGTGGCGATGGAATATGCAGATGGGAAAGTGTCAGTGCGTATCAAAAATGGTGAAATATGACGCTAGTTGATTTGCCAGTGTGAAGTCATTGACTTTGACTTTATTCAGGGGCTGGTCATATGTACCACATCGCAGTCTTGTTAAACAGGCATTTCTGGCGTTGTATACGGAGAACGCTTGCCAGGCGAAAATCTATCACGTCCAGGAAAACTAACATCACTCGATTTGAACGTCAATGTTAAACTGGTAATGCTTCCTATTGACCGATTAATGGCTCCATCATTCACAGTAAACATTCGCCCAAGTTTTCCGTTGCCTCATGCATGACAGTCGGTTCGTGAGTACTGCCAATCAGTTACAGGCCCGCTTCTGAAGAAAAAGGCAGAAGAATTTGGGGAAGGGCTTGGAAAAACTTTTGCTGTCACAGTAGCATGGTTGCAAAGATGCAAGAATAGACATCAAATTGTGTGTAAACCTGCGCATGACAAAAAGAGTTCCGCGAACAGAGCAGCCTGTGAAAATTGGATGAAAGATCGACTGAATGAATTTTAAACGCATTTGAATAATTAATAAATAAAATAATGTGTCAGTTGTGCGTCATAACAACGCTTCGTTGCTGTGCGACCAACACTAGTCGCACGCGAGCTGAGTACACCACGAGGACGCCGCAAGATTACGAGACAAGCTTGTTACCTCTAGGCTACGGGCCGACAACATATACAATGCAGACGAAACAGGTCTTTGTACCGAACAACTCCAGAGGGCTCTTTGTGTATTTCTGTCCAAAAGCTCAGCGGATCGAAAAGCCATGGATAGGAACAGTCTCCTGTGCAGCGCGAATATGTCTGGCACGGACAAAAGAAAACTGGTTTCGATTGGAGAAAGTAAGAAATCACGATGTTTTAATGGCGTGAACGTGGCCACACTTCCTGTAACTTGCAGAACTAACGAAAGTGCGTGGATGACGAACAAACTTCCCACCAAGTGGAGGCTCGAATAGAGCAAGGAGCTAGGCTAAATTGGCTAAAACATTTGGTTGTTCTTGGATAATTGCACAGTGCATCCACAGGTAGAAGACCAGAAAAACAGTCGAATAGAATGTTTGCCGGCAAACGCGACCAGCACTCTTCAACCCATTGACCAAAGTGTGATCATGTATCTGGAACTTCGTTACGGAACGGAAATTGTGGACCGAAATTTTTATCACATCTAAAACGTGTTCTCTGTCTCATCGTCAGCGGTGGATGTGAGCGTCAAGATTTCTGTGCTCGATGCAATTCAGTTCGTATCAATAAGTTGGAGACAGGTTACCGGTGCAATAATAAAAGCTTGTGTTCGGCATGCTGGCTTCAGTCGACTGGCATCGGATGCACAACCTGATGACGCCGTCATCGCTGAGGACGAGATCAGGGCTTGTACAATCCCAGTCATTAATGTAGATGAGTTCGTCGCTATTGACAACGCGGTGGAATTTATCTCAGATCTAACAATCTTTGAAGAGAAAATCATCAGTAAAATTTTAGAGAATCGACTGGAACAGAAAGAATGCAACGACACAGAGGATGATGTGCCGGATTCCTCCGTGAGTAGCAGCCATCAGCGTGTTTTGCGTTCAAGAGCAAATAACTGTGTGAAGGATCTGTATAGTTCGGGAATTTTGCATGGGAAAGGCAATCATTTCTTGTCCCAATTGGGTTTCCTCAGTGAAATGTGACCAGAGCAGCAGCTCAAAATAATGTCCAACTGACGCGGGGTTATTTTCTCAACAAAAATGTACAGTAGCGCCAGTTTCTAGAGCTATCCGGGTAAGATGCTTTAGGTTATACTATTTTTGAAGTTATAGGTCATACTGTTCTGAATAAACGTCTTTTGTAGGTTTGAGTTACGTTGAGTTACAACGCAAGTGCTGTTCTGTACAATAATTCAATACTTGTTTCCCTTTTGGAAAAAATAGCAATATCGGTTAATTGCCCACCCCAGTTTATTGCCCACTTTTGTAATAGATATATATATATATATATATATATGCGTATCCCAAAGGATCCGTGTCTTAACACACATGCGGAGAGCAAAACATTTTCTACGTCGCTGGGGAGATCTAGCTTTACTCGAATAAGTCGGGTTCTTCATAGTGTGCCGAGTTCGGATGACGAGTAATTCGTACTAAGTTTATGGGCTTGGCTTTGATACTCATCAGCACGCACAAGGAGTTTCATTGGTCTTGTTCGTCCGGTAATTTACGCCGTAATTTGATGGCGGTAGGTTCGGGGACATTTGAGCATACAACAGTCCTGACACTATTGTTGGGTCCTTTGTTCCTTGCTCTACAATGTAGGGTTGTCCTTTGTTCAGAGCTGCTGACAAGTGTTAATGGTTTACTCTTTGGCCTTCTATTTGAGTTAACAGTGTTTACAATGGAAGAGGCCGCAACGGCGGCCTCCTGGTTGACATTTGCAGCAATCTCTGCATAGGTACCTGATGTTCCGGGGGACTTTGTCTCGACGAGAGACATTTGAGCTACAGGTACCGAGGGTTGGTGTTTGGCTGCTTCATCCTTGTCATGCTAAATGCCCGGTCTAGTAAAGTTTGCTTAGCCAGACATTTCGAGTGATGGTTGCTTTTCCTTGTCATGAGTACTGTTTGACTCTTGTAGATGCAGTCAGTTTTCGCCGGACCTTCTACCAAAGTTGGTGAAGAGAACAGAGATGAGGACGTGGCTGACTTGGGTTCAGAAGAAGCGGATTGTGCAGCATTCTGTTGCTTAGAGGCCGTTACATTTCCATGGTGCATACTCGTTTCCATGGAAGCAATCTTATTGTTGCTCCTTTGCTCGGCTTCTGCGGTTAACCGGTTGCATTTCTGAACTAGACTAAGCAAGCACTTAATGAGTGGGATTGTCGAGCGCGCAATACAAAACCAAAGCGCATCTTGTGAGCTAGTGCGCACTCGTAGCTGTATTTGGGACACGTTTGCACCTTTCGGATGATACCATTCCAAACAGTGCGAGCAGCCAAATCAATTTTAACTAATGGAGAAAATTCTCCTACCCCGCAAATGTCTTTGCTTGGAACCTTTTCGGATTTTCATTTCTGTCATTCAACCTGATGTCGTTACCTGACCTAGGGGGTTGTTTGGCGTTCTGTAGTTTTCCAGTTTTGAGAGCGGCGCACGACCGTCAGACGAGCGTGGTGGTTGCAAGGTCAACTGAGCTGTCGGCTTAGTTGCGCGGTCCCTGTGACGGGTTATGCAGGCGCGCTGACTGACAAGGTCACGAGGACTGGCGAGTGACTGCAACCTGCTAACTGAAGTTGAACAAATCGCTGAACACAGATTGCGAGCTCACAAATGCTTTCACAGCTGCTTTGAGAAAGGCCGGATTGGAATAAGCTTAGGCTTTTCGGCCTGCTTCGAGAATTCTGTGTCGAATGGTGTCATACAGAGGGCCAGTCGGCTCAAGGTGCTTGAATTATCCGCTGTGCTTAAGCACGGATGACAGTAAAAAGGTTAATGCTGGCTTGGACTTTCATCATAGAAGATGATTCCACGTAGGATGGATCACTGTGAAGAGCTGGTAAATAAGGTTCGAATGAGCGAGGATATAGAGGAATAATTCAAATGAACCAGGAGCACATACGTCACGCGTGTGTGTGGATGCGCTTGACCACAAAGACTTGTTACCTAGCTAAGGGTATACACGTGTTCAAGCTGCGCACCTGCAAAAGTCAATTCAGGCGCAGCTGGATGTCAGTGCTTGAGTAAAACAATGCATTCTGATGCGGCGATAGTTATGCCCTACTTGTTAGCTACAATCACCGAGCGGTTTAGCACAATCTGCATGATCTCTGGGTGGTCACCGAGTAAGACAATATTATCAGCATATCCCAAGTCAGTCTTGCGGTTGCCTGGTATAAGCTCTTGGCCAGAACCTTCGAGACCTTCCACAGCGCTTAATAAGACATACTCAGTCACAAAGTAGACAAGAATTGAGGATATGGGGCATCCCTGTTGCACACCGCTAGTGACTGCGTAAACTGAAGAGAGCCTACCGTAAGATCTTACTCTGCCAGAGACATGGTTATATGGAGCTCGAAGGATAGCGACTTTATTTTGGGGTACCCCATTCCCTTGCAGACAATGCCATAAAGCAGGCCGACTGATAAAGCTGAACGCCGCTCGGATGTCCAAAAACGCGACAGTGGTAGGCTGACGCTAATAGTGGCGTTGCTCGAGAAATTGGCATAGCGTAAACATGTGGTCCACACACCTTTGACCGCGATGAATACCTGCCTATTCCTCACGGGAGTGTGGCTATCGAAGCTGTATTTGCCTGCGGGGTGGAATGAACGTTAGCAATTTGGAGGCGACGGATATTAGATTGATACCACTGTAGTTAGTGTATGAGATACGAACACGACTCTTGTAGGCGGGCACGATAATGGACTCACCCCAAAAGCATGCAACCATTACGTCACAGCAAGTCTTGAAATTACATTGTATCGAAGTAATTTCCGAATTCCACAGATTTTCGCCATGCGGGTATTTCACCGTGCTGCGGTTTTTAAACATCCTCTGCTCCCATAAACAAGGCGGTCAAGGGATGGCAATCCGGCATTGTAACATTAAAGTTCCATATGTCCCATATATTCCCATTGATGGAGCCACACCATTTTCCGATTTTGCAGTGCGATGGAACAATGGAACGACGAATTTATCGCGTATAAAAACCAAAGCTTAACAATTTCCGTAGGTAAACGATGAGACTAACTGCTGAATGTATTAAGAAAAAAGTAGCGCCTAACGGTGGATTCACTGCAATTTTCACTTGTACACACAGTTTAGATATGTGATCACGTGTCAAAATAACGATGAATGAAACACATAGTTGGTCATGAGGATGATAAGTTCGCTGCAGTGGTTGATCTCCGAATGTGTCTCACGTACCATGAAGACTGACCGGGAGTGTTTGTCGTAACAATTCATCGGAGTGAATCCAGGAACATTCTGGCTTCCGTGACTCACTCTCCGCTGGTGTAGACAGGCACAAGACGCATCTAACTTGTAGAAAAAGAAGTTTGTTTTGGAAAATGAGTAATCACAACCCTGGTCTGAATACAGTGGAATTTCGGTTCACAATAACTGCTGAAAGAGGATTGCATGAAGAGCATTAATCTGAGCAAATTGGCCAGTTTCAGCTGACTAGCAGATGCAGCAACTCTGACACATCCGTATTTTCTTTAGATTTGAACAACGAACAATAAACAACGAGTTATCGCGGATAAAAAAGAGATGATTGACATCTCCCGTAGGATGGTTGCAGTAAAGATTTAAAGTAAACGAAGCAATGGATCCGTGCATTATCAGTTTAAGAGCCTAGCAAGTTAACTGCCCTGTTGCATAATGCAAATTTGAAACACGAATTGCATATGAGCACACAAGGTAATATGGGGAGCTCACGTACTCCGCGAAAAAAATACAAAATGTAAATGGCAACGCCCATTCGTGAATTGTTTCATCTGACCGTCGAGATAAGTAAATGCAGTTTGGATACATTCCCGCTATCCAAAAGGAGACGTCTGCATGTAACTTCATCGCCACGTTGCGGTGAGGGCCGTTAAGCACATGGTTATGTTTGAGTTATTTCGTCCTCCAAGTGGAACGGATTATATCAAGTAATGCAAGTAGAAAAGTGTGTCCTCAAGGCGCTTTTGAAAAGCGCTAATGTAGGGGCACAAATGACGTGAGTTGGGAGGGGTTCCATGTTTGGGACGCCCGAAGGGGAAAAACATGTTGGCAATCAAGTCTACTGTAGCGCGTAGCAAGTTTGAGCTGGTTGCCCTATGATTTTCTATTTTGGCTCAGCTGCAACCGGTCGCGCCAGGCGTGATTTGGGTTCTTCAGTATTAACTAAACCATGATTAGATCTCCTCCTTGACGCCGATATTCACCACTGGACAATCTCAGGGCTTGCCGTCCACCTTGGTAGGGGAGGTGAAACAACACCGACGACGGTTTTGATGTCATGCCGGATGTTGACATTATTTTCCAATAGTTAGTAGTTCGAATGGAGTACATGAGCGAGATCACTGATGAATATTAGGAATAAGTGTGGAATCTGTACCGATGATTGGAGCACGCCGCTCTGCACTTCAATTGAATCGGAAATGGATCTGCGGACGCTCACATTCAGCCGATGTTGAATGAGGAAGTTGCTTATCCAACCGAGCACTAGGTCGTCGATTCCACAACTACGAAACTTGTGAAGGAGAATGCAGTAGTCCAGGCTATCGAACAAATTAACGAAGCCCAAGGAAATGAAGTCGACTCGTATCCTGGCATCGAGTGGGGACATCCAGCTTGCTCGGGCCAACAGCAAGTCTGTAGTGCAGGACCGATTTCGGCGGAATCCGTGCTGCTGTAGAACTAGGATATCGTTGCTTGCCAGGTATTTTATATGCTCAGCTGCAATAATACCCTTCATTACTTTGGATCATAACGGGAGGAAGATGATTGGACGGTAGTTTCAGTATTCCGCACGATTCTCACACTTGAGCAAGGACTTCTCATTTGACTTCGTGATCATTAAGGATGAAGATGCCAGCTGGCTGCTAGGCGAAAGAAGTATGATAAGGTGCCATTTGATCATACAGTAGCAAATTTGGTAAAGGCATTGGTGTAATACAATTCTTCGGGATCGATAATTGTCAAACAAAGTTCCCGGATGTTTTCTTTGCCAGTGAGATTTTTCAAAGCTTGATGAGCTGCGCGAGTTACAGTGAAGAAGGAATGGAGCTTGTGAATTTTACGCATCCCCAACCTGCTTGCTCATTAGTAAAACAATGGGAGCAAATGGGATGTCGTACATATTTTGCTGAAGAACGCAAACTGTCGGCAGTTGGGCACGGATTTTGCATTATTCCCCGCACATGGTTGTCACTGATGATTACCAACTGCGTTCGACCTTGAATATGTTTGCGATTGTTGCACAACATAAACCTCAAGTAGCTAGGGAGGTTCATTTTACGACACTTTTTACCTGACCGTTGCTAATCACCTCGCCACAGCGCTTAGGGTGTATTCCGGATAGTATGTATCATAAAATTGATCCAACTAGCGCGCCAGCATCAAGACTGTGGTCTCTCCATCGCCAGGCTGTCGCACCATCCTCTGGAACAATAGTGATCGAGGTCCTTTCCACATGATACGAACTGTCGAGATTCCCTTCTTCCTGCCTAACTACCTGATTGAGTAGGTTATATATTCGGATTATTTTTAGGAGAACTTCCGACACGTCAGACCTTCCCTTCCGACGCTGGTGATGAAATACCTCCGATGGACCTTTGTATGAGTATCCTATCAGTTATAGCCATTAAGTGGTGGAAATTATTACTTTTGGCTATGATGATTTAAATACTCAGGAATCCGATTGCGGAATCAGCAACTAAGAAATTGAAGACCTTCGGCTAACACTGCTCTGGTGTTTTCATTTCAAACCTTAGAATTTGCAGCCGACTTCACACATGTTGCGTATTCTCACCACTACAGTTTTTACTTTTGCCAAAATAATTTCGTGTGGAATGTTTAAAACAATAGCATTTTTTAATCTAACCGTTCGTTCATGAACCTCTGCTGCGACTAATGCAATTCTTGATCTTCAGCTTCACTACCCGAGCTAGCTCAATTTCGCCGAACAGGTACAGTATACTGTAGTGTACCGAAAAACACGTTTTTTTTCAGTATTTTTCAACATTGGATTTTACCGTTGTTTGAACCTTCAAAACGTCCACTTGTTTTACCGACGGCGCATCCATTGACACAAATTAACTTGGTAAGTACCTTGCTACACCGTTTCTCGCTCTGGTCGATTCGTTTCCTGTTTTCGTAGCCTGCACAGCCTACTTTGGGTTCAGTCGCCTCCAACTTCTATACTGTCCCGTAATTGACACGGTTCTAACGTGTCATTGATTACCGACTAGTATCAAAGGCGCCACCCAACAATAACAACAATACTGTTGCAAATGTCCGTAAACTAGGATGGCTAATAAAAAGAACAGGACTCAGTTCAGGGTGAAGAATTCTTTGCGGTAAACTCTCATCGGACCCAAACGTATACATAACACTGATTTTGGGGAAAGCGTCAACTCCGGCTGGGATTAACTTCTGGACTGTTTGAACGATCAGAATCGATAACCTGAGACAGAGATATAGATTGTACGCCAAGTGAACTAAATAAACATACATACTATACTCAGTAGTCCGAAGTAAGTAGGTATGTAATGTAACAACCAACTGCTTAAGTAACAGTGTCCTTTGACCAAGGTTGTAGTATCGGCAGTATGAATCGTTTTTATACACATAATTCCGGCTTCAGAGGGTGAAAGTAGATAGCTTCGACGTTGGATAAGAGCTGTTTGCGGAATCCTTGGGAGAAGTGTTCAGATAGTATGTAGATGACTTTGAAGTCATTCTCTGTAGCTGTATGACCATCTCATTTGGCCTTTGTAAAACCATGCCGGGATGTGTTCACTAATCCTCTGAGAGGTGCCTCGTCGTGCACCACAGAAGCACGAGGACCGATAAACGATCAACGACGGCGGTCTATCCTTCAAGGGTTTTGTAAGCAACGGCTTGTTATGTAAGACGATTCTCAGGCGCGCCACGAAATAAGTTTCTTCAACAGTATCTTTCAGGCGTCGGGATAACATATCAGCTGCAAAATCACCCTTAAAGAGTATATGTATGAAAAGCTCTTTCTTAGGAACAATGCTCCTAGGTGACTTTCGATTGCGTTCCTTCAAATGCTTCATGATAAATTTAGCAGGACAACCATTTTCCCTGAGGGCGTCGCTGATTCTCTGTGGTTTTTCGTTGACGGTATCCGGTGTACAAATACTGCGCGCCCTGAACGTGAAAGATCTGATTAGACTGCTCTTATGCTGTAGAGGTACTGGGCTGTGGAAGTTAGTGTACTGCCCAGTCCATGTGTGCTTTCTGTGTATCTTTCTGCTGCATGATCCATCCGAGTTACGGATAACCTCTACCTTCAAGAAAGGTAGCCGATTTCCAAGTTCGTGTTTATAAGTGAAGTCTAGATTCTCGTGTGCCGCATTAAAAGCTTTCAGCAACTGTTCCGCATGCTTTTCGGATTTGCAAAGTACGAAGGTGTCGTCAACATACTGTACGTACATTTCGGTTTCACGGATGTGCGTTGCAAGTGGGCCATGTTCCAATTTCGCCATGAGAATATCTGCCAGCAGCGGCCCCAAAGGAGATCCCATGGCCACTCCGTCCATCTGACGGTACATTTCACTATTGAAGATGAACTGAACATTTAGCCTGCAACTAAGTGGCACCTCCCTTAGAAAATTCTCCGGAAAAGTTACGTATACGGGCAGTTGCCGAGCAACCTCACATACGTAAACCACGGTTTTGAGCAATGGAATGTTTGTGAACAGCGACTTGGCATCGAATGATATCATCCTTTTGTTAACAAGATTGCTTTCGGATATCCTCTCAATGAATTCGAACGTGTCTCTCACGTAGTAAGTGCAAACCAAATACCGTAACGGCTGCAGCTTCGTCACCATCCATTGGGGCAACAAATGCCGAGAAGAATCCACCATGTCCAAGATTGGCCGCATTGGGGTGCCTTCCTTGTGAACTTTAGGTAGGCTATATAACCTTGATAGGTGTCCACCTGAAGGCTTCAGCATTTTGAATTCCCTTTTGTGATGAAATTGGCTTGCATAATTCGCCTGAGGCAGCTGGTCAGCTGTTTCTCTAACTCCCCTGTGTTGCTTTTTCCTGCCATGAGCGTCTGAAACTTACTCTCGTAACTGAGGATGTGCTGCATTTTATGGATATAATCCACCGTATTCATTAGCACTATGCCGGAGCCATTGTCTGGCTTAGAGATTATTAATTCGTTGTTTAACTGTAGCTCTTTAAGCGAATGAATTTGTTCCCTAGCGATAATGCTATTACTAGATGGTTTGGTTTTAACGTATTCATGATAACTATGAACTAGGCTAGATTGTAACTTCTCAACATCACTTGATGAGATTGGAAGCCGGTCTTTAGTCTGAGCAGTTAGGCTTTCAAACTGCACTTCTAAAGCCGCCTGATCTATTTTCCTACATGGAATGAGAAATTTTGGACTTAATGATAACACGTTCAGCTGCGTCTGGGTTAGTATCACACTTGAAAGGTTAAACATATATCGCTGCGGGTTATTCGGAACTGTCAACGGCGGGACATGGCTATTAAGCTAACTAACTAACTTTTTATTTCTTTACTCCCACTTTCTGTTTAACTAGTTCTACATATTCCTCAAAAGACTGTCTCAAGTCTTCAGGCAGGCATAACACCGCTGGTAATCTTTGCGAAATGAATCTCTCCAGCTCCGACAACTTAACGCGGATGGTATTCACATAATTGAGAGCACGTCTCTTCAAGATTTTTGCTTTTGGGTAGAGGCCACACCGCCGTGTTTCCCTCCAAAAGTGCTTTGCATAGCGGCTTGCCTGCACGCATTCGTTGAGAAATTCCAATTCCGCCCTGGATTCTTCCAGCCGCGTATTGTGCTTCAGATACTCATACAAGCGTTTTAACGAATCACGGGCAATGCTGGTCTTCAGCAAAGCAAATATGTCCACTTCATTAATATGAATCAATATCAGAAATCATTGCAGAGTGAGGAATTCTTTTCGGTAATCTCTCATCGGACCCAAACGTTCATATAACACTGATTTTGGGGAAAGCGTCAACTCCGGCTGGACTAACTTCTGGACGGATCAAAATCGATAACTTTAGACACGGATATAGATAGCATGCCAAATGAACTAGATAAACATGCATACTATACTCAGTAGTCCGGAGTAAGTAGATAGGTAATTTAACAACCAAATAACTGAGTAACAGTTCTTCCTCTGCCTTCAGTGTGTCTATGGTGCAGATCATATGAGCCCGATGGAACAGCTTTCTAACCAAAGAGCGCTTGTGACAGATTGGCGAGAAACTCTTGAAATGTGCGTAATGACCTGTCCAAGTCGCTTTCCGGTAGACTGCCTTTTTATCGAGCCGTCTGGTCGTCGTTTGAGCAATATATCTAAGTATGGGAGACAAATCTCGTGCACATTTTTACGTGTCTTAGTAAGATTCGGATGCACACCATTCAGCGATTCGGTTGCAAGTGCAATATCAACATCTGAGTCAATGATTAACAATATACCAACAACATAACGTTTATATAAGGTTGAGGATTTGATGATGTTGTCTAACTTCTCTTCAATCATACCCATGAATACGTCCGGCAGCAATGGGCCTAATGGACTGCCCATAACCACATCATCGATCTGTTGATATGCTTTTCCCTGAAAGTACAACTTGACATCTTTTGTGCAAAGCATCAGCATGTTTTTCAACAATGCGGTGAGCAACTGCAATCGAATGTTGTTTTTTCGTGGTAAACGCACTTAGGTGGTCAACAATCTCTTCCAATGGAACATGGGTAAAAAGTGACTGAATATCAAGTGAACACATGCGCTTGTGGGCTAAGTTGATGCCTTCCAAATGGGGAAGTACTCTGAAGTGGTTGACGAAGCATCTTTTAATAGGACCTTCTCAGTAGTTCGAGCATGCAGTTCAGCCATTTAGCAATGGCATGGTACGGCGAATTTGCCATGGAGAGTATTGGCTGCATAGGTAGTCCTGACTTGTGCATCATTGGTAAACCACACATCTGTGGAGTGTGTGTGCCTACTGCCTTTGGGGTTTTATATTCCTTATCTGAGATAAACCATGTAGCAATAAAATCTGTGATTCACGAGACAATTGCTGCTCGACCAACCGGACTGTGTCGAAAGTTGTATCTGGCTTGAATTTCGTGGTGTCTGACAGTATTAGTTCATCTTGAGTAATGGTGGATGTTTGTGAGTAGTGAAAAGTTCGTAGAAAGTAGAAGTCACGATTAAAATTCACGCACAATAATATGCCTCGACGGGGAGTCGAACCCCGGTCCACGAATTTCCGGTCCGCTGCTCTACCACTGAGCTACCGAGGGCTGACGATTAGGTGCGCAAATTTTAACACATGTCTTCTGCTTGGTGCGCGACGTATTGCCAATAAGCTCACAGTACCTGTCCTGATGTTGCAGATTGGCTCACTCACCCGTCACTTCCCAATAGATAGTTTGACCTGTCAAGAATGGCCATACCGAAACCATTATCAGGCTTTAAAATATTGCACTTGCAGTCAAAGTGCTCAATGGTGTGCATCCGAATCTTACTGTGACATGTGAAACTAAACACGACATTTGTCTCCCATACTTAGATATATTGTTCAAACGACGACCAGATGGCTCGATAAAAAGTCAGTCTACCAGAAAGCGACTTGGACAAGTCTTTACGCACATTTTAGGAGTTTCTCTCCAATCCATCACAAGCGCTCTTTAGTTAGAAAGCTGTTCCATCGGGCTCATATAATCTGCACCATAGACACACTGGAGGCAGAGAAAGAACTGCTGTTTGACTATTGCAATCTAATGGTTACTCATTACAATTCACAAAGGGCCACACTGAGTCGATGAAAGGCTATCGCGAGATAGCAGTTCAAAAGAAACCGGTGTTCATTGAGTGGCCTTTCAAAGTTGACCACATCATGCAAGTCGATACCAAAAGAATAAGTGCCTCAATGAAAAAGACATACAACGCAACAGAGCTACGCTTGTTGGTGACCACAAGACCAATGATTAAGTGTTCAGTGAACAGGCCTGCGTCGAAACAGTACACGTCCCATTGCTTATATTAATTCATGTGTAGCTGTGGTGACAGCTTTGTTGGGCGCACTACTCGAAATCAGGGTGCTCGGGTCAATGCACACATTCCAAAGTAGCTCCGCAAACTGGTGGAAACTGCGACGATCACAGGCGGTGAATGGCGAAGCAAAGTTGCCTACGCAAGTACGAGACCGTTAATATGCACCGGTCACCAAGTGAACACCGATGAGTCATTCACAGTCCTCATGCGCAGTCAAAGACTTCACATACTCCAGCTACTCGAGGCTATTGTCATCCTTCGACAGAACAGAACCTTCGTCTTCTGATATTCTTAGTTGGAATTCCTGTATATCTCGAACGCATGCAAATGACTATTTACCAAAAAATATTTATCAGAACTGTCTTGCATTTAGATACTTCGAGCAGTTCCCGGTTTTGGACCCTTCACCTTTACAAAAGGATAGTTCAGTTTTTCGTGCGCAAAGCAAAACCTTTTATTTCTCTATTAGATATCATTACTGTTACTACTCTTCTGCTTCCACAGCTTTTATACTCCTCACTTCATTGTTGCCCACGACTGAATCGATCTCCTAAGGAGACGGATTGGAGCCTCCGACGTTATACTAATACCCTGCAAGACGCATTACAATTGTTTCGCTGACGAGAAAAAAGTATTTGACGCAAAAAACCGTTTGGTGGTACATGATGGCTTACCTGCTTTAGAAGCCACACCAGCACACAGCCAGATGGGGTATGGAAGTGCGATTGAAACCTATCGTGAGAAGAACCCGCATGGAAGCAGGTCGTCAGGGGACGATTCCATGGCTGTGGTATTACTTCACTTAGACCTCTGGGTTAATCTATACATATTACTTTTGAGAAGGTCTCAATCTTCCCGAAATATCCAACCAGTCAATTAACTAAATGCGTCAAAAATAGCTGGAGAACTGCTTCGGGATTTCGAGCAATAAAACCTCTGCTTCTTGTGATTTCGCCGTACATACAGAGTCGTAACATCCAGTTGGACTGTAACTCGCACCAAGGAGGAATATACCTTTGCTTTTTTGGCCGCAACTTAATATTGCTCATGCAAAAGCTCAGTAGCACCTGCATATACATGGTCCGTACCAAATATGGACGCAGCTTTTCCATTAGAGAGAAATATACCTATGATTAATGTTAGTATTAGTACTAGTAACTGACCTATCTTTATCACCAGAATCGGGGCGACTTACTTTTGGCGGGTTAATGAGGAGTCCTAACAAAGCCAAGCGATGCTTAAGTGATTCAAGATGGGCCACTCTTTTCTCCTATCACAGCTTTGTCACGCCAAGCAATTGACTGTATTAGTGAGTTCTGAAAGTAATCCAGTATTTTGAGCAACTCATACTTATAGTTCTTATGAGGTATGATTTTCTATTTATCAGGTTGAGCTGGTGTGAGCAACTCTGCTTTTTGCAATTCGATTGTTGGTTACTTGAACAGCAATCATTTGTCAGGGGTTAAAAATAAGTGCTTGACAAGTCCCGTACGGCGGTTCCGATGGAAACTACAACATAAAAAGCCATGTGAGTCGTCTGTTTCAGCACCTACCTAAGTAAATGCCTAGGTTAACAACAGTCGTGTAAAACGAGAATGTATGCAGCATGTAAGCAAGCAGAATAGCATGAGGGAGCAGTTATGGATAACGTCAAGTGTGAGAAAAATAAGCATAATTACTCTCGCTCATGTACTGCTTCCTTGGGTCCATGTATTAAATCCTGTATGGGAACATTACATAGGTATTCCACAGTAGCACAGCTTAGATAACAGGGTGCTAGGAGCTAAGAGCAGCATCCAAAGTTTTGCTGAAAGCATCCGATCTAGGCGAGGATACAACTGAGTTTGCGAAAAGCTCCAGGGTTAGCAAAACCGAAGCGTAAGGTTATTCCGTCGACACTGAAGACGGCTGTACTTTTCACTCAGTTGCAGGCAATAATCTCTAAGCCTGGTGTTGTGAATAACTTTCAGCAAATGGCGGAATACATGGTTGGGTTCACTCATAATTTGGTTCGCAAATGAGATCACTGCGCAGGCTTCCATAACGTCCGCTGAGAACTCTCAACAACTTTAGCTTTAGATGGTAAGTGTGATTGCGCAGACCCTTTACATTCTTTGTTGCTCTTCGTTGTGGTGCCTCTAACATCTCTAGGTCCTGGGTGAACCTTGGTCGTCAAGCTTGGATAGCGTATTCAAAGTGTGGGCGTACGTAGGAATTGCGCATCATTGGGAAGAATTATGAGTCAGATCTCCAGAATGCCCTTCGCAGCATGCCGAGGTGCTGGTTGCCTCTTTTCGCAGCTGCCTCCGACCCTTTTGAACGGTTGCGTTCACTCTGCACGAGTACTCCAAGCTCACGTTCCTGAAAGTTGGTCTGCAATCCGTGTGCCCCAAGCAAATAAGTGCAGTCATGTTTGTGGCGTATTTGAACAACGCAAGAGTTGTCTACCTTGAATCGTGAGGTGTTCTGTACTAACCAGTTCATAAATGTGTTAAGATCGCATGGGATCCGTTTGTGATCCTCCAGCCCTCTGTTAGCTCGCCATTTCTTGAAATCATCTGCGTAGAATAGAAACTCGGAAGCGATTGTTATCTCTTGATCGTTTGTGAAAACAAAGAATAGACTCTGTAGTTGCACCGAGTCATGTGGTACACCGTACTTCACAGCAATTGCCTCGAGCAGAGATCCCCAGACTCTCACCTCCGGTTGACGTACCTGTTGAAAATTGTTTGTCCGATGCAGGATTGGGTCCGTAATGTCGTAGTTCTAAACCTTATGACGAAGCATTCGTTGGTCTAAGCGATCAAACGCTTTTGAGAAGTCGAGGTAGATGACACCGACTTCTGCTCCATCATCAACGGCTTCAGCTAAGCTATTACGGGCAATTTGTAGGTAACTAGTACACGAACGCTTTTGACGGAAGCCATGTTGCTCTGGGGCAGTTAAGTTGTGGTTTTCCACATACTGCATCAGCGCATCTGCGCTGATTGATTCCATAACTTTGGAAATCAGGGTAAGCAGCGTTATCGTATGGTAATAGTTAGAGTCAGTGAGACTACCTCCCTTATGGATGGGCGTGAGGATTCCTCATTTCCTTACTGGTGAAACATCGTTCTCTACTACACATCGCTTATAGAAAACAGCCAGTGGTTCTGCTGGATCACTAGCTACTGCCTGCAGAGCATTTGGCCGAATGCTACTGACTACCGGAGGATTGTGGATACGCAGGGATAAAAGCTTCAACACAGCCTTTGAAGTGAATGTGATGTTGGGTAAACCTGACTGGGGACTAGTGTAGTGAGTAAACTCGATGAAGGAAATATGTGAGGTAGGTGTGGAAAATTACCTGAATGAGTTCCTTACCAGTTGACCTATGAAATAATTAGGAAGGGAATAATGGTAACATTCAAGGTGGGTGATCAAAAGTGACCGGTTTCAATTCTGCGCCGTTGGTTGCGCAGGAACTTATTTCAGCTTAGACATCTTTATGTCAGTGAAACTTCCGTAGGGTACACTGGACCATGATGTATTGTGGCCACTTGATGTACACGCAACATTCCCCTAAGTCTAGAGACTGTCGTTTTATGTCTCTCTTCTGCCATCAACACATGTCGCCCAAAATTTGATTCCACAGATCACCATTGTGTGTATACTGCCACACTAGACCTATTTCTTCCGTATGCCTTATCAGGGACTGTTGGATAAGCATTTCAAATTCCCCGACAGGTCATCAGAACATCTACCTCACGGCAGTGGCATGCCGAAGCCAACTCTACCTCAGACTGTTGTGGCTACCCAAGCTAGTTCCTGCACAAAAGTTGGTTCGAACATAGTCACCGATGCCAGTCACCATCTGCATTGTACACTATCTGTTTATGTGTCTAGTTCCTCGGTCATGCGAAAGCGCAGGGCAGTATACACCTAAGGTTCGTCATATTCTGTATATGATGGGATTTCTGCCTAACCTGCACTTTATCATCCCAAAATTAGCATATTTGCGAGTGAAATTACGCGTACCCATGGCATTAGTGATTTTGTTGCAGTTTTCTGGTCACTACATATGCTATAACCCCTTTATGTCATTTCCATGATGTATGAGTGTGTCATGGCTGAATTTATCCTTCCTGGACGCATGGAAGATATCATTGACCTGATTTGCTTTGGTGAATTATTGCAGCGAAACGTTTGAGGGACTGACGACATGCGAGGAATTCGCACCTACCTTGATCTCCACCGTTGTGTGTCGTTGGCCTTACATAGTTCCTGTTACGACGCAGTGATCACGAATCGTTGCAGCTTGGTTCGATGCGTAAGGAAGCAGGTAATTACTATCTCGTCTACTGAGGCTATTAATTATCTCGTCACTTCGTCATTACCGGAAGCAAGCAGGGCGGCTTTGTAGGTCGTCGTGCGTTTCATAATTTGGCCAAGAACACCGGTGCAGTTTCCACTCTGAAGTCCTTCGTTGAACGATCAATAATTTTGCCTAGGCTGTGCATGAGGACGTACATCTAAGCACATCCTCCATGCCATCTGAACTCCTGTGGGATGCACAGTTGATCGATTTGACACAAAGCAAACACCAGGTGCCATGTCGAAGACTGGGTTTCTGAATGCGTCATTTAGCCACAGCAACTCGAATCAACCAACACCAATGTACCGATTTGTAGAGAGCCAGACAAATGTGTAACATTTGTACCCAATGTGTGGATGACTACAAGGAGGTTGACGTGTGTGGTCCCCCAAGATGACACCCCAGGAGTCTTCGAATAGAGAATGCGTGACAGTAGCTGTGCGGACTCTGGTTCCCGAACTACATTATCAGCATCCGGACGACGGTAGTACAGTGCAACAGCGGATGCACTGCGTGAGGGAACCCAACTTGAAGGACTGGTCGTCATCTCCCGGACCACGTGTGACTGTCTGTGAAACATGCTGATCGACATCGCCATCGTTATCCCTGTGATAATTGGGTCGACGAAACATATATTAATTGGTCCATCGGGTCTACGGACGCCAAAGATATACCCAGCTCGCAAGATCCAGACACTATCCAAAGTACCATCCGCTACGTAGTCATGAAAAAGCTTTTAGTGATTGTATTTTGGTGTTAGCTCACCGGAGCATTTAGCATATTTGCCTAGTGTGCGTGGAAGGACGAATACGAGATGGTGTTCACTGAGACGGCGCTAGACAAATCTTGATGAGAATATAGGTGGAAGGGCCGATCCGACCCCTCTACCGCGTCATGCATCTGACGGTTACGGTACCGAGAAGGGGCGGCGAGCTGAATCTTCTCTAGTTAGGCAGTTAGCGTGGAATTTGTGGTGTGACACGGGTGTGCTGGTGTCTGAAACTCGCGAAAGCGGTCGTGGATTTATCTTGTCTTTATCCAGTCGCAACTTGGCCGACGCCAGGTGCAGCGTCAAGGTCTCTGTCGTCCATTACCTCTATTGTGGCCAACTCTTAATCGCGCCGGTCAGTGGTAGAAGCTACTAGCCTGTCAATTAGTTGTGATGGGTGAATTCCGTCATCGGACTGGCCTGCCATGATGTACGCACCTGCTGTACCCACACTCTTAAGCGCATAGCCGACCGACATCGTCAACACTCCTGTTTGGTTTGCACATGTATCTCCTTGTGGTGCTTGTCATGGCGTTTCCCTGTATTCATACATGTGCCTCCGCTGCATGGATTTCAGGGAAATCGAGTTTAACGCTGGGCACCCGCATTGGTAGCACTCAACGAGTCAGACGCTGCACCGTGAATCATCAGGCGGCGTTGGCAAGCGTCTAATTCTTTTCACTCGAGCTGTTCCACAGAATCAGTTGAACGGTGCAATATGGAACTCCACCCATGAGCCATCTTATGAAACAGATTCTCCTTTCGACTTGGTTTGTACTGCGTGGGCTGTTCAGGTACTTTCATCGCGTAGTGCATTTGACGAAGGCCAGTTGCGGTGCGATAGTCCAGATCAAGCACGCAGTTTTGCTCTAGCAGTAAAAGCTATCATTTGGCCCATTGGTTCACGAATGCATTGTGTACTACACGCTCAGCAGGTGACTTCAAATGGTATTCAAAATTGCTCGTCAGTGAATGGCTGTTAACCGAATGAACTGACTTTTGTGCAAATGCCTGATTTGTCACCAATGCACTTGCTTCATCAATTTGTAGCTTAGCCTTGTGTCTTCCTTCGCACGAGAGTTACTGTGCATGACAAGCTGGTTTATCGGTAACTGACATGCAAAGCCGCATATTACTGGCTCATAAGTGAACCACTGTGGCACTAGACCAAACGACTTCACCAGAGTTCTCTAGCTCCGCCGCTGACGTTGCGTCACCCACAGTGTGCAATGTCGACAGCACTGCGTCGCTATGGCTGCGCGTGCACATTTTGTAAACGACGAGCGCTGCTATTCGGGTGAAACTTTTCTCCTGGAATTTTGAAGTCTGGTCTGTAAACCCTTTACATCACTGCCGCCGCACATGTCTTGCTTACCTAGCTGCACGTCGCAGTGCTTTGGCTCACGCATACACAACCTTGCAATTGGATGCTCACCGGCTTTTCGAACGAGCCATATCTCAGTGTCTCGATACGGCGACAAGGAATATTTACAGTCATAAACGGCAGTAGACATTGCTTATTACTGTTCTGACTTGCGTTTGACCGCAGCTCTCATCGGCTTATTCAAGCCGAAAAGGTGGGATAAAGAGAATATTTAGCGAACTGTAATCTCGAATGCTTGCTTCGCTTTCAAGTTGCAATTCGAGAAAGTGCGGAAATGTTATGACTGATCTTCCTCCCCTATGGCGGTCAGTGAGTAGCAGAAGGTCTACAATGACTTCCCGCTTCCGCTAGCTAGGTGGCAGCAGTAGGAGGAGGAAGGTGGCAAGTGCGAACGATTCAGCCTGCTCACCTAGATCGTCGCTATGGGGATACATGGAATATTACTTCGCCAAACTACACGGAACTGGCATAGCGTCATTTACCGGTTAAGTCAGACTACATAACACACAGATCGATTTTGTCCAAAAGATTGGTCTACCGGACTGGCATGGGATTGGGGCGTTAGGATGAACTGCCATTTATCTACTGCGTTGCTGACTTCATTACCGTGAACCATGCTCTGCTGGTTTGTGTCACTGTAGCTTCAGTGTGCCTACGACAGACTGTACTAAAACTGTACCGACAACATCGCGCCATTCAATAATGATGAACTAATAGCGCAGTCAGCTGGGGGACCAGTCGATCTCAAGGATTGAGTATTGGAGCGGAATATAAGTTGTTCCGAAGGAGGTGAAGTTGCGCCGTCTGATAATTGCTAGGCCAAGAAAACTGCTATGGGATGTGAGGGTGTAATGGTGCGTAAACAGATTTAATGGAACACATCACAGTTGGTAGCGGTGAAACAGCCATCACACGGCAACAGAGTGGTGGTTGACCACATTCGATAGGACTCGAATTTCCGTTACTAAGATAGGTCCGTAGTTGTCAGCCCGTTACCTGACCTGGGGAGTGAACACTACAGAGTTGTGTTTGGAATTAACTGCAGCCCAGTGTTTTGCTGGAAGAGATGTATTCATCTGGTTGATTCCTCTTGTGCAGCATTCTGTAGATCTGCTTCAAGGCAACCCTCCTAAGAACAAGATCCTTGGGATGAAACGTCAAGGCAGTGTCACCAGAGTATAATCACTTTTCGAGAATAATCGCTAGAATGGAGTAACTAATACGGATGAAGCACTAGAGCAGTAGTTGCTAACTGGTATAAAAGCGAATGCTTGCTAAATCCCATAAGATGGTTAGGGTGAAATTCGCTTGAGCGCGCGAGTTACATGCTCCACAATAGATTTGGAGTAGCACAAGTGCGAGTAGTCCTACTTGAGGTTTAAGAGGATTATGACCTCGTCCACTGTCTGTTCCGCACTAATGTCATCATCTGACAGGCATGGGAGATGTCACGTGGTGTAAATGTGTTAAGGTGCCGTATGTATGAGATGGGGGCATTGATTACATGTGCCGGGAGGGCAGTTAAGGGTGTGATAATCGAGGAGGATGCTTCATCGACATTTTAGTCGGCTACACTATGTGTTCAACATAAACTAATGACCCCTAACATAGCCATGATCAACGGGAGTCAATGGCCCACAGGGGCCTTGGGATGAGAATAATTTTAGCCGGGCCGTGAGCGGCCATGCCGTAAAAAGTGGGTTGTGCTAACACAAATAACTAAACTCGTTAGAAAAAATTCCCATATCATCTCTCCGTGCACTAATCTCCGCTGGTAACTATCGGTCAGCGCAATGAAATACGCTCGTGCAAGTGGCTGTTTACGAAAACGTGAAATCCAGATCGGACAGACTTTCTGTTGGGGAGCTGGTATAGCTCCGCCAAATTTTCGCAGATTTCACCGGCCGCACCTCAAATATACAATCACCATACGGCGACAGACTGTGTAACTAACATCCGATTCGTAATCAGGACTTTTATGTCTATCCACATTGAAACAACTGAGCTTTACTCAGGACAATGATGCACCTGCTGTGCATGCTGCAGTGAACCTAGCGAAGTCACATCAGAACACTGCGGCAGTTAGCGCACAAAGCCACACGGACACCATACTTATCCTCACTACCACTGTGTAACAATGCATGTGCCGGTCAATTTTTATTTTTTGTTGGGTCTCAGTGCAGTGGTATTAGATTATGCGTTTCCTTCTCCAGTCTCAGCTCACGAGTACACCTGACGGTTGGGTCACGTTAGCCCGCAACGTTCCGAATTCTAATGCCTACTCTGCGCGCGTGGGGTACTAATGCAGAAGAACTTTTGTACGTTCAGGCTAAGAGTCGCGACAGCTAGGACGCGTTATAACGCTTTCTTAGCATTCAGTTCAGCTGAAGTCGTTGAATTAGCGAGCAGTTTTATCAACTTATATCATGCGTGTATAAATGTTGTTTTTTGGCTTTCACTGCCACGCATACTAATCAGCCATTGCCCCGCAGATAACCCAGCATCAAACACATTTTAAACAGGCAATCCGACTAGGAGACGGCAGCAGACGTGCCACTGGTGTCCGTTGCCAGCCATGTGCTGTAAAGTCGAGCCAAGCACAAGGCGAGTCGCGTGGACTCCAACCCGGAAGGCGAGACGGACCAACAGCACCTAGTATGGTCGCCAGTGCTAAGTCAACTTCTGTCCACCTGGAACTTCGCGCCACCCTACACCTGTCAGACTAAACAAAGCCCTCTTAGGTAAGCGGTGACGAGGCGGAGACGAAGCACCTGCCCAAGCCAACGCAACTTATTCAGTGCTATCTGCTGCTCTATGGAGCTAGCATGATTATCACTACCTAGAACTCTCCTACACACATCATCGATGCGGACACGCTGGTGCCATCCGACGACAACAACAATGCTTCGCAGACAATGATGATCAAAGACTTGAAGACGCCTCAGATCTTCAGACCAAAGGGGCCAAATTTCACTACCAGGACGGCCATACTTGTGTCCATGTATATACAGCCTTTCAGGCAGAGAGAAACTCCCTTCTGTTGCCAAAAATGCCGCAGGTTCAAGAAGGCAGTTCTGGCTATTGCAATGCGTGAAATGACTTCAGTTTATATGTGCCCATGGCTGCTGATACAGCTGTCAAGTTGTGAACCGATCAACCAGCTCGTTCCCCTTTGTCAGGGGTCAAGGGATCATCAAGTGGCTGGTGGTCCTGCAGCAACACTTTGCACTTTGAAAGTGCGAAGTGCATACCAAATAATGGGATCACTCTGGACAGGCTAATCAGGGTTGTTTGGGATGCCCCAGATCGTCAAAAAACAAGAGGATATCGTCCGTATAATCAAGATCATATGACCTTTCACGAAGCAGGACGTCAATGCCTACCTCGTGAGATTTCGCAAAGGAACACTCTATGATAAAGTCCACGACGAAATTGAACAAAAAACGGGAAAAACTGACAAACCTGACGAACACCACTTGTGGTCAGAAAAATATCTGACATTTTACTGTAGACCCAGACGCAGCTGGCAGTGAACAATGAACAATGACCAATGATTTATCACAAGTAAAAAAGCATATGCTTGACAGGTCCCGTAGGGTGGTTGGAAAAATAGATAAAATGGAAGGATACTCGAACAAGTAAATCGTTTTTTAAGCCTCTACAGATTTCAAAGCACCACTTCATAATGATAGTTTGAAGTATGGACTGGATGTCTGCACTCAAAGTAGAGCTGTTATATTACAGCAAGTGTGGGAAAAAGAAATCAAAGGAACGGATAACGCTCACTTGTGTGTTGCTTCCGTTGAGAGATGTGGTACGTTACTCCAGTTTGTGTTCGATTAAAGAGCACGTAGCATGTTTGCATATTTCATGGGAACACATTTCTATTCAAATATTTCGAACAGATTGCACCGATCGACTGTATCGAACACACTCTTGAAAACAAGGAACACAGCTATTTTCGGTTACGGTATGCATGGCGCAGTTGTAGCATATTCCGCTGAGTGAATATATAGTCTATACGGCAAAGTCCTGGGCGGAAACCATAAACAGAGATCCCTGTTCCATAATATATATATATATGTATATATATATATATATATATGTCCTGCTCAACCGCCTCGTCAGTCAGGTTGTGGAACCTAACCTGGCGGAACAGCAATGTGGAATCGGTTCGGGACGCAGCACTATAGATATGGTGTTTGCGACTCGTCAGTTGCAGGAGAAGTGCAGAGAACGACAGCAGCCATTGTACTCACTTTTTGTTGATTTCACCAAGGCGTTTGATACGGTGAACTGCGAGGCATTGTGGCTGGTGTTGGGTAAGTTTGGTTGCCCGCGTAATTTTGTAAGTTTACTTGAATGTCTGCACAGTGGTATGCGAGCGAGTGTGCAGCAGAGTGGAGAGACCTCGGATGACTTTGCAGTTGTTACTGATGTGAAGCAAGGCTCTATCTTAGTTCCTGCCCTGTTTAATACATATCTTCGTGCAATTATGTCTTGTGCTTTTGATGCGGTTTGTATTTACGGTATTTGTGTGGAGCACCGTATTGATGGTGGGTTGCTGAACATCCGTCGTTTCGGTGCGAGAACTCTAGTCTGTGAGACAACTATCCGTATGTTGCTGTTTACTGACAACTGTGCGTTGTTAGCACACAGCGCGGATGAGTTGCAGCACATGACTAGTGCACTGGCTTCGACAGCAGCCAAATTCGGACACACCATCAACACAAGCAAAACTGACTGTCTGTTTCAGCCTTCACCGGAGGTGCAATCTGCAATATTACCGCGAATCAGCATTGGTGCTGAAGTACTGGAAACCACCTCCCGCTTCTGCTACCTTGGGTGTGTGTTGTCGACTGACCAGCAGATACACAGTGAGATTCGTTTCCGCGTGTCGGAGGCAGCGACGGCATTCGGGAAGCTAGAGTACCGAGTGTGGAGCAACCATCAACTTACCATTGACAAGAAGCTGATGGTATACAAATCTATGGTGCTTTCCGTTCTTCTAAATGGCAGTGAAACGTGGACGATGTACCTGCGGGATGTGCGATATCTCGAGGGGTTCCATCAGCAGTGTTTGCGACAGATTTTGCGCATCGGCTGGGGCGACAGCATTGAAGACACTTAAGTGTTATGCTATAATGGAATGTAGGCAGTTGTGCTCATAAATTTACTGAGACAGCTGAGGTTGCTCGGTCATGTGTGGCGTATGGATTTGACGCGGATATCGAAGCAGCTATTATGTGGCCAGCTGAGTACTGGGAAGCGGCGTGTGAGGAAACCAAGGTAATGTTAGCAGGACATGATCAAAGTGAGCCTCTCACTTTCTAACCTTGGTTGCAGGTCATGGGAACCGAAGGCGGCTGATCTGCGTGAATGGCGCGATCTAATCACGAAGGCAGTTGCTGAAGTGCGGGAGAAAGCCCTCATGCATGCAGAGAAGAAGCGGCAGTTGCGGAAGCGGCAAGCACCGATGAATTGTACTCCATCGACATCGAGCGCATGGTGCTGTGGCACATGCGGTCACGAGTGCCTGAGCCACGCAGGCTTAGTGAACCACTACCAAAGCGACGACGGGTCCCGCAGAGAACGTAGGCAGAACCGGCGCAGCGTTTGTAGGTACGCTGCATCCGATGTACTAACCGCGTGCTTGCATGCAAAGTCTCTTTATTTCAGGTGGTGGGTTTTCAAGTTTGCTCTATTGCTTTTCTTTCCCATATAAATGCCTACGTATACCCTCTTCTATACACTTGCACACGTCGCTTAAGCCAATTGCAGTTAATTCCGATAATACTTTCGTGTTTGTGGCGCTTCCGTAAATTATGCTTTTTGACCCCCTGAATCTATCTCGTATTCGTTTGTAGACAACTTATTTCATTTGCGCACTAATTTAAGTTTTCTGTCACCGTTTCCTTATACATTACTCGATTTATTTTATTTGTTAGCTTTCTCTAAGTGACTGGCTGTTGCTTGATATCCCCGGTGTGGCTGCGTTGGAAGTGCATGTTCACAAGGGGCCTACCTGTCTTTTGCCCACTGCCTCGTCCATACTGGCTCCAGCAGACATTTGGTCGTTGCTGGAGGGGACGGGCTGCACGGTCCTTGTGGTCGTGCTAGGCTTGAAGAGTGGTTGCATGCACTCAGTGTGCATTGGACTACTGTCCAGCCACCGCCTTGTGTGTGAGCTTAATTCCCCAAATACAGCGTGCTTGTGTTTGCCTGTGACGGAGTGTGGGCCGGCTCCGCTGATGAAACATGGCTTCCATCCACATGCCTCCCGGTCTTATTCCTTCGGGTTTACACTGGATATGGGGTGTGTGGATGGAACTGTGGGTGGTGCAGCGCAAGCCAACCGTGTTCGCTCTGTAGGCGCAGGCGTCCTGTTGCTGGCCACAGTGACAGGCAAATCCGGACCCGGATGGCGCCAACCATATATAACATGATGTCTTTTGCAGTTTTCTTCAGAAGCGCGCCTGTAACTGTTTGGTTTTGCTCACGAACCGATATAATCCAGTCTTTCAATGTAGTTTCAACTTTGCATCCTTTCCACATCGCTTCCTTTCCTGAGAGTCTGCAGTGCCATGTGATAAATTCTGCCGGAGTTCCTTTTTGCTGACAAGTAACCTACCTGGAGCACGACGAGAAAAGTGCACATCACGCGACAACTTGGCCTGCGCGGTTCCTGGTGGATTAGTTATAATTGTGTCCAAAACGCCCAACATTTCTGTCAAGGACATATCCTTTCGGTTATTGACCATACGTGTGTGTAACCAATAGAGTACTTACTAATGTGGAGCGAAAAGATTACCAGACTTTGCTCAGTTCTGGAGTTTTGAATAGGGCCGAGTATTTGCCCACAGCCGTCTGTACATTTAGCTCGGTCGTGTATTGAATGACGTAGGCAATTTTTCTGATCTGTCAATAATTCCGACATCTTTGTTGTTCTTGACTAGATCGAACTGGATAGCTATGGGATAATGGTAATAAAAGATACTCAGAGCGAGGTCGTAAAACTTACGAAGCGACAAGAGCATAGTCCACACAGCTGCTCAATCAATCGATGTGACGACCCCGGCAATCGGCAGTTAGACGGGGAAAATTCGGCATATTTACGAGCAAAGAAATTCATTTTGAAAAACTGGGCTATCCAGTGGGGTGGGCTGTAAACCGGGTGGGCAATAAAGTGGGTTAAACCCGTTGGGAGCGGGTGACCAAACAAGAGGTTCATACACGTTTAGGACCGCATAGAACCAGGGGCCCAATAAACCCTTGAATTACAGTGCCACTCAGAGAGAGGCAAGGGTCAGTGACTTTATTTAGTGTCGAGTCACATCCGCCACGTCAAAGTGTTGTTAAATGGACATGTGACTTTTATAATGAGAACGCTTGCCAGGCGAAAAAGAACAACGTTCTGGAACACTGTCGCCGAACCATTCGCTGAAACGGGATAATCCCGAACCACTCAGCTGGCACCACTAGGAGTTTGTTCGGCAATCCAGCCACTAGATCAACTGGAACGAGCCGGCGTCATTACACCTGTGAACTGGGCCATGGGCTGCACTCATTGTCACAGTGAAGAAAGCGAATGGCATGGTACGCGTCTGTGCTGATTTCTCAACTGGATTGAACGCTGCGCTTGACGACCAGTACTCACTACCAATACCGGATTTCATCTTTGCAAAGTTAAATGGCGTTAAGTGCTTTGCCAAGCTTGATCTCTCCGACGCCTACCTCCAGGTGGATGTTGTCGAAGACTCGGGAGAGCTGCTGACGATCAACACTCATCGTGGACTGTTCCAGTACAACCGCTTGCCTTTCGGTGTGAAAACAGCACCAGCCATTTCCCAGCAATTGATGGATAACATGCTCGCGGGAGTTTCTGGAGCCTAGATAACATCAGCTTAATGAGTCGAACTGCGGAAGAGCTATTTAACCGGTTGAATAAGTGCTTGGCCGAATCCAGTCGTATGGATTCCGGATCCGGAAGACAAATGTACCTTTTTCACGCCGATCATCGAGTATCTTGGTTTCATTCTCAAAAACGGCCGTTTGCCAGCTCCAGCGTACATAGAAGCCGTAAAGAAAATGCATCTGCTAATAGACCTTGCTTTCCTTTTATGGTCTCATTAGTCACTACAGCGCATTTTTGCCTGCGATTTGTCGCCTGCGTGCCAAGTTGAACAAGCTGCTGACCAAAGACCACGCCTGGAATTAGACTCAAGAGTGCCACAGTGCATTCGAACAATTCACATCGTTATTGGCCTCAGATCTGTTGCTGACTCACTACGACTCAACTCAAGAAATCATTATCTCAGCAGGCGCATCAAACCGTGGGATCGATGCAGCGGTATCACTATGTACCCAGGTGGCTTCCAGAAAGCGATCCCATACGCAGCAAGGACGTTGACAAAAGTCGAGACGAATTATAGCCAAATCGAGAAGGAGGCATTGCTCATAATCTTCGCAGTGAAAAAATCCCCCAAAATGCTATATAGTCGCCGCTTCAAACTATTGACGGACCACAAACCGTTGCTGACTATCTTTGGCTCGAAGAAAGGTATCCATACCTATACAGAAAATCGTCCCCAATGCTGGGTACTCACTCTGCTGACCTCTGATTTTGCGATTCACTACTACACCACGGTTTCCATGGGCCAAGTGGATGCGCGCCTACCAAAGCGCTGATGGTCTATGTGAGCAGTTATGGTGTTCGATACACCTCAGACGTTGCGAGTTGCTCATGGGCGTGGTATATCGCAATCCACTGAGCCGCTGTTTGGACTGGTTGCCGCATGTCCGCAACCACATGAGTCGTCAGATGTTCCTACTCATAGGCGATTTTAACTTGCCCCGAATACAGTGGCCTGAAACTGAACTATTCCACGGCCACTGTGAAGTCGAGGTGAAGTTTACGGAGTTGCTATTTGAAACCGGGGCCACACAGCACATCAACCAACCGACACGCATTACTGCGCGCGATTCCATCGTGCTTAGACCTGCCTTTGACTAGCTGTGCGCAGCGTGTGCATAACATTCAAGTCTTAGGGCCTCTGCGAGCGAGCGACCACTCGGTGATCATAAGCAACTTGAAACTACCGCTGCCGTATTCTCCCCCACTAGAGTCAGCCTTCAGCTATTGGAAGGCGGACTTTAATGGCCTTATTCGAGCAGCGAGCCACATAGACTGGTCTTTACCACAGGATTCATCTATTGAAACCTGTTGGACTATCATTAAAGAGGAATTGAAATCGTTGTGCGCCCGATTTGTGCCCCACAAATTTCGGAAAGTTGGGCCAGTCAAACCACATTGGTTCGACATAGCGTGCAACAAACTGGCCCGGCGGCGACGCAGACTATGGAACAAATTCGTGTTATCTGGCTCTGATGAGGACTACAATGCGTACAAGGTACAGCGAAATTGCTGCAACAACGCGAAAACAAGAAAACGCAGAAGCTTCGAAGAGGAGCTTGCAACCGCCGCAAAAACTGCTCCCAAGAGGATTTTCGCATACGTGAAGCGGCGACTGAGACCTGTAGCTAATCTCCCAGTGTTAGAAGGCTCAGAGGGACGGCCCCTAACCTCGAGTACAGATCGTGCGTCCGCATTGGCGGCGCACTTCGCCTCCGTATTTGCAAGTGACCAGGTGTCTGTAACGAGTACGACGAATACCGCTCCAGCCGAACTTAACAGCCCGGGTTGCATTGTTGAGGATGTACGCAAGCTTCTAGCAAATCTTGACGGGACGAAGCCTCCTGGGCCAGATGGTATACACCCACTGATCCTCAAGTCCCTATCGGCCATCATCGCGCCTTCTGTAACTGAACTATTTAACAGGTCACTATCCACTGGACTGTTACCGGACGACTGGAAATGCTCAGTCGTAAAGCCCATACCGAAAGGTGGTAACCCAAGCAAAGTGAATAACTACCGGCCGATCTGCCTGACGGCAGTTTTGGCAAAGACGCTCGAGAAGATCGTGAAGAAGAGCCTTCTGCAGCTTCTCGAGTCGAAAAACCTGTTGACCTCCGCACAGTAAAGCTTCATGAAAGGTCGCTCGTGCATCACCAACCTACTATTGACGAGTCACGAAAGATTACAAGCGCTGAACCAAGGCCAATCGGTCGACGTCATTTACATTGACTTCAGTAAGGATTTTGACAAGGTTAACCATGCAATGCTCCTTGACAGGCTGAGGATGTGCGGTGTTGGTGATTCAATGCACAAATGGATCAGAAATTTCCTTGTTGATCGAAAATGGAAGGTCCATGTGGATAACCACCTAACTGACTGGTATCCATAGAGCAGCGGCGTGCCCCAAGGCACTGTACTGGAGCCGATTTTGTTTCTGATCCATGTAAACAATGTGCCTCAGCTACTCTAATCACCTTGTGTGTTGTTCGCAGATGACTTGAAGGTGTGGAAAGTAATCCGCACACTCAATGATTGTGATTTACTTCAGCAGGACCTCGAGCGCCTCTCGACATGGTCTGCAGAGGTTAACCTTCCGATCAACCCTGCGAAGTCGCAATTTATGAGGTTTGGTAAGTGTGAGCACAGCCGAACGTACACAGTGTCTGGTCAACCGTTGCATTCCGCGCCTTTCGTGCGCGACCTTGGTGTGCTCTCACGTTGCGGCCTAAAGTCCATTGACAACACGAATAGGCTGTACCAAAACAGCCTTCGGATGTTTTGGACCCTAAGGCGCAGCTTCAGCACTTGGTCCGAAGAGATTGCTACTCGCCTTTTGTCTCGATAATGCGACCATTGCTAGAGTACGGCTTTCTCGAGTATTATCCCATCACCCTGGGCGAGGTAGAAAAGCTTGAGCAGGTGCAGCATGTAGCCACTAGGCTGATTCCCAACTTACGAGGTATGCCATACGAAGACCGATGTAAGAAACTAGGGCTGTACACCCTAGCTTATCGTCGACTGAGGGTTGACCTCAGCATGACACACCAGATATTACATCTGAGTGATTACCCCATGTTGAGATAACTGCTTCATCTGCGCACACCAGGATACACGCGAGGACACCGGTATAAACTTATCGTACCGAAGTTGAAGCGGGTTGCTCACCAATTCTGTTTCGAACGCAGCGTGGTGAATGTCTGGAACGACCTGCCGCAGCACATAGTAGAGGCGAACTCAGTGTCCGAATTTAAGAAGCTCCTAGACAAACACTTTGCAGAGGCAAAATATAGAGAGCGGAACGATAAATAAGGAGTATGTGTCTAAAAGCGACGAATGATGCAGCTACACAGAGAAATCTCTACTCGCTGCTTCTAACCAGTATTCAGTATCCATCAGCAAGATAAAGACACGATGATAGCCTCAGTCGAGCTCGAACCTGACGTAAAGTTTTTCGTGAGTGACGCACTACATGATGCACCAGTTACCGCGGAAGCCGTACGAACGGAAAGGCTTCGGGACCCAATACTCACGGTGACTTAGTTCCACAGAACCAGCTGGCCACGTTCATGTGTATCAGCCGAATTGCAGCAGTACTACCGGAGGAGACATTCACTCTCCATTGTAGACGACTTCACACTATTTTCGGAAAGAGTTGTCATCCCAAAGGCCCTACAATTGCGCGTACTTCGGTTGTTCCATGTCTGGCATCCTGAGATCAACCGGATGAAGGCGCTTGCCCCTAGCTATGTGTATTGTACTTTCCTGGACAAACAACTGCAAGAGCTGGCCAAAGTGTGCTAACGTTCAAATAGCGCTACAAAAGCGGAGTTGCATTCATGGCCAAAGCCCACGAAACCATGGTGCCGTATCCATGTCGACTTCGAAGGACCGATCAACGATTAAAGTTTTCTCCTCGTAGTCGATTCTTACGGCAAATGATCCGAAGTGTTTCTCAAGGCTGCGCCAAATCTTCGACAGGTTCGGCTGTCCAGAGACACTTGTAAGAACACGCAAGAACACGCAATTCACTTCGGCAAGCAATATGCCATCCAGCACATTTGCTTACCGCCATTTGACCCACAATTGAATGGCCAGGTAGAGTTTCGTGGATGCGTTCAAGCGAGTTTTCGTCAAGTTAAAAGGGAGGGACACAGAAGAAGTGATGACAGATTCCTTTTCTTGTATTAGTCCACACCAAACCCACAAGCAGCAAACGGAGTGTTCCCTGCAGAAGCACTGACGAACAGGAGGCTCCGCATGCCATTCGATGCTCTTCGACCCACTCATGAGTCATCATACGGAGAAAGGAATCGAAAAAGGGATCAAGAATTCAATCGGCGGTATGGAGCAAGGCAATGTTTATTCAAGTCCGGAGATTCAGCGCTCGCACGCGACTACCGGAAAGACCATGCAGCATGGACTCCAGGTGAGATCAAATGTAAACGTAGATATGTATAGTAGATATGTCTAGTGTGCCCCATGCTGAGGCTGATGTTGCATTCTTGATGCTTCCTCACCGCAGTTGGGCTAAACCAACTTACACTTAAACTAGGTCTTTTTAAGCTGAATAAATTTCATTCCGTTTTATTTGGTTTGTTCTGCCTCCCTGAATAATGTTCTATTAACTGGCCACGTTGCTTACACTAATTGCGCTTATCTTCGGTAATTTTGTTGCGTTTGTAGCATTTCTCAGTAACTTGTGGACATTTCTTACTTATCACGGATTTGTTGCTGACCAACTTACTTCATATGGTAATTTAGCGAAGAGTTATGCCACCGTATCTGTATGTATTATTGGATTTACTTTATTTCGGCTTGTCGTTTAAATTGAATGGCTGTTGTTTGATATCTTTGGTATGGTTGCGCTTGATGTGTATGTTGACAAGGTGCCTACCTGTCTATTACCCACTACCTCCTCCATACTGGCTCCAGCAGACAGTTGGTCGTTGTTGGAGGGGACGGGGTGCACGGTCCTTGTGGCCGTGCTAGGCTCAAAGAGCGGTTCCATGCACTCAGTGTGGAGCGGACTACGGTCCAGCCACCGCCTTGTGTGCGCTTGATTCCCCAAATACAGTGTGCTTGTGTTTGCCTGTGACGGAGTGTGGGCCGGCTCCGCTGATGAAACATGGCTTCCATCCACATGCCTCCTGGTCTTATTCCTTCGGGTTTACACTGGATATGGGGTATGTGGTTGGAGCTGTGGGTGGTGCAGCGCAAGCCATCCATGGTCCCTCTGTAGGCGCAGGCCTCCTGTAGCTTGCCACAGTGACAGGCAAATCCGAAACCGGACGCCGCCAACCATGTAAGGATACTTCTAATACCCATACTAATTAAATGCTTTCCCGGCACGCAATGAGCGCCACATCTGACACCAGCCGATTTACCTTATTAGTTTCTTTGACCCTCCCATGCCAGTTTCAATAATTGACTGGCAATTTCTTCCGTGTTCGCCTCTTCTTTCCTTTATTTTACCTGTTCTTCGTTTGTGCGAACTGCCCTGTAATGACTGTCTGTCCAGTGAGCATTGACGTTTTCAAAGTTCTATTTGTTTTCTTTCGTCACTTGCTTTTGTCAAGAAGTTTTCTTTGGTCTTTTCAGCTATCGACGGTATTTGCAAAATCATCCTCTGTAATCACCTTTGGGTTGCCTTTAACAGTGGTTCCACATTTAGTTTTTACTCTTTTTGCCACCGACATATGTTACAAGTATGCTTACCAAATATCTTATCTTGTAGTCACACCGTCAAGAAAGAATAAATTTAGTGCCATCAATCATTCATACTACCTGCGTATTTCGCCTTGTCAACTATCCCTAAGTTCTGCGGATTACGCGTAATGGTCAAGGTCATTGTTGTATCCAGCTTGCAACCGGATTCGATTGAAAAACGTGAATGTCTTCCAAATGCGTGTCCCGCAGCAACAGAGGCACACCTCGTTCCAAAGTTGTCCAATGCTCTTTTTGTAACGGATGGCTGCACATCGTTTGTTGTGGCCACAGCGCAGAACTGTACCATGAGCTTCAGCAGTGTACCTCCCCGGTTATCAGCTTTCAGTGTGACACGTGCCGAACTGCAGGGAGCAGTAACCACCCATCTCCCGACTCTCCCTCTGCGTTCCTGCTCAGCTGAAGCTGGGGTCGCCAAAGGTGACGAACTTAAGCCTCACTATCCAACTCTCTCAGATGCAGACACCTCGCGACGGCGGAGTAGACACATTTCCGACTCTGCTGCAACAGCACCAAAGACTGAAGGACGGGTCAGCGTTTCACAGCCAAAGACGTATACGACTGTTGCGAGAAATGGCGTGCCAACAATTTCGGTCACTCCAAACGCAGCTGGGCGCAAAACGACCGCTAAGACGCAGAAGGCTAAAACGGCACCGAAGTCTATTTCATCCGAGTTACCATTGGTTTTGAACAGAATGACGGAGCTGGAAGATCTCATCAAGGCTAACGCCAGCACACCGGAACCAGCTATGCCTGCTGGAAACGAGTCTCTCTCTCTCTCCCGTGAACGGTGTCTACTCATTGTAAATGCTCCAGAGTCTAATAGGGAGACACCAGCCAAAAGAATACAGGACGACCAAGTATTCCTAAAGCACATAGTCTCTCTTCTGTTCGAAAGTGGGGAGAAAGAAATAAATTTTGTCTCCGCATTTCGACTTGGAAGAAAGTGAGAAGACCTCACCAACTCCCGTCCTCTCTAAGTTGTCTGTCAGGATGAAGTAGTGCCGCCGTATCCTCAGACGGACCTCACGTCTCAAGGGAGAAAAATTTTATATTCTTAGAGATATCTTCCCAGAAGATCGAACTGAAACGAGGAACGCAGTTGAAGAATTACGAACCCGTAGAGCATTTGGTGAGATCAACTTGCATATAGCGGATTTTTAGATAGTGCAGAAAGTCCAGAGATCCCGTTGGAAGCCACTTTTTGTCTTCCCCGGGACTAAAATACAAGGACGAAGAATGGACTACAGGTGATGTTTGCAAATGTTCGCAGCCTCCGTAACAATTTGGACGAGGTACACGCCCTTACTTCAAAGCTACTTTCGGACCTACTGGCCTCCACTGAGTCTTAGCTCATTTCAGATATCGCTGACTCTGAGATCTACATCCCAGGATACCAACTTTTCCGTGCTGACCACTCTGGAACAAGGGCTGGTGGCTGCGTAGTACTCTAGTGGAAAGCGGATCTTAAAGTTCGTCTCGTAGAACCTATCCGCGACGCTGATGGTGGTACAGAGCTGCTCTGGTGCAGGATCAATGATGGTATAAAATCTCTCATGGTTGGCTTTGTCTACAAAGGCCCTTACGGTCCTGGCGCCTCTGTGCTAGACTTTCTCAAATCGCATGGAACCCGCAGAGATTGTCTTACTGTGGGTAACTTCAATGTCCCGGATGTTAATTGGGACCTACTACACTGCCGCCTTCCACCTGAGTCCTTTGACGCCAGCCTCCTTGAAACTGTTCTCAAAACGAATCGCTGCTAGCATATAACATCGCCCAATCGGCTTCTACCCGACCAGATTCCGCAAATTCTTGATCTTATGCTCACTCTGGCTCTGTCTGATGTCTCGGATTCGATCCTTCTACAACCCATTGGTAAAAGCGACCATTGTACGATCTCCTTCTTATGGACTAAACGTCTAGTTATTCGAGCCCGGAGCGCACACCGTCGAAACTTCTGGCGGACCGACGCATCCAAGTTAAGGGCGGCAGCGAGTACGCTGGACTGAAATGTTCCACACTTGGAACTCGATGCTGCTTGGAACGATCTATTCTAAAAGTCCAAGCTACTCATTGATGTGGTCGTCTCATTCCACACTACCAGGCCTCTCTCTAAGGGTCCCCCTGGATCGACCGAGAACTCAGAGTCAACGTGAAACAAGGACGAAAACTTTGAGGACAAATTCAAACTTCCCCGCTTAGACTCAGACTACTCCAAATACAAGGCCGTCAGGAACCTCTGCTCTCCGCAGAAACGTGAAGAGACAACGATACGAGCATAGCCTGGCCGAACAATCCCTTACTAGCCCAAAGAAATTATTCTCATACCTTAACATATCTTCCAAGGCCGGCTGTGGAATTCCGGCATTGTCTACGAACGAGCCAAGTAAGAGGACGCCAAAACTGACCTCTTGACTTTACAGTTCTCCTCAGTATACACGAAGGGAGACACTGGTAGACAGCCATGTACTTGCACATACAGTAACCGCTGGGACATATCGATATAGATGCAGGTGCTACCTTGAAGTTAATACTAGAACTGAACTCAGGTTCCTCACCAGGCTCAGACGGGCTACACCCCCATTTTTTCAAGATAATAGCAGAATTCATTGCCGCTCCACTTTGTCAAATTTTCAGCTCTTTTTTAAAGCTGGTCGACTACCTGTCGACTGGAAGACGGGGGTAGTTATGCCGGAATACAAGGGTGGAAACCGCCAAGACGCTGCGAACTATCGTCCGATTTGTTTGATCATGGAAAAACTCATTAAATGTGCCATCCACCGACACTGCGAAGATTTCACCATCACTTCGTCTACTAAGCATGGCTTCCGAAAGGGACGTTGCTGCAACACTAACGTGCTGGTCGCAAGAGAGAAGTGGGCTGTCACTGGACGCTGGAAAACGTTTAGATGTAGTCGTTATCGACTTCAGCAAAGCTTTGATAGAGTCCCTCATCAGGAACTACTCTCTAAGATCTGCGGAATTGGCATAACAGGGAACGTCCTGCTATGGAGCAGTGACTTCTTGCAAGGCCGGAGCACGCAAATCAAGGTAAACGATATCCTCTCATTTCTAGTGCTTATGCCCAGTGGGGCACCACAAGGCTCCGTCCTCGGATCGGCACTGCTCAAGATCTATGTAAATGCCTACCAAATATACTACAAACGGCTGTCTGCTCTATGCAGACGACCTCGAGCTATGGTCGGACGTGTCCAGCCTCGAAGATACCTACCGAGTATAAGAAACGCTTGAGCTACTGCGCGCCTGGTCCATTAAATGGGATGTGCCGGTCAACAATGGTAAGTGCTCTGTCCTTCTCATCGGTGCTGCTGAACCACTGGGGATTTATCACCTTAAAGGGTACTTCCTCAAGATTGCCACACATGAAAAGAACATGGGGACAATAGCATCCTCTGATCACAACACTACCCGTGACAAATTAAAGAAAACTGCTGTGGCCAAAAGATGTTAGGCGTCATAAGGGGATCATTCCCTAAAATAACGTTGCAGATATTTAGACTTCACTTCCCACATCCGTCCAATCCTTGAATTCGGATTTCCGGCCATAGCCCCATTATCGTATCATGAAAGGGATAAGACCGAAATACCATCGAAGAGCCTCGACATTTTTTTTGGGGTTACGCGGACTCCCCTATCCCGCCAAGCTACAGAGGATGAACCTTTTTCCCTTAGACTATCGCCGACGTCGCGGAGACCTCGTCCAGTTTTTAATACCCTACCGTTCAATGTGGAAAAATGTCACGTTGTTCAATTGCGTGTATAGGCTTGGGTCACATATATTGCAAACAAGTTCCCAAGAATGCGACCTTGGTGTGCTCATTCAAAGTGACCTTAACTATTCAAAACAGTCAGAGGGAGCTACGAAGAGAGCCAACCAGCACATCGGCTTGCTGCAGAGACCATTCGGAAGATTCGATCCATCCATCTTCCCCAAGCTGCACAATTCTTACGTGCGCCCTCACGTCGAATACGCTATCCCAGCTTGCCAATCTTGGCTGAAGCGCGACTTAGAAATACTAAAGAAACCCCAACACAGGGCCACAAAGAACGTCAAGGGCGTACGAAATCTGTCCTACCATCAAAGGCTGAAGTTACTGGGAGTTTTCAGTGGTCGCTACCGAAGTCTGCTCGGCGACCTCATATTAGTCTACCAAATATTGAGTGACCCTAATCACATATGCCGTCACTTGCTGAAACTCAGCCATGATACCAATCTCAGAGGTAAGCCTCTGTCTGCACAGTTTAGCCGCCTGGAATGCCGGCGGAATTATTTTTCTCTTCTGATTTGCCAACCCTGAAACTCTCTCTCAAACTTTGTTGTTTCCTCCCCACCTTGAATATTTTCAAAAAGCGATTGGATCTTGCTCTTGGCCCCATCACTTCGTTTCCTAAACTGTGTAACTGTGGACTATATTAATTATCCCTCCAAACCGGATTAAAGTGTTACGTAAACTTGAGGATACGGGACAAAAGTGGTTATTCTCGTTTTAACTTCTTACTTTTGTGACAGAGTATGACAAATATTACTGTCCCCATTTGTCTCATCGTCCCCCTTCTACCCCCACTTACTCTACTAGTATTCAGTAGCGTATCTGCTAGATAAACACTCAAACGGACAAATCACCTATCGTTTGCTAATTGCGTTTTACCCCCACCATCCTGCAGGACTTGTCAAGCAACTGCTTTTTTACCCGACATAACTCATTGTTCATTGTTCATAGACTGGAACCGACTGCCGGATCGGATTGTCAATACGCAATCAGAAGCGAGCTTCAAACGCTTGCTAGACACCTACCTACGGGGTAATCCAGAACCCTGTAGGACGGGTACTACATCATAAGCTATGCCACAGTCCTTACAATCCTTGGAAGAACGGGAAGTGAAGTTGACACGAGACCTCGCTTCTGCTCTCTATCGCTCAATGAGTTCAATGAACAATGATTTATCACGGGTAATAAAGCATGTGCTTGACAAGTCACGTATGATGGTTGGGTGAAAATTAAAATTGAAATGATCAACGACAAAGTAAATCGTCATTTTAATCGCCTACCGATTTAAATACACTGCTTCGTAACGATAGTGTGAAATCAGAATGGGATAAGCACATACAATGTAGTATACAGAGATGTTATAGTTCAGTAAATGCGTGAGAAATAAAAAGGGATATGACAACCTTAACTCGTGTGTAGCTTCATTTGACCAATGTGACAAGTTAATCCAATTTAAGTACACACATGTTACTCACAAGGACACTTCTGTATGTATCCTCACAGCTACATTGCGGAAAGAACCGTTAAGCACATGGTTTGATTTGCGTTATTTCATCCTCCAAGTGGAATGGACTATATCAAGTAATACAAGTTGGAAAGCGTTTCATCCAGGCGTTTTTTGAACAGCATTAATGTAGGGGCAAGGATTACGTGAGCCGGAAGGGCATTCGAGGCACGGGACACACGGACGGAGAAAACGTTTCGATGACAATCAATTCGACTGTAGTGCGTAACCAGTTTGAGCTGATGGCCTCTCAGGTTGGTAGTTTGGCTCAGCTGCAACAGATTGCGGCATGGGTGAATTGGGTTCGTCAGTACTAACTAAACCATGATTAGTTCTCCTGATTGACGTCGATATTCACTAGTGTACAATCTCAGGGACTGCAGTCTGCGTTGGTAGGAGAGATGAAACAATCCTCTAACGAGGTTGGTTGCTCTACGTTGTGGAACTGCAAGTGTATTGATGTTATTTACTACCCTGATATAACTGTTTAAGAGAAAAAGAACAGAGGCAGCATATCTAAATATATTACATGGTAACAACTTACAAGGTCATACTTCAGAATTGCGCTCCTCAGCAAAGAAAAACTGTTGGTAGTACTCCGTAGAATACCTGTCTTTTAGATGTATTGCATCACCTCAAAACCCAACTCCACTTTGCGTTTACTTTGCCAAACACTATTTCAAATGAATATTCGACCAAGTAAACTGAAGCATTATTTGGAACATGTTCACAAATGAATACGAATCCAAAAAGCAGTTCAAGCCATTCCGCTCAGAAATTCGACTGTATCTAGTCGAAGAGCTGAGATGTCTAAAGACATAGAATGTGCCTTATTTACTTTAGTGCATTACGAAACATTTTCGTTCCAATTAGATGCATCTGCTTTACCTGATAACGAGGGTCTCCTCGTGGCATTTGTCTGATTCTGGCATGATTATGAATTGATGTAAGAATTTTTTCTAGGGGAAATTGCAACTCATACAAAGGGCCAGTCTATATTCGAGGGATTCAATGTCTAGCTGACTGAAAGCTTCATTCCAGTACAGAAGATAGTTATATGTACAAAAGATGATGCTTTCCCAATAGTCGGAAGATACAAGGGATTTATTGTCTATCTGCAAAATATTCTCCCTTCTGCTCATACAGTTCACTGTGTGATTCATCGGGAGCACCTAGTGCCTAAGAACTTAGGAGGGTGTCTAAACCATTCACTGGCAACTGTTATTTTGGTAGTCAACAATAGCAAATCGCACCCTCTTCAAGATCGTCTTTTCCAGCCGCTGTGTGAGAACAGTGAAAATTTTCAGGTTCTACTGTTGCATACGGAAATTAGATGGATCTCCAAGGGCAACTGTCTAGCCGTTTTGCTGCACTCTGCCACCATGATCAGATTCCTTTCTGTGACCGATTCTGAACGAAGACTGTTAACAGCTAGGCCATACGGGTTTTATCTGGCGGATGTAGTTGAAAAATTTATCTTAGTAAATAAAACCCTTCAAAGTAGATTGATTAATCTCATCTCGAGCAAAGAAGCCATCATCGCTTTTCTTAAAAGATGGAAGCTCAAAACATCGGACGTTGGGAATTTTCACAGTTCCCAAATCTCGCTACGATTAAAAAGGGGCTGAAGGATGAAGACTTGATTGTTTAAGCCAGTAAATAACAACAACTCCGAAAAGAAAAAGAAGATAGGTTTCATGACCTGATTAAGATGAAAATCTCGATCTGGATTTTAGATCCATTTAGTGTACTGTCTTGAAATGTTGGAGTTTCCATCCAGAAAAGTCTCGTAGAGATTCAAAGTAACACACTTGCAAGATCCAAATTCACGCAATAGAAAAAGGTTCTTCGGCTAAAGGCTGATGCCGCTACCAGATATCCCAGATTATGGGAAACGGCTGAAATATATTTTCTTGCTTTTCCATCCAAATTCAACAGAGTAGTTTCTTTAACGAAAAGTAGAAACAGATTGGACATCGCGGCAAGAGAGTTCTTCGACTTTCGCTGTAAAACGGACCCAGACATAAGAAAGTATGCTCAAGGACATCAGGCTTAAGGCTCGCATAAATTTCTCGATACTCATATTGTTACGAAGTTACTACACCCCATAATTCATGGCACGCCTAAGAGTTAAAAGCCAACTATTAGTGAATTCAGTTTTAAATATTGGCGATAAGTTTTGTGTAATTACTGACAATTGCCTTTATGTTGCCGCTTAAAGAATTCTATCTTGATATTTTGCAAGTTAAATGGTGATGTATATATAGGAAAAGGCAGTGATACCAAGATCAGAAATTTAACCGTCATGAAAGGTATATCAACATGACCACTGGAAATCACAGATTTACGTCTGTTAGGCGTTGCGGACCGCTGTAACTGTTAAGCGTGGGTTGTCATGAGAAAAGGAGTTATGGGGGGCCACGACTGATTAAAGCTTGAGAATATTTGCTCTAACAGATGTGTTTTGGCTGAGTGTGTGACTGGGGTTTGCAGGGTCTGAAGCATCATTATGAGACCTCCCCCAAAACAATGATAACACTCACTGTACATGTTTGGAGTTTTCAGTTTGAAAGGTTATGGAAGGCGGAACAAACCCTTGGCGTTTTTCGTCGCCGTGCATAATGTAGAATCGAGTGAGGTGAGGTGGTGCTTCTGCTAGGGGTACCACGCTTGGATTGGCTATTCTGTGCGTGGCCTCACGTGTGCTGCAAGCATTTTCGAAGTTCCCGAACTCCCTACGAAGGAAGCTGAAGTGTTGGTTTGATTTCGTTGATGCCTTTTCATTCTGTCTCAAACAACAAAGGTCATTCTGAACGATCACACCGAGTTCGCGTTCATGAGAAGCCAGCTGTAGAATTGTTGCCTTTAGCCGGTAGTTGCGGGTACTCTGATGACGTATGCTCAGAACGCTGCAATGTTAGCGTTGCACTGCAATATCTATCTAGGTCATCTTGCAAAGCTGTGTGATCCTGCACTCTAGTGATAGCATGCCATATATTAGATCATCGGCAAATAGTAGGAAATATGATGATAGAACAGTCGCGAGGTCATTTATGAATATCAGGAACAGGTGGGGCCCCAGTACCTAGCCTTGAGGTACGACGCACTGAATTTCTATTGGTTCGGAGAGAGTGCTGCGAACCACCACATTCAGGTGACGTTGACCGAGTACATCGCCTATCAAGCCCAGCACGGGATCGTCGATGTCATACTTCTGAAAGTTGTGAAGTAGAACTTGATGGTCTAGACGGTCGCATGCCTTTGGAAAATACTGATGAGGTGCAAATACTCATACACCAGCATCCACAGATTCCGTTAAGCTTGCATGAGCGATCTAGCCGTCAGTAGTATAGTACCCATTCTGATGAAATTCGTGCTGTTCCGGAACGCGAATTTTGTTACTCTCCAGGTACCTGTGCGTGCCTCAAATATAATGGACTCCATGAACTCGGTGATCACTGGAAGTAGTGTTATCGGGCGCTAATTCGCTGGTTCTGCACGGCTACCACTTTTTGTAGATTGCATTGATGATCCCATGCTTTCACACCGGGAGGTCTTATATTTTGTTAAGACATCGTATTAAGCACGGTTCAGCTAAACACATAGAAGCACATTTCAAGGCCTTCGGGCGAATACCGTCCACACCCAGGGTGCTGCATTCGCGTGAGGACGTCAGCTGTTTCAGCACAGCTGTGATTGTAAAGGATATGTGGTTAAGCCCTGTTTGCAACTTGATCTGTGTAGACAGGACGTAACATGATTGTACACTATGGGAGGTATTGCAGAATTGTTGCCCAAGAAAGTTGGCTTACTCTCGTACAGTTTGCGCTAACCTGTATGCTATGTGCAAAACGGGAATTCCTCGCTTAACGTTGTGAAGTTAGTTTACCTGTCTGAACAGCACCTTGGATTTAGAGCAAACGTTTAGCACAAGGTTTTGTTGGTTCTTTACTTTATCCTCATTGACGTGTTTGACATAGAGGTTCCTTTGTGTGGTATATACATTCCAGGTTTCCTCACTCGGAGAGACTATGTACTCGAGCCACGCTGGGTCCGTCGACGACATGCATAGCAGGCTCCTGCTCCTCAAGAGCGAGTTCATCTGAGTATTAGGGGGATTTAGGTGGTTTTGGTTAAGTTTCTTCGCAGCTGGACGCAAGCAGACAGTCACAACAAATCCATGAAAATGCTATCCTGGATGTTCAGTGTCTGCCTGCCTGAGTATTGCTGCGACGGAACTTCACGAAAACAACTTCATCTTTTTTCAAGTGTTAAACTTTTTATGATGTGTCTGCCACGTGCCAGTTTAATCTGTTGACACAATACCCCAGGCCACCTCAGCGGACCAGTTTGTCTCACCAATGACGTAGACAGGTCATCATATTTGGTTATCACATGAGAACCCTCGGTACTTTCTTTATGAGACTGCGTCGCACATGTAGGGGAACATTAGTGTCGCGTGGTCCTTGCGGCACAAAGGAGTGCACGCGGTCACTACCTAGATCGAGGTAGTAACCGCGTGCACGTTCCTCGTTGGTAAAAACGAGGTCCAAGATGGCCGGTTTCTTTCCTGTCCTGAAACGCATTGCAATAGTGACATGGCCGTACACCAGCGAGCCGCGATTAGCTGTTACTCTTCCGCCTTGAACTGCTCACCGAGAGTGGCCGGGGGTTTAGGGCTGAGCAGATTGAAGTCCCCTACCAAGAGAACGTGATTATAAGATCGCGTCAATAGGCTCTTCAGTGCTGTGGCCAGAGAGTGGTCCATTTGTACAGTGGACATTGATAGCCGACATAAAATTGCCACTAAGCATGTATCGAGCTGCCGTAGGTGTAAGATGCAACATAACGAGTCTACGGTTTGGGTCGCCTACGCGGTCGGAATGGTAGTGGAGTACAGTGTGTGTCCGAAGTCATGTCCGTTTTTAGTCCGTGGTTCGGTGAATTAGGTACACGCCGACGGTCATTAACAAATAAGTTAATTAAGTTCTCGTCCTTTTCCCCTCGAACGCATGCGTGGTAGTGTACACGTCCGGAACACGGGGGCACGCCCCCTGGCTTGATCGATCCCATTGTGAATGGAGTCGATTCGGTTTCACAAAGAGAGCTTGAGCGAGCAAACGAGATGTCCGTTTGAGTCGAGGACGCAAGTGAACAATGTTGACCTGATATTCCAAAATGCTTGCTGCAAGCGTCAATCGGTTACCTCATTGTGATGCCACCTCAGGCCATTTCGACCGGTCTCACCACATCACTTAGAGGCGAAGTGCAGGCAACCGTTTAACCTCAAAGTCAACTTGTCAATAACGAAAGGAGTGTGTGCGTTCCGAGAATGCCACAACCGGTACTAAAGGGAACAATGTGCACTTCAAGTTCCATTTTCAAAAGAAATGATTTGACGCGTTTTCGTGATATACGGCGTTAAGAGGTTAAGCATCCATCGTACTAAATGCGCTGGTGTATAACGGTAGTGTGGAGTGGGTATATAATGTTAGAAAGCAAGACAAGTTTAGAAGCAGTTACGGTTGATATTCTTCGTGAGCGAAGAAAAATAAAACGCCGGCACTTGTGCTTAGGTAAGATACAAAATGCTTGCGTAAATACAGTCTGGGAGCATTCCACAATGTCCGTGTACTAAGTGAAGTGCTGGGAAATAACAGAAATATCCAACCGTTTTTTGGCGATATCCAGAAGGGTAGGAACACTAAGGCGAAAAAGTCTATGATGCTCTGAGGCTGGTGGTGGCTAGATCCTGACAGATGGTCTACCAACTGCTGCTACTATTGTGTCATGGGCTTATGTCCTGGAAGCCTCCTCGTGGCGACCGCTGGGTGGGAGTTGGGTTTCGCCCTTCTCCCTGCTAAGATCAAGGACACCAATCCGCATGAGTCAGTGAACTGACCATGTGCTAGACCCGCTGCTTTTGGGTGTACATTTAATCGAATGCTTTGACTGAGGACCCGAGTCGTTCTCCCGTCAGCATTCGGCGTCCTGCCAGTGCCCTAGTCTATCCTCTTCGGAGATTAGCGAGTGGTCGATGGCACACTTCCCGTAAAACCTAGCCATGGGAGACAACAGGTCTACGGGTTATAAGCTCACAGCTCGATTGGCGTAGAGCACGAGCGCCACGCATTGTCTCTGACGGTGGGAGGGCACGTCCGGGTGTTCAATGGTTTGCTACTGCCCGCCTCAAGCCAAGCAACTCCTGGTCAAATTGGTGCAAACCCGATAAAACTCACTAGCGTCTGGCCGTGATCGCAGGAGCGTATCCTACTACGGTCGCAAAACATATGAATCGTTCCAGCACCTCAAAGGTGGCATGTGTCGGACCTCAGGCAGATCCCAATCTGGGTCTGCAATCACAACCCGGAGCTGGATGTGCTCCCCATTGTCTTGTGGATCAGACTATTGAGTCAATGGATCCGAATGGAGTCACTCAAGCCAACCGCTACCACAACGCGTGCGATTGCACACCAATACAATCGCATGCCTGCGCGCAAAGCACTCAGGGATCTTTTCCAGTTAAGCCCCGCCACTAATACAAAAAGGGCACACCTGACAAGTTGAGCCCCGCCACTGTTTGCCAGCTCCAGTGTACGTAATGTATGTGAACGTGCCTCATAAAAACACTCCTTATTCCCTTCTAAGGTCATTTTTGTCCAAAAAGTTTCTACGTTCGCAAGTAAAACCTGACATGAACTTCCTGACGCTTTCGGCGGTCGTTCATGACAAGGAAACAGCAATACGTTTTTTGCAAAGCCATGGAGTGATTCATCATCAACGTTTTTATGCAGGCGAGGACACCAAATGACACATTCAACTGTTTCTGACAGGTGGAGGGGTGATGCCCGACATTGTCGGCAAGAAATCGGTCTTCGAAAGGGAACTTGGCTGGAGCGGTCTAGGATGGATTTCAGGACAATAATCCTATTCATTTATTGCTGGTCCAAAAATCTGACAACAATCAAATTCTGTTCAGAGGAGTTATCTATTGGCCACGCGACCGCTGTCGACTGGAGGAACTTTCTGCGTGAAATTTGCGCCTGGCAGCTTTTGCAGACTCCAACGATTGTCGGCGGCCCAGGTCTACATGTAGAGATCGATGAAACCCTAATATCACGTCGTAAAAACCATGCAGAGCGAGTCCTTCGCCAGCAGTGGATTTTTGGAGGGATTTGCCGGGAGACTAAAGAAGTGTTCTTGTATGTAGTGCCAGATCGAACTGCGGCCACTCTGTTGGACACAATCCAGGCCTGCATCGCTCCCGGCTCAATCATCATTTCCGATATGTGGGCATCATACCAATGCCTTGAATCGATGATTGGCATGAGTTATACTCATCAAACGGGTAATCATACAGAAAACTTTGTGGATCCAACGACTGGAGCTCACACACAAACCATCAAATCTCTCTGGCACATTTACAAGATGCAGAATAAGCGCCAATGCGGTACACACCGATCTTTAGTGGACAGCTACCTGTGTGAGTTCGTTTGGAGGCAAAGACACCGAAAAATGGACCTATCATGCAAATTATTAATGACTCGTCTCAATTTCACCCTCTTCAATAGGGAGTAAAAGTTCAAGCTAAATATCATCCCTTTTCATAATCTTTTTTGGGTGGCGGGGCTTAAATGGAAAAGATCCGCACTCAGCATCGGGTGCTGGAAAGTGCGCAGACTGCTGGACAGAAACTAGAGTGAGCGACCCGAGCGACGAATTGTACTAGTCGCGATGGAACTGGCACGCTACAACATCAATATTGCGGCGTTCAGTGAAAGTCGGCTCGCTGAGCAAGGTAAGTTGCATGAAGCAAGTGCTGGCTGCACATTCTACTGGGTGGGCAACGCCACCTCAGCACCACGTGGTCATGGGGTCGGATTTGTAATATCCGACAGCCTCCATGGCTAGCTGGTGGGTGAACCAACAGGCATCTGCACGAGAATGATGATTGCTCCTCCACGAATCTGATGAGGTAAGATTGCCACTTTTATAAGCACGTACTGCCGACCATGTGTTATCCTGATGACACGCGTGATCAATTCTACACTCAGCTAGCCTCCGTGATAAGGTCTGTGCAAAGAAGCGACCGACTATTTCTGCTGGGTCATTTCAATACGCGCGTTAGACGTGATACATCGGTGTGGACAGATGTTATCGGTTCGCATGGCATTGGTTCAGTGAATGTGAACGGTGACAGGCTGCTCTCACTGTGTGCCACTCACGGCCTGGCGATCACGAACACTCGGGTTGCACTGAGTGCGAGTAATATAGCAATATAAACACACCCACGGAGTGGGCACACTCACCTGCTCGACTATGTCATCGTACGTCAGCGTGATATGCGTAAAGTGCGCACGACACGTGTACTGTGTGGAACTGAGTGTGGCACTGATCACAAATTGGTGCGGACCAAACAGTGCATATATTTTCATAAATCTATGTATTGCACTCCTGCTGTGAATCGGCGTAAATTTAACATTCTCTCCCTCGGTACTGTAGCGAAACGTACAGAGCTGGAGAAGGCGATGGCTGCACGCCTGTGTAATGTGGACTGCATAGCCACAGTGGGCGACCTGTGGCACCACATTCGCAGCCAGGTGAGAGCTGCTGCCAAAGAAACCCACGGACGCGCAAACTGCAAGCGGCCTGAATGATTTGATGAGAACATTGCGATGATTAGCGTATTAATATCAGAGAATAATGCCACATTTGCTGCACATGCGGCAGACCCTAGCGATTTGGAGATGAAGAAAAAGTGTAGTAGCATTTGACTGCGACTGACCCGCGAGCTCCGTCGCATTAAAAATGCATGGAGGACGGAGAAGGCGAAGCAGATGAAATGCTACGCCGAACGCCGCCAACACAAGGAGTTCTTTGACTCCTTGAAGGCGGTGTATGGACCGAGATTGGAGCCGCTGAGGACACTGATCGATGGTAGATCAGGCGCTCCCTGCACACAGACTGCAGGCATAATGCAGATCTGGCGGAAACACTTTGAATGTCTTTTGGAGAACCGTTCAGAGATCGACTGCCCTACCTTGAACGGTCTGAAGCAGCACAATGTGAAGGCGAGTCTGGCGGACACGCCGACACTGGATGAGACACAGAGATCACTTGCACAGCTCTGAAACGACAGGTTCGCCCGCGCCAACGGGATCCCGCCTGAATTATTGAAACAGCGAACCGGCGTTCGTGAATGCGCTGCACCACTCGGTGCAGCGTGTATGGATTGAGGAGGAGGTGCCTCCTGAGCTCAAGGATGCCCTTGTGCTACCACTGTGCAGAGGTAAAGTGAGCAAGCAATGTTGCACGAATTATCGTGGCATCAACTTGCTGAGTTGTGTGAGCAAGGTGATTGCCCGAATCCTGCTCAACCGCTTCGTCAGTCAGGTTGTGGAACCGAACGTGGTGGAACAGCGGTGTGGATTCCGTTCGGGTCGCAGCACTCTAGATATGGTGGCTCGTCAGTTGCAGGAGAAGTGCAGAGACCGACACCAGCCGTTGTACTCACTTTTTGTTGATTTCACCAAGTCATTTGATGCCGTGAACCGCGAGGTATTGTGGTTGGTATTGAGTAACTTTGGTTGTCCGAGCAAGTTTGTAAGTTTACTTGAATGTCTGCACAGTGGTATGCGAGCGAGTGTGCAGCAGAGTGGAGAGACCTCGGATGACTTTGCAGTTGTTACTGATGTGAAGCAAGGCTCTATCTTAGTTCCTGCCCTGTTTAATACATATCTTCGTGCAATTATGTCTTGTGCTTTTGATGCGGTTTGTATTTACGGTGTTCGTATGGAGCACCGTATTGATGGTGGGTTGCTGAACATCCGTCGTTTCGGTGCGAGAACTCTAGTCTGTGAGACAACTATCCGTATGTTGCTGTTTACTGACAACTGTGCGTTGTTAGCACACAGCGCGGATGAGTTGCAGCATATGACTAGTGCACTGGCTTCGACAGCAGCCAAATTCGGGCTCACCATCAACACAAGCAAAACTGACTGTCTGTTTCAGCCTTCACCGGAGGGGCCATCTGCAATATTACCGCGAATCAGCATTGGTGCTGAAGTATTGGAAACCACCTCCCGCTTCTGCCACTTTGGGTGTGTGTTGTCGACTGACCAGCAGATACACAGTGAGATTCGTTTCCGCGTGTCGGAGGCAGCGACGGCATTCGGGAAGCTAGAGTACCGAGTGTGGAGCAACCATCAACTTACCATTGACAAGAAGCTGATGGTATACAAATCTATGGTGCTTTCCGTTCTTCTAAATGGCAGTGAAACGTGGACGATGTACCGGCGGGATGTGCGATATCTCGAGGGGTTCCATCAGCAGTGTTTGCGACAGATTTTGCGCATCGGCTGGGGCGACGGCATTGAAGACACTTAAGTGTTATGCTATAATGGAATGTAGGTAGTTGTGCTCATAAATTTACTGAGACAGCTGAGGTTGCTCGGTCATGTGTGGCGTATGGATTCGACGCGGATATCGAAGCAGCTATTATGTGGCCAGCTGAGTACTGGGAAGCGGCGTGTGAGGAAACCAAGGTAATGTTAGCAGGACAGGATCAAAGTGAGCCTCTCACGTTCTAACCTTGGTTGCAGGTCATGGGAATCGAAGGCGGCTGATCTGCGTGAATGGCGCGATCTAATCACGAAGGCAGTTGCTGAAGTGCGGGAGAAAGCCCTCATGCATGCAGAGAAGAAGCGGCAGTTGCGGAAGCGACAAGCACCAATGGGTTGTTCTCCATCGACATCGGGCGCATGGTGCTGTATCACATGCGGCCGCGAATGCCTGAGTCAGACAGGCCTAGTGAACCAAGAGGGAGGCCACTCGTGCCCAACTCCGAAAAGACGACGAGTCCTGCTGAGAACCCAGGCAGAACCGGCGCAGCGTTTTTAGGGAGGCTGCATTCCATTTAATAATCGCTTGATTGCGTACTGTGTCTCTTTATTACAGGTGGGGGGTTGCTATGTTTTCTCATTAATGTCTACGGGAACTATCTTCTATTATGTTGCACACGTCGCTCAAGTTAATGATAGTTAACTTTGATAACATTTTCGCGTTTGGAGCATTGCTAAAAAAATATATTCTTCGATCCCTTGAACTTACGGCGGATTTTTGGCAGCTAACTTATTTCGTATGCTCATTTATTGAGGAGTTATGCCATTGTATCTATATGCATTATAAGATTAATTTTAATCTATTTCGTCTTTTCAAGTGAATGGTTATTGATTGATATCCCCGGTGTGGCTGCGCTTGATGTGCATGTTGACAAGGCGCCTACCTGTCTATTACCCACTGCCTCGTCCATACTGGCTCCAGGAGACAGTTGGTCGTTGCTGGAGGGGACGGGCTGCACATTCCTTGTGGTCGTACAAGGCTCCAAGAGTGGCTCCATACACTCAGTGTGGAGCGGACTACCGTCCGGCCACCACCTTGTGTGCGCTTGATTCCCAATCCAGCGTCCTTGTGTTTGCTTGTGACGGAGTGTGGACCGGCTCCGCTGATGAAACATGGCTCCCATCCACATGCTTCCCGGTCTTATTCCTTCGGGTTTTCACTGTATATGGGGTGTGTGGATGGAGCTGTGGATGGTGCAGCATAGGCCACCCACGGTCCCTCCATAGGCGCAGGCGTCCTGTGGCTAGAAACAGTGACAGGCAAATCCGAAACTGGATGCCACCACCCATGAACACTGAACTGTTTTGCGAACTAGTTTTGATGAGCTACAGTGTGAGGCTTACAATCGGTAGCGAAAGCAAGCCGATCGACAAGCACTGGAGATTGGTTAATTGATGCCTTTGAAGACCTGTTAACTACGATTACTGTGCTGCCCACAGGGCTTGCCAGTGGGCATAGTCAGAGGGGTTAGAATGCGGCTCCGCAACCGAAGTTGAAGCCGGATCTCCTAAGCCTCTACTTCTGTCCAACAGCTAGTTCTAGCCTCATTGCTATAGGCTCACGCCGGTCCAGACAAACAGAGTATATCAACGAAACAGCTTACGAGGTGTACTGATCCCATACTCAAGTCATCGTGGCATGGAAATCGAAATCCCCGGATCTTTGCAGTGACGATGCGGTATTAAAACGGTAGCCCAGTTATGAACGTGAGAAGGCGGTAGAAGGCCGATAGTTGACTCTTGCATTGTAATTTGATGAAAGGTAAATCCACAACGGCACAAAGAGGAGCTGGTAATTATTACGAATACCTGTAGCTCGCAGTATGGAGCAGGGTGCCGAAATATCTTCCGAACTAAGCGTTGTAGCTGCATAAGTTTTGATACTAGGGTGGGTAACAGCTGCATTACAACTTCCGGGTCACACAATTGACATTGCTTGTGCCCTATTCTTATTGCAATAATAGTGCAAGAGTTGACCTTCATGTCCTTAAATGACAAATTGTGCTGGCTGCGCCGGTGGTGAGTTGATTGAGCAAGCATTAGGTGGTCTTCATTGAGTGGGTGCGTTGTGATACACCATTCTCTATTCCCTTTGAAGTGAACCTTGATCATTTCGGCTATTTGCACAGTATCTGAAGCAGATAGATGTTAGACGTTGCCCGCCGGCGACACTGCATCTAGCTTCTGGTTTCGCTCCCGGTTGCACTTATTAGTTAGAGACATCAGCCAACTAATCCGACATAGGAAGTACAGACTGTAAGTCGAAGCCGATACTGTTCATCCGCCGATATACGAGCATTACACTTGACTCAATTTGGGAGTATCTTTCAGAACGAGTGCTCGCTTTGGTTGTTTTGTTGACCCGAGGTAAACTCTGGCATGGTCCGTAGCGCATTGTAAACAGCTGGTTGCTATAAGTATTCGGATGGGGAAGTCACGGACACAGCCATGAGTAGCCAGTAATTAACTGGAGATAACCATTATTTTGAATAACAGTAGTTCAAAGTGCGGATGAGGAACATGAGTAGTTTGGCTACAAACCTTTAAATGAATAATTGACAATGATTTATAATGGGTGAAATGTGAGTGTATGACAAAGCAAGTAGGAGGACCGGCGTGAGGCTTATAAAGCTAAAGGAAAAGAAGAGCTTGAAAAGGGGGAGAATTCGGGTCTAAAGTGACCCGCCTAGTTATTAGCATGAACACATGCTGGCCTCCTCATTGCTATGTAACGGAGAAGGCTGCTGAGCACACTGTTTGTTGCGGATTGTTTCATCTTCCGATTATGTGCGGACCATATCTCGTAAAGCAAATGAGATAATGTGTCGTTGAGGCATCTTTGGAATATGGTTATTGTGGGAGCAAAAGTGACGCGCGTTGGGAGAGCGTTACTTGTCCGCGATATTCCATGAGAGAAAGCATATTTGCAGTAACCAAGTAGACTTTATTGTGTGGTCAGTTTGAGCTGGTGTCCTCTCGGGTTAGTACTGTGACTGCGTTGCAACGGATCGCAAAAGACGCGATTGTAATTCACCAGGGATATGTTCTCCTAACCGAATCCGATATTCATCGCAGTACGAGCAGAAAGTTTGCAGTCTTAGTTGGTAGGTGAGGTGAAACAATCCCCTAATGATATTTGTCATTCTATATCGTAGAGTTCCAAATACATCACCGGGGTAGATAACATCATCAGTGCATCCTCCTGGAAATTACGACCAATTTGCCCAGCTCTTAGAACAGTCCAACACTCAAACACAGTGAGAATTTCCCTTTTACAACTCTGCATGGGATATATGCTATAGCGCCCAGAACATCCGACGGGAGGACGTGAAAGGTGGGATATCAGCATTATCACAAGCGGATGGAATATACAATAGTAATAGGTCCTGAATGCAGGAAGCGACGAGCTAGTACTTTAACTAGGTACAGTGACTGTCTGATGGAGATTAGATGAGATGGATACCCTAGAAATTGGTCAAAATCCCTTCCACCAACATGTACTTGGCCCAACCGTCGTGATCTATACAGATCATAAATCTTTTTCCCTCCTTGGCCATGAGAGGGGATTCAACAGATAGCTTCTCTCAGAATGGTTCTTTGCTTCCTAATTCTATCTACACATACATACAAAATTCAGTAGATTCTCGGGTGACAGAATACCATTGCTAATGTCATTATTCGATTTTCTATACAATGGTACCATCGAAGGAGTTTAATGCACAAGAGCTCGTAAGCTTGGTACAGCGTCGCAATGATTCCCCAGTCACATCGACAGACCTAGGTCAGGAAACGGATAGTGACACTGTGTTATCGCTGGTGAAGCGCTACGCTCAAGTCGGGTGGCCACATACACATCCGAAGAACTCATGTCTATCCGTAATGGGACGTCTGAGCTCAGCCTCCAGACCCGACGATTGTCGTGGTGGGCACAATTTCGGTCACGTATCCACAATGAAATGCATGTTGATCACCCAGAAGTTGACAAAATGAAGTCACTAGCTCACTTTTATGTGGTGGCCCGAATTGGACGATGACATTGTAGCGAAGGTTGAAAGTTGCAGACTGTCAAGAGAACCGAAACGCCGCTCCCCATACGCCAATGCAGCCATGGAAGTGGAAAGCAATATCCTGGAAACGCGTCCAAGTAGACTGTTTTGGTCATTTCGTGGGTCAGATGAATACATTGATCGCTGACGCCCATACTAAATAAAGAAATACATAAATAACTAAATTTTTCTTCTCGAAAAGGAAGGCTCCACTTTTGGGCATGGTCAGCATAATGTATGCTGTAGATGGTGTTTTGTTAATCATGTCCGAATCTAGGGGTGGCTGTGCTCTGGTGCTGACGTATCCCGACACGCTGAATTGTTAACTATCCACTGGTGCAAATTACTTTGCAGGCAGGGGTGAGATGCGGCACAGAGGCGACATGTGTGTCTAGGCTCGCCGATCACACCAAGGGCACCGAACCGTTCGGCTGTGGGAAGTGAACGTTAGCAAACACCACACCCGCAATTGACCTGTCGTGCGTCGATCGCAGGCCAAGACCAACGGAACGCATGCTGTTCGACGGTGAGAACTGAACGTTAGCCAAACACCACCGATGTAGTGCTGTTAAACAACAAACTACCGGACACACTACTGGAAAAGAAAAAGGGCCCAATGCTTTTTCGACCAGTCAACCCAGCCCAGGCCATGAGCTTCGCGTAATGCTGTACACCCAACGGATGATGGTTGGTCTGTCTCCACAGGCCCCCCCAACTGAAGCAGAGATCCGAGATACAATCTAATCTTTGAAACCCCACAAGGCTCCTGCTTCCGGCAATCTACCACCGGCTTTATTCAAAGATGGTGGGAGTATACTTGTCAGCGAAAGCTTGTCGCTGTTCATGAAAGTTTGGACTTAAGAGAAGGTTCCGAAATCAAGGGGAGAATCGGTCATTGTCTCGATTTAAAAGAAGGGCTACGGCGACGATCGCTGTAACTACCGCGGAATCTCGTTGATCTTTGTCGCATCCAAAATATTCGTATCGGTCCTATTTCACAGGCTTTCAACAACTAGAGAGGTTTTCCCGAGGAGAACATGCCGGATTTCGTCTAGGCCGCGGCTTCATCGACCAAATCTTCAGGCTCCACCAACATCTCGAACGCCGTCACATCCACCGGCGGCCAACTATCATAGTGCTCTTGGACTTCCTAGCGGCGTTTGGTTCAGTAGATAGATCTGCGTTGTGGAGCTGTTTACTGAAAAAGCTGTGCCCGGCAAGTTTGTAGCCATCCTGAGAGTGCTTTACAGTCACACTTCGGGCAAAGTCAGGGCTTACGGCACGCCCTCTTCTTCGTTTGCTGTGATCAGCGATGCTCGCCAAGGTTGCACTATTTCACGTTTCCTCTTCAGTTTTGCTATCGAAGATGCCTCTCAAAGAGCACTGAAAAGTGTCCATAACTGCGATGTTGAGCTCCTCCCTGGAAACAAAGTCCCGGACTTGGACTACGCCTATGATATGGCCTTGCTGGTTCACTACCCACAAATAGTCCAGAGCGCTTTGGACCACTTAGCGAAGGAGGCGTCTAAGTAGGGTTTAAGCTTCACTCAGGGAAAATGTAAAACACTTCTCCAGGACTGGCAGATACCTGAACCCACGATCACCACTGCTAGACGTACTGGAGCAAGTCCCTTGCTTTACTTATCTAGGGAATTGCTTCACGGCTCGTGGCGGTGTTGGAGATGAAGTCTCACAACTGATTGCAGAGGCCTGCCTTGCATTCATTACATTGAGACACCTATGGCGTCGTCGTGATGTCAGTCTCAAGCTCAAGGGCAGGGTGTACAATGCTTCTGTCCGTGCAGTACTCTTGTACGACAGTGATGCTTGGCCTATTCCCTCGGAAGACATGAAGCGGCTGTCAATCTTCGACAATCGCTGTCTCCGTAGGATTGCTCGGGTGTGGTGGCAACACCACGTAAGCAACGCAGAAGTGCGAGACCGAGTGCCTGGAGCGAGTAGTGCCAGTCTACAGGACGTTATTCTCCGATATCGATTGCTTTGGCCCGGGCATGTTTTGCCCATGCCAGCCCATCGCCTTCCACGTCGAGCGTTATTTGCACTCTCAGGGAGCAATTGGAAAAAGTGCCGCAGTGGACACTCAACGACGTGGAGAAGGAGCATGAAGAAGGCAATTTCAAGTTTGGCGGCAGTCGGACCACTCCGTCTTCCAGGTTGGGGACCACGAGATGCTGAATTTTAGTGGTTGGACACATTGGATGTCATGGGTCACAACAGACCTCAGTGGCGTCAATGTTGTTCTGCCATTTTATCCCCCCTTTAATGCACACAAAACTCACGAACCAAAAACAAAAATGCCAAATAGCGTGTGTGAAACCAAAAGAACGTTTTCCTTGTTTTATCGTATTCCGTGGTTCTATTTTCTCTCTTCTCCTTCTGCCATGGTTCTGATGACACAATGTCTGTTAATAGACTTTGGATATATATATATATATATATATATATATATATATATATGTTGCACACTTGAAGCGCTACACTGCCGTGGGTTAGTTGTTACCCAAATATGTTGCGTATCTTCTCCATGTAGAGGGACAATCGCCTCATCCGTGCACAAAATTGAATGCACGTTCAGACTGTTTAAAAACAAACTGGCGAATTCCAGGCGCTTCTGTGAATCGCATGCTTTCAACACTTGCACCTCCAGTGCACTGTACCGCCGGAATATTTTCCCTTCAATATCCGATGCACAGTTTACGTTGTCGTTTCGCAAGACTGTGCCATTTGCCGAATGATGAGATGGCTGTTACCGCATACCACGTGCGCAACCGCGCAAGCTGACACTTTATCCGTGACGGTGCGAGGCCGTACGGTTTGTTTGCTGTTGCAAACGCTGCCAGTTTCTGCAAAGTTCTTCACCACTCGACGCACACGCCTTTCGTCAATGGGCCGAGTAAAGCAGTGAATACTGTTTAGCGCCTTGAGATTTCTCCCGCATTGGACCCACACTCATCATACAGCTGCACAATGACCACGGACTGATGGACCGGCACATTGCGCGACTGCGGTCGTTGATACATCGACGAAACGGGTGTAAGCTCCTGCTCCATTGATAGCACAGCGGACCACTAACCACTTCGCAGAGAACCGTTTTGCTGGCTTTTTCACCTGCGTAAACGCCGACTACCGATTGATCGAAGCATGACAAGTTCAGTGGGGCTGTGGTGTCTTGCTAAAGTCTGGTTCTCACAGCCGAACGGCTAGGTGCCCTTGGTGTGCCCTGCGATGGTAGACACACTTGTTGAGCCTCTGTGCCACATCTCACCCCTGCCAGCAAAGTAATTTGCACCATTGGATAGTTAGCAACTCAGTGTGTCGGGATACGTCAGCACCTGGGCACAGCCGCTCCTAGCTTCGGACACGATTAATAAGCCACCCTGTACATAATCCCATACTGTGTAAGTCCAAGAGCAGGAGTAATCAGGTGCAGTCAGTTGTGTGGGCCTATATGGCCCAAAGAACGTGTGAAGTTTATCCTTGTGGGTAACGGGGCACACCCCCGCAGGCATAAGCAGAATTGCATAGGCAAACTGGTTCACAGAGCACGAGATGTAAAGATAAAAATGGAGTAGGCATTGGTGAGGAAATGGTCCGATGACTTTGTCAATACGATGCAAGTAAGTTGAGTGAAACATGAGGAAAAAGCTGTAAAATGTTTAAGGGTAGTGGCATGTCTCTGATCAAACATATACGTGTAGTTATATGGAAGCGGGTATATGCATAGAAGTGGTGAAGTGAGGTATCGGTCAACTTGCCAATTCGTGATAGGCGGCATTGACTTTATTAAGTGGCGAGTCACATCCGCTACGTCGCAGTGTTATTAAACTGGCATTTGTGGCTTTTGTAGGGAGAAGGCTTGCCAAACGAAAACCCACCACGTCCTGGAACACTGTCGACCGGTGGTATGACATTGGTAGGGCTGCCTTTTGACCGAATGTGCTCGCGGTTATTCGAAGTTATGTATCGCCAAGTTGTGTCTGTTGGCTGTGTGGTTGGCTTTTTCGGAGTCGACCGCGATTGATTGGAACTGGTGAAGTCAGACGATTCAGGTGAATTGTATTTTGTAAATTCGTTTTCCGAATTCCTTTGGTGTATCAGGATTGCGAGGTATGGAAGATTTCAGTGAGAAGGTTAACTCCGTGGCCAAGTGGGCGTCGCAGGTATGTCTTCGGGGTGTTCCATGTAGGTAGGAAAGAAGAACAAGACAATGGATTGAAGCCCACATTTTTGAATCAGCAACTTCAGCTAGCACCATAATTAAATTGCGCACAAAATTGGCAAGGTTTGGACTTCCCGAAACATTAGTGTCTGACAATGGGCCAGCATTTTCCAGTGCCCAGTTTTCTAACTTACTTAGTTCGAACGGCGTTAGACACATAACCACTGCAACTTATAATCCGTCTTCCAAAAGGCGAAATAGGGGGCGGTATAGATAGTAAAAAATCTACTAACAAAACAACCAAATGCTCCAATGCGTGTGTGCTTATATCGTTTCCTGTTTGCTTACCGGGACACCCCAAAGGAGACAAAAGGTAGAACCCCGGCAGGGTTAATGTTTGATCATCGCTTGCGTACACGATTAGATTTACTACGTGGGACTATTGAGTCACAAGTTCTTAAAGGACAACAAGGGGCGAAGGAAAACCTTGACAATTGCAGCAGAGACAGAACTGTTGTGACATTACTCCCTGAGGGCGGTTACAAAATCCAGGGATGTCTGCAGTCACCCGTGTGAGCACGCGCCACACCAAATGTGAAATAGATCAGAAATTGGCGGTAGTTAGCATTTACTGTTCTGTACGCAATTGCAGGGGATAAGAGATAAATTGACTGGTGGTGTGCATAATGCAGACAGGTTCAACACCTGGTCAATGTTGATCATCACGTGAGTCCGCACGCAAAGCGCGCATAAGTACACCGCCGCACACATAACATACTGGTACTTTAACAGAATAGCCGCTGAAATGCATCAACGGATAATCTAATCGCGAAATTCCGATCGCTTTAACGGGTTGAGTACGTTGTAGACATTCCACTGCGCTGGATATGTTTCCCCTCCTTACGTTATTGACAAGTTGACTTTGAGGTTAAACGGGGACCTGCACTGCGCCGTTAAGTGATGTAGAAAGTCCGGGCGAAATGGCCTGTGGTGGCATCACAATGAGGTAACCGATCGATCCTTGCAGCAAGCATTTTGGAGTATCAGGTCAACATTGTTCACTCTGGTTATCCGTGCTTCACCTGTACCCTCGCCTCAAACGGACATCTCGTTTGCTCGCTCAAGCTCTCTTTGTGAAACCGAATCGACTCCATTCACAATGGGCTCGATCAAGCCAGGGGGCGTGACCCCGTGTTCCGGACGTGTTCACTACCGCGCATGCGTTCGAGGGGAAAAGGACGAGAACTTAATTAACTTATATGTTAATGACCGTCGGTGTGTACCTAGTTCACCGAACCACGGACTAAAAACGGACATGACTTCTGACACACACTGTATTACACCGCCTCACTTAGTGGCTCGGTCGTTGCACCAGAGTGGCATACCAGGTAGTGCGTTCTTGGCTTCTGTGATCAGGCCGTTCGGCCATGTTTCGACTGCCATGATGGGGTCCCAAAACATTAAGGCTTGATGAGATCGAACCTTGACCAATTTGTTGAGGAGGCCTTGCGCGTTTGTAAACAAACAGTTGAGAGCTGAGGATGTTAAAAGCTCATCTGAACACATAAGCATTTCCAATGAATTTACCCTTGTCTTTGTGGGGCCGGTTGACAATGGTTTTTTGTACGTATTTCCAGTCTGTCCCTGGAACGGTTTCAGTCTCTTGCATAGAGTACCCACTAACTAATCCTTCCAGGTGAATTGCGGCTGAGTGCCTCCTCCACCTTCGGACGGATAAAGTGTTGCACCACACTCCGGTTCGGAATTCTAGACAACAGAGCTAGCGAAAAAACGTAGCTGGTTTTGTGTATCTTCAGCCACTGGTGACCTTCCTTCTACAGTCTTCGGATGGTAGTTCGGTGCGTAACTTGTGCCAAATTCCCAGCACCTTTACAACAATTTGTTTGCAGGGGAACATGACTGTCCTAATATTGGAACACTTCCTTTATAGTTGTGTACTATGGGCAACCTAGATGTGGACTTGACAATCACATGGAGAAGAGAGAGCTTCGCGGTTGTAGCGCCACTCTTCCAAAGCAAGAGTTTAGGCTTGCAACTCTTCGGAAGATTGGTGTTACGGGATATCATGGACATAGGTCGATCTTGCCTCCATTCTCCTGCGACGTTTTCCTGGGTTTTTCCGCTTTTGATGACGCTCACTACAAGGCACGCCAAGGAATACGCAAACCTAGCATGACGGATCACGGAGACGGTGAGCTGACAAGATGACGGTCTCCACTTCAGGAGTACTGAGTTATACGTGTTTTTGCTGTGTGCATTGTACACCAATACTCAATTTTTGATATATTGTGCAAACTGTGCAAAGTTGTTGGATGTTCTCTGGATAATTTCGGAGCTCTGATTGCTTGGCCCAACTGCCTTCGGTCTCCGCTCTCTTGGATTTATGCTACGGGAATCGGCCATCATGACCACCACACCGGTAGCCAAAAACAATGTATTTTGTGCTAATGAAACTTGTGCTAATGTAGTAAAAGTAGGGTTTTTAAATAAATTTCCAAGACCGATACCAGTCGAAGTGCCTCGAGATCTGTAGAATCGACATAAGAGATACAATACGCCGGATTCACTTTGGTTCTATCCGAAGTGTACGATGTTTCCACTAGTAAAATGCGTACTAGCGTTAACACAAAAGTACGAGAGCCTAGTCGTTGAGACTAAATATCGTTTGAAAGCAAAAAAAATTTCGCTCGAGGCGACAATTCCGTAACTTACACTTCATCCGTCTCACTCAGTTGCTGTCGCGAAACCAAGGAAAACGGCCAGACGTTCACACGAGCATGCAGTATTAGAAACCTTGGGAACCACGAACCCACGACCGATAGAAACATGCCTAGCCCCACCACCCACATCCGCTTATTCAATGTATCGACTGATGGAACATCGGTAACACCCACTCTTCCGATTGATCAACGAAATCCGAAACTATCTAAAGACCGCTCCATTTATGCAACCGTTGCTGCTCGGTGGAATCGAAGTGCGAACTCAGTAGCCTCACCCAGTACAGCCGCAAAACGGGCCAAGGAACAGGCGCAACCTGCAGAGACCTCATTGAAGCCTTCACTAACCGTGCTTCCCACATCACTGAAGACCAGGCGGAACAATGGGGTCTTGGCTCTTACGTGCACCAACGTTCCTGAGTCCGAAGAAAATTCCTTAAGAGGCAGACGGCTGGATACTTTAAAGCAATAGAATTTCCGTTGTGATAAAATCGAAGTTCAAGCCAGTCCGACTACTATAATGCACCTTAGTAGAGCTCCAATCTCGAATCGTTACAGGAGTCCCGGCTAATGCGAGTAACGTTGAGATCGACAGACGGTGTAGAGACGGAGATTTTGTTGGCATACCGCTTGCGGACTAAAAACAGTGGAATACACATATTTCCGGATGTTCCATAGAGCGAAAATCACGGGGACGAAAAGGATTCAAACTACCAGCACACGGAGAGTGACAAAAGAATTATTTTCTTTCACGACGTGCCCGAGCTACCGACAACCAAGAACGAAGAAGTCCACGTTCATGTCCTGGAAGAATGGCGTTGCATACGTGAAGCTCTCTGTGCTGGTGACGTTATACTCCAGTTGATTACACAGTTACTCTTGACACCAAACTACAGAGGCAGTGGCTCGAGGGTACTGAAACTAACTGTGCATTCATAACTGATGGCCGTGAACATACTCCATAGCTGGCATTTACTACGCAACACACTTCCTTCGGAACGACTACTGAAGACAGCAGTTAGACAGCCGCAGCCACTAGTTGTTCTCGCGAAACGACATCATCTGCGACTCAATATAACCACAACAGCGATTCAGAAACCTGTGCGCTAAGACCCGTGGCTATCAAGAAGGCTGCCGTTGGACCAAATACTGTAGGTGCTAGTGAGACCAAAAACAAATAGTATTCCTTCATGATTTGATAATTCACCCAAGAAAAGATTAGATCGGCCTCTCATCGGTCGACACAAATCCATAGCATTCATGTGTTCCTAGTCAACAGCTTTTGACATCCAAGAAGCTTTCCTGTATGTACACCAAATCTTAGGGTTTACTGTGTAAACTTTCCGAGATGCGGCTGCGTTAAGTATCGAAAGCTTGCGACCTCATCGCTATAACGGAGATATGGTCACTCCCTGAATTAAGTGACATGGAGATCGCAATGCCAGCCATGTCCATTGTTCGGTACGAACGACCCAGCAAAGGTGAAGGGGTGGCTCTCTACTTCCGCAACAATCTCTAATGGGAGCTCATAGAGGATCCAGTTAGCAGGGAACAAGAGTCTCTTCGGTGCCGTCTACGTTTAACGACAATTGCTTAGTAAACATCATTTACCGCCCTTATTCCTCCAAGACCGAGTTGGACTTATATCAGGCATCTTATATCAGGCAACTTACAGTCACATTCTCTTTACTGGCGATTTCAAAATTCACGCTCTGGAACCTTAAGCAGCTCCTGGACAACAGCCTAAGGTCGATCTACAAGAGTTTGTCTCCATTTATTCGCTGTATGGTTACAGCAACACAAAAGTAAGCCTTCGATACTAGATCGGTTATTCACCAAGGAAGAACTAATGGTCGAGGGGGTGATCGTCGACGTCCCCTTGGGCCGCAGCGATCATGTACTCCTACTCTTTGAATACATTTGCTACGCAGAACATGCCGTGTAAATTGTCGACGCAAATCAAACGATTATACGCGACGATCTACTAGCTCGACTAGGTGAGACAGCGAACTGCATCATTCTGGTAGACGTGGCATCAGCCAGTGTATGGTAACATTTCGTCAGGCACTTTAACTCTCTAATTTCTGAGGCGTCAGAGACTAAGACCTTTCGCCCGAGAAACGTGGTCTCGTTTCTGCGAAGAAGGACACGCAAGTGTATAGCGGTGCGCAGCTCAGCGTGGAATATCTAGAAACTCTCCCCGAGAGCCGAGAACTTGATGGCCTGTACGACCCAACGTAACCACTGCACTCAGCTTGTCTGCGAGGATAGCATGGCGTACCAGCGGTAGTTGGCAGAGCGTAAGACCTCAAATCACAAGCTTCTGTATCAACACGTCAACCGTCCACATAAGCTGAAGCGGGAAATTACTCCCCTTCAAACAGCGGACGGACTCACAAGGAGACCGATGGAGGCGATGAACACCCTGCGCCTACAATATGTTGAAACATTTCAGTACGATCACTAGCCATTTAACCCTCTGGAGATGGCTATTTTTACCTCCAAAGCTCAGTTACATTTCCTTCACAGCAGAAGCTGTACTAAAAAAGCTGCTGAGTATGCGCAAGCACAGCCCTTCTGGAGTTGATAATATACACACGAAATCGCTAGCAGCAGTAGGAGAGAGTTTAGATGATCCTTTGCCTCGATTCTTCCAACACTGTTTTGACGAAATGTACTTGTTCGACATGTGGAAACACGGGATGATTACTCCTATTCACAAGGGAGGTGGTGGTTCCAATCCAACCAACTACCGTCCCATGAACTTACTACCGGTTCTTTCAAGATTCATGGAAGCTATCGTTTCTGATTCGCTAACGGCCTACTTGGAAGAATTTAACTCCCTCTCATCGGAACCGCATGGCTTCTGACGAGATCCATCGTGCACTACAAATCTACTGGTAGCACGATCCAGCTAGACTGAAGCAGTAGGCTCTGACACAAGAGTTGATGTGGTTGCTCGCAACTTCTCGAAGGCGTTCGACTGGTTAAACCATGACAATCTGCTCTTCAAACTCCGGACCTTTGGTATTGGGGATCTTCTACTAAGATTGGTCAGAAGCTTTCTTCTTCACCTGCGCCTGGAAGTACGAGTGCGCGAATCACTGTCAGATCTAATCCGAGTTGAAGGCGGAGTACCACAGGGATCCGTACTAGGACCGCGATTATTTTTCATGTTCTTAATAATATCACAGGCCTCTATCACAACTGGACTCTAACCGCAAGTACGTATTTCAACTCGTAGCGAATAAGCAAGAAGACGCGTCAGTCTGGCGCACAGTGTACTGAACACTTAACGGGTTTACTTGTGAGCACGGAACGTTAGGGTGTGTCCTTGAGTGCGTGTGTGCGTGCTTATCTACGTGTGTGTGTAAGGCCAATCAGGTTCACGGTCATAGTGAGCGATCATTGGTTGAACACGTAACAGCCTCATAAGCTCGGACTGCCTGGAAATATTTTGGTGGTACTCATTCTTACACTGGCATCTCAAGACCGCTGTTTCGTCGTGGTTTGGACTGAGTAGGTGGAGATAGCCTGAGCTCGAACTGTCTTCTTTATGCCGATGACATCAATGTGTGGAGGGCGATAAACACACCAGACGGTATGGCAGTACTTTAAGCTGAGTTGGTTAAAGTATACGCTTGACAATCCACAATCTTCTTCGATTTGGATAATGTGGACAAATGTAGGTTGCTGCACCTACAGTACAAATTGCTGTACCCCTACAAACTCGGCAACCAGGAGCTTCAAACGTTTTCTGACGATAAGGATCTGAGAGTTTTGGTCGAGGTCGACCTTGGATGCTCGAATCAGGCTGTAACGGTGTCATGGCGGGGCCCTCAACACGCGGGCCTCTTGAAGCGTGCATTCGGACGATTCTACCCTTCGACTTTTCCTCAAATGTTCGGCTCGTGCATACGTTCACGTGTGGAATGCGCCATACAGGTCTGGCAGCCTTGACTGAGAAGCTATCTCACCGCATTGGAGATACCCCAAGGCCTGGCAACTAAAAACGCTAAGGGTCAGTATGTTTTGCCATATGAACGAAGGTTACGGGTGCTCGGTGTTTTCAGTCGACAGTCTCGGTGGTTGCGCGAGGAGCTCATTTTCACTTACCAGATTTTTTTGAAATCGCAACCACATGTGCCGTTACTTGCTAGAACACAGTCGCAACAGCAATTTGAGGGTGCAACATTTTAGACTGGCAGAGCAGCATAGTCCTTTGGAATGCCGTCGGAATTTCTTTTCCGTACGCTTTGGCTATACGTTGAATCCCCTACCAGAATCTGCCATATGTGCTCCCACGCTGACAGAGTTCAGATTCAGATTCAGATTCAGATGGACTGGAACGATAGGAAAATCCCTTGAGTGTTCCTTCTTGAGCAAATCGTTGAGCCAGGAAATGTTAAGGTGTTAGTTCTTGATAGATCTAAAACGAAACACCCGAAACACACCCTGATCAACCAACTACTGCCCACGTTCCCTGCACTAGCAGTCCGCGCTGTGTAGGTTACGTGAAGTAAGAAAGAAGTAGAAAGTAAATGAAAAGATAAAGGGGAATGAAAGTCATTAAAATGAAGGATAACACCAAAGAGTGAAGATAATGACAGAATAAGAACTGAAAGTTTGAAGATGGATATGGTCAGGAGAAGGGAAAGGTTTCGTGTTGCCACCCAAGAGCGTCTAACTGACGCTCGAAACCCTTAACCGTAGGTTCACTGACTACATTTTCTGGAAGCGAGTTCCAGCGCTCGATAACTCTACGCGATAACCGAGTTTCCGCCCTGATCCCGTCAGAACGCGGCTTGTGTAGCTTCATGGGATGACCGCGAAGACAAGGCAACCTAGCCGGGCTAAACAGCCAGCGCAAGTCCGGCCCAACCTTCCCTGTTAAAATGCGGTAAGTAAGGATTAGGTCTCCTCGAAGCCGTCGGTAGTGCATTGAATACATACCCAAGCTAAGTAGACGCTCGGGGTACGATTGCCCCCGTAACCCCTCGACCAATTTGGTACCTACTCTCAAAACCCTCTCAAGCTCCATTTTGTCCCGAACAAGGCAGGGCGCGCTAGCCTGGACGCAGTATTCCAGATGGGGCCGAACGAAAGCTGAGAATAGCTTCACAAATATGTCGGCAGTTAAGACCCCGAAAGAACGGCGTTTTAACCATAACATTCTGAAACCCCTACTAGCGGCCTTCTTCCAGTTGTCACCAGAATGCAAAGACGAGGAATGAACGACACCTAGATCTATCTGGTTGGAGACAAGGGGGAGTTCGACCCCACCGAGTACGTAGCTCGAAGGCGGGAAAGTTGCTCCTATACGAAGGACGGAACACTTAGCCTGATTTATGGGCAGTAGCCACAAAGTAGACCAGTCCCAGAGTCTGTCCAGTGCACGCTGTATGGCCTCAGAACCCCCAGGAACATTTACAACATTCCATAGCTTAAGGTCATCAGCAAACAATAAGGATGATACCCCAAGCTCTCCAGGGAGATCGTTTACGTAGATAGAGAACAGCATCGGTCCAAGGACCGAGCCCTGTGGGACACCGCTAAGGACCGCTTGCTTAAAGGATAAGCTGCGACCCACACGTACACACTGCTCTCTTCCCTGCAAAAACGCAGATACCCAGTGAAGGGCGCGGCCAGATACGCCGTAGGACCTCAGCTTATGTGATAGCCTCAAGTGGGGTACCTTATCAAATGCTTTCGAGAAGTCTACGAAAAGCACATCCACTACGTGGCCATTGTCCACTGCCTCGGCCCAAGCTTCACGAGCAACCAACAAATTCGTCAAACACGAAAACCCCTTCCGGAATCCATATTGTGCACTGCTGAGCAGATTAAATCTATTCAGGTGACATTCTAACGAATCTCTCACCAGCTTTTCAAGCAGTTTGACCACGACGCTAGTCAGACTAACTGGCCTATAATTGGCTGACAGACGCCTGTCGCCATTTTTGAAGATAGGACAGATGACAGCCTCCTTCCATTCGGAAGGTCATGTACAGGTGTCAAGTGATTTCTGAAACACCATCGTCAGCGGTCCACTTAGTTCCCCCGCCAACTCATGCAGAAGCTTCGGGTGAATTGAATCAGGTCCAGCTGCTTTGGAAGGGTTCAGTTCTTGCAGCAGTTTAAAGACTTGCGTTTCCCCCACAGTAAACTCAGCTAAATAAGAACCATCAGGTACTCTGGGGACAAATTCAACGCTAGTCAACGCGGCCTCACGTACAAAAGCCCCTGCATACTGTTCCCCAAGTACACGAGCCTTATCTGAGTCCGCATACGCACGAGTTCCATCGGCCCTCATCAAAGTTGGGATTACCGAAGTTGAACCACAGCGTCTCTTAACATAAGCGAAGAACTTCTTCGGATTTTCCGAAGCTCCGTCAGCCAATTCCTTTTCGTACACCAGCCGAGCTTTCCTTAAGTGTTGTTTACACCTATTTCTAGCCTCACGGTACCTAGCATAGGTGCTAGTTGATGGAGCCGCACGGTAGATCCTCCAGCACCTAGAACGCTTCTGGAGCAGGTGCTTGCCAGTGGTATCTATCCACGGCGGCCGCGCCCGTGTCTCCTTTCTCCTCGCAAGCGGGATGTAGGGAGTAGACACTTCCGTGAGATAAGATTTAAATTTATCCCAGGCCGCCTGAACCGTATCAACCACCGAGATTTCACAACGCATCCCAGCAGCCTTGGTACGCATTGCCTGATAGTTAGCACGCCATATGTTTGGAAATGGCTTAGCAATGCTCTGGTGACGCCTGGTCAGACTACACCTGAACGATAAACAAACATGATCACTAGCACCTAAGGGAGAGCCGTAATTGATGTCCCTTACGAAGTCTAGTGACTTGGCAAACACTAGATCCAAAATAGACGGGAGTTGGGCGTCCATGTACCTAGTGGGGAGGTCCACGAACTGATACAATGGTACTTGTAGCGTAAGCTCAAGTAGATCTGCCCCGAAAGTACCTTCTGCCGAGTTGCAAGAAAGATCCGCCCAGCAAACTTCTGGTAGGTTGAAATCCCCCAGTATCAAACACCTGTTTGCGGATTGGGAGCGAATAAAGTCAAGCACCTCTTTGGACGCACTTCCAGGGCTTCTATACACAAGTACGACTGTAAGTTGAGCTGAGGAAGTGTTAATCACTACCGACAGCGCTTCGACAGTTTTATCTGCCGTCTGAAACATGTAGGTGCGTGAAACGTCAAGTTCACACCTAACGTAAAGCGCAACGCCCCCGCCTTGTCGGCCAACGAAGCGATCACATCTAAATAGTGCGTAGCCAGGCAGATGTACTTCACCGTCCGTGATGTCTTGAGACAGCCACGTTTCAGTGAATGCAAGTATATCGGGATGAGACCCATCTACAAGCAGACCTATCTCGCACATCTTATTCCTTAGGCTCCGCACATTGCTTAGCACTATTTGAAGGTACTCGTAATGTCCAGCCCTGGGTCGTGCGCTACCAGTACTGGCACTGGTAGGGCGGAAACAGACCGCCGGCTGACCACCCGAAAACCCACCAACCGGAGACCTTGTTCACCGGCCGCTCGCCTGGTTTTGAGGTCCTTAATGGCCTCTTTTAGCTTCAGCCTATCCGCTAATGGGAGGTCTGGCTGAACACTAACATTAGTACCCTTCAATTTGAAGGCAAACCGCAACAGCGCGTTGCGTTCCTCCGGGGTAGATAGGACTACCCGAAGTAAGCGCGGTCGAGGGTTTGGGGCGTTAACTGGGACGTTACCCAATCTAGTCAGTTTCCTGACAGTAACACCGGGAAACCCAGGCGGAAGAAGTTTGGTTACGCACATCTTAAACCACTGTAGGTCGTCTAATGTACGTTCGGCAGGAAGTGCAGCAGTGGATTCCACTGCGTTACGGAATATCACACTGCTATCCATGAAAGCATCACCTCGACGGGGTGTATTTACCCCACGGGTTTTGGAATTTACATGAATCGCAACCGGCTTAGCCGCGGAAAACGAGACTGGGCGCAAGTTATCAGACGAGGTTGAAGCAACTGTAGCATACGGCTTAGGCTCCAGTTTGTTTGTCCCGTCATTCTTGACGCTTTTCGAACCTGCCTGAAGAGTACGGGCATTTCCGTTCCGATTTCTCTTTCTTCCTACAGGCGAAAAATCCCGTGGCTCAACATCCATGCCTGCCTCCACGACCTGTACCCCTGGAAGACAAGATGTGTTTGGAGTAGGCACCGCAATTTGAGTAGCACTCGATGTAGACATCTGGGGTTTTTTACCCCCTGCCTGCACAATCTTAGGTGAAACTGAGGGATTCGCATCACCAGGTGGTGTTTCCCGCTCAGGTGGTTGCACCTTGAGCGTCTTCACACCTCTCGGTTTGGGTGCGGAGGGTTTGCGCACTTTTCTTGCCCTCTTTCGCCCCTTCTTTTCCGGCCCAGGAGCCCGTGACTCGCCCTCCGTTTGCGGAGGGTCAACAATGCCATCCGAGGCATATGAGTCATCTATCTCAATGTGTACTGGAGCGTCCGGTAAGATGAACGGCCCATCAAGGGATGGACTGTCAGCAGGGGGACAGTTCGCTACAGAGTCCTCCTTTGCAATACGCAGGTGATTCATAATCAAGTCCACTTTAGAGTTGAGCGTGGCAAGCCCGACTAACGCCTTCTCAACCAATGTGAACCTGCATGCCAGTGCCTTAAATTCGGCACAGATGATAGCCGGGCACTTCGCTTTTGGAGTGCAGCAATCATCACAACTAAACAGGAGGTTTTCACTGGATGATAGCATAGCGTACTGGTTCGCTCGGAGGCCGGTGCAACCTTTGTGATACCAGCGGAAGCAAATATCACACTGCATACCACCAGATGAATCCGTAACTGGTCTCGAGCAGGCAGAATTGCCGCAAACTGCAGTGGACTCATCAATCGAGGACCCAAAGATTTCATCCGCCTCGGTTTTTATTAAGACGACCATGTTTAAAGTGGAAAACTGAGCTGAATTGAAAAACACGTATACGACCGTAAAACAACCACAAAAAGGCAAAACAGGGTGTGAAACGGGATTAAAAAGGGGAACAACCGCAAAAATTACCAGTAAGCGTCAAGGAGACGCTTTGTCCAGTAGCACTTGAATCGATCCAAGATATCTTGGATCAGAGAAAATTTGACGATAGTCAAATTTCGCTTCACGTGTTTATTCAAACACTGATTTCCACAATACTTCAGCTAGAAAACTCGATCAGTATGGCACGCCAAAAAATCGAGTTACCGCGTTCAAAGTCCGCTGTTCAAAGTCCGAGTTGCCCACGCACTTACTTCGCTGCACCATCTTACATGATCCACTACCCACGGATAAACACGATTGACTGTAAGCGATTTCACTGGCCGTCAAAGCACAGATTTCATTCCACCTTTTTCACCTCCTCTATGTGTACACCAGAAGGAGACACCATTTTTACCAACATCCCATTTACCGTCATTTCTTATAGATTTAGCTTGGATTTACGTTTTATATTACGTATAATTCAGTGAGATCACTAGTGTAAACCCAAGTTCTTTAACAATGTTTCATATTTCACCACATATATATATATATTACTAAATCCATCCTATGGGACCATTCAAGCATTACCTACTTACCCGCATATATTCATTGTTCCATTGTTCCACTCTCACCGGACCGAAATGTCACATGAAGTAGTCTTGATTCACCATAGTGCACTGGGTTTGGGTGGCAATGGATGTGAACCAAATTAGCCTGCTTGGTCTGGATTCACATTGCTTGGCTTACGGATTCCTCCTGCTTCAGCTCGTCTAGCAGTTTGTCTTTGCTAAAGTTTGACTCAAACACGTTGTAATTACGGAGACCTGGTTAAGCCTTGAGATTGCAGGTTGTGAAGGCAATTTACCTGATATGTCACTGTGTTGGAATGACAGAGCTGGAAGTGGTGGTGGCGTAATACTGTATTACAAGGCTAATCTCCGATGTGAAGTTATTGACCACCCAGAGATCCGTGCCGTAGATTCGCTTTGGTGCCGACTGTGGTTGTGGAACAAAGACACATGTCTTATAGCTGTGATTTACCGTCCACCAAACTCTGTGTGAGATGGACTCCAAACTAAAGCACGTTCTTCAGGTTGCTTTGAGCAAGACATATACTCACATACTCATCGCAGGCGACTTTAATGTGCACCATCTGGAAATAGCGGCGACCCATAACATGCACTTCGAAGCCTGTTTAAGTGAGGTAATTTCCGGCTACCCTCTGTACAACCACGTGACCACTCCAACCAAATTTCGAACTGCCAACAAGCCGTCGGTACTTGATCTTGTGCTCACCAAAGAAGAACTCGTGGTCGAAGGAACAATTACAAACACATAACTGGGTCGCAGTGACCATGTGACTCTATGTTTAACTATGTATTTTATACGGAATATTCTACAACGTGTTATCCGCACTCGGTAAGAGGGAATCTTGGACCTTCTTAACGGAACGTCCCCCAGAAATCGCCTTGGACACTTTTAAATGGACCTTCACTACACTGGTAACCCACACATCTGAGCAGAAATTTTTCCATCGTCAAAGGAGAAGCAAGTCATTTCTGAGGAGCAGAACACGCAAATGCATTTCCTTGGGGGACTTAGCATGGAGAGCTCACAAGCACGCCCCAAATTCCGAAACCTGGACTGCCTTTGTGCCACAGCGTAACTTCTGTGTGAGTTTGATCCGCGAGGACAAGCTGACGCATCAACAAGAGTTAATGAAGAGATTTTGCACCAACCGCAAACTCTTCTACAGGCAAGTTAATGGCCTTCGTAAGGTGCAACGTAGAATTCCAGCACTGCTCACGACTGACGGATGCACGTGATCAGCAACGGAAGCAGCCGATCTCTTACGTTTCACTTACACACATACGTTTCAGAGACCAACAGGCCCAACGGCTAGCCCTGTTTCTATTGTCCCACTATTAGCTTTATACTTTATTACTTTTACTGCAGAAAATGTGACAAATAAACTGTTATCCCTGCGTCTCCACTGCTTTCCTGGTGTTGATAACATTCGACCGAATGCTTTACAGGCAGCAGCCGGTGATATGGTCAAACCTCTGGCTATATTCTATCAGAGCTGTATGGAGGAGAACTATATTCGAACAATATGGAAGCGTGGGCTCAACACTCCTATTCAAAGAGGAGATAGTTGCACTGACCCAACCAATTACCTTCCGCTAACGCTGCTCCCTGTGCTTTCCAAGATTATGAGTCTATCATCGCTGATGCACTCATGTAGGATCTGGAAAATCCCAAGAAGATGGCACCAGAGCAACATGGCTGCTGACAAAAGCGCTAATGCACTACGAAATTGTTTATTTCCCGCAACAGTTCGACTGAAGCATTTGATGATGAAGAAGGAGTTGATGTCATTTACCTGAACTTCTCAAAAGCGTTTGATCGCTTAGACCACCGAATTCTCCTCCATAAACTGCAGCTCTATGGCGTTGGTGACCCACTTTTGCGTTGGATGGGCAACTTCCTGCACGAACTTCGATTGGAAGTGAGAGTACGATAATCCCAATCCGATGTAATTGTGGTGGAGTGCGGCGTGCCACATGACTCATTGCTCGGGCTCCGTCAATACTTGATTTTCATAAACGATCTCGCAAGAGAAATTACTTCCGCTTTCCTACTCTTCGCGAATGATATCAAGTTATGGCGAGCCATCGAAGAACCGAAAGACCACGCAAAGCTCCAGCGTGACCACAACACAATTTCAATCTGCTCAGTTTTGAATACCCTACCGTTCAATGTGGAAAAATGTCACACTGTTCAATTGCGCCACAGACATGACTACGTGCATAGGCTTGGGTCACATATATTTCAAAGAACTTCCCAAGAACGCGACCTTGGTGTGCTCATTCAAAGTGGCCTTAACTATTCAAAACCGTCAGAGGCAGCTGTGAAGAGAGCCAACCAGCAAGTCGGCTTGCTGTAGAGACCATTCGAAAGATTCGATCCATCCATCTTCCCCACGCTGCACAACTCTTACGTGCGCCCCCATGTTGAATGCGCCATCCAAGCTTGGCAACCTTGGTTGAAGCGCGACTTAGAAGTACTAAAGAAACTCCAACACATGGCCACAAAGAACCTCAAGGGTCTACGAAATCTGTGCTACCATCAAAGGCTGAATTCACTGGGAGTTTTCAGTGGTCGCTACCGAAGGCTGCGAGGCCATCTCATATTAGTCTCCAAATATTGTGTGACACTAAACACGTATGTTGTCACTTGCTGAAACTCAGTCATAACACCAATCTCAGAGAAAGCGCTCTGAAATGGTGTGCGCAGTTTAGCCGCCTGGAATGCCGGCGGAAAAATTTTTCTCTTCTGGTTTGCCAACCCTGGAAGTCTCTCTCAAACGTCGTTGTTTCCTCCCCACCTTGGCTATTTTCAAAAAGCGATTGGCTCTTACCCTTGGCCCCCATCACTTCATTGTCTAAAGTGTGTAACTGTGGACTATATTAATTAACCCTCCAAACGGGATTTGCATGTTATGTAAACCTGAGGATGCGGGAGAGAAGGGAGCATTCTTATTTTCACTTTTCACATGTAATGCACCAACCATAACTGTCCCAATTTTGTCTCGTCCTTCACATTCAATGCGCACTTACACTATTATTATTCCGCAGCGTATCTGCTGGATAAACGCTCAAACAGACAACTCACCTGTGGTTTGAGAATCGTAGTTTTACCCGCCCCCCAATCCTGCAGGACTTGTCAAGCAACTATCTTTTTACCGGACATAAATCGTTTTTCATTGTTCATTTTTCATATTATCTTCATCGTGTGCTGCGTCTTTCTTGTGTACACAATTTTTGCTAAGAGCGTGCTTCCTTTTCTTGGGGATTTATAGGCGGTCTTCTCAGATGCGCGTTGATATTCGTATCATTTCTACCGCTGCTTGGGTTAGTTGCATTCGTGCTTCAGCATGATTTACTGTGAACGTCAAGGAGAAGTAATGCATGTCTGTGTTACACTTTACTGTTGGATGATTGCCAGGATCCCGGAGTTTCCTGTTGGTGGTAACATCTACACGACTAGAGTTTACCGTTGTTCACTTACGGTGTGTAATGGTTCTGACGGTGACAGCGCAGCTAAGTAGAACAGATTAGCATTCGGCGGACGGTCAACTAATATAGAGAGGTCCACACTCCCGCCGTCAAGTTCAGCGAATGACCAGAACTAAGTGGGTCGGGAGAGCATTCAAACATCGGCCCGGTCCCGCGTAACTGGCATGCAGTGTTATTCGAAACGACGGATGAGTGAACAGGTCGAGAAGCAATGAGACAATTGTGAGCGCGAGTCAGAGAAACTGAGTTTACAGCACAGGTCAGAGATGACGATCGAAGTGATGGAGAAGAATGACAGTTACAGTGACTCAATTTTGTGCCGCATAAACGACGGATTTGTTCTCTATGGACGAATGTCTGATCAACGCCTAGCGTTCATTCACACTTTGGGACAGCCACACAACAAGAGACTGTTGTCGGACGCCGAGGTTCAAAATAAATAACTGTGCAATGGAAACTAATCTATTCATTTACGAAAAGGTAAGTAGGACTCTTCTATGAACTATGGCACAGTATCACAATGGGGAATGACGAGCAAAAAAACAAATACTTGCTATGCTCCGTAGGATGACAAGAATGAGAACCACAATGATTGTGAAGAGGAAACCTGGCGATACAATTGTTTTGGTGGACTCACCACAGTGTACACACACAGGTATGCGGAGAAGAGCCAACCATGAAACAAGGTAATTTGGGAGGGCGTTCAATGGCTGGCCTACACGATGGGAGTAAAAGTTTCGCTGACCTTCTAGCCAACGGTACTGCGTGGCTAACATGAACTGATGACACCTCAAAGTTGCATTGTAAGTTGCCTGAATTTTTCGGTACTGACCAACAGGGACGCAAAGAACAGTGTGGCTATGGTAAATAAGCAAACGAACTACATGTCCCAATGGATGACTGGATTGTGAATTACACCAGGGTGCGTGAGACAATGTAAGGTATATCTTACTTGCTGCTACTTTCGGGTTAAGTAAAAATACTCGCCTGATTGCTCTGCATCCATGTGGTTGACACAACCCAATGAAGCTGTCCTCAGTTGATAAACGGAAACGGAAACTGGTCACAATCCAGGTTAGAACGTGCATTGGATTACGTTGTACAAGTAAGTAACTTTGTGGAAGTGATAGCGCGTGATTCGAGACACTTGAGTTTGGAACGAGCCCTGGGGATATCAGTCCAGATTCCGAAATGACTTCGGAAACAGCATACATTGACAAAATACCCATATATATATCGCTGCTTGAAGTTTTGTCTGAGGTTCAGAAAGCAGCGGTATGCGTGCGTGGAATCACTCGATTTCCGACGCACCAGTATGATGTTGTGACGTAGTCTTCGGTAGCACATTATCTAACGGTGACCCAGTTATTTGGTATGTTTTGTTGAACAAGAATGTAGAGTCGTTAGTGCAGGAATTCCCAATTAATAATGCTAATAATAATATGTGCATTTCACTTCAAGTGAGAATCCACGTCCATGTTTGTCACAGATCATATCGGTGCAGGTAATATTATGCTTCTGCATGAGCAGTACATATTTGTGGCAAATAAAAATAAAAAACTACGCTATATTCCTCGACGGTGCGAGGCACAGTCCAACTGCATGATGCGATTGTTGATGTACGGCGGAATCACAAGGATCACGTTTTTTCGAATTTTCGGAAGCAATTCTCAAACTACTTTTTGGCGCGCCTAGCTTATTGATCGATTACAACTTTCAGGAAGGTTGAAACCTTGTCAAAAATAAGAACTGTAGTTAAATCCAAATGCATCATTTAAGTAATACCGTAAGCCATGGAAGCATCTGCTGGGGACCTACTTCCATGCTAGTTATTACCTCGATGGATTTCACCCGAACTTCCGTGTTCCATCTGACCGTGTGTCGGTGTGGTTTTTAAAGCAGGTAAGCCATCACGTGCGTAACTCATTTTTAAGGCGGTTCTTCTGTGTATATAGTGCGGCCTTTCAAGTCATCTAGTCCCTACCATCAAATTTGTGAGTCAAGTACTTTTTATCACAAGATAACCAATGGGATTGCGCCTTGCAGGGGTATAATTATTATCACGAATTGACAGCAGATTCGAAGTAATGGTGACCTTAGGCACCCAGCAACGAGGGAAAGGTTGATGTGTTAAAACGCAGGGTTGCTCTTCATCGTAGCAACGCAGATTATCTGGAATGGCCGATGCACCCTTTTCGGGTACAACGAGGTCGCGTTCTTACAAAGAAATCTTCACTGTGTGTCCTATAAGCCTACAGATGCGGGTGTGCCTGTGTTGCAGTCGAGCACTTGAACGTGTTCCCGTCGAGTGACGGCCCATTCGCGACTGGCGAAGCGAAAGCCTCAACAGAATAGCGCTCGATTCAATCCAGCATTGGAACGAGCTAATGTTCAGCATTTACACACACGCCTTCATCAGTGTAAAAGAAAAACATAGAACAGTGAACACACAATTAGTTCAATAAGTGGTATAGACAGCAATACGTTCACAATGCAAACTTTCTTGTAAACTCCAGAACAACTAGTGTCCGATCGCACAAAATACGCGACAAATATAAAATCGATATATGATTTGCAAGCTCTTGTACGAGCATAAATGGATCTATACTGTTGTCTGGTTGAGGAAGTTGATACACAGTCGGACACAGTCAGACTTGAATCGGTGCGTATTTTGTAGTAAGCTTTTTGTATGAACTCTCATGGGTAGACACACGAATGTCAACAAAGGTTGGCTTGCAATTGCCAATACATCGACACAGTTGCGTCAATGACCTATCTAGAATTGTAAAATGCTTCCTCCGGAAACCGGGAAACATCACAGGAGAGCAATAGTTCTAGTGCGGTATGCCACAAGCGGTAACAAATAGCAGTAGTAAGTTGCGGAGGAATGAGAACGATCGCAAACGAACAGCGTAGAACGAAAGCCTCCTCATTTTCGTGAAATCTTCATCAATATGGAGGGACCAAGAAAGATCGCGGCTGAGTGTGATACCTAGATACTTTACTGACACCGTGGAGTGCGACCTCTCGCCCTCTATTTGATCTTCAGGTCAATCCATAAGAAGTTGCTCATAGTTCCGATCTCTGTGTAGGGAACAAAGAACGTCACCGCATTATACTACATTCAGAACAAAAGGTGAGCTCTAGACCACAATACTAGATTGTCCGGATAGGCTTGTAATATGGTTGATGAGCCTGCGGTCGAATGTTGAATATCTGAGACTACGTAGTCTGCAAAGTTTAGCAATATCGCTTCATGTGGGGCAGGAAATGTGATGTGGGTGAGGTATGGAAACAACATGGCGCTTTGAAGAACTCCGGTGACTGTAGTGAGAAGTGAGGGGGAACTTTTACCCTCAAGTCGAATAAACTGGGCACGTCCAGTGAAATAGTTCCTCAGCAGTTGGACGGTAGAATGTTGAATTCCGGGATCATATAGGTCTCTTAAAAGAAGCTCTCGGTTTATAATGCCGAGAGCATTACTATAGTTGAGAAAATTTGTTCAGACGGATTAGACCTTGTTGTCTAGTGACGCCAGCACTGCAAGTACAAGATAGGCTAGTGCGTCTTGAGCAGACTTCAAACTACGATAACAAATTGGGACAGGCATCTGAACAATGAGGAGTTGGTTTAGTCGGGTTAAAAAGCACTTCATTACTAGCCCCTTTGGGTGGTTTGGTGGGTTTTCGAAAAACGTTAATTAAAAAGGAGGACGCTTATCTTTTTTAATACAGTATACATGCACTCTGCGTAGTCTCACAGCTCCAATAGGCGGCAAATAATAACTCCAAGGTGTTCCCGAGCGTGAGTTGGAGAGATTGTAAGTGGGTGGGTGTGTCATCCATGCGACTTTTAAATGTGAGTAGTGTATGTGCAGCAACAACCGATTCGAAGAGAGCGTTCCATAGGCGACATATACGAACAGAAACAAAGTCCTGCGATACTGCAGACGGCTATACTGTTCTGCGAGTTTCAGTGAGTGACCTCTCAGGTCTATTTCACTGCTGTTGCAGTGACCAGCGATACATATGAGTTGGATTGTGTAAACTCATGTGTGCCATCATCAGATCGCCTCGTAATCCGCCATATCTTTCGCTGAATACTCCCAAATTTTGGCATCTTAATGACGTATTTGTAAGCCGAACTTTTGGGTTTCTCCAGTGCAGCGAGGTCGTGCTTCAGTCATGGCTGCCAAGCTTGAATTGGATTATCGACCTGGGGGCGGACATAGGCACTGATAATGTAGAAAAATTGTGATGTCTGTTTATCCGAACACTCATCGCAACAGACTGACATGTTAGTTACCAATTTTTGATGCTTTTTCGGATTGCCGGGAACAGCCCAGCGTATCCTGAGCCAGCACGCCAAGACCGTATTCGACGAAAGATCGCTGCAGAACTTGCGTTCTTCGTCTGTAGGAGTGGATACTCTGGTGTCAAATGGACAGTACCTTGCATTTGCAGCAGATTTTGAGCTGACCATTGATGTACCATATCTTGGTCACATTGAAGCAAATTCTGATCGACATCCGCCTGAATCCTACGTATATCATGATGTCGTCAGCGAACAGTAGGAAACTTGAAGCGATTCACTGTGCAAGGTAATTTACAGATACCAAGAACAAGCGTGGGCCCAGAACTGAGCCATAAGGCATATCACATTCGACTTGTATGGGGTCAACTAAAGAGCTCGGGATTCTGACCACTAATTTTCGTTGAAGGAGAACGTCTGTGATTTAGCTCAAGAGAGGGTTAACTTTACCGACTTACCGCAGCATTATATGGGGAATCCAATTATCTAGATGATCGGGTGCCTTTGACAAATCCAAGTAGATCACGCCAACGACTTCGCCAACGTTATCTGACTCGGTTCAATTAATCCATGCCATTAATATAGTTATTGTGAACGATCGCTGGGTTTGAATCAGCATTTTTTCAAAACTAACCTCTGCGAAGACCGTGAGGTTTACTGAAGTGCGGAAAATTGGCCGGTATTTCTTTGAACGTTTCTTTGGCACTGGAATAATACTAGCGTTTCTCCAGCCGTCAGCTATTTTACACGTTTTCATGAACAACTTGTGCAGATCAGCAAAGAGCTGGGTCAAGTTATCGGCCCACAAATTTAGGACAACGGGAGATGATACTTCCGGGTCAATGGCTTTGTTAGAATTTAGCTGCAGCAGTTTATTGTGTATTGTATTTCTGTCAATGGCTGATAAAGTGGTTGTGGGCCTATCTAATCGGGGAGAAGAGGGGTTAAATTGGTTAGCAGTGCAACAACGAAAGTTGCAGTTCAATTCTTCCACTCTCACATCTGGATTCAACATTCGGTCAAAGACTCCTCTAACATGTAGTCCTCCAGCTCTTTTAGATTGAGGTATATTTTCTCGTGGTACCGGTTGTAAAAGGTAGAAAATCCGTAGCGTCCACCCTCGATTTAGCTGTCATGGACAGTGACAGAAGACCTAACCAAATCAACCAGTCTTATCCCCAGTTCTCGGAAGTATTTATGTCAGAAGGGATCGTAGGTTGCCGTCCACGAAGGTAGTTACCAATCCATTCGGAGCTTCGATCGACAATAGTATGGGGTTTCTGGGGCACAGCTGGATGTCGCTTTCCCGATCCCAAATGGAGTCGGTCCCACGGATAGCCGTATTAATTCTGTTGTGCTTTTGTCAATAACCACTTTCATCCGACTTTCAAACTCTCCTTCTTTTTACCATTTTGCCAATTGAACTCCCCTTAAACCTGACGTCGAACTTTTCCGGAAATCTGAAATAATATGTGCACTTTGAGATCATGTCGCACCTTACGATCAATCCAACTAGTTGGATGGTAACTCGCACAGTCGAGAAATATACATTCTCCATACTCAAATGCCAACTTCGGAATGTTGATCTAGGTTTAACGACGCATTTCTTACTAAGGATAGCAATGTTGATTACACCGGTCAACAATGATTTTTGTGTAGATGATAATATGGTGAGTTTATGGTAATTCCGTGTTACTGAATTCGAATCTGGCTTCAGTTTGGTTGCATTGGTTCCATATTGTGTGATACCGTGAACCTACTACAAGGCTTGATATGGTCTATAGAACAAGAGAGGGTTTAGTCTAGAAATCACACGAAATTTGTTTGTTATACTATAGACGCAGAGACAGTCAATGTCCAGTTGTCTTGTATACACCATACCCGAAAAAATAATCTACTCTGTTGGTAAATGTCAGGAATTTTGTTTCAGAAAATACGCTGTTTGCACTATCATATTGGATGCCCCAGCAATAATCCGCAATCTAACGTTGGTCCCACCTGTCTTGATATTCCATTTCTGTTAGCTTAATACCCTGATGGAACCTCTCAGCATGTTCTTCGATAATATCACCAAGATCGTCCTGGAAGCTGTCTAAGACGATATGGAGAAAGTGTCAAGCTATGCACATATTACAACCCAATATTTTGAACTTTGCAACCACATCCTCCACCGATTCTTTCTAGTTGCTTGCTTTGTGGCTACCCAAAAAGATCCCAACAACATCATCATCATCATCAAACGTTATCAAGTTGATATTGTTAATTATGTAAAGTCCAAAAGGAAATATGATGTACCTCCAACCTGGATTTTTTGCATGGGGACACAGTATCCCTATTCCCTAATTATTCCGCCCACTTTACATTGCTTTCCCTCCTTGAGCTACAATCGGTTACCATATTGAACATGTATTCCTTTCACTCTCGATCACTGACATCTCCTTGACGTTTCAAGGTCATACATATTATTCGGTTACTACCCTATTTTCCGCATATTGTCGCATGCATTACAATTGCTGCCCTCTCGCAAACGACTGTAAAACCTATTCGTAAGTCGTGGACTGTATTTAAGTTGCCTTATAGAACCACAGTTACAGGATAATTCGTTTTATTCTTCTGCCCAGACCGTGCGTTAAGTCTAGGTTTATTGGTTCGTAGTTTCTAGTTTGGGTTTCGTACGACGTACTTAGTTTAAGTTTCGTGTCGTTGGTTCTCATGAGTTGTCGATTGTAAGAACCATCATACTTACCAACCTTCAGTTTCTCCGTACTCAATTCAAGGAATAATTTACATATGTGCTTGAACTTAGCGCTAGCTTTTCCAGTGCCTTAATAACTTGTTTCCTCGGCCCCAAGTTTATGTGAAGTGGTAAACGAATAATGCTTTTTTCTATGAACCAAATGATTCCTGATAATGTTCCCGGCGCCTAAATGCATGTTTGTCCTAGTTGGTTAAGTCCCTTTCTACCAATCATGTTGTTTAGGCCTACTGTCTTCTAAGCAAATGAAGCAAGAATACTTAGCGTTCCCACTTTGCTGTCCACTCAACAAGTTAATCATGTTTAAATCCACGTATGTAATCCAGTATCGGTTGAAACTTTTCACATTAACAGGATATAAATGCAATCATCACGATGGCTTGTCGCTTCTCTCCACACCAAAGGCACAATAAAACTCAAACTCTCAATTGCACTAGTTGTCCACTTGCATCAACACTCGACACAGCACTTGCGAATATTATGAGGAGATGGAGACTTTTCCTGACCTGTTTGTTTTACACCAAAGTAAGCGTAATATATGGGACTTATAACGCAGTGATACCTTTCTCTTATTTGTTACCCTTTATTCGCCATAAATGTAACAGAATACAGGGGGTTGTTTAAACAACTACGTTGAGAACAACTCATTAGCCTTTGAAGAACAAGGGAAGGTTTGATTAGTTATTAATTTATTTATATCCTCAATACCAACAAAAAGTTTGTCTACTGGTGTTATCATTCAACACTTTTGGCAGCGCACTGCAACGTAATTAAGTGATGTGAAACCTGCGCCCTCCATTCCTAGTTTTCTGATTGAAGTAACCAACTGCGATCTGGTCACAGAAATGAGAAACTAGCAATCATCGCAGCAACAAAGACTGGTGCAAGCGTCGTAAAATCCGGCCTTGCTAGATAGAGGAGTTGATTAGATTTCTGTGGAGTTTTTCACTGTCAGTTACAGTTAGACTGGCTGTGCCTTATTTGTTAGTCTTTGCCTCTGCCCGGGCGCATTGGCCACAGGTTCCGTCCGTAGTAAAAGCACAGTCCACCCTGACGCTGCAGCATTGTGTATGTAACATGTACAGAACGACCACGTCTAAGTCTACTGTAAGTCTACTCAAAGACGCTGGCCTGTGACTACAAATTGTAGCGTCTACCACTGAAAGACCAACAATGTATGCGCCCCTTTTCAAACGCGTTGCCATGTTAACAGATAAACATATACCATTTCGCGGACAATTGGTTGTGAGACATTTCACTGGCTACATTGCGGTCAATGGTTATACCCGGAAAGAGTCGGCGAACAAAGGCGATAACACATTTTTGCGAATGCTGAAACAACTCTCCTGTATTCCACCATTCACTTTCTCTTCCGAAGTTCAGCTTAACGAACGAGAATCGATGGCACTCACTAAGCAGTTATCTAAACCTGAACAGCATACACACAAACCGACTAATTCTCCTTAGTGCGTTTGTTCCTAACCTTAACTCACAGCGAACCCTTTCGGCTAACAAGTCTTAGTAGCCTGGACGCTTAGATTCCACACCTGTCGTGTTTCTCACACGTCTGCGGTTACCTACAGGTGCTCTTACTTACTGTTAGCAGTCAAAAAAGGTAACCAATAGATAGAATACAGTGACAGTAGTGTTAGGTAGACATCCTCTTGTTCCCATATCTGAAGTTTTCCCCATTGATCCATCTCGTATTGTGCTGAAGTTCATGCCTTCGCTTGTATCCTGACAACGGCTGGTCCACCTAATAATTATAGGATACCGGAACGGAGTGACATTTGCTCCCATAAGACAATCAGGTATCGCGATCTGGTTCTATAACTAGTGGCATACGCTATAACTAGTTGGTACCAACATTTGAAACAATTGACATGTTCCAGTAAGGATAGGTCTTAAAGTATTACAGCTCATTTCTGTAAGCTGCATATGAATTACCCTGACACGCACCAGAAAATAAACGTCGAAGCAACATTCATGAAGCAGACACGTGTTCCCTTGATCGAAGCTAATTGATTATAAAGATAACAATGTACTAGCGGTAGATCCTGGAACTACTAAGCATGCCACCCTGTCGCTTTTCAAACACCGTTCGCCCGGTGGGTTTTTCATCTTGGCGCACCAGCTTACATGAGCTGCATGCAGAGGAGCGACTGATGCTTCGTATGCGTATGCACCTTGCGACAGACTAAGCTGTAAAGCGGACCCCCATTTTCCGGTTGAGTTCAGCTTGCCACTGGACGGGAGTGCTGCTATGGTACTGCTAATGCATCACTAAATCTGCAGTAGATCACATCTTGTTGGCTGCTTCACCCACCCTGTATATCCGCTGTGTCACCGTGTTGTATGGTACGGGGTGTGTGGTTCAAGTGCTCTAAACGGACACTCAAGTGATTTGTGCCACTGCGTAAAACCTTTACGTACGAAGTTGTGCATGGTAGGATAGGTGATTTGCCGGTATTCGCACTATCTCTAGTATTGATCATTACGGGCTGTCACAGTTGCAACTCCCACGACCAGATAACGTAGCAGGAAATTGATGCTGTCATGCATGCGCCTGATTCGGTCGACCTTGTCCCCCGCTTACGCAGTCGTTTTGTGTGGGTGAAGATCAATCGACGATGTGTCAATGCATGAAACAGGATAGCCTAAAATAGCATTTGACCGTCATGAGCGGCAATATTCATGGAAGCTTAATGGGCGCTTAGTCTTTGTGGAGAGTACCAATGTGGCTGAAAGTTCCACTGCTCCAGTGAGCGCAATGACGTAGCTCTGACTTCAGATGTATCCTTTTACTACCAGCATGGCAACCAAAACATGTGGGTCATGCGTTTAAGTGAACCAGCAGCAAATTATGCGATCAAGTAATGAAGTAGAAATGACTAGCAAGTACCTGTTCTTACAGGTAACCAATTTTTACACCGTAATCTGCGTGCTTGTCCATTATTGCTCACTTCCCATTCAATTTTAATATGCTCACTATTCTCCAACTGTACCCTTTTCGCCAATGCACAATGTAAACACAATACATGCCTGTTCGTCATTCATTTAATCTATTGATTTATTCCTTGAAATCTCACCCATTTTCCCACTCATTTCTTATGCGCTCCTTGTTGACCGTAGAACGTTGGTAGCCAAGCCGCTTCCCGCCCCCTGTTAGTTCCAAGTTCCCGATTGGCCTGTAGTGCTTGTCAACTGCCGGTACTTCTCTACCTCGTTTGCCAATACGGTTGTAGTTTCTAAGTATTTGAACCGATACACACACACACACACCAGGTTTTGTATCGCGTTCTTGTTTCGATCCACTGCATGTGTTTTCCCGGTGTTCGTGTGGTGCCTTGCATTGATATCTAGTGATCGGAGTTAGTGATAATTTCAAATTGTATTACGGCTAGGTTCGGAAAATTCAGTTTTAGTTAACCGAATGTCACCTCTACTGTCTTTCATTAATCTTTGATGTAATTCTTTTGCTACAGACTCATGCTCGTATTGTCGCCGTTCCAAAGCCAGTCTGTGCAAACAAAAGCAGTTGGGACGGAAATGGGAGTTTCGGCGATCGAACGCCGTGGGGTAAGCCCGACGGACGCGGCGCAAAAATCGCACGTCGTGTCATGGACAGAGGCTGTTGAGATCACCGAGACATGCATGGCGCACGATGCGTAAGACAGGCTACACGCCGTGGCTGTCTGGCCAGACAACAAAGATCCAATCCGCCTTAGTGCATTGGCCGCAGAGACCTTGCTCAGTTTATTTGCAATCTGATTGGTCTACCTGATTCACCCCTTTGGTGCTTTTGTTCACATTGGCTAAGCCCGGCCACGTCAGACCAATCAGTGGGCAGCCTAATGACACTGACTCATGCGAGTGAAGGCCTTGACACCCGCGCTTGGTCGTCGTCCTAGCTGACGCTGCTATCCACGCGGCACTTTCTCTCGGCTTGTGGTTTTTGCCGATCGTTTTTGTAGCTGTGACATGGGCGGTTCTTTCGGAAAATTTACTCTCCCTACCGTAGAAGACAGGATCAAAGCTGATACGGTAAGTTATGGTTATCGTGGTCTTTAATTGCGTATTCTGCTTAAGCCCGATTTTTGAAGTTCGGCTGCTAGGTATGTAAAAATAGTTAAGTCAACCCATTTTCTCACTCCTTAGACCTGGTAACTAACATTCAATTAGCTTATTTTCTAGCCCTTTTTGTATTGCGTATCTGAGTACCAATTGTAATCTGGTCAGCAAAGTGGTTCTATTCTCTCAACACTACCAGGTGTTGCTATATCAGTTACATCTTTACACCGCTGGATTTTTGTCTACTACCATAGTGCGCCTTAAGTTTGAACTACTAGACAGCGTGACTTCGGGATTTTCTCTAGCTCGCCATGCTTTCGACTGGATTTTGACAGTGTCCGCATGCGCGTTGCGTTGTTTGAAGGCCCACTCAGACTGCCTGGGTAGTAGTATAAACGGCGAACGCGACAACACGAACAAACACTGGATCGCCGCTCCGGAAGCAATGTACACAATAAATTTGAGCTCTGCTGTATGTGCATCCATACCCGAGAACTTGCGGTACTCAGGACTTCAATGAAGTGCACTTGTTATTCGCCCTTTTCATCAGTAATAGACCCGGTCACATGTAGTCACATGCAACGCCCGCTGCTCTTTTCTACGGTAATTGAGCAGGACGTGGAAGTCCGGGGTTTGCGATTGCCATATTTTGTATACCAAATGCTTACAATCCTTTGCTCGTTTATCATCGCCTGCTGCTGCTATCAACCATACATTTTGTTGCTGCTCTAAGTACGGTTTTTCTGTTTTTGTACATCACTATTGTGGTCCGTTTGTACACTTGCCACTGAACACACTGATTGCCGAGCCAGCCTTCAACCTAGTCCACTGGTTTTGCTTCACCTGGGTGTTTTTGTCATCTTTTGCTTGGTGTCGGGGCAATTAACTGCTGTTATCATTAACATGCGAATATACTACAGTCCATTCTGCTATCGTGACTACCTGTCCAATGCGACCACTTTTTGTCGGTTCCTTGAGTGTTCGCCTTAGACAAGTTCGACTGTAGTAAGGTTTCATCCGTTACATAGCTGCTATATACAGCGAAATTAACCATGGAGATAACATTTTCTCCCCTCCGCACTGCTCATATTTATTTTACTTTCGAATTGGATTTTACTTTTCCTTGAAAATTCGTGCAATGCAAGTGGATCTGCATTGAATTACCGTTTTCGTTGTGTACACTAAAACTTAAGTGTTGACCTCATTTCGCTGATTCCATCTACTTCCGCTCCTTGGCCGATTACTTTAACCACTTTTCTATACAAATCTACCACCGTTGTATGTGCTCATCTCGCATTGTCAGCTTGCTAGGAGATTCAGCTATTTCCGAAGTTTTGGCTACTCTGCTTAGTCGTTGGCTCCGCTGTGCTTTACTGTCTGTATAGTAGGTGGTTCTACTACCCCCCGCAAGCAGTCCGCACTGGCTGTGTAGTCGCTATTATGACTGTTAGTCTCGATCGGTTTCCTCGCAGTCGACCAGAGCCACTTTCACGAGTACCTGCTTCTGCATCGAACCCTGGTTCTGCAGTACAAAGCGATTGTTTACAGAACAGCTATTATTAGGGTCTAATATGCTGCTATTTTATGCCACGTGATGTGTATGTAACTGTGTTCTTTATGCATCTGCTACGTACCAATTCCGGCAGATGCCATCTGTTAGTCTCACATAGCTCCAGCTATTATCAGTGGCATGTGTTATATGTAGATCTACCGCTCGTTGGGTCGAGATTCGTTGATTTTTCATAACGGTCCATCGCTCACACTCGGAAAAGCGCTGCACGGCTATTTGGACCTTTTGGGACTCACCGAAGTCCACGGCCCTTTTTTGCAAAATGGTGACGAAGTTAATGGGTGATAAACAACGACAAGCACCATGTTACGGTGCGATTTATTCCCCGCTGTCATGCACGTTACTGCATTTCGGGGAACGTGATTGTTCCCCGCAGCCGAAGCTTCCATCACCAACTCACTGATCGTCTTGTTGAGATCTTGGCTGGCTTAATCGATTCCCATACAACCAATCACTGCCACAAATTGATGCAGCGTCAATAATGACCGCATTGGCTAGTGGTCCATCGTTCATCGCCGAACCGTTTCCCCATACGTTCGAGTTTGGCTGAATGTCGCACATAGTTGCTAGCGCCATTTCCGCTGCCTGTACTTGTTTACATGGTGGAAGTGAACTATGTTGCATGCCGAGATATTGACAGCTGTCCCGATTCTGACTCATGCTTGTCTTAATTCGACTGCTGGTTGTTTGTGTGTACCCATTCTCTTTCCGTGTGTTGCACATCAACTGACAATTGGTACACAAATGCTGCTATCCATCGCATCACTTATTATTTTTGCACAGCTCCATTGGGACAGATTTCATTCTCTTTTTCCTCCACTTAAATTGACTCGATCTGGTAGCTGGTTTAAAACTTTTTTCTTCGTGTGTTCGCACGACTGCCCCTCAATTCCAATTATGCTAATGCCACCGCTGGTTAACGTCCAGCTCGGCGTATCATTGGCGGACTCAAACTGTGCTGCTGTTTTGAAGACTGCAAGAAAATGCATCATATTCTTTTTCACACCGCATTGTTGTGAGAATTGGCTTTGAGGGACTTCGTACTGTCAGCTCGCACTTCCTGTCGGATAAAATTTTTTACTGTTTTCCCGGTTTCACACCGCCCACCTAAAGGAATTTAATTTTACTACCTGCTTGTTCGCTCTAGAGTGGGCTATTGTTTGACGTCTGCTTTTACCTTGTAGGCCTCTGAGCCACCTCGTGCTGAACCGGCAAAAGAAACCGCTTCTCAAGTACGTTTCAAGTACATTCCACGTGTTCTTGGTTTGAACTCGCACTCCTTGTTACCTCACCGCCGCTTGTGCACCCCGTTTGCCGGCAACAGCAGCAATAAATAGGGCTCACACCATTTGTTTGCTCATCTTACCCATTTTTTAATGTCCCTCGTGACCATCATCAGTTCGACCCGTATTTTTTGCTTTGTCTCGCACACGTTTGCATGTGGAGTTACTTTGGATGACGGGTGCACGGTAAGGTTTATGTTCCAGGCGTTTTTTGCTTTCAGATGGGAACACATCGGCTCTTCCTTTCTGGTGTATTCATTTCGTGTTCTTGATGCATCTCACTAAACATCTCCATCAAAACTTTATCGTCGCACAACCCAGTTATTTATCTCGATGCGATCTGAACTACAGTAGGCCAGCTCACTACGTAATGGTAATAATTATGACGCTTTATCCAGATGCATATTTGCAAAACCATCCTCAATAGACAGGCTCGGGCAGACCACCGCCCTGAAAAGGCATGTACGCTGGGAAAAGCAGTTTTTCTACTTGTTAGCTTTTTGTTTTGTTGTGGTCGTTTCGTCTGTGGGATTAATTGCATCCAACCTCTTCAGTAGCACCTTATATAACTGGTCTCTGCAAAGAATATCAGCACAGTGTTAAGGTGCCATTGTTTTTTATGATGCGCCCTGGATCCTGTCAATATGTCTGGGCGTACCATTACACCCATAGTGTCCATACATTGAACGGCAACGCTCATCCCAGGTTTACTTGATGTCTAGTATTGGCCTACGAGTTGATGGTTCGACTGTCCATGCACCGTTTCAATCGCGCTTGCCTGTTCGACGCCCGCACTGGAGCTTGGGAGAGACTTTTCTCCATCCTTCAAACTTCCATGAATGCACTGTACAAAGACTAGTACGGTAACACGATAGCTACTCCGGTCAAAAACTCGCATTTTGTCTGGAACCTAATTGAGCGTCCCAACGACCTCGGCACGTACGCGAAGCGTGGTCTGAGCTCTTATTATCAGCGACTAACTGCACTCCGGGTGCCCACAGTTACACACCAAAGTGAACACGATGTAGCGAGCATACTGTTTGTGCCCCATTCCCTCCGCTCTTCGGATCCCCGAAGTGGTATCACGAATCATTACGTAGCATCCTATTAATCCGCATCTCGCCCCCGAGTCGGCTAAATTGGCGTACTCTCGTCACCACAATCCGCACTTTGCTTCCCGGCATTGTGTTAGTTGTTCATTCAGCAACCACTTGCGATCGCCCTGAGCGTCCATCCAGCTGGAGTAGCTACTCTGTTGTCGGTGTTACACGAATAGACACCCAGTGTGCATCTAGGGTTCAACCAGCTCCGTCTACTTGTGTGACAGCTTCACCAGCCTTTCCACTATGCTGTACCGCCCGGTCGCGGCGTCTGCAAGGCCAAATGTTTGACAGTCTGCGTGCTAATCATGCTCATGTGTGCCAAAAAGTCGCACTTACTTTGAGTGATCGGGTCGGGCGTTACTTTTTAACACGCCAGACTGGTGAATTCAGTCTCGCCACTCTGACCCTTACTGTGCGTGTTTACGCTTGCATCGGTCCTCATCTGCCAGCACAGTCGCCGGTGTGGAAAGGATAAATATGGCTGTCGTCGGACGCAGGTGACCAATGGACTTCTTACTTTTGGCTCGCATCGTAGGCCACTTGAGCGCCACGTCGAATGCATACGTCAGTATAGTCGACACCATGTTTTCAACCCTTACATCATATCCTCTCTCCCCAGGATACTATTGTTAGTCCAATTTTCCCACAACCACCTAACAATTCGCTGTTTCTTTGCATGAAGACATGGGTTAAACCAGCAGCTAACTGCACTGTCATACCTTTGAATGAAGCTTGCCGGCATACACTTCGCTGTCGATCAAACTTCTTGCTGTATTAAACTGACTTTTGAATTAAGGATCCATCGTTTGACTTGTGCCATTTCTCACATCCCAACTTGTACTGGTGGAGTTGGCTTCCTTAGAATCACCTCTCCTATTGCGATTCTCACTGCATGCCCCCAATTTGTGCACCGATATCCCATCGTCTCTTTGTTGTGTTCCCCCGTTCTTCATTGCGTACGTTAACGTCCTGCATGACAGCTAGTCAACGGCGATGCAAATGCCATGTGCAATGTTCCACCTATAGACGAACCGTTTGAGGAGGTATGTGCGTTCCGCTATATTTTACCATTTTTCTGATCAAATTGAACCCCATTAGTTGTCCCACCATCAACTGCCCGTGTGATACGAGTGTCATGTGACATGATCAAGTCTAATCATTATTGGTCTGGCTATCCACCTTCGCTTCATTGCATTTTCCCCCACGGCCCCTCATTGTGTTTGATCAAGTCGGTTAAGTGCATGTGTGCAGTTAGTGCAACCGAAGGCGTCATCACTCATCATTCTACACGCTAGCTAGTGTGAAACACAGCTGTTGTACTGCACGCACTTAGGGATGAGTTCACTACATCCCGCTTGCTTAGCTTGCTCTGCATTTGTAACCTATCTACCTCATTTCCAGCTCAGAAGTTAGAAACTTAACCAATTTTGTCAGCTGCCTGTTATATCAGCATCGTCGCCATCTCGTATCGATAACGTTTACTTCGGAATGCGATTTACAGTTTTTTTATTTGCGATTGGATTAACCTTAGTCATCCGAGCGTCCCCCGCAGCAGGCTTATTTTCTACCGAGGGACTTGAATTTGTCTTTGCTTACTTTTTGTGGCAATGAAGAATTTCCGCAGTACTTAACCTCCTTATCTGTAGAATAACTCCCACAAATCTCACCTGTTGTTCGAGACCAAAATCAGCATCCTCATCTCCTGACTAACTGATCTTCCTTATCCCGCCCATTCAGCCCGATTCATGGAAGGAAAGCTCGCATATCCAACCCACCACAGACCCGGCTGCAAAAAGCACGCCTAATGGTGATCAGTCAGTGGCGAATGGCACTCTCGGATCAACTGACAGCGCCACTGAAACTGACCACGGTAAGAAGAAAAATAAGAACCCCCTGGGTTGGATCAAACGTCGTCTTTCCAAAAAGAGTAGCGAGACTAATCCACCAACCACTGACCAAGCAGCTGTTCCGGAGGGCGTTCAGACTCCGGTACACGAAAGACCCGAAGATAGTCTCGCTGTTCCCGACACTCAGACATCTTCAGATCAAACCCCAGAGAAGCAGGCCGAAATAACCGAGGTAGCAATCTCTCTGGTAGACGACGTTCTGTTGTCGGCTATTACCGCACAAACAGAAGAGGCTGTCGAAAACAGTCCAAAAGCTGAAGGGACGAGCGCGGAATCCCAGGTAGATTTTTCTCCAGTTCTGTTTTCCGTCTATGGCTATTGTGGTGTTAGGCCTACACGCACCATGATTTACTTTTTCCGGTTATTTATAGTAACGGAAACTAGCTTGCACATCAGCACAATAAAGAAGTGCGTACAGGCGTTTATGTTCACTACACTAGTCGGAATCATTCTGTTGTTTCTATACAGATATTGGATCATCTTCAAAGGAACTTAATTGCACGCACTGTCCATAGTTCCCAATCGCTTCACCTGTGCATCGCAAACCATCTCGCTGCTTCCTCCGTGCATACGCTTGATCGCCACGTTTGAAAGCAACTTGTCAGAGTATTAGTCGACGAACATGATTTACTCTCATCTCTCTTTTTCATCACGGGTGAGGCAAACTGCCAAAGCGGCTTTGGGCTATTACGATGAACCCTTGCCAGGGTTGTGACTCACCGAAGCTCTTCTAGTACCTCGGATTGACTAAGAGGTTTGGTGCCGCTTTTCCTGGACTACATAGACCACAACCATTTTCTTAATCTACATTTTTGTTGCATTGATGTTCATGATTAGCTGTATTTTGTTCCCTTTTTGAAACGAAGGTGCCGCCGGAGCAACCTGTGGAACATCAGCCCTCCACGGACACAGCTCCCGAACACACACCACACCAAGAAATCGAACCAGCATTATCTGAGCCACCGCCAGAGGTCCAGTCCTGTTCGTTAAACGGCGACCACAGAGATGATGAGGTGGGTCCTTAGAGGTCACAAGTATTTGTTTCCATTCTCCTGCTCGCACATCTAATTCGGACGACCGATTATTGTCAATCCACAAATCTCCCACCCCATTGAGGCTTCGTTCTTTGTCTTACTTCTACTCAGACACTGGTTTGTTTGCTAGCGAAATGGCACCGCCTCTCGGTTGCAAAGCATATCACTTAAGGGTATCACCTATCAATTCACTTATCTTGGCAGCTGCATCAGCAATGATGGGCGCATAGAAACTGACGTGAGCTCACGCATTGCAAAGGCCAGAGCTGCCTTCTTGAACCTGCGTCATCTTTGGCGACAGAAGGGAGTTTCCCTCCGTCTGAAAGGTCGTGTATACAAGGCCACAGTGAGGGCCGTTCTGCTCTATGGTAGTGAAACTTGGCCCCTTCGGTCTGAAGATCTGAGGCGCCTTCAAGTCTTTGATCATCGTTGTTTGCGAAGCATTGCTGGTGTCGGATGGCACCAGCCTGTCCGCAACGATGATGTGCATAGGCGAGTACTAGGTGGTGATAATCATGCTAGCTCCCTAGAACAACAGATAGCACTGAATAAGTTGCGTTGGCTTGGGCACGTGCTGCGCATGCCTGGTCACCGCTTACCTGGGAGGGCCTTGTTCAGTCTACCAGGTGTCGGATGGCGCAAGGCTCGAGGTGGACAGAAGTTGACTTGGCAGTGGGAAATGAAGTCACTGACGACCAAATTGGGTGCCGTTGGTCCGTCTCGCCTTCCGGGTTGGAGTCCACGTGACTCACCTTGTGCTTGGCTCGAGACTTTACAGGACATGGCTCGCAGTAGACACCAGTGGCGCGTCTGCTGCCGTCTCCTAATCGGATTGTCTGTTTAAAGTGTGTTTGGTGCTGAGTTATCTGCGGGGTAATGGCTGATTATGACGCGTGGCAGTGAAAGCCGCAAGGAAGCTGTCTCGCCGATGCCGCCTTATCTTTGCACGATAGCCAGCTGTTTGTGACGGAATGTTGTCAACACAAGGCCTAGGTGCCTTGACCCTGAATGTTTGCTTAGGGCATTGAGGTTTTCAGGTAAGTCCCCCTTCTCTCCCTCTTCTTATTCTTTATTTCATAGGTCCTCATGGTTGTATGGCAGCGAAGCATCAGTTCAAATGGCTGATGTACTGCTGTTGATGATGATGATGATGATGATCACCTAAGCGAACGCATGCCAACAACAAATGCTTTTCTACTTTGCTTTCAGAAGTATATCAAACATTTGCTGCTTTTCGTGTTCTTATTGTTATCGATCCAGCTCTTTGGCCATTTCTTCCATTACCAGATCACGCAACAGCGCGTCTTTACTACCGTGCAAGTAACGTAGCCGCCGTCCTACCCTACTTCTGTGCCATGCACGTCCCACTTGTAATTTATCGTTGCATTTCGCTGTTCAACCTTCTATATTTCCACGCTCATTTTCGGCTGTTTATCTATTCATCTACCCAATCTGCCGACTTCGTCTGTTTTTCAGATTTTCTGTTTCATAATCATGTTTGCTTTGTTTTGATCGGATAATGACTTATTCGGCTACTTTGCTCACCTTTACCCATGACACGCTTGGAATTTGTATCAACTGCCATCGACCCATTGTTTACCCGTTATTTTTCTGTCACGGAAATAACTGGTTGATTAGTGCACGGGGACGCCGCATCACGAATACATTCAGGATGTTCCTCTGTAACAGCTTAACTTTCCGCGCGGTGTTCATCGCAACAACTGTGCCGAAGTTGCGCGTTAACTTCATTTCTAAATATAGGCGCAGCCATCACTTGCTCATATGTGACCTTCCCATCGAAACGGTGTTTCTCTTCGAATAGTGTGTAGTCGCTTTCCTACCCCGTTTTCGTCACTGTCTTTGGGAGAAATTGCAATCTTCCTTTTTCCACAGCCCAACGAAGTGTTGCGAAGTCAATCGCATTAATTCATCAAGAGAATCAACCGGATCGGTTTATTGATTGTCTCCTTTCCCACAATATTTTACTTGGCACTGCAATAAGCACCGATGTTGATGTACCGTAGGGTTTCATCCCCTTCGCACTCTCATTGCAGGACAGGCGCCAACGCTGTGCTTGTTCAGGACTTGGAAGCTGCTTCCGTTTGTTCCACTTGGATCGTTATTTCTTCTCCTTCAATTGTCTCCCACACATGAGTCCGACTTCTCATGTTTCAAATTCGTTTAGCGATGTATCGTATGTAACTTAACCACCTCAGCCGACCAGTTAAGTGTGTTCGCCTATTAATGGAAAAGAGCATCTACCAGTCCTCTCTGACATGCCTATATATAGTCTCCGCTGCACCGATGAAAACCTATTTGTTGCCGTCGTTTACAATTCACGGCATGTTAATCCACTCTTGATTCACCGTCTTTGGGTTTATTGGTCCTTCATTGCTCCAGATAGACCCTAGCTGCACACTACTTCTTACTCTCCCTGTGAACCGACTTTTATTGGTCTTTCACCATCTCCTTTGATCTTTTTGCCCGTTCGTTTTGAACACAGGCTGTCGATAAGTCTGTGGACATGGATCATTCCTGTACAGATATGGAGGAGCGTCCCCGGACAACAGAAGCCCAGTCCAACGTGAATCACCCTGACGACGAAGCGGTGACAACCAAACTAGGCGGCATGGAATTGACAAACGGACACCCACATGAGCTAACAAACGGTGGCGATTTAGATGCGGAGGAAGTGAAACACTCGATTGTCCATTGATACGTGACTTGTTCCCCCATCCTGTCCTGTTCATTCCTCCCTCCCTAGTGCATGCTGATTTTCTTTCATCCAATCCGGAAACCTCGTTGTCACCCTGTCTTGAGGTACGTCCCTGTATTTCTGCTAGTTTCGTGAGTTTTACAATTCCTAGCTGTCCATAATAACGTTCGTCCGACTTCTTCATGACAATGCCATGTCCTTAAGTAGTCTCATCGGTAATAGCACTCATCCCATACCGAGACAACCGGTTTACAGGTATGTAGTACTGCTACATCCCAACATTTGTTCGTAGTATTCGAGTTCCTCGGAGACCCGAGCGGTTTTCTTCGGAACCCGGTTTCATAGTGATGGGCTACCCGATTTAACCTGTGCACTTGTCCCCTGTCCCACCCCAACATCATATTCCACTACATAAGTACCGCTGATGTGTCGCGCATTCTTGTCCAACTACTTGGACCTCGTCTCATTCAACAAGCTGTTACATCAGTGGTAACAGCCATCGCCTTTTCCTTGTTCCTTCACCTCCCCCCCAACTTTTCAAGCCGGTTATATGTTTTACCTACTTCCCGCTACGTTATACACCGTGGTTGACACAATTCATCTACTCCTCTCTTTCGGATCACTTTATATTGTGAACCACTTAGTGGGCGCGGTTTGCCACGAGACACGATCCTGCACGCATCGATGGTCTATTTCCATTGGTTAGTGGTTGCCAACTTTTACAGGACTAGTTTGTCCACAACATTCGTAATTCTGCCAAGTTCGTTAGGGACTGAACTTCGTGCGTGCATTTATTCACCCTTTCCAGAGTGAGGAGAGGTGAATAATCGCGGCGGCCTATACCCATTGTCCAATTTCTATCATACAACATTGTTTGCAGCGATAGAGCGGTTTGTCTTTTTTTTCAATTTCAGACTACTTCATTCTCATTTCCTAAACCGCAATCAACAGTTCTGGATTGGTTGCCTCCTCGCTTGGCAATCGTTCTTCTGGGACCTCCACCACGTAGTCTGCGTCGTTTCATTTCCGATTTCTCCAGCTGATTTCTGTTTGTAAATCGACCCCACTTTGACGAGCGAGTACTCATACGATTTTATTCCATCACTGTATTGTGCTTAATTCTTTCCATTACACACACATATGTGGTTCATCTTATCATAAATGCGGTCACCTCGCTGCTACTGACTGACTGACTTTTTCTGTGCTGCTGTTTGTGTCTCTTTCATAAACCGATCGCGTGTTTCTTCTACTGACTTCTTTCGGTTCATAGTTTGTCTGTACGTTCTATGATGCACTCTACCGATCCCACAGACTGGTTTACTGCTCCAACATCTGATCAACATTATTATTGTAGCCGAAGCTACTTCTTTCGCCACAAAGACTTTTTGTACTCACGTTTGATTATGTGCTTCGTATAGTGGGCCTGGTGCATAAACAAGTTATTCAGTAAAGCGCTCGCTTTACGTAGCCTTCACAATGCTTACCGGCCCTGCTGTATAACTATTCCATCCATATGAGAACGGTTTTCCCCTATACGATGCCAGTACCCCACTCCGGAACGTATCACCAATGCCCTAAAATTGGCGCTCCTTGGCTAGTCTTGCTGATGTGGCCAACCGCACTATATTGTGGCCGTGATACCAGTCTCCCTTGCTCGAATATTCAGACAGTTTTTGTTCGCTATTTTCCTTCATCAAATACGTCTTTGGCTCTGTTCACTTTAACCCCAAGGTCCGAGTACCAACTGCCTCTGTGCGTCGCAGTCTGGTCGCATCTTACTCACTGGATACTCGAGAACTCTACGAAATATCACAACCTTACAGACCTTATTTATACTCTGACTCTTTTCCTCCGAACTTCAATTGTGCTCACTCCTGCTACGCGGAGGTTATCTTGGGTTTCTTGACGCACAATGCTTTATGGCACCGACCACAAGTACTAAATCGACCGCTTGATTGGCCTAAGTTAGCAAATCGAGCGGACACAGCGCACCTATCAATCGTTGCACTGATTGTGCTTAGATAATCAGTTCGCTCCTTTTTTGCATGCTATTCCCACATGGCCACGGTGATGGCCTACCAGGCCCACTTGGCTCAGGTACTCGCGACCGCATGTGCTACAGCACCATACGCTCGATGTCGAAGTGGTAGACTTCATTGGCGCCTGTCGTTTCCGTACCCGGCGTTTCTCCCCTGCATGTAACAGTGATTTCTGCTGCACCTAGGCTACCGCCCTCTTGATCAGCCCACATCATTTGTGCTGGTTAACTTCTTTTGATTCCCAACACTTGAAATCATTAGTTTGGGGTAAACTCAGCTTGATTTTTTCATTTGTGTATTGCGGCACAGTAGCTGAGGTGTTTCCCACCTCTAGCTGACGTGTATAATAATAAAATAATAAACTCACCTTGAACATGTCCTGCTAATGTAATTTCGGTTGTCTCACGTGCTGCTTCCTTGCACTAAGTCGGCCGTACAATAGCTGTTTGGGTATCCGGGTCGAACTCATTCGGCTGAAATGCCCCAGCCACCGCAGCAGTCCACCGCGGCGCAGCACTTCCGTGTTTGCAACACTATAGCATCAACAGATGTGCAGAATCCTTCGCAGACACTTAGTCGAACAACCAAACTTACCCAACACCGGCCACAGTGCCTTGTAGTTAACCGTGTCAAATGCATTGGTGAACTCAACAAACGGCGACTACAATGGCTGGGGTCACTCTCGACATTACTCCTGCAACTGGCGAGCCACGAACACCAGATTTAATTTGCTGCGACCCGAACGGAATCTGCATTGCACTTCCGCCACGTGCGGTTCAACGACCTGTGGCTAAGCGGTTGAACAGGATTCACGCAATCACCTTCCCCATACGACTTTGCAAGTTGATGCCGCGATGATTCATGGCACATTCCTTACTCCCTTTGCCCTTGTACAGTGGTAGCACAAGGGCATCCTTCAGCTTAGCCGGCATTTCCTCTTCCATCTACACGCCTTACACCAATTGGTGTAGCGCATTTACCAACGTGGGTCCGCCGTGTTTCAGTACTTCAGGCGGGATCCCGTCGGCACCGACACCACTGCCATTTCGCAGCCGAGCAAGCGCTCTGCGTCTCATCCAGTGTCGGTTTGTCCGCCAGACTCATCTTCACCTCGTACTGCTTGAGGCCGTTCAATGTAGGCCAGTCGAGCTCTGAATGGTTGTTCAAGAGACAATCAGAGTGATTTCGTCAGATCTGCATTAGTTCTGCAGTCTGTGTGCAGGCAACGCCTGAAATAGGATCCAGCAACGTCCTCAGCGGCTGCAAAGGGGATTCATACACCGCCTTCAATGGGTCAAAGGATTCCTTAGGTTGGCGACGTTCGGCGTAGCATTCCATCTGCTTCGCTTTCTCCGTCCACCATACATTCTTGATGCGACGGGGCTCTCGAGTCAATCGCAGTCGGAGCTTACGAAAATGACTCGCGGTTACCAGGGTCCGTCACGGCTGCAATGTATGCGGCATTCTTCTCCGATAAATATGCACCAATCGTCGCACTGTTGTCACCGGTCCAATCGATTCGCTTGCAGTTTGCGGGCCCGATGGTTTGCTCGTCCGCAACCGTCACTTTCTCACGAGCTTGGTGCCACAGGTTGCTCGTTAAGACTATGGATTCGACATTGCCAAGACAGATACCCATTGCCTACTCCAGCTCCGCCCTCTTCTTAACACTCTCTAGGGAAAGAACATTAAATATGCACTGCTGATACACGGCAGTTGAGCAATACATAGATTTACTAAAATACGAGGTGTTCAAAAAGAAACCGAACTTTTACTAAAGTATCTTTATTGCTGTGTGCACAAGATTTTAGGCACTTTCCCCCTCAAACTAGTCCCCCTACTGGCAATATACAGTACCCAACAGTGCTTCCGTTTTTGGATAGCCTCCTGACACGCGTTTTCTGGGATGGCGCGCAGGTCTACTGTCGCAATATCCTGAATCTCCTCTATGGTTTGGGAACGACCTTCCAAGGTGGTTTTAAGTTTTGGAAACAGGAAATAGTCTGCAGTGGCTATGTCCGGATAATACGGTGGATGGGGCACGACGGGAGTGTGATGTTTTACTAGGTAGCTACGGACAAGAAGCGATGCGTGAGCCATCCCATTGTCATGATGCAACATGCAAGTCTGGTTTTCTCGCAGTTCAGGCTTCTTCCTGCGCACAGAATCCCTCAAACGCACTGTACTTTGATGGCATGATCCCACGCAGATGCCCACGTCGTCAGAAACTTCTCAAAAATTTGACTGTTGATTTCCATGGATCACACCAAGTATTCTCTCGGCATGGTTATCGTTTGTAGATGTGGAAAGTCGTCCAGGATTGGGATCATCACAGACCGACATTTTGCCGTGTTCAAAACACTTAAACCAGGTATAGCACTGCCAAGTTTGTAGCAAAATTTCACACACACGCATTGTCCTTCAAACTCTTTAGTGCTCTCTTTGGCACTAATCCGACGAACAGCTTGTACACATGCTTACTTCAGCGGCTGTGACTCGCAACCAGCAGTCCGGGCGAAATGCGCTACATAGCAGTTTATTGACTAAACACGCCTCTACATGAGCTCAGTAGCCGCAGTGCGCTCCCTCTGCCGGTACCGCGGTATTTCAAAGTTCGGTTTCTTTATGAACACCGTATATGTACGATTTGGTCCCCACCAACTTGGGTTCGGTGCCACACGCAGTACACGTATCATGCGCACTTTGCTGGCGTACGATGACATAATCGAGCAGATGAGCGTGACCACTTCGTGGTTGCGTCCAAGTAGCTATATTACTCCTACACAGTTCAAACTTGAAACATCTCATAACTGATATTCAGAGTGCGCTGCTTAAGCCAAATGCCCAAACTCCATCTCTGGTTTCGTATAAAATGAAACTTTACGAATCAGCCTCTGTATGGTGTCCAGTCTGAAGGAAGTTACTTTACACACTCAAGGACGTTCTTACATCGCACTCGCTACCGCCGATAGTCCATCTATCTCGGAGGCCTTGTTCATCTTAGGTTTTTGCGCAGAAGAGGAATTTGTATAAGCAGCGTACAAAAATTGTGCCATCTATCTTTATCATAGGGAGCTTTTGCCATATCCGCCTATCGTGGCGGTGAGCTCATTTTTGATTCGAGGCACTCTATGATTGTGTCATGTGATTCCAATCAAGACGGTGTCTGAACTAGACTTACGATACCGCAGCTCTGCACTCCGCTACCGTTTCTGATTTCGTTTTGGACTCTACGGCTAGTCATAACCATAGCTGAGGTCTAACCCCGAAGCCATGATGACCGACTGACTAGTTTGCTGCCAGGTCAACCGGCTCAGTACGTGACGCTTGTCGGCGCGTTTGAAAATCGACCTGACGCTTGGCACGCAAGCTTTGGGTCGGGTTTTGATTGTGGCAGGTTCAGTTGCGCCTTCGATTTACTCTAAAGTCTGCGACCATCCCTGCCACTTGAATTGTGGTCACCCGAAGGGAAACGTCTTGGTGTTCTCTGTTCTCAACATCAACACCTTTCGTCTCGCCCTTCTCATATGATTGTTTGACTGACGGTCGAAGGTGCGGAGGCGTTCTGTTAACGTGGTCGACACTTGCGACACGATAATCGCAAGGCATCTCCATGTTAACCATAAGGTAGCTTTATCGGTCTCAAAAATGCTACAATTTTCTCCAGCGGTTTTCTGGAGCAAACTTGACGAAGAACTTATTGAAGACGGAACGCTTCGCGGAACCTAGTACGTGCCGGGAGCAACTGTGTGAACTTAAGGAGTATGGGTGTAGGTTGGCAACAGCTGCATTTTAAACCCGCGCGGTAATATCATCCTGGTCGAAATGGGAATGCCCCTTGATTTTCACCATATCCTTCTGATAGGTCATCGCAGTAGCATTGAAGTGAATGTTGCGCGTAGGTACGGATAGTTGGTAGCCTGCTCTCTATGTATGTGCACCTCTGGTCCTTCCGATGAGTGGTGCAGATTAAGGCGAATATGACGCAGTGATAAATCCGTGAGTACGATGGAATTGAGACGAGTCCTCCCAACGCATTCGGCCTTGGTCTATTGACCGTGTATGTTTTGCTACACTCCGAACCTATAAAGATCAGTTGGTTTGCCTCCATTCGAGTACAGTGCACGGAGATAGCAACCAGTTGACTGTGGGGTGAACGGGACTACCATTTACTACTACTACTGATAGTAATGCATATATTTCTCGACTGTTAAAGCGGCTGTTCGTGGAATAGGATAGATCATTAGTGCTGCAGCTATGATCATGCTCATGCATGAGTGAGATATGCATTCAGTAGCGTCTGTGTTGTTAGTCCATTCTGAAGTACATGGTTTTTGTTAGTGTTGTTTTGTACAACAGCTTTTCCTACTGGTTATATATTTCTTGATCCATCTTGGAAGGTGTCTGATTAGGACTGCTTACTTCCGGCAAACGTTTCATCAACTTTGCTAATAGTCACCGAGCTTATTTGTGTGTCCCGGAATACCGACAACCTAGCCGACCGCGGTCCCAGTTGTTAGCACCATCGGTTACATGTGGCCGGTGAGTCATTTGGCTATCAACATGAGTGATGCTTTGTAAGTGGTGGGTGGATTTAGTAGGTTTTTCTGTAGGTTCGTCGCAGTTAGATCCAAGCAGACAGCCACCACACATCCAGGAAAGTGCTAGACGGCCGTTTCTTCCTATTGGGACTCGTCAGTAGCGCGCGCCCCCGAATACTGCCAGATTCGAACCCACGACCATACTCTTGCGAGTTAGCGACTTATGTCACTGAGCCATGGGCGACGGCAGCGAACCGCCATGACTGATATCTAACTGCGATGTAGCGCGGCTCACCCTCCACTGTCTTGCATGTTGTGAATGTGTGATGCATTGGGTTCGTAGATTTGGGTTGAAATGACGATGAGTTGTACACGTATCACTTCAGGCTGCGAAACAGTTTGGAGGCGTTCACTGTGAGTTCGGGTTGTGTATAACAGCACTCAAGTTGACGACAGATAAAGTTAAAGAATATACTTCCGTTCCCGGTTAGTGTCACCCATCAATGTGCAATTTATCAGTGCGGCATCAATCAGGTCAGTGCCCAAGTCCCAATCAGGCTGACCGTGAATCCACCGGTTACTTATCGGCGGGCTCTCTGGTCGGACAACCCGTCTGAGACGTCTGCCGTAAGACAGGAATCCATGACTCGATAGGTCAAATGACACTAGGCTAATAGCGGAATAGTGGATAAGGTTGTTTGCATCTTATTTGATAAGATGCTTTTGTGAAAATGCTCAGAAACTGCACCGACTGAGCGCATTGCAATGTAAAGAGCTGATGCAAGTTAGCCGTGATACCGACCCGGCAGGTAATCTCTAAGCGAGTTTGGCTCTGGAACAACTTACTCGGATACCTTGAGTGGACGCATCTGTGTGACTGGCCTATGACTGGCAATGAAGCTAAGAAAAAATCTAAGGATGCTGTTTTAGGCTAGGCGACTAAGGGTTGGCAGCGCCGATGAGTTAAACTGTAGGTTGTGACGATAGCCTGGGTTGTTTCTGACGAACGCTATGACCGCAATTTGTCGTGTAATGCCTAAGATGGCCGTACGTCCCGATTTAGGCGGGACAGTATCGCATTTCAAGCTGTCGTCTCGCTATTTTAGAAATGCTGGGCGGGAGGCACTGATGTCCCACTTGGAGGTCGGCGACCTCAGAATGTCCCGCTTTGAGCATATAGAATGTAGGTGGAAAAACCGAAACCAATCAGTGGAGATGCGTGCACACCATACGATCAAAATAAGTAGGCAGGCATGAGTTGGGCGGGATAGTCGACCGTGTGGATGGGCAATGCGGCAAGACACCATATAAACAGGGCAAAATGTGATGATGGCGTTCTTGTGTCTTTAGTGGAGATTCATTGTATTGTATTGTATTGGAGAACACCAACATCAATTACAGTTTGGTGGGAAACCCATATCCAGTCGAACGTGTATGACGATTACTCAGTTGGAGAACTATTTTCCATTCATTAAGGCAACGTAACAACGCTTTGTATGTTCGATGATACACATGCAAATCCGAATTTTCTATTGTTCACGGTGGCAGATCAAATATCATAAAGCACCTAAAATCGGATCACCAAAAGGCGACAGTGTCTGCGGCAGCATCTACCTCTGTAACAAGCTATTTCCGATCAGCAACGTTTGGAAACACAGAAGGCAAGTTAGCAGCCGAAGTGGGCACCTTCGCTTATCACGCTGTTTCCTAAGCACAGTTCCCCCTCCATGAATTGCACCAACGAGTTGGTAGAGAAATTGTTTGATCCGAAGCTTGCTTGTGCCCGCAATAATAACTAATATTCTGTTCCCATTTGCCAGAGACCAACTTCAAGAAAATCGAAGAAATCAAGCTTCGCAGCCATATTCACCGACGCTTCAAACCACAAGGAAGTAAAGGTGTTCCCACCCCATGTGCGATATTTTGTGCCGTCATCGGGTAGTTAAATGAAGTTATTAGATCTACAGTCACTTACTGATGACACATCGGACACCATTTGTGAATTTGTAAAGAATGTGTTGGAACAATATAATATGACCAGAAAAACGGATTTGTGCTGACAACGCCAACACAAATTTCGGTGGCGTTCAGAGATGAGGACAGAAAATGTATTTTGCGAAATGGAAATCTTCGATTGGAGAAAAACTTGTGAGAATTGCCTGCATGGTCCACCTTGTCCACAACACATTGCAAACGGTAGCTGACTTTCGCCCTATTGATGTTGAAACAGTTGTGATGAAAACACAGTCTTAATTTTACATTTAAACTATTCGTGTTGAAGAACTAGATGAATTCTGTGACTCTACAATGGTAGCGTACCAACGCATTCTAGGGTACGGGAAAACCAAATGACCTTCACTTATGCCAACAGTCGAGGGAATCCTGAAACCCTTCTCAGCTTTGAAATCCTATTTTTTGTCCCGATAGAAGTGTCCTACAGTATTACGAAGTTTCCTAGAAAATCCTTGCGATGAGCTGTGGCTCTTCTTTATACACAACTACCATTTTCACGCTACTGTGCTTAAAGTTGAACAAATATTCCAGCACTAGAAGTGTCCTCTGTAATGTGCGAACTTCTGCAAGAGTGCAGGGACAGGGGCAGAAACAGTTTTGTTACGAACCAGATAAAGATCCGAATTGACCAACTCGCACAAGCGGGTCTCATCAAAAAACTGATGTGATGAATATTAGCACCAGCCTCTACGGCAATTGCGTCGCTTATCTACAGGAAAGAATGAACCAGTTTCAGGTACTGTGACTTCAGTCGGGTGGCATGGAAACAACCAGTGTCCTGTGAATAAGTTGAATCAAACGTCAGCCTTTTTGAATCTAAATTGCCAGACCTGGAAAGCAGTGACAACGAGCTGTTTTACGAAGTTAACCGTGTGTAGGTTTACATCAGCCGACGACATTTCCGATTAAACTGTAAACAGCAGCAGCTTATGCCACTGAACCACGGGGGACAGCTTCGGACCGCCATGATTTACGAGCCAGCTACGAAATAGCGCGTCTTATCCTCCACTGCCATGCAAGTTACGAACGTTGCAGAGGACAGGTTTGGCCTCGATTTGGAAACTGGCTGCGAAGAACCTCACTTAATTACATCAAACCCCCCTACTCATAAGTACATTTTACTAATGCCTGATGAAGGATGTGCAAAAACCATCAGATGTCCTCCACAAAGGTAGGCGGGCTCTTTCAATTACATGTGATGATCGACTGACTTGTGTACAGGTCCTCTATAGCTATGCGACTCTACGCTGGGCCTATTCACAATTCATATTCAGTCTGTGCTACCTTAAGGTCACACATGTCGTCATGCTAGTCTCACAAAACAAGGGGGAACTACTCACGTTAGGGGCTACCTTGAATTTATAGCCGACCTTGTGTTTGTCCACTCGCGAGGCAAGGTATTTGTTTGTACTCGATCAAGTGATTGACGGGTAGTTTTCCATCTACGCGTCAGTGCGGCCACCAACACAACCCTTACAGGGCAGGTTTTAACGTCAGGCTGCTTTGTTGAGTCGCTACTCGTTCACATAGACCCTGAACCGCTTCGAAGAGAAAAATGAAATTAATCTGCACCACGACTTTGTGTTCGAAGCAAATTTGGCGGGGTGTTGCTATTGCGTTGTTTCAAACGGAAAGTGAATCCACATCGTACGATTTGACTAACCCCCAACCTAACTGATAGTTCACTGAGCCCGCAGACCACATGAGACCAGCATTGTCTCGTCTTTCATGTTGTCCAGTTGCCATGGTGACTATTCTGTGGGCTGCATAGCAAGCCAGCTATTGTACGTTCCGATCTTATCGATGCATGGTGGTGCCTATTGGTTGCCTGAGCGCGACTGTCTCGACCAACAGCTGCTGATCGCCGTACATCCACCCTCTGCCCACTGTAGGTCGTCTGGAATGCCAGACGAGGCCGGTTTTGCCACCCGTACGATGTCAGCCATCTTACGCAACCACTCTCTCGCATGTGACTGTCGGGACTGTGATGAGTTTGGATGACCCGGTGGCGGCTGCCTTGCCATCTACGGAATGAACGAAGTTGGAATATGAGTCACCGTGTACGTATTGTGTGTACACCATTGCACCCCACACAGTCGGTGCAGATTTATTGTGATCATGTGAAATAACCAACAGAAATGCTACGCAACGTTGCATGCAAATGTATAGGCCACGCTGTTCTTCTCACCATATGCTTACACGTGATGACCTGTGCCTAGCCTCCATTACCAAGCAACTGAGTTCCCACTTGTGGTCCTGTTTGAAACTTGCATACTTGAGACAACTCAGCTCCTTCGCAATGTGTGGACACCATGTCTTCGGGCGGGCTTTCTGTCCACGTATACAAAATAAACTGTTTTCCTACGAAGTACCTTTCCATGTGTGTTCCATTGGGTTCCATTTCTAGTTAATTTCCTATTCGTTCCTCCTCAACAGAGAGCTGTGACTGTTTACTTTTCGTTCATCTGCTCTTGGAACCACGTTGTGGTTTGACCCCGTGTTGTCCACAGCACGTCACCATCCGGGCAATCAGCACTCTGAAAGCTTTGCGGTGTACAGTTGTCACTGGTTTCCATTGCTTTACAGTGTGGATAAGTGTTGGCAACACTTTGAATGGGTGACATCCCTCCACACCAGTCGCCGAAGGAGGGCATTTGAACACGCATTACTGACCCTATCTTTCTACTACTCTTCCTACGTTGCTACTGCCCCGTATTTCCCTGCCACGCGTATCATTTTCAGGGTTACATTGATTTCCATTCCATCGGCATCATTGAGATGGCCCACTTCGGATTTAAAAGACTACACAGCTCCGCGCTGAGGTGATAAGCCTTCCTTCACTTCTAGGACATCTCATTTCTATTTCAGGCGCGGCAGGACGGAAACTCATAATCCATCACGCACACAGCCAACTTCCTGGTTCACACTAATCTCAGCTCCATGGTAGCCAGTAGTGTGCGTCCGAACTTGATGCAGTTGAGCTTGTCTGAAATTAGGTTGATCTATTAAATTGCCTAGTCGCATTCGTTTCCAGTGAATGTACGCTTCAGCAACACTATCTAATGCAGAACTCATTCGACAACCCGAACTGATTCCAGATGTAAGGGATTCAAAATATATGCAACCCCGGTACTTCGATGCTGAAGTTTAAATCTCGGAGAGCCTTAGTTTAACCCTTTGTGTCCTGCAGGTACTTAAAAGTACCAATTTGTTTAAATCGTGATACTGCTGCAGTGCAGGCGTCATTGCTGCCGGTACTCGCAAGGATATGTACAATGGCTTTATGTCAACAATTAGGTAAGGGCCAAAACTCCGATACTTTGTTCTACAGTATGTGGAGTAAACGATTGTGGTTCATGTCGAGCTATAGGTAAATGAATCCAGGACTCAAAGGATAAAAACACGGCATACCTTCTTAACCTCTTTTGTTTGCAAGTGGACACGTAGAAATATTCCTGTTGTGGGGAGACAAGCATTAGCATAATGTAATACCGATAACCGCCCAGTTGCAACATGCAATCTGTAGACAAGCCAGCAGAGATTTTGCGCATGTCTGGGATCGATTCGTCTGCTTGAGGCACGAACTGTTATTTACTTTGTAGCTAAGCATGTATGTCTACACTGACATGTGTATTCGCGTCACTTTCGTTAACCAGGCTCCTCAAACCATTACCAGCCAGTGACCGAAAGGATTGCACAGGTTCGAATCCGCGTAGGTGCGGACGACTCGCGGTATGCCCAGTCCACGTACGACCGGTACTGGTGGCGAGGTGTCGGTACGATATGCCGGCCTACTGCTGATACCTTTTTATCACGATCGTGAGCTCTGGTACAACGTTTGTGCCTGCTGCTGCTGTTCTATGTCTGCGTGGAAGTTTTCAAAATTGGCCCCAGTGTGACAGCCACCGGCATACGGAAATCCTCTAGATGATTTCGTCACTCTGATTTAGCTATCTGGAAAATCCATTGTGTACCAACCGGTGTGGCTTTGACTATGTCTCCAAGCAGGTTGCGCCGAATGCGCTATCACTGGCCAGTTCGTATTAGCTCATCACTCAAACCTTCACTGATGCTGTACGGTGAATGTTCATTTCACATTCTTTTAATTTCTAAGCTTTCACTGTCCGTCTCGCCGTAGGGACAGGCAACGAGTAGGCACTTCGCCATACATGCGCATCCCCAAAACCATTGTGGAACGCAAACCATGCCCCGTGATCACAGTCAAAACCACATTGCTTCGAGATATTATTAAATTGGTGATACGTGTACTTTATGGACATTTTAACAATTTAACTGGTAACTAATTTGTCCAAAGTGCAAATGAGCTTTACACTCACTTTTCTGGAAATTATTACGCTTGCAAGTTTCTCAACCAAACCATCACGAAGTGTCCAGACTAACCCAGTTTTTGGAACACTCATTGGCTGGTTTCTGCATGTACCGTTATCCTGATACACCAGTAGAATTACGACATCAATCAGACAGCTGAGACCACATTTTTGCAAGCTTGGCACCTCGACACTACATCGCAATCGCTTCTGTGCAAACTGCTCTTTAATTACCTTCGGGTGTTACGCATGACATATATTGCCAATTAACCATGTTACTGTCCCAATAGTCCCTACCGGTTATCATTACCGTGGTGCGCTGAATGTTTAGTTCTTACTGTCAGCTGATGTGATCGTGATCTGACCTCAGCCCGCGAAAATAACTTACGCGGCTCTTTGTAGACAACCTAGATTGGAAAAACCTGGTACACATTTGTTTGTTCCAATCTCGTACATACAACGCCCAGTTGGTGATCAGGTACCGATTCTGTTGTTCCATATTCGTCTGTACTGAAAATTCGCGCAGCACATATTCTACGCGCGGGGATGCGTTTTCTTCTTAGTTTGCACTTCTGATGCTCGAGAAAATGCTCGCTGTCATCGATTAGGTGGAGATAAGTGACTTAAAATAAATAAATAAAGGAACTAACCTCACGTTCAGTCCGTTGGTCTTGTGGCAACAACCTCATGGTAATTGGAAACAACCGTTCTTAAGTATGTGCTACCATCTAGAAATTCCCGCGTTCATCTGTTGTCGAATGTGGACATCCATTAGACGCACATCTGCTCAAGTAGTGGATAAATAACCGCTGACATGAACTTCCAAAAGATGTAGTCTATTTTTTACTGGCCGGACTTGCTAACCCTGTTTGGATATTCTGCTGGCTCATACCGGCCTACTGGTTACAGTTGAAAACCTTTAATCCGGCCATACGGCACTACCCATTGTTGAGTAATAGACCTGTGATTTGTTCGCTTCCGTGGTTAGAATGTTCTTATAAATTCGTTACTTCGGCCGATAATTCTCGAAGTTTGGGACACCAAGTGGACGTAATCGTTAATGCCGGATCTTTAACCCGACCGTTGGATGCGAACGCACGTCGTTCTTCAGGTACAATCCCGTTGGTACATTCAACCGTGCCGACTTCTCTCGAATCGACAATGACGCAAGAAGCTACTGTGCCCGGTTCACCTTGAGTCACCTGTTCAAAGCAGTGCGCGCGGCTATCCACTCCGTGTCAGTTTTTGTAAATCCTGGCCAGCTTGCACAGTGTCCTCATGCTGAGCTGTTGGTCTCGCTCCCTTCACTAACCTTACGGACCTCCAATCACATGACTGAACAGTCCTCTAAAGATCGATGAACCCTGGGGTTAGCCTTACAGAGCCAATACCAACGATGCAGTGTCAACCGTAACCAACTCAGTTGATGCCATCAAGGCTGATCCAATCATATCCACGGCAGGACGAGTGGGGTGAGTTACTGGACAGATCATTGAGATAGGAAGGTTTTGAAGGTGGCTAGAATATGTAAGGATAAAACGAGTGCACGTTGTCACTGACCAATCCAATCTCAAAACATTGAGTGACACGATAAGATTAAAGCATAACGGTGAAACTTATCTGCCATGTCTCACGAAGCACATCTAACTAGTTTTCGAAACGTGCACACAAACCTGTCCCGAAATTACACTATGGACTAGTACTTCCGGTCGTCTTTCAAATTTTTTTCTCTTCATATATTTGTGCTAGGCACGAAAAGAGAGGTATGCATTTTGGTATCAAAGTTCGCTACACGACAGTAGAGGAGTCACCTTTAGTGTTATCCAAAGTATCAGTGGCTCCAACTGGCTACTTAGAAATAGCCAACTTCCTGTGAATTGACTGGAGGGCGGAGGCCGCAGTATACGTCACAGCGTAGACGAAAGGGAGATGAAAAGTGACACAAACCGACTGATTGCAGCAAATCCTCTAACGTCTTAACAATGTCACCAGCCAGAGTTCGTCGGCTTTACACCTCACGCCCTTCTTCGATCACGGACAGATTAGTCACCCAGGTCGCCACTGCTAGCAACGGATCAGCTACACCTTGATGGACGGAGTTTAGGGGGCGCAACAATTCATCATTTAACAGCTTTGCCAATGCTTCTACTTTGAACTCTCACTTCCGCATGGTTCTGAAGGCGAGTATGCACAAGATTCCACCTTTGAACAACAGTCGTATGAACTGATTACGGTCACGAGGTAAACCGCACCTTACTCCACCGTGTTCAACCAACAATTATGGGGAGATTGAAGCATAGTGGTGTCATGTAAGAGGAACACCTACGGCCAAGAACCATCTTATCCCACAGATCAAGCTAGGCAGGAGACCACAAACCACTGTTGTGACGGAAATAGGACTAAGAACCGCCCTCTGAAACACCCTAAAAATTTCACTTGGTATAAGTCCTATATCTTTTTTCACTGGATTAATTACAACTACTTTCCGTCGCTGTTTAACTTCCGGGTGCATATTCCGTGTTACATTTGATCACTCGGAGTGCTTTCCGGAATGTAATTTATACATAAGTTGAATAGAAACAGTACATTATGTCAAACAATATACACTACCATGACGACGGTGGCAAGTGAAGGAAAAATAACCCTGAACTACCTCTACATCTGAAGGGCGAGGAGTTTCGAAAAAGCATGCCCACTACCGAGCAATACCTCTTTGGTTTAAACATGTCGACGGGTGGCGGCATTCCCGGTGGATCTCTTGTTCCATGGTGTTCGACCATTTCTCAGTGTAACAGTGCTGTATCGAATACACTGCTAACTAGACACTACTCCTCCGATCGTTATAACACCAAGTCTAGCGGCTTTGCGTACATGTGTATGACCAGTTACTTCAGTGTTACCGGTGACTCTGCTTGATGAGTATTTTTCCATATGAGCCTAATGGCTGCCGTAGTCCTACGGGGGTGACGCGGTGGCTAACTCCATCGGTTGTCTGCTATGCACTCACTGGATCAGCCCAGATTGAAAAAATCACACAATATGCATACCGTAAGGCTGAGTAGTAAATTGTCTTAAATGAATGACGATATCAGTACAATGAGAAATGTTACGTGTCACAACTACGATTATTGTAACACGACGAATGTGACAATGGGCATATTGATTTGAGGGTCGGTGATGTTGGTGCAGTGTTGGTCTGACAGCGATGTACCACACTGCCACTCACCGCCCCGAGGATTATAGAGTAGTTACATGGAAATGCCATATTTACTTCTGACATAGCATCTTCCAGACATCACAGGTACCCTGAACGAAGATTCCAGCGAGCGGTTGCGTCACCATAAATTGATGCATTTACTCCCAGTTTTCACGGCTATCTGTTTAGGCACGAAAAATAACAACCCAATCTAATTGGATGCCTCACATGTTATTAGCTGCTGGAACGTACATCGAAGCCTAATGGCATGTTTGCGGAAGACAAGTCTACCGTTCTCTGTGAGACTGCGTTACTGATTAGGCACTGACCTAGCCAAAACTGAAGGTACTCCGTTGCCATCACCAGCCGTCAGCTTTTATGTCACCTATCGATCCTGCTAAGCACTGTTGTGTACCGACCGCAAGGCGACACCTGCAGCTCAGCGTACAGCGACCGGTTCCGAATAGAACATGCAATGCGGCGACAGATGGACCAGTATGACTTTTCGTGTGCTACTTTTACTCGAAGACTTACTCCTATCCATGTCCTTATTTGGACTGTTCATGGTAACCACTGCTGTCAACCGTGCAACGTTTGGCCTTCGATCGACCTGCGCCGGTAGGTTACGCACCGTCATCGCGTATGCCGTTTCGTTTCTCACGTTTCAGTTCCGAGTGAATGTTTGTTTTTACGGTGTGTCGTGACCTGCAAACCCGACGGCGACCGGGGTTGCATTTGAGGTGAGATTCGTATCTCTGGTTAGTTGACTGGGTGGGTCACCGCGGGTGCACACTCGGAGCGTATACACCGTCCGGTATTCAGGCTTTCGACGTATCCAGGTTGCTGAGGCGTGGGTGCACGTTCTTCATCATAACTGACAGGTCGGTCAGCGATTAGTCTGGATGCCGACTAAGATAAATCATGCTTCGGTCACCTCGGTAATGTAGTGTGTTCGAAAGAGTGAACGGAAAGTGGAGAGCAGCACTGCACAGGCTCCGTTTGTTCAGTGCAGGTACACACTTGGCACGTCCACACATCAGCACATTTTGATCGCCATCTTTTAATGCTCCGTTTGATATATCACGTACCAGGTAACACACAGTCAAACTGTCTAGATGCATCTGTTCGAAACTATAAGGTTCTCTGCTGTGTATAGTAGTGCATATGTCGGCCGTGTGGCCGAGTGGTCTGCACGTTTGGTTTGTAACCATAAGGTCACCGGTTCGAATCCGCATAGGGGTGGGCGTCCTCGAGGTATACTCAGCCCGCGCGCGACTGATGGTGGTCGCGCGGCAGCGAAGCGCCGTTACGGCGTACAAGCTGACACATAGTAGTGCATGTTGTTGGTACTTACTTGGAATATCCCATCATTGGAGAGAGCTATGTGCCGAACGATTACTTGCATTGATGCGATTTACTTGCCGATGTTCCAACACATTCTGCTGAAAATATTGCTTTCTCGGAGTACAATTCTCTCGTATCTGAGCGACTGGGTTCTTTCACCTTACCTGCCCATGAAAACATTACAGATGATCTGCTGTCAGCTCGATCCGCAACGCTCGCAGAGCGTTCTCTCGTCTCATCCATTGCGCCCATTGTTAATTCTCTACTGTCCCGTTTTTGTTGTTTTTCCGATTCGCGAGTAGCCGATTTCCCCCTATGTCCCCGTTTCCATTCAATTTTGCGAGTAATGACGTCCTGTGGAGAAATAATGTTACCAAAATTTTGGTCTACAGCTACTACCGGACAAGTGAACGACCGACTTATATTATGCCGATGATATCGCTGTACTTGGTGACCACTCAGAGCATGCAAACCATTATAGACCGTTTGGCGATTGAGACATCTAAGTACGGAACGTGCTTTGCCCCATTAAAGTGTAGTGTTGCTTCAGGATTGGCATTCGCCCGTTTCCGTGCTCACTTTGTGCACAGCTTGTACAAGTGCATAGCTTTACCTACCTGAGCAGCTGCGTGTCTGCTAGTCGTAATATTGCGAAGGAATTTTCCCTCAGCACCGCCAAAGCTCGGTCGGCGTTTGTCAACCTAAAACACTTGTAGTGTCGTCGGAATGTCTCTCTCTCTTAGTTAAGGGTCGTGTTCACGAAGCCACCGTCCGGACGGTGTTGCTATTTGGAAGTAAGTTGTGAAAAGTTCGCGTGGATGACATGCGCCGGTTCTTGGCCTTCGATAATCAGTGTTTGAGGAAGATTGCTCGTGTGTAGCGGCAACAACACATTTACAACAGGGAAGTCAGACGTAGTGTCTTAGGGAATGCGAGTATTCCATTCAACAAGCTGGTTTTGGTGCGTCAGTTCAACTGGCTTGTTCACATCCTGCGCATGGCAGCTGAGCGTTTGTCCCATTGCGTCCTTTTCGCTCGTACAGGACTTGGCTAGAAGAGATCATGAAGTGATCAGTAGTCCACCTGGCTACAGGATATGAAATGGCTGACTTTACGTCTTGTCGCTGTTGGATCTACACGTCTGCCTGGTTGGGGACCAAAAAATGAAGGGTGCCAATGGCAAGAAACAATTCAGGATATGGCGCGCAAGCGAAACCGGTGGATGATCTGTGTACATACTGGTTTAGAATGGGATGCCTAATACTTAACAAATGAAAAGACAAAAAATGAAAAATGGCGTGTGCAAAATAACAAAAATGCTCCGTTTTTCTTTTATCGTGGCACAACACATAAGTAAATAAATAATATGTATTCTCGACTATGCGAGGCACGCCTGCACAGGTTGATCATGGTAAGAGTACAAAATGTTATCAGTTAATGTACAATGGAACAATAGGTTTGTCACTTATGTTGATATATGAATGTATGTGCGTGTGTAGCCGTGTTTATGGGATTTGTAAATGCTTTCCTGCACTTCTGATCGTGTCGCCAATTCTAAAGGGATGCTTGATGTTTGTGGACTTGAAACGGTTGTCCAGATACTCAGGGGGGCGACTTTAGTTGGTGGCGAGTCACAACCGCCACGTCATAGTGTTGTTAAGTATGTCGCTCACTTTCAGCTAATGTGCCATGATGATGATGCAGTGATTAAACCTCTTGTTCCAGCAAGTTCCATGTTTGTTTGGCTCTATGGCTACTTAATAGGCTGCTGCCTATACTACTACTACTACTACTGTGCATCTCCTGTCCATTTGTGAGCAACACTGGCGGTTCAAGCCGCTGGTGGTCATGGGTTCGAATCCTGATGGATCCGATGGATGCGCACTACTGATGATGCCCAACAGGATGAAACTGCAGTCAAGTGCTTTTCCGGGCATGTGGACGACTATCTGTGTTAGAAGTAGGCTGCGAAGAACCTCAATTAACAAGGTCTCACTGGGTCGGCTGCTACACCAACACATGGTTTGGCTCACAATTGGAACCACATTTCAAGGGATGTTTGTTGGTGTTTGTGTGCCTCCCACATACTGCTACCTTAATCATGTCGTATGCCGTAGAACATTAATCATCGCATTCACTTCATTTTCGCCTGCGAATCTACTGGTCAGATGAAAACAAACCACTTGTCTCACTTTCATTGATGATCTAGCTCATCAGCCGAGAACATGAGGGGTCTAGCACTTCACAGTAGACAACAATGCACAGACAGACAAAGCAGCGTTACACTGGAGCGAAGTGGTAGTCAAACGTGTGTTACATTGATCGAGTTCGTAGAAATGTAGGTTTGTTAAAAAGATCCGTCGGTTAAGGACAGAGGTCACCAACTACGGTCTGCGTGGCGGATCCAGATCGCGACGTCAGTTCATGTATTCTACAGACTGTGACCAATTGTGTTTGATGAAGCGTATGAAATGCGAGACGTTGTGGTGTAATTTGCATGTGACACTGTATGTCGTACTGTTGGTGACCTTACACTGAACGCTAGCGTGAGCTACCTCATCGATGTTACATGTGACGCCATAGTAGAGTACCATCAGCGGACTCACATCGTTTCAACATTGATGCGAATGATCGCGCAGGAAATCCATGCATCTGTACACCCTATTGTGGTTGCGTTTAACTCACAGTTCTGTGCTACCAGTTTCAATTCATCAGCTCCCTAGGTGCACGTGCCACATAAATCGTCGAGCATCAATACACCTTTAGTCTGCACACGAGTCATTTTGAAGCCATATTTGCTCGCTATTTGGAAGGAATTGCACTTGTTGACACCGAATTGTGCTAGAAAAATATATGATTGAGGCTGCTTCATTGGGGCATTGCTATTGGTACGTAATTAATGCCGCTATTCAGTTCCAGCCCAGTTTGTTGATTTGACTCTGGCGGAAACGTTTTGCCCTAGCCTCTTCATCGCCTTGCAGCTCATTTCTATATATATATATATATATATATATATATATATATATATATATATATATATATATATATATCATTGCCCCCTGCTCTTCTGTTTTTCCGGTATTACAAGAAGATTTTTGTTGTTTTGCTTCAGCATATTTTATTGTTCATATCCCATATACTTCACCTTTCGTTACGGTTACTAAGAAAAGAAAAGCTGACACTGTATCGAGGTTTCTTTTTCTTATTCCTGGAGTTTTAATAATAATAAGGCCTATTTCTTGTGGTACCGAGAAACCGAGCTCACAAAGGGACGGATCATATTTACATTGCAACATGCCCAGACATGCGAGGCGGTCAATGGATTGGGTGTTTAAATCTTTACAATAGGGATATTTTTGCGAATATTTTCATTCGGGACTTTTGTCGCCGTATGCTACCAGTTCACGGGCATTCTCATTTGGTTGTTTTCGGTGTAGCTTGGTGGTGTCATGGTGGTGTTGGTTTGATGGGGAAGGATGGGAGGATTCTGAAGGGATGAAACAGTTAAATTCACCAGTCAAAATCAGATACTTAATACACAATCTTACTTAATAGACTTGACTAATACAGTTGGAGCTATTTGTGAGTAGCAAGTTAGGGAGTTGAGAAACTAAAGAAAAGACTACATTAAGGTCACTCTAGTGGATCATCATACTCAATTTGCTTTACAGGAATACTATAGCTCGTATTCACATCGTAGGGAGTTAAGGCAAAGCGTAGTGTCTAGACATTATTTGGTCTAATTATGGAGTTGAACTAATCAAATTGTATTTTGGGCCGCCAGATGGTTGAGATGCTGGGTTGGTTCACTTGCATTCCTTTCAGCCTTCACTTGTAGGTGGATATTTATGGCGTGCGTGACTATACTCGGTAAAGGCAACGTTACAAAGAGAGAATTAAACCGATAAGTAGACAAAGAAATAAACTCCTACTCGCTACAAATTCAGGACTTATTCAGTGGATCACAATTTTATAGAAAATGTCAGCCAGGGCGACTAGGAAAGTGTGCAATAGTTATCTGATGTTTTGCGTAGTGATATAGAAGAAATGCACCACAACTAAGAGCGAGGCTACGATCTAAGGAATAAGTTAATGGGAGATATCGGTAAGACAGTAGGACGGTAGAGATGAAGTAACTAGGAATCAGGAGCACAACAGATTCAATGCAGAATGAAGTCGGGTAAGAAAGAACAAATGAAGTAATACGGGCATTCATGGAACCATCTCCCGGGGACATGCTGCCATGCGGGATAGTCCCTCGACAGGTTTCACCTGTACCTCTACGCCCCATGTGGTCATCTATCGATGTGGTTTAAAAGCACGTTTTGGGAAAGGTTTGGTAACCTCTCGGGTTAGGAGATTGAATAAATGAGGTAACATTGGGCCTTGGAACATATTCTCCTTAGTTTTATTACGTGGTTGAGGTTCATTGACTGTTGGTTACGCTGCAATACAGGTGCGGGGAATTGATAGGATTGCGTACGACTGAGTATTCTAACCGGAAACTTACCAGCGGCTCCAGAATAGCCCTTATTTTCACCAGATGTCTCAGATCTATGCCTTTTCTCAATCAAGCACATCAATAGCGCTTTCGAATCCCTTCTTACAGAAATCATGTTCCTCTATTTATCTCTCATGACACCAATATTCACACCCAGACGCGAATATTCACACACACGTCACTTTTAGTTCAGCGACCGTTTTGAGGAAGCTGATATTGTTGCGCCCCCGAAGTTCCTCCGGTGTTGACAATCTTCCCCCGAAAGCACTTCAGGTGTCAGCTACAAGGCTAGCTGAGCCGTTAGCTCGATTTTTTCAAAGTTGCCTGGGTGACCAGTGTTAAGCCAGACGAAAACAGAGCTGTGTAATAAGATAGTTATTTGCGTAACAGTAAGTCTCAAAAAATACCGCAACCAGACGTGCGAGGCACTCGAGGTCACATGAACAGCGAATTCAAATTATCAATCAATTATTACGGCAGACGGACGCACGTGTTTAGCACCCAGCCACGCACACCATTTGGATTCACTGATCCATTCGTTAGGAGGTGCCCTCCTAACAACCATCAGCTCCTAACACATGGAAGCAGGGCATCAGTACCCCGACTTTCAAAAGTGGTGGCCGTTCAGAGCCCGCTAACTATCGCTCAGTAATTCTTCTCCCGGTGCTCTCAAATGTGATGGAGTCAAACATAGATGAGGCTACAATAGACTGCTTCGAAAGGTCTAACATCATAGCACAGGAACAACACCGATTCCGCCAGCACTGATCGTGTACCACAAATCTTCTGATTGTCCGTGGCAGTTGGACCGAAATAGTTGACGGTGGGACCGGCATTGCCGTCATCTACCTTGACTTTTCTAGAACTTCAACCGCTTAGGTCAACTAACCCTCCTTCAAATGTTGCTTACGTACGAAAGTGGGGATCCGGGCCTTGGATGGATCGGAAAATTCTTTCTTCAGCGGCAGTTTCAGGGTCAGCACCATTATACACGTTAGCTAAAGTTGCAAAACACCTCAGCTACTGTGTTGCAATACAAAAAGAAAATAAGGAAAATAAATACAACAGTTGCATGCCAGCTGAGCTACCAGTAAGGAATGGGCATCGTTCGGGTAAGCTACCAGCCGGCCACTATGCAGCAAAAAATTACTGTGAAAAATTATATAAGGCTAAATAGGGAGATCGTGGTTGGAAGGGGAGGATAAGAGGGATGGGGTGGGATAAAGAAACTCACATCAGGAAAGCCACTGAGGTCGGCTCCTAGCCATATCAGCAAGTGTGTCCAACCAAACGTTTTCATCGTTTTTCGGACCCCAACCAGGGAGCAGAGACGCTCCAACCAAGGTCAGCTCAGAAGTGAGGGCCTTCATTCCTCTTGACCAAGTCATCGTTTGGCCACCTCTCCTCTTCTTCCATCCACATCCCAGGCGCGCAAACAACGCACCTCGAGGGAATCGGTGGACTGGCATGTGCAACACGTGGCCGAGTGATCGGAGCCTGGTGCGTGAAATGACGGTGTTGAGCGGTTCAGTTCCTTTTCCTGTGTCATAAACAAGGCGTCGAACACGCTCGTTACTCACGCGGTGTTCCCAACAGATGGGAACCAAACTGCGAAGACACAGGTAATCGAATGTAACTAGCCTCTCTATATCTGCTGATCTAAGGGGCGAGGTTTCGCAACCGTACAATAAGGTTGAACGTACCGCTGCATTGTACACTCTACCCTTCAGCGCGAGAGTGATGACGCGCCGTTGCCATAAGTGGCGAAGACTAGCAAACGCACTTCAAGCTTTTGCTATACGATTCGTGATCTCGTCTTCGTTTCTAAGGGCACTGATACAACTTCCCAGGTAGTTAAATTACTGAATGAATTCTAACTGATCCCCACCAAGGGTCAGCGCAGGCGGCGATTCTTGCCAATCCTGGAGGAAAGCTTTGCACTTCGATGGTGCAAAGCAAAGCCCAAAACGGCTGACAGCCACTGCTAATCTGTCCAGTGCAGCTTGGCACGTTTGGGAGCTGTCACAGATGAGGGCAATGTCGTCTGCATACTTCAAGTCAAGAAGTCGTTCTCAGGGGAGCAGATCCACACCTTGTAAGTCGTTTCCTGTGAAAGCGATTTCCATGGCTTCGTCAATAGCGAAGTTGAAGAGGAAAGGTGATAACTGGCATCCTTGTCTCATATCGCTGGAGATATTGAAGGGCGGTGACAGCTTACTGTAAGCTGTTACTCTGCCCGAGCTACGCGTGTTAATGCTCGCATACTATTTACATATATCTCGGGCACACCTTTCCTGAGTAAAAGGTCCCAAAGTGCATGTCTATTCACCGAATCGAATGCACCTTTGATGTCTAGGAACATGACTACGGTGGGCCGCCAATACGTGTGACGGGGCTCCAATAATTGACGCAAAGTAAAGATATGGTCGATGCAGACACGACCGCGACGAAACCCTGCTTGCTGCTCACAAATCTGGCATTCACGAGTGCCAGTCAGTCTATGAAGGATTACAGAGGCAAGTAATTTGGAGGCGATGGGGATCAGACTGATTCCTCTATCGTTTCCGCATTCCCATCGTGAGCCTCCTTTAAAACTTGGGACTATGACGGAGCGGCTCCAATCGGTTGGGACAGTTTCCTGCTCCCACAATTTCACTAGTAACACGTGTAAATCATCCACAAGAGCAGGTCCCCCGAATTTGAAGAGGGCTGGAGGAAGATCATCTGGTCTCGCGGCTTTATTTAACTTGAACTGTCCGATCTCACGTTCGACTTCTGAGCGAGATGGTGGATTCAAAGGGACAGCCCAGGGAGTGGGGCGATCAGTGGCCGGCGAGAAATCTAACAATTCCGACCGATTAAAGTGCCTTTTAAAGTGCTCAGCCCAACGCTCTAAGCGTTTTGATAAGTTGTGGATAGGCTATCCACTCTCGTCACGTATAGTTTCACTAACACCAGGTCTCCTGCTGCCCGTTTCCCTTATCAGACGGAATAACTTACGATGGTCACCAAGGGCAGCGGCCATCTCCATCTCTGTTGCACGATTAGACCACCAGGATTCGCGGTCTCTCTTCAGGCTTGCACGGAGTTTTGCCCGGAGTTCTTTGCGAGTTTCATTGTGTTCGCTTCCAGCCGGAATATGCCGGTGAGCATCGACACTTTCCTGAGACTGCGTAGTGACCCAATGCCCATGTTGGCGATTAGACTTACCATATGGGGATTTGCCTGCTGCTAGTAAGGTTTGGTGAACATGTGACCAGTGGACTTCAATTGTCTCCAGTGGGCGCTTACTCAACTCGCATGTCAGTGTACTTTGATAGGCATTCAGAACAGCTGGCCTCGTCAGTTGGCTGGTGTTAATGCGCTCACACCGTCGCCATGGGCGTCCGCCAAAAAGCATCCGCATGTCAGCACATACAAGTGCATGATCGGTGTCCACACCTGTGTTCCAAATCGAGCGACAGTTCTGGATGCAGCTTCTCCAGCGGTAACTGAATGCAATGTGATCGATTTGCGTCCATAGCTGGTTCGAGGCTGGTGGGCGCCAAGTCACCCTCCGGCGGGTGCTGTGTCGGAAATTAGTGCTCGCAAGAAATAAGCGAGCATCCTGACACAAATGAAGTAACCGCTCACCGTCTTCATTACGTAAGCCTACACTATGTTGGCCGCCCAGATGCACTTCATCAGTGGATAATTTTCCAAGTTGAGCGTTCAGATCCCAGCCAGCACTACAGTGTCTGAGGTTCTTCTGTGGCGAAGGAGCTCGTTCATTTGACGATAGAAGTCGTCTTTTACCGAGTCATCGCTACAGTTTGTCGGTGCATAGGCAGCGATGACAAACAGACACCTGTTAGCCCCGCGCGACTTCAAAGCTTTGAACGAGCCAGCCAATCGGACTGCACACATCCGGTTACTGATTGGGATCCAATCACCCTGAGCAGCTTCAGCCGGGGGACTCAAAGCAATACCAACACCGGCTTGGCCGGTGCTCGAAGCTGCATCGTCACCTGATAGGTGCAATGAGAAAGTGCTGCTAGTGTCACCTGAAGGGGGTCGCAGAGTGAGTACAGAGCTCGAGTCTTGCAGGCGGGTCTCCGATAAGCAGCAGATATCGATCGAGAGGGTCTCCAATGTTCGGGCAAGTGCTGCCTGTTGACCGATCTGTATCAATGTGCGCACATTGAGGCATTCAAATCTGAAGGATGATCGAGGGCTCCAAATGGAAGTCGATGAACTTGGCTTGGCAGCTTGGTTGGACATGGGCCTGTTGACAGGGCAGCAATGACGCTCCGCGTTCACATGTGAGTTGAAACTAGTAGGTAAAAGCCTGTCAAAGCAGACTGGGGAGGGCCAAGAATTGGGGGTTAAAAACAGAGGGATAGCAGTGAATCTGGAATGGGGCGATAAGGGTGAAAAAGCGTAAGAGGGGAAATAAGACGTGAAGGCTTGAGCAGTAGCATCCAAACCCCTATCCACCCTGCTCGATGCGGCAGATAGGGCCCCGTTGATTATCCTCTGCGGTGGCCAGAACATCAAGAAATTGTTAGACGAAAGATTCATAGTATTGCATGGGCAGGATACTGTCAGGTTGCCCAAGCCTAGACAGCAGAACGATTAGGGACCTTAACCAAGCCTTTTTTCAAAACCCTGAAAGCAAAGCAGCGCGTTTGGCGTTGGACTACAAGGAGTCCGTTTGAAGGAATAAGGTGCCATCCTCATTCCAACCTCCAACCTGGAGGACCAGGAGGCTGAGTTTGTCTGGCCTCTAACCACTGATCTATCTGGTATGAGGGGCTCTGAAGGTGCAAATAGCACCACCCAGCATAGCTCAATGGATCACTGAGGCACACAAACCATCGCACCACGGTCAGGTTCAGCCTCATTGCGATCGAGTTCTAGGCTCAATTTCTGATCCAAGTAAGGTGGACTGCGGTGTTTCACAAGGGTCAGGATTGAGGCCGCGGTTATTCTTGTTTTTCGTTAACAATCTTGTGAGGGTCAACAAGTCAAAGTTCCTGCTTTTGCCAATGACATCAAGTTATGGCGAGCAATGGTCTGTCGGGAATTTCACGATACGCTGTAAAGCAATTTAGACCGTGTCTTTGATTGGTCAAAGGCAAATCTACTTCTGTTTAACGCGGACAAGTGTAAAACTGTATATGTGCGCCACTAGCCCATTTACGCATATACGCGTGGGGACTTCGTGTTGTATACCATCTCACAGGGGCGCGATCTTGTAGTGTTGGTGCAAGACGACCTCGGCTGTTCGGCGCAGTCTTTGAAGGCGTTCAAAACCGCTAATCAACACGTTGGTCTCTTAAGGAGGGCGTTCGGACTATCCGACCCCTCCATCTTCCTCCAAATGCTTAATGCGTATGTGAGACCCCATGTGGAGTACGCGATTCAGGCCCGACAATCCTGTTTAGAACGAGATCTGGTTACACTGAATACCGCAAAGTGAAGGGCAACGCAAAATGTACATGGCTTGGTCCACCAGTCATACCATCTGCGACTGAAAACCTTAGGAGTGTACAAAGAAAGTTATCGCCGTCTATGTGGTGACCTCATTCTGGTGCACCAGATCTTGAAAAACCCCGGTCCCGCTTGCCGTCACCTCCAGAAAATTGCGGGGTTACCAGCTGAAACTGGCTCCGCAGTACAGTTGGCTGGAATGCCGCCGGAACTATTTTTCTCTTCGAATTTGTCACCCTTGGAACGCTCTTTCGACTTTTGTCGTTTCTGCGCCCACGCTACCCGTTAAAAAGCAATTTGACGATACGTTACAACACCTACGTTGCCCAATCTGAGTTCTGTTCACTTACTGACAACAGGACTCAGACAAATATTGTGCTCTCCAGCCCTCACGAAATCTGTGTAAACGAGTATATATGCGTTTTTAAACTTGTACACAAGTGTGTTATCGAACATGACTTACAGTGGATTCCCATTTCACACTGCGAATGCCGCGGTGAGTTCACTTGTTTGAACCTACATTTGCTGACAATTTTTTTCTATACTTTGAATTTTCACCGTGCTCATCCAGCGGGACCAGTTAAGCTTCAACTTTTGTACCCGTATACAACCATTGTTCCATGATGCTCCTTAACACTCTCAGATTACATCCCTAAAATATAGGTGCTGTTCACTGAGTGATCAGTCCCAAATCAGCCGCTGGTACAACAGATGACTGCACAGAGTGGGATATTATCGGTTGATTTGAGACTGGACGCTAAACGAACGTGCGCATCTGTAGAGACCTTTGAGCCCGTAGGATCCAATTTGATATCGTTAAGGACCATTTCGAGAGATTTATGGAGGAACTTGTTTTCCTTAAGTGGGAATTTGAAAGCACTATGGATGCAATTGGTTTAGTAAAGGTATAGATGGTTGGACTAGTGTCAGACCCAACCGAGAATTTCTACTCACTTATTCCCCGATCATAACCGTTTCTTGTTCAGCGTTGGTGATTGACGTGCTCCGAGAGTGCAGATTTGTACTGATGTGACCCACTCCCCTATTAGGAAAGATAGAGCTGTGCAACAAATACCATGTTCAATCCATGCAGCAGTCAAATCCTTGTCATGATGGACCTTCTGTGTGCGGTCTGCGATGCAAGCTAAATTGTTGTCATCAGCATTTGCTTAAGTTCGGGTGCATCGGTTGTGTACTGGTACCCATTCACAGTAACAGTCCAGGTACAACCCACTCTTGATAGGCTTTACGACACTCGATAGTGTCATGACACGCGCTATAGACCGTAGCGAAGCTAAGGAAGGTGGAAGCTTACTAGGGAGATGTATGAAAAATGTTTTACTCACGGGAAGCGTAAGACGATGCAAAAATACACAGCAAGCGGTGTGTAACCTCAGACCACACGAAGTACACCAGAATAGCATAGCTGGCTCAAACAATCGTGGTCTACTTTTTAACAAGCGAAACGCCCAGTATACCTGGGTACATACTAAAACTGAACTTTGTAATATTTTACACAACGCACTACAAGCAGGAGCGAAAATCTCCAGGTGACCGCAAAATTCCCACCCACTGGGTACGAAATCAGCCACACTTCAGAGCGATGAGCTAAGGCCTAAGGACAAACATACAGATGTTGTTGTTTTGCTAACGACTGCTTGTTCTTTGTGCACGACGAGGATAAGCGACAACGAAAAACATCGGTAACCAAATTTTGATCCCTCGCCAACACAGATAAGTACCCATGCCACCACCAACAATGGATTCCGTATGTCACCTGTAAACCCGAGTTGATGCAGAATTTTTACAGAATAAACCGACGATAAAACGAAAATACTGTCAAATGGCCCATGAATAATCGATGAACAGCCTGATCGTGTTGAAAGAGTGAAAGTGCACTTCACTGAACCAGCGTATTTGTTATCGCAGTACCATTATCTGTTGACTGGAGTCAAGCTAACGGGGCACTAATCTTTGGCTCTGCATTTCCAGCTCTACTGTTCAGTAAATCTACATATTAGTTGAAATACTTTAACCATTGATGCCTACAGTTGGTTTGGCATATCCGAATAGCTGCTGTTTAGTAGTTCCACAGTAGTCGCATGTGCCGAGTGGACTACACGCTGCCGCCACAACACCGCAGGCGGCTGGGATATGTCCGCTAAATGTGTGAGACCAGAATGGATGACATTTTCTAAATCGTCAGGGCATCGCAAGTAAAAGGATTTCGTACAAGCGGATACTGCACTAACAAGTGACTATGTCCAGATCCAATGTTGTATTCATGTAGCAGAAAGAAAAGGGAACTGATTGCCGGCAGCGGGATGACCACATCCACAATAGGTTTTCACATGTGCACGAAGAAGTGTTGACATATCAGAACCAAAGGCGTTCGAAGTGCAAGTGTCAGATGCAGACGGGCGGCTGTTGTCTATCTTCACCCGGGATGCGCGCAATCACATGCAGCCTTGTGTGCCAGTTGAACAAGTCTGCAAAGTCATCAATATTGGCACATGCTTTACAACCTAGTGTAAACCATTGACTGGAATCAACCGTTGAAAGTCCGTCGAATAATACATTGAATAAATTAAAGTGTAAACTTAACAGAAACATCCACGCAACCCAAAAATGGTATCAAAACGAGTATCCACCGGAAAAATTGCTAGCTTCGATGCAGAACGCGTAGGTGGATCAGCAGAAGAGACAAGACGTTTAGGCCGCATGTGCGAAACCTATGTGATATCACATGGAACAACTATACAACAGAAACTACTGCAATTCAGTCACCAGAGCCGACAAGTACTAATGGCAAAAGCCAGGGTACGCAGTTAAGAGTAATGCTATAATGTTTTACAAGTTTACTAACTAACCAAGAAGAGATAAGTAGGAATGTATCCACTCATGATGGACACTGGCCTACGGACTACTGCGGTAGATACTGAGAAGGCCCTACCTGATGTATTTTATGTTACTTCAGCCGACCGCGCAATGCTTGCGTGCATAGGTGTGTGTGTGTGTGTGTGTGTGTAAATACGTGTGTGATTCATTCCTTACCTTCACTGCGCCCATTGTCCCATGCTGTCGAATCGACACAGGCTTGGAACCCAGTGCATACTGTTGTCTCCTTATTCATCAAGCGCTTGAGCACATGCAGATTAATTAGTCTTACGATGTAATTCCATTGCTCCTTACTTGTCTCTGATTTCACTCGGGTGTAACAATTTGGCGACGGAGTTAATCGGACTATTCATGGTGGACGCGATTTATGCACCCCAGCATTTTGGACCTCATCTACGGTGAGACCCAACGTACAACATTGGATGTAATGGGAAGCTACTTTTACGAACTACTTTGACATTCTTGCCCTACTTGGCTGCAACGACAACATGGATGATGACGCGAAAATCAAATTATTGCGCCATCACGTCGCTTAGGATGGTCAGTGGCACTTCGATAGTTGGCAGCTACACATGAAACAAAACCTGTAGGCTGTGTTATCCTCACCCTATCAACTATGGGGTGAACAGCGACAGGTGTTTGCAAAGATCTACAGGTTTAACACGACGGGACAACAGCCGAGTCAGTTTGTGAACGAGTATATTTCTCGTCTCCTTACGACCCTCTCCCGTGGCGCATACAATAGATTCCGGCCGAATCATTTCGAAGGAACAATATTCATGCAAGCATTAATTGTTGGTATCATTGATGAAAATGCACGAACATGTCTACTCTTAGCAGACGAGAAGCTAAGGATTTGGTCGAAAGCTAGCGAGGTAGTTCGTTAAACTATTCGCCCCATTCGGGAATTTGTGGCGTTTTCCTCCGCGAATCAGGCTTTATCTCAGGATGTTAACAATGTTTCCCAGATCAATCGTGACCGTACCTTGTCTCACGTCGCACAGCAGAGGCTTACGTGATTATCTCTCTGGTGAGCGTCATTCGACTCCCAGTGAATGCCAGCAGCTTTATTCCCTGCGTAAATATGGGGAAAAGAAGGGCTACATTCAAAAAGTATACCTTTGCACACGGAATGCCTTCAAAGGATTTAAACCTGAAGCGACGAATCAGATGGCTAAGGAGTTGAATCAAAACTGAATCAGCACCACAACAATTTCTCCTCGCAATGTATTGGAGGAAAAACCCGTTTGTCGTATCCTTGCAAGTAAACAATAAGCCCGTGGCTTTCGAAATTGCAACTGGTCCAGCAGTGACTTTGCTACTATCGGATACCTTATCGAAGCTGCAACAAAGGGATCCACACAAGTACAAATGCTGTGTTGCACAGTGAGGAAGAGAAATGTCCTTGGAACTTTTATTGCACGTATCTCTTACCGCAGTTCCACTAGCCATCCATGTGTGTATGTAACTGGCTGCTCGCGACGGGATCATACGTCCGCCTAACATCAGGTCAAAGGTTAACTCAGTTCAAGCTCATCAGCAAATACCCGATATTTTGTCAAAGCACGCAGTCATGTTCGACCAAAACACGCCTAGAAGGTTGAAGAATTACGGTGCACATATGATACTTAAACCAAACTCAACGCCAACATTTTCGGGAGGCACGCACTGTGCCGTATGCACTTCGGGACAAAGTCGAAGCCGAACTAGTGTGGCTCCAGGAAGAAAGCACGATTGAATCCGTTCAGTACTCAGACTACTACTTATTGTACTACCACTACTACTACTACTACTACTACTACTACTACTACTACTACTTATTGTCCCAGTTTTCGAGGGACGGAACACGTAACACTCTGTGGAGACTATAAAGTTACGGTTAGTCAGGCACTACGGTTTGCCCGATACCCACTACCAAGGATAGAAGATATTTACGCGCCACTCTCTGGTGGTCAGGTTTCCACAAAATTGGAACTAAGCCATGCTTTCCACCAGAATGAACTCAACGAAGTATTGCGGTCTTACACAACCGTAAGCACTCATATTGGGTTATTCCGCTATACACGTGTCGTTCTGAATAAGGTCTGCACCGGCCATATTTCAACCGCTTATTGACTCACTGATGAAAAGCATATCAAATACATGTGCTGACTAGGATGATATCCTAATTACAATGCGAACCACTGATGAACAGTTGCACACAATGGATGTTGTCCTTAAAATGCTGTCATCAGTTTTTAAGCGAAAAGCAACTGTGGAACTGAAACGTTGTTAACGAGGATGTTTTCAACGCAGTAAAGAAACTCTTGGAATCAACTGACGTGCTTGTACATTATGATCCACGAAAACCGATTGTCCCTTCCTGTGATGCCTCTTCTTACGGCCTTGGGGCTGTTTTGCTACATAAACTACCTAATAGATCGCCGAGACTTGTCACTTACGCTTCACGAACCTTAATTCCAGCCGAAAGGAACTACTCTCAGCTTGATTGCGAGGCAGCTGCTGTTATTCTCGGTATCGACTTATCCCACCAGTAGTTGCTCGGCCAGATTTTTGTGATTCACACAGACCACAAGTCCCTTATCTCCCTTATTGGTCAGGAGAAAATAATGCAACAAATGGCCTTGCCCAGAATGATCCGCTGGTCCCCATCCTATCCGCTTACGCATACCAAACACAGTGTATCCCTGGCCGACAGAATACTATCGCCGATGTTCTTAGTCCACTTCCGCCACCGGATTTGCCTTCGGAGGAATCTAATCAACAGGAGTTAGTAAATCTAAGTCAGTTGTTCAATAAGACATCGGTCCCACTCACAGATATACATCAGGAGATCTATAGCGATTCGTTATTAACGCATACAAAGCGTTACTTTCAGGTTGGATGGCCAGAAAACACACCTGCCGAACTTTTCACAATAGGATGACTGAACTCAGTCTCCAAAACGGATGTTTGCTGTGGGGTGCGTGCGTCGTGGTCCCTAAAGGATTGCGATCAGTTATTGCGGAAGATCTTCACGATGCGCAACCAAGAGTTGCTAAAATGAAAGCACATTCCTGTTTCTATGTATGGTGTCCCGATTTTGATGGTGATCATGCTGCAAAACTTAGGTGCTTCATGATCTTCCAGGAATCTCGAAACGCTGCCCCTCAACTACCGATGAAGCCTTGGAAGTGGCTAGAAACGCCCTGGAAAACTATCCACATACCATTTTTCGGTCCATTCGAAAGTCAGTTGAACCTGTTAGTAGTTGCTGCGTATTCTGTGGATAGGCGCCCACATTCTTGCCACAGCTACCTCGGCCGGCACAATAATCATACCGCGCCCTAAATTCGCTACCTTTGGGCTCCCCGAAATACTAGTGCCGGGCAAGGAATCTGCGTTCACCAGCGCCGAACTTTCCACTTTCCTCGTTTCAAATGGAATTAGGCACAAAATGTAGTTCTTTAACCTCCACCTTCAAGCGGTTTAGCTGAAAGGGCTGTGTAAGCAGTGAAAAATATTCTGCTTAAACCAAGGAGTGCGCCAATGCGTGTGCGTCTGGATCCTGCTATATTTCCTTATCGAAATACTGTGACCGATACCACCGGAAGCAGTGCTACGGGGCCGTCGTTTGCGTACGCTATTACACTTATTGCACGATACTCTAGGGACTGAAATCCTCAATAAGCAATAACGAGTTTAAGAACGGTTTGAGGTAGGTAGTAAAAGCACGCTCATAACAGGGTCAGACCCAATCTACATACATTTGCCTACAGAACCTGGATGGCAGCCAGCTGTAATGAAAACAGCTAATGGACAGATTATAGAGCGGACAACTGAGGAGGGCAAATTAGTGAGTCACCTGGATCACGTTCGGCCAAGGCCGTCAAATTCCGAGTCACCTGTCGTGTTCGACGACATGTGTGTGTGTGTGTGTGTGTGTGTGTGACTCTGCCGGTGGCTGAAACCCACTGCGTAGTTTAATCAGCGACTGCCGACCGATGGACCGCTTTGACTTGGATGGTTGGGACCACAAGAAGAAGGAGTGACGCATACTAAGTGTTTCTTCGACCGACCGCGTAGCGCATGCGTGCACGCGTGTGTTTGTGTGTACATAAATAAGTGAGTGGAATTTGTTCCTTACCATCACTGCGCTCATTAGCCCATGCTGTCTATCGAATGGAATTCAATTGAGTTCAATAAAGTGCTTTATGCACTCATAAGGGTGAATATTCAGCTGTCACACACACACACACACACACACTCTTTTCGCATAGTAAAAGAAATAAAGCAGTACATATACAAGTAGAGTAATAAGTGACATCAACAGCAGTATCGTTACGATGCAAAGTTGTTTTAATTTCCAGGAGAATTGATGTCTGGTCGCACAAAAGGGTGCCAGAGATGGAATAACGGATCAGTGGTAAGCCCTTACGCGGGCAAAAATGGATCTAATCCAGAAACCGACTTCGAACGCAGTGCATACTGCTGTCTGCTTATCCACAAAACGCTTTTACACATTAATGACTATGTGGTCTTACGATATACTTCCATTTCTCATTACTAGTTTCTGATTTCACATGTTGGCTCCGTGACCACAAAAACCATGGATACCTCTCTCTCTGTCTCCTAACTAATGTGGCTATATCCAGCTTCACGTTTAACCTGACAGCTGTCGCAAACAAACTACAGTCCCTCCGATGAACAGTGTCCTTGGTATGGACACCATTTAAGCAAACGTGCTTGAAATCCTTGCCCACACCTTAACACTACTTCGTTCAATATTTTCCCTATGTCTACTTGTATTCCCCACAAATGGAATCACCACTCCAAGGTACAAATGAGACAAACGATCGGATCTTGCAAACCATCGACCAATTAATCTTCTCTCTGTTTTATCAACAGGTATGGAGTCGATAATTGCAGAAGAACTGATGTGGTATTTTGAAGTATAAATCATTTCTAATCTTCAACATGGATTCAAAAGCAGACGCTTTTGTCTCACTAATCGATTTTTGCCTCGTGATTGATGGGTCAAGGCGGCTGGCGAAGCAGTACCCCTAGATGTAGTCTACCTAGAGTTTACAAAACATTCGACGGACTCACTCAGTTCTTCTCTAAAAGCTTAGTGACTACGGGATCACCGATCCCCTGGTCGCCTAGTTGGTAGGATAACCACAGGGGAGAACAATCATAGAAAAACTACGAGGATCAGTATGTCTCCAGTAGTGTAACCCCAATGACTAGACGTTAAGCCTCTACTGTTTATACTCTCTGTCTATGAGCTCCGGGTGAAATATTCAGTCACTAATGCAAATATCTGCATATAATACCTAGATCTGAAGAGCTATTCTCTCAACATCTGACCATGTCTACCTTCAGAACGATCTACAACAGATTAACTGATGGGCAGAAATGAAGCATCTCCTACTGGACTATGTGAAGTGTTACCTGCTAACGCTGTGGATCATATACAACTGCGCATGCCGATTGGAGCACAAGCTACTACAATACGTAACTTGTGAAAGAGGTTTAGGTATCATCGTTCAGGAAAATGTAGGCAATTGCATTCAATGTTCAAAAGCAACAAACGTGGCGGACTTGAACTTACTGCTTCTGTGACTATCTCTTTGTGCCTTTGAGCTACTGGTAGGACTCCTACTGATCAACTCCTGTATTATTCCTCACCTTGAGAATGAGATTCAATAGTTAAGGTCAGATATTTGTCTCTTCAACCGGCCCCAAAGAAGAGCTACCAGAACAACGCGTGGACTATCCTGTCTCAGTTATGAATTGTGCTATCGTTCGGTCGATCTGTTCTCTTCAAAATACTGACAACTTCGCGTGGATCTCATTCGCACACACCGGATACTGACAGAGTGATCATCCATCTATCTTTTTGCTTCTTACAACCGATGCCGAAGCCGTGGCCACCATTTGAAACTGGTAGCGCAACACCGCTTGGACTGCAGAATGTATTCTTGCTCTCTTGCAATTTGCTCGCACTGGGATACTGATACGGAGCTGGCATAGCTCCACTAAACTTGCGCAGATTCCGATGGTCTCACCTGACATATTATCTTTTTCTTATTATAATCACCATGCGGTGACTCAGACTACGCTAGAAAACAAATGTGACCCCACCCAAGGAAAGAAGCCAAATGACAAGGAACAAACTGAGCTCTACTCAAGGCACATGCATCTGTTGTGTACGCTGCAGTGAACCCACTGAACTCTCCTCATGACACTACTGTCTCTATCGTGTCATGCCGCAGTGAACCAACTGAGCTCCGTAGTTCCTGCGGCAGTTACTGCACAAACTCATAGTGACACTAACTGAGATTCCCTCAGGGCACCATCACTGGGCGACAACTCATGGGCCATGCCAACATCCACCTTTCTCCATAGTTTACACTATTTCATTGTTATAAAAAGGAAAGTGCGGAAGGCATGCTTCGATCTGCCTGAGTCGGTAAACTAACTCGCTTACGGCCGGTCTTCTCTCTTATTCGGGTAACAGTGCAGTCGTGCTAGATTGCGCGTATTCGTCTCCATTGTTAACTCGCCTGTACGTCTCGTGGCTAGGTCTCTCCAGCCTATAAGATTACGAATTCGATTGGCTACTCCGCACGCGTGGAGTGCCATCTGAGAAGAACGTTCGTCCGTTCCGACTAAGAGTCGAAGCAACTACGGCACGTCATAGCAGATGCGTTTCTAACACATGTGGTAAATGCATCAAACATCGTTGCTTTGAAAAAGCTGTTAAACATTCATTTATCTGTGAGTGTCGTATTTGGATTTGTGATAGCTCACGTTTTGCACTGAACCATTTGATTTTCTTTTTGCATTTGCTATTCTGTGGGTCTTAAAGTTATGGATTTTTATCCCATATTACATGTTATGCGATTTACTTTTCTCTGCCAGTGGTTTCTTCTGCCGTATCTTCATAGGGCACAGTCAGCATTCGAATCCGATAAACCTCATATTCAATGGTCACCTTGCTACGAAATTATTCCCTGCCTCTCGTGATTTTTGTAACGTAAGCTTTTTTAGCACTTTCGCATTATCAGATTCACTCGTGTAACCTTGTTTTTTGATAACTCTCAGCTGCGAAATTGCATTAGATAAAAGATTCTCCGTGCTATCAGGTATTCCATAAGTTACGCTACAGGACAATTTCTAAGGAGGATCCGACTTAATTTGCGTTCGTTTTTATAACGCAGCCATTCGCTTCCCTTATATGCATTCAGTGCGTTCTCATGTGCTTAGTGTTAGGATGCTACAGTACCATAACAGTGATTGTCATTCCACTCTCAAATGCTGGAGTAATTGAAATCTAGTGTCACGCTCATGATCATGATCCGTTTCGCATCCGGTAACCTTTTGCACATCACATAGCTGGCATTCTGTCGAGTGTGCATCTCATGACACCACGCAAATTTTGAGTCTTTTGAATTTATAACCAAATCCTACATTCTCAGGAGCGCCGATGAACAAAGTAAAAGTGATCTGTGTACTTATTCGTATCTTGTAATACTGGAGTTTCAGTGGACTATGTAGCTTTTTGAAATGAGCCTCGGTCCTGTTACAGACTACCTAAGCAATACACTCACTCTTATCTCACCTTCGCATCTCGGTCTTAAGACGCTGCTGTACGAATGCTCTGTTCAAGCTGACCATTACTTTTCTCTGGTTAGGTTGTGGTAATGTCTTTCGGAACAGAGAGTGGTCAAGTCACGTCGTATACTGTGCACATTTGTGGGCTGATCTATCCGCCCACTCCGTAACAGCTTGCAGGCCGTTGATCTGTGGACTTTGTACTTTCCGTAAGGATCGCTCACGTTTGGTAACTCATTCCGCGTTTCTCACTGGTATCATTTCCAGAATTCTCGTGTCGCACTCTGAATTTTATCCACCAATCGATAAGTGGCTTATGCATTTGACCAATGAAAAACTAATGGCATTTGCGAAGCAGCATCGCGAAGTAGCATTTCACCAACGGATGGTCACTTTTTCGGAACCTGACTAGTAGCAAGGGAACCCTTGGCCGACTAGTAGCGAGGGAACCCTAGGCCCAGTGCTTCTGGAAACAAAGCTCGCATTACTTTTTGTCACTACTGCTAACGGTACTTTTATCTAACATGCAGTAGACAGCGCGGCTTTGTTGGCACTAGTCATGTTACCAGTAACCAGTTGCATAAGGTAGTTGGACGGAGACTGCGGATAGTGAGGCACGAATCGATTTCACGTATCTCGACTTCTTCAACTCCTTCCGTTGCCTGGATCACGGCATCTTTTTTCACCAGCCCCAATGCTAGGAAACTGGGTACCATGTTTTTAGGTGGATTGGTAACTCCCTTATTTGACGTTGATTGCGGAGGCCGCTTCGGAGATCACATTCCGACCGTATTCGGGACGAAAGTGATGTTCCACAAAGTTTATTGTTGGCGGTGCGCTTATTTCTAGCGCAGAGTACTGACCTCAAGCATGTGATTTGTTTGAGACTTTACTTTTTGCGCACGACATCGAGGTATCTCGAGTAGGTGGTAGTCAGGTGTAACACTGTTTGCTACAGCAGAATTTAGGCAGTGCTTGTGAACAACCAACGAAAAATCTACTCCTGTTTAAAGGGAGTAAGTGGAAACTGGTTCATAGAAGTTATCGCTTAAAGAAATCTCACACAGGGTCTCCCAGAATCGCTGCATTTGCTAATGGTCCAAGGTGGCCTCGGTTGCTCTAAGCAACCAGGAAGGTATCGACAAACGGGAGCCAGCACATCGGCAGTCTGCGAAGAGCGTTCAAAAGGTCTGACTCTACTGTCTTCCTGTAAACCCACGTTGCATGTCTTGGGTTCCAAATGGACTGCGCCTTCAAGCTAAGGTAGTCCTTGGAGAATTGCGATTTCTCGACACTCCAAATCTCATAGCGAAGAGCAAACAAGAATGTCAGTGATTGGTTCTATCTCCCATTTCAACTTGAACTGAAAGCAGCACAGTGGATGGCATCGGCATCCACTCGTCAGCCCGTATTGAAACAGGTTTATATCCCTCCTGAAAATAAGTCACAAGGCCAACTTGGAGTGTCATCAGTCGAACTTAGCTTCACAGTACATTCCATTGAATTCTCCCATGTGCTCTTACCCTGAGTTCATCCGCTGGGGGGCGCTCTTTCGACCAACAGCATGTTTGCGCTTAGGTTAACCACATTTAAAAACAACTTGTGCACCATCAATACCATTTACATTACATAAAACAACCCATGTTCATAAGAAAACGCTATACCGGAAACAAGTTATGTACGTATGTACTTCCCCATAATATCGAATTAGACGGATGCAATGTGTTTTAATGGGAATATCCTGATGAGTCCATATATGAATGGTATACCTCGTTGGGAATGCCTCCTTTTGACCAATTTTTTCGCCCAGGCCATCTTACTGGACTTGTCAAGTTTGAACATTTTGCTCATCCTAGCCTACTGTTACTTGGTCCACTGCGACTTACTCTGTAGTATATTGGAGATACACAGCGCAACGCCTCCACCTGAAAGTTCTCCTGTAGTCAGGCGTTGGAACCACAGCAAACTCGTCCTGATTAACAGCGAGAACAGCCAGACCCATCAATCTCAATGAACCAAATGGAAAATGCTATAGTGAAACAGTTGGCAATTCAATAACCATGATTACTATACGCGGCCCGCATGTGGCCTCGTCAGTTGATGCAACTGCAGTAGCAGCCGCAACAGCATCAACTATGGAGAGTCCATGGGTTGTTGAGACTTGTGGCGACGTGATCCTGATACATCATTGACCCGCTGCTCCCGGTGCCCTGCGGTGGATTCATGTCCTGTGCAGCTCCACTTGGCGATCGATCGGTGGGAGTTCGGTAACACTCCTCTTCTAGCTAACAGCTAGGACACACAATTCCCCGTGAGTCGGTTCACTGACTAATGACGCACGGCCTGCTAGTTTTTGGGTGTACATTTTCTCGGAGGCTTTGGCTGAGGACCTGAGTCGTACTCCTGATCAGGTGTGGGAGCTTTGGCAGTATCATAGTCCAACAACTAGCCATTAATTACGCCAATACTATAATCTCATGCTGCATCAGTCATGATGCAGTGGCACTAGGACAAGGATCGCCTTATACGCTGCGTACAGCTGGGTGAATAAGCGAAAACATGCCACTGCTAAAGCCTCCCTTCTTCCCCTGCACATTCCTTCCTCATCCCCATTTCACCTAATCCCCTACTTCTTACAGTCACTGTCACCATTTGAGTGATTTCTAGTGAAATCGTATGTCTCCGCGTAAAACGCTCAACTTCGGATGCTGAGACGTGCGCACGCTACTCGACCGGCACATGAGTGAGCACCCGAGCGACGCAATGCACTTTTTGGGATGGAACTCGTGCTCTACGGTATTGACATTTCCACACTCAATGAGACACGGCTCACTGAGGCCGGTGACGGTTACAATTTCGACCGGTCGGGAAACGTCACCACAACACTACGTGAACGCTACGTCGGATTTACACTATCATACCGCCTAAATTGCCAGCTGGTACATGAGCCCACTGGCATCAAGCTACGACTGATAACTCCCCATTTGCGACTTGGAAGAATTAAGGTTGCAACTTTATTAGCACGTATGGGCCTACCAGGTGTTACACTCATGACGCTAGGTATTAATTTTAAGCTCAGTTGTCCTCCGTGATGCGGTCTGTGCCGAAGAGCGACCGGCTATTCCCAATGGGTGATTTTAATGTGCTTTGGGCGTGAGGCCACAGTGTGGACAGGCGTAAGGTGTTCGTATAGCATTGGCACTGGGAACGATGACCGACTGCTCCCACTGTGCGCCACTCACGGCCTGACAACTACCAATATCTGGTTTACAATGGGTGCGAGTAATATAGCTTAATGGACGCACCCACAGAGTAGTCACGCTCGCCTACTCGACTATGTCGTCTTCCTCCAGCATGACGTGCGTGAAATGCGCTTGACAAGTGTAATGCGTGGGGATGAGTGTGACACTGATCACAAGTTGGTGCGAACCAAATTGTACGAACACAAATTGTACATACTAACTGAAAGCAAGCATCCGGTTGCATCACTGTTAATCCTAGCCCCTTAAAAACAAAGCCGAGACAACCACCTGAAACTAATGACGCAACACTCCCGTTTGAATAGCAGAAAGTATTTTTGCTCATTTAGTATCTGTTCTCACTGGAATGCATTATCAAGGTATGTGGTGAGCGCACCAGAAATGACGTCATCCGAAAGACAGACTTTCATCTTAGTGATAAACGCTACACAACAGTTTGATGAAGTGCAATGGTTTAACCGTTCTACGTTGGAACATTTAGATTTTAAGTTCCATTTTCATATCCATCCTGTGGGTCTTGTAAAGTTATGCTTTTTTACCCCATCATACACTATTGAACTATGTAACTATTAAATGTATGTATTGCACACCTGCCATGAACTGGTGGAAATATGATGTGGTTTTCATAGACACTGCAAAAAAGAGGATGGGATTGCAGATGGCGATGGCTATCCACCTCATTGAGCGACCAGCAGCTCCACCTCCATGCAGCGGTCGAGCAAACCATAGGGCCCGCAAACTGTAAGCGGTCCGATTGGTTCGATAACAACAGTGCGATCATAGGCGCATTTGTGTCAGAGAAGAATACAGCATTCATTGCACTTGTGGCGAACCCTGCTACAGCGAAAAAGAGAATCATCTTCATAAACTTCAACTATGATTGACTCATGAGCTCCGTCGCATCAAGCATGTGGGGTGGACGGAGAAAGCAAAGCAGATACAATGATACACTGAACCCCGCCAACATAAGGAATCTCTGGACTCCACGTTATAGCCGCTGAAGAAGCTGCTTGATCATATTCCAGGTGCTGCCTACAACCCAGACTGCAGACAATGCTGATCTGGCGAATGCACTTTGCTTCTCTCTTGAACAACTGTTCAGTGATTGATTGAACTACGTTACACGAACTGCGACAGCAAGAGGTGAAAATGTCTCTTACAGTCACACCAACCCTGAAGTATACGTGGAGAGCGCAGAAAGTGCCCCGGTGCCGATATGATACCGTCAGAAGTGTTGAAACACAAGTGGACCGGCGCTGATACATACGCTGCGCCGCTTGGTGCAACGTCTGTGTTTGGAAGAGAAAGTCCCGGCTGATTTGAACCATGCCCTTGTGTTACCACTGTACAAAGGCAAAGTAACAAGCAAGGTGCTACGAATTATCGTAGCATCAACGTGCTTAGTTGCGTGGGGAAGGTGACTGCCCGAATCCTGTTCAATTCCTCGCCACCCAGGTCCTTGAACCGAACGCGACAGAAGAGCAATGCTGTCACGGAGAGAAAACTTACAGTCAGCGATCAAGCAGTGGCGTAAAAGTAGATCGATCTACAATTAGAGATCGAACTCGAGTACGGAACAAAATGCGAATCGATGTGGAATCAGCGGCAAGCTGCATCATGAAGTTGAGTTGTGTTAAGTAACATTAATTATCATCTCCAATATTATTGTTAGTAGTTGCCCACAACCTATTTATTGCTTAATGCTCTCATACAATACGTCTCTCTGTCTACCTAGTTCTGGCCTTTTGTATTCAGTCGGTTGGCTGGGCGCGTGACTGAGCGCTCAGACTGTCGCAGTCTCAAGGGGCAACTAGCAGCAGTATAACAGTTTTCAGTGTTAGAGAGCAGAGGCAAAGAATCATTTATAACAGTGGCGACGGTGATGTTAAACAATCATGGCCATTTCACTCGAGCAGATGCAGTTCCTACTTCAGCAGCGGTAGTTTCAGTTTGAAAATCACAGCGGCAGTTAATTCAGTTGCTATCAGAAAAACAACATTCAAGTGGAATGGGGAACGGAACCGAGGTTGACATCCCAGGAAAGTGTATCTGAATGCCACAAGCTGCTCAGTTTGAATCAGGACACAGAAATGATTGGAGCTTCAGATCTCAGAGAAGAACCCCAGTCGTGTCATTAAGTCGTTTGTGGCCAAAATCTGAATGGAAATGTACCGAACCGGAAGCCTCCGACTGCATTATGGAACGATGTTGGGTCGAATTCTGCGAGCAGTTGCGCCCACAATATTCATCATTGTCAAAAGGAGCACCAATTCAGATGCGTGCTTACTCCAAGCTTGTAAGCGAGTTCTAAATTCAAAAGAAACAGGTGTCGCCGCAGTGAGAGAGGCGACTTTTGCAGTATTTCGTGCACTTTTCAGGGAAGAGGAAATATCTCACAGTGAAACGCAAGTATGTTCCGGTATCGCTGCGGCCAGAAACGTTGCATGCTATCAAAAGCCTTTCTCGTGTAACCCGGGCAAGACTTGGTACATCGTCAGTCAAACCTATAATCCTAACGGCACAAAATGTTTTAGGGGAACGTCTGCAACCGAAAGGAAGAATGGCCTGTGAAAGCAGATTCAAGGATTTGTAATTCTATGGAAATATCTACCCAGCATACTGTACCAATGTTACTCTGCCCGGAACCAATTGGATTATGGAGTTAGATTTACTCAGAGTCACTAAGTCATGTGAGTTCGGTAACGACTGTTACTCTCTGCAATCTGCGGATTCCGTTTGGGTCTCAGCACCCTAGATATGGTGTTCGCGGCTCGTCAGTTACAGGAGCAATGCGGAGGGTGACACCAGCCGTTGTACTCGCTGTTTGCTGACTCCACCGAGGCATTTGACACCGTGAACCGCGAGGTAGTGTGGCTGGTGTTGGGTAAGTTTGGCTGCCCGTGTAAGTGTGTGAGACTAATTGTATGCTTGCGCATTGGTATGCAGATGAAGGTGCAGTTGAGTGGACAAACCTTGGATGACTTTGCTGCTGTCCCAGATGTGATGCGGGACTGTACCTTAGCATCTGCCCCGATTAATATTTATCTTCATGTCATGATGTCTTGTGCCTTTGACGCCGCTTGTGCTTACGGTGTTCGTGTGAAGCACCGTATTGATGGTGGGTTGCTGAACCTCGTCGTTTCGGGGTGAGAACCCTAGTGGGTGGGACAACCATCCGTAGGTTACTTTCCGCTGAGGACTGTGCGTTATTTGCACGCAACGCGGATGAGATGCAGCACATGTGCTCTGGTTTCGACAGCGGCCAAATTCGGGCGCACCATCAACATAAACAAGACTGTCTTATTCAGTCTTCACCAGCATTACAGTCCCTGGGCTTGCCGCAAATCCAGATTGTTGATGACTTATTGGAGACAGCATCAGAATTCCGCCACCTTGGGAAGGCAGTATTCTCCGACCTGTGGATGACGAGCGAGCTGCGCATCACCTTATCGAAAGTAGCATCTGTATTTGGCAAACTGGAATATCGTACATGAAGGAATCTCCAGTTAGACGTTGGTTTGAATATGACTGTGTACCCGTCGATGCTTCTGTCCGTTATTCTATATGGAACCGAAACTTAGACCCTGTACCGGAAGGACGCCCGTTATCTGGGGCGCTTTCATCAACAGTGCCTGAGTCGGATTCTGCGCATCGGAAGGGATGACCAAAATGCTGACACGGAAGTGCTGCGACGCAGTGGCGTATATGCAGTGGCCTACATACCACTGTTGAGGCACCTGAGGTGGTTCGGGCATATCGGTGTCACGGATTCGACGAGGTTACCGAAACTGCTGCTGTATGGGCAACTGCATGCAGGGAATCGGCAAGTGGGAAAACCGAAGGTACCTTACCAGGACATGATCAAGGTGAGTTTATCACGAACTAATGTTAATTTCAGGTGTTGTTAATCGATGGCAACTGATCGACGCGAATGGCTTGAGCTGATCAAGAGGGCGGTTGTCCAGGTGTAATTGATTTGCACAGAACTGGTCGCGTTAGCTTAGCTGAAAGTTGCGCGTGACCTGAGCACGGTGCCTATTCACACACGTATACGGGTATACGGGAAACCAGACAACAGTGCGCACACGACCAGCGGACGCGAGAGACAGACGCACACGCAGCACACGGCTAGAACGGCGCACACAACCATGTGACCACGCGAATCCCAACCACCCACACGAGGGAGAAGATAAGACGAAGACCTCGGATTTCTTTTACGACCCACAAAACCGAATCCCAGTTCGCACAATGGTTCATTTTGTGGGTGAAACGAGTCATCACGTTGGGCGCGTGGCTTACGAACATTGTTCACTTTAGCTCAGTTGCGCCCCAACTCGGACTGGCTGCATCCAGCTACGTTGTGGGCAGGAGGTGAACTCTGCGTGGCACAGCCCATGCACTGGAGTCTGTAAGGCATTTTCGCGGAGTTACTTGATGTTCCCGCAACACCAGGTACATGAGAAATCTCTACTGCGTGCGGAAAAAGAACGCCGGGTATGGAATCGACAGGCACAGATGGAGTCTACCCCATCGACTTCGAGCGCATTGTGCTGTCACGTGCGGTCACGAGTGCCTGAGCCAAGCCGGCTTAGTAAGCCTCTAGCGTCGCCATGCTGGTCCAACATTGAAGAGGTAATGCGTCAGGTGTTTCGGTAAACATTGTCAGCGCAGCATTTGGTAAGTATGCTATTTCCGGTTCGATTCCATTTACTAACCAAGTTCAGTAATGCAGCCGATTTGGAACGCGCTCCGCATCGTCGTCATTACATCTGGTCTGTACGCATGCCTACGTGTTGAAATCCTCGCATTTCAGGTGTTGGTTATTGATTCATATCTTCGGTGTGGCTCCAGGAGATAGTTGGTCGATGCTGGATGGGACGGGATGCACGGTCCATGTGACGGTGCTACGTTCAGAGAATGGCTCATGCATCCACTGTGGAACGGGATACGGCCCAGCCAACGCCTCGTGTGTGTCGGACACGCATGGTTCGCAAATTAGATAAGCTGGAATGTTGCTGTGCATGTTGAAGGAGTGTACGCCGGTTTCGTTGATGAAACGTCGTTACCGTCCACATGTCTACCGGTCTTATTCCTCCGAGTCTACACTGGATGTGGGGTGTGTGAATGGAACTGTGGGTGGTGCAGTGCGAGCCACCCATAGTCCGTCAGTAGGCGCAGACATCCCGTGGCTGTGGCCATAGGGACAGGTGAATCCGGAACCGGATGGCACCAACGGATATTTTGCACAACGATTGATCACTGATTAAAAAGTAACTGCTTGACAAGTTCCAAAGCATGGTAGAGATGATTAAGGTGAGTTAGCTAGCGAGCGTCTATCGAGTTAAACGCGTTGGTAAATAAGATTTGTGTAAACTAGAATTCTGATGCAATCATACAGAAGAACACTGGATGCAGTGTTCGTTGACATCAAGTGTGAGAAGAGTAAAATATGTTCCCTCACTCCCATGACACATCCTTGGGTCCATGAGATACATAAATCCTGTAGAAGGACATGATTACTGTAATCCACAATGGCATAACTTAGGTAACGAAGTGTTGAGAGCTAAGAACAACCCAAAGGTTTTTCGAAAATGTCTAAATTAGGGGAGGATACAGCTGAGTTTGGGAGAGGGTGCAAGGTGGAGAAACACCTAGATAACAGTAATTCCATTGACATTCCAGACGGCTATATTGTTTAACCAGTTTCAGGCAGTTCCCTCTGAGCTGCGTGTTGCGGTTACTTATCAGCTACTGGTGGCATGCATAGTTAGGGTCACTCAATATTCGGTACACTAAGATGAGATCGCCGCGCAACCTTCAGTGGCGTCCGCTGAAAACTTACAGCAACTTCTGCCTTCTGTGGTAACAGTAATTGCGAAGACCATTTACATTCTCTATTGCTTTTCGTTGTGGTGCCTGTGACGTCTTCAGGTCACGCTTTAACCATGGTCGTTAAGCTTGGATAGCGTATTCAACGTGTGGGCGCACGTAGGAATTGTGCATCAATAGGAAGAATGATGGGTCAAGTCTCCTGAATGCTCTTCGCAGAATGCCGAATTGCTGCTTGCCTCTTTTCGCAGCTGCCTCAGACCGTTCTGAACAGTTGAGTTCACTCTGTACGAGCACACCAGGGTCAATTTCCTGGGAGTTGGTCTGCAGTCTGTGTGCCCCAAGCCAATACATGTAGTCTTGTCTGCGGCGTAGTTTGATAATGCGACACTTGTTTACATTGAGTGGCCGGGTATTCTGAACTGACCAGTTCGAAAACGTGTTAAGATTGCACTAGAGCCGTTCGTAGTCGTCCGGCCATCTTATCGATCACTATGTCTTGATATCGTCTGCGAAAGATAGAAACTCTGAAACAAGTGACCTCGGTAGATCGTTTATGAGCACCAAAAATATACGAGGCCGTAGCACCGAGCCTTGTGATAAGTTGCACTCAGCGTCACTTGCATCCGACAGGCATTCTCGGACTCTCGCTTGCAACTGATGGTTACGTCATGTGTATCCAACCCAGGTTTGGGTCGCGATGACCTATCTCCGAATCTTGCGTAGGAGAAATCGATGGTTCAAGTGATCAAACGCTTTTGAGAAGTTCAGGTAGTTAACACCAACTCCTGCTCTACCATCAGGTACTTCTGTCTAGATATTGCGTGTAATTAATATGTTAATAGCATACAAGTGCTCCTGAACGAAGCTATGTTGCTCCGGCGCTAATATACTGTGATTTTTCAGACACTCTGTCAGCGCAACTGCGAATATTTGTTTTATAAGTGAAAAATATGGTAACTGGTATGGTCAGTGCGACTAACTCTCCTATGCCTAGGAGTGATTACCCATGGCTTCTGAACTACTGCTGTGGATTCCGTGAATGCTGCACTCCTGCAGTTTGGCTCGGTAGCTACAAATAACATGGAACCTTCGCCCTATCAACTCCCAACCAATGTCGTTGACATATCCAGCATCACCTTTACTCCAGCAGTTGTTGCGAGCAAATTACAGTCTCTCCGGGAGTACAGTTCCCCTGGAATCGACATGACCTGCCCAAAAGTACCGAAAACCCATTCTCCCACCATAGCAGCACTACTTGCAACCTTTTCCCAGGGTCTCCTTAACTCCCATTCACTCCCATCTGAGTGGAAACATGGAATTATCACTCCTATATACAAAGGAGGTAAGCGATCGGATGCTACCAACTACCGACCTATTACTCTCCTTCGTTTTATTAAAAGTGATGGATTCGATAATCGCAGACGTACTGACGCGATACTTTGAAAGTCAACAAATAATTTATAATACCCAACATGATTTCAGACACAGATGAACTTGTCGCACCAATTTGCTGCGTACTCGGAATTCCATGGACCAGGGCGGCTGATGAAGGAGTCCCCATAATTGCGATTTACTTAGACTTTTCTAAGTCATTCGACAGGGTCAATCACTACTTTCACCTCCAAAAGCTTGCTGTCGACAGTATCAAGGGTTCCCTACTCACTTGGTTGAAAGACTACTAAACGACGGAGCAATCAAGATAAGAGTAGCCGACACTCACACTGCAAACCTGTGCGTCTCCAATGGTGTGCCGCAAGGATCCGTCCTCGGCCCGCTAATGTATTTAGTCTACATTATTGATCTTCCAGCAAACATTCTATCTCCGATGCAAATATTTGCAGACGGTATTAAAGATGGAGAGCAATTCGCTCAGCATCCCACCGTGTCTACCTCCAGGAAGATGTGACTCAGAAGTGAACCAGCTCCCAGTGAATCCTGCAAATGCCACCTGCTGACGGTGCGCGGCTGCTTCGTCAACACACGTTTTGGGGCAACACGTCCTGCATCACGTGACTAGTGAACGCTACTTAGGTCTAATTGTGCAAGAGAGTCTTGGCAATTCGCTCCAATGTTCGAAACAGCAAGTGTGGCGAAGTTGCACTTGAGACTTTTGAGGCGAGCTCTCGGCACCTTTGAGCGATGGCTAATATCAATGCAACTTAACTTCTAGATTCGTCCTCACGTTGAATAGGCAATTAAGGCCTGGTATCCATGGTTAAAATGAGACATTCGCCTATTGGAACAACCTCAAAGGAGTGCCACAAAGCAAACGCGTGGACTATGCGGTCTAAGTTATGAACTTCTTCTTCGTGTACTCGGTGTGTTCTCATCAGAATATCGACGGCTTTGCGCAGATCATATTATCACATACCGGATACTAACTGGAAGCGAGCATCCATGTACATCACTGTTGACCCTAGCTCCTTACAAATAATGCCGAGGCAACCACCGGAAACTATTTACGCAACACTCCGGTCTGAATTGTAGAAGTATTTTTACTCACTTAGAATCTGTCCTCATTGGAATGTATTACCAAGATATGTGGTGAACGCATCAGGCATGACGACATCCGAAAGACAGAACTTCATCTTACTGATAAAGGCTGCACAACAGTTTGATAAATTGCAATGGTTTAACCACTGATAATTCACTTCCCATGTTCGAATATTTGGATTTTAGTTTTCTTATGACTATCCATCCTATGGGTCTTGTAAAGGCATAATATTTATGCCATCATACACTATTGAACTAATGAACTAATTAAAAATTTGAAATATACAGGCAGTCTGAGAATATAAGTTCAGCGGCATCCCTGCATGTTGCATCAATGAGCGCCTGAAGGAAACCCGACACGTTCTCTCTAAACTGCACCTGTCCAATCGGCACGTTCTGTAGGAGCGCAAGCGTCCATGAGACTGCGCGTAGGCTGTCACAGTTGTCTCTCTGCCTCTTTTGTCGGGCCGCATGTGAAGTGGAGACTCGACTGCAAACTGCATGGTCTGACGGCCACTGGCGCGGAGACAGCCGAACTCATTATCCAAAGCACACCATAAACTGACTCCGATACGACTGCGGACTGAAAGGCAAACCACTAACGGAGGTCAGTGTGAGGGCAACGAGCGCTGACCTCACCAGTGTAGGGCAAGGCTGGTCACAAAGTACACACACACACACACACACACACACACACACACACACACACAACAGTCAGTTAATGACTAGGAGGAGTGATGAAATTCTTGCCATTTGTTTATCGGATCACTGGCTGGGCGATGGATCATGAGCATATACCGCCGTCACCAAGTTACCTTCAATCCGGATCGTGTTACTTGCCTCTTAATCAACGAGTGCTTATTTTTCGTCTGCATGTTGAATGTGGGTGAGAAAATTTGAGAAAACTGGGAGCGGATGCGACGCCAAAAAGACAGGGTTGCCTCGTGTCACCAAGGATGACTATTCTGCTTGTGCGGTTATTCGCGAGGTATCCAGAACCTGCGATCTGAGAATTCGTAAACTCGCCCAGCATTGCGGCACCACCAGATATGGTGTCCATAGGATTTTGTAGGAAAGGCAATTCCGGAAGCATGGCGCCCGTTAAGTGTAGGGTTTAAACCCTTGTGATTCGGAGAAGCGGCTTGAATTTGCCGCAGGTTTTTGATTGTCATGGACATCCATTCAAATTCTTTTACCGACGAGGCTGTCTTCCGTTTGCACGGTGTGGAGAAACAACAATTTTGGGCAACTTGTAATCCACGCCAACGCAGCGCTTCACGTATACAAAATGGCGCAAACCTCATGATATGGGCTGGGTTAACTGGCCAAAGAATCGTGAGACCATTTTTGTTTTCCGCTAATGCGACTGGTAGGTCGTTGTTTCGCAGTACTAATACCTTACGCTTTCTAGCATCCTCGTACGAGAAATTACTGCAAAATTGCGTCATTCCAGAAGTGGAAGCCGCTTTCAGCGTGGTTCAGTTGTGTATGTTCGTCGTATTGCCTCTAACTGCGGCTCCTTGCCAGTACAGCAATACACGCAGCAACGTTGTTGACACATTCACCGGCAGCCATAGTCGGGTTGTTGGTTCAGAATGATGGCTCTCAATACAATGAACAATGATCAATGATGAACAGTGATTTATCACAGGATACAAGCAAGTGCCTGACACGCCCGTAGGATGGTCGAGGTGAATATGAGGAAATCAAAATATGTCTGGGTCATCTATCGAACGTCTACCGAGATGAATACTTTGATAATTAACATCAGTGTAAACTTAAAATAAATTATCGAGAGTAAACGTTCAGAAAGACACTGGGGTGCAGTGATCATTGAGGTAAAGAGTGAGAAAAGTAAAATATGGTCACTCACTGAGGTCCATTTGATACATAAATCCTGTTGAAATGCATCCTTGGCGTAATCCACAGTAGGGGAGTTTAGGTAACAAAATGTTGGGAGCTAAGAGCAACATCTAATCGTTTTTTGAAAACATCCAAGGTAGGAGAGGATACAACTGAGTCTGGGAGTGCGTTCCAAGGTTGGCAAACCCGAAGAGAAAAGTAATTCCGTCGACACTCGAGACGGCTGTATTGTTCCTTCAATTTTAAGCAGTTACCCCTGAGCTGCTTGTTGTGGCTAAGTTTCAGCAAATGGCGGCATACATGGTTGGAGTCACTCAATATTTGATAAGCTAATATGAGATCACCGCGCAGTCTTCGATATCGCCCGCTGAAAATTCCCAGCAACTTCAGCCTTCGGTGATAAGAGTGATAACGCAGGCCCTATACATTTTTTGTTGCTCTCCGTTGTGGGGCCTCTATCGCTTCTTGGTCACGCTTCAACCAAGGTTGCCAAGTTTGGATAGCGTATTCAACATGCGGGCGCACGTAGGAGTTGTGCACCACTGGGAAGATTAATGAGTCAAATCTCCCGAATGCTCTTCGCAGCATGCCGACATGCTGGTTGCCTCTTTTCGCAGCTACCTCAGGATGTTTTGAACAGTTGAGGTCGCTTTGTGCAATCACACCAAGGTCACGTTCCTGGGAGCTATTCTGCAGTCCGTTGGTCCCAAGTGAATAAGTGTAGTTATGACTATGGCGTAATTGTACGACGCGACATTTGTCCACATTGAACGGTAGGGCGTTTTGAAGTGACCAGTTCGACACTGTGTTAAGATCGCACTGGAGCCGTTCATGGTCTTCCCGTCCTCTGATCCTTCGCCAAATCTTGAAATCATCAGCGAAAAATAGGAAATCGGAAGTAATTGATCTCGCCAAATCGTTAATGAACACCAAGAATATACGAGGTCCAAGAACCGAGCCTTGTGGTACTCCGCACGCCACATCGATTGCATCAGACAATGATTCTCGGACTCTCACCACTAGCCGTCGTTCTTGTAGCAAATTGTCGATCCAACTCAGGATTGGGTCGCCTATGCCGTAATTCCGAAGCTTGTGAAGGAGAACGCGAGGGTTTAGGCGATCAAATGCTTTTGAAAAGTCCAGATAGATGACATCGACCCCTACTCCATCATCAACAGCTTCAGTCCAGCTATTACGTGTACTTAGTAGGTTAGTATTACACGAATGCTTTTGATGAAAGCCATGTTGCTGTGGGGCTATTAAATTGTGGCTTTCCAGGTATTCCATCAGCGCATCTGCGATGGTTGATTTCATCACTTTGGATAGTACTGGAAGTAGTGTTATTGGACGGTAGTTGGCAGGATCAGTGGGGCTACCTCCTTTATGAATGGGAGTGATGACCCCTTGCTTCCATACTGGTGGAATACGGTTCTCTTCTATACATCGCTGATAGAAAATAGCCAGTGGTGCTGCTAGATCACTAGATACTGCCTGTAGAGCCTTTGGTCGGATGTTGTCAGCTCCGGGAGAACTGTGGATACGCAATGATAACAACTTCTTCAACACAGCTTCCGCAGTGAAGGTGATGTTTTAATTGTGCAGAGAAGTTGTTTAAATTCATTCTAGTTAATTCGGTGAATGTTATGGGTGGGTCGCAACTTTGTACTTGAGTGCCTTGGTTCGTTCAATGTTCACGATACAAAACGCCGTGTTTTGGTCGTAGTCCGTAGTGGACTGTCAATGAGTGCACAAGTGGAATGGATCCTCATTGTGAATGCTAAATCCGAGGTATTAGTATTTCCGTTGCGCCTTCTGACATATTTGATGCCGCCATTGAAGTGAATAGAGTACACCATTTCTTCTAGTCCCGTTTAGATCGTAGGTCCAGGCAATAGCCAATTACTTTGTGACGCATTGGAATTTTCGCACATAAGCTCGGACTTGTAGGTAGTGTTAGAAACTCTGTTGATAGCATCTATTAGCTGCTAAGTTTCATGGTGGGTTGCCAGGGGAGGTCGGTAGATACAATCAATTATAAGATGTTAACAAATTGTAACAAATTTCGCAATCTAAATTTTGTAACCTGGTGAAATGGTTTACGCATATCGAGATATATACTTACAACGGACTTTTCCGCATCATCAGCCATTGTTGTGTGTTTAAGAACGTTCAATTGGAAAGTCGTACCTAACCGGGCCGGTGAAAAACCGTGCTATGCCCAATTGGTTAGACATTCCGAGAATAAAATCCTATCATCTCATTTTAACTATTTGCTGTTGTTCCAGACAGTCCGAGTCTGATTTAACAAGAGGCAACCAGTATGTTGCTCTCTTGCGAAGGGTACTCGACAGTTTAGATTCATCCATATTCTCCCGGGTGCTGAACGTCTACGTACGTCCCAAGTCGAATAAGCTATCCAGGCTTGGCAACCCTGGTTAAATAGTGACCTCGCTGAACTCGAAAAACGCCGGACAACGAAAATCGCCAAGGGCTTGCGGCACCCTCCGTATCCGAACGACTGTAGAAACACGGTTTGCTCAGTGGACACTACGGGGAGACCTCATAATCTTATACCAAATACTGCGTGTTCATAGGCATGTATGCCGACACGTTGTGAAGCTCAACCGGAACAATATCTTGAGAGTAAACAGCTTAAAATTAAGCCAATATTACAGTCGTTTAGACTGTCCACGATCTTACTTCTCCCTCCGGGTTAGCTAGCCCTGAAACGCCCTTTCAGATTCAGTCGTTTATGCACCTATATCCTCCACCATCAAAAACTGTTGGGATATTGAATTCATTTACCTAAACTCAGTTATCTGAACGGGTAGTCTGCAACGTATTTATCTGAACTAACAGCTTCGGAATTAGGATCTACAACGATGACGCAACGTGCTGAAGCCGAGTGAGCGATCCCATCTACCTTTACTTATAACGGGGAACTCAGTGTCATGTACCGTGTGTCTTTAACGCTGTAGTAGGCTAGTTCCGTTAGGATAAGCTCGATTACATTGGCCAGACATGGGGCAACCTTCTGATACGGTGCGCCTACCATTGAAACGATTGGTGGCATGGGATGCCTTGCTTGTGGGTCTTCGGAAGTCCTTACAAATAAGGAAGCCGAGATGTTCAAGTGATCGGCTTTGTCAAAGATTTTGCGTGATTCCATCCCACCGTCGTTAGAGTCTCTAGTTCACGAAGTTTTGATTTCATAAGCTGTTCGGTTTTCGTGCTGTCACATTACGAATGAATCGACTAGAGTCTGCGAGAATTTTTCGCATTTTTTGGATGTAGTCTTGTTTTTCCGTTATGACGACACCTGAATCCATATCTTGTCTCAGTATTACAATCTTTTCACTTCGTAGCTAGAGTGTTTTGGACTCGCAATGATCCTTAGTCACCGTACGTCACTTCTCAGTGTCACTAAGGCAGGACTGTTTGGCAAGTTTTACCCTCGTAGTTGTGAAGCAACCGCTTGTCGCCTCACTGGTCTGTGTTCAACTGGGCAGATGTTCGTTCAAATGTGCAAAGTGAGCATCGACTGCTATTCTACTACATGTATTTGATGGAATAGCTAAACTGAACCGTAGGGACAAGGTTTCAAGTTGGGGGCGATCGACCGGAAAACGCATATCCTGAGCTATTTATAACAAAACACGTGCACGCAAAACCCCAGGAGAAATTGTCAACTGACGTTCCTAAGAAAAGGAGCGCATTAGCCAGTGCACGAATTTAGTCGATAAATCATTGGATGATGCATACACGTAATGCTCAGCAACGTAATGCTCAGCTTTTTCAGCAAAGTTGAGGTTCGAAGCGCCCTCCGGCGTTTTGAGTACAGTGCAGCACTTTCACAAAAGTACCAACAGTAATCTCGCGACATTCGTGCACAATGTTTTGCCTCACTTTCTCAAGTGAGTTCGGCTTCGTTTTGTAAACTCGCGGTTTCAAGTAACCCCAGAGGAAGAAGTCTAATGGGTTCAAATCTGGTGACCGAGCAGGACACTGTATAGATCCTCCCCGCCCGATCCAAAGGCAAGCGCACGTCTGGTTGAGAAAATCCCGCACTGTTTGTGCATAGTGTGCAGGTACGCCATCTTGTTGCAACCAAACGGTAATTAATAACTCAGCGGCTTCCACTTCTGGAATGACGCAATTTTGCAGTAATTTCTCGTACGAGGATGCTAGAAAGCGTAAGGTATTAGTACTGCGAAACAACGACCTACCAGTCGCATTAGCGGAAAACAAAAATGGTCTCACGATTCTTTGGCCAGTTAACCCAGCCCATATCATGAGGTTTGCGCCATTTTGTATACGTGAAGCGCTGCGTTGGCGTGGATTACAAGTTGCCCAAAATTGTTGTTTCTCCACACCGTGCAAAGTGAAGACAACCTCGTCGATAAAAGGATTTGAATGGATGTCCATGACAATCAAAAACCTGCGGTAAATTCGCACCGCTTCACCGAAGTACCTGCGTTTAAAACCTGCATTGCAGGTAATTCTCACTGTCTAGCAATTAGACCTGGAGCCAATAAAAACTATGAAAATCAGCGGATAAGAGGAAGCCATCGCGTCATAATCATCGCGACATAGTAGTTGAAGTTGGGCAACACACTTCAGCTACTACGCCGCAGGAAGAAAGGACCATTTTGTAAAAAAGTAGAACAAAACATTTTTAGTTTGTTTTTCACACGCCGATTTTTCGTTTTTTTATTTTAAATGTTTGAAGTATTTAACATATGAATCAACGCAATTCTGTACACAATTTTTCCACTGATTCCTGTTGCGGGACATGTCTTCTAGAGTGTCAATGCATTGGCACTCCTCATTTGTGGGTCCCCATCCTGGAAGACGTACGGATCCAACAGCGGCTAGACACGACGTCAGCGATTTCATGTGCTGTCGCCAAGTGGAAGGCTGACCACCACGCGGTCGCCTCCAGCCAGGTCCTTGAAGAGCGAATAGAGCGCGACGCGGTAGACGCTCAGGTGCCATGCGTAGGACGTGACCGAGCCATCTCAACTGATGCAGCAAAACCAGTTTGTTGAAGGGAATACTCGCATTCCCCAAGATGCGACGTCGAACGTCATTACTATTAACTCGATGTTGCCACCAAACACGAGCAATCCTCCTTAAGCAACCGCTATCGAAGGCAGAAAGACGACGCATGTCTTCCACGCGAATCGGCCAGGACTCGCTCCCATACAACAACACTGAGCGAACAGATGCGCTGTAAACGCGACCCTTTAGCGAGAATGAGACGTCGCGACGACGCCACAAGTGCCTCAGATTGGCAAATGCTGATCGGGATTTAGCGATGCGAAGAGAAACTTCTTTGTTGATAGTGCCGTCAGCAGAAACACAGCACCCAAGGTAGACGAAACTATCTACCTGTACAAGTTGTGCACCTTCGAGAGTGCGTACGGGAGCAAGTGCAAGCCAATCCTAGAGCAGTACTTTGCACTTCGATGGGGCGAAGTTCATGCCATATTTAGATGTTTCCACCGCCAAACGATCCAGAATGAGTTGCATACCCTGAGGATCGTCCTCAAGTTAGACGATATCATCCGCATACTCTAAGTTGGTCGCCGCTTCATCCGGTAAAATCTCTAGGACAAAATGTTGGAAACCTTTTAAAGCACTTGACAGAGCGTCTTCGCTTGCGAAGCCAAAGAGGAATGCGGACATAGGGCAGCCCCGTCGCACACCGCTATTGAGAGCAAATTGCGAGGAAAGCTTGCCACAGACCCTCACTCTGCCGGATGTATGAAGGTAAAGTGCTCGTAAGATGGCGGTATATTTCTCTGGCACCCCGTTCTTTAGCAAGCAAAGCCATAAAGTTGGTCGATCAACGGAGTCAAAAGTGGCACGTATGTCTAAGAATGCAACGAAAGTGAGCCTGTGCTAAATGCGGGGATGTTCGAGGCGTTGGCGGAGCGTGAAGATTTGATCCACGCATCCGCGGCAGGGACGGAAACCAGCTTGTTCTTCACGGTAGGATGATTCACGTACTGGGGATAGTCTGCGAAGCAGAATGGATGCCAATAGCTTAGAGGCAACCGAAATAAGATTAACCCGCATTGATTTACCTATGAGGTGAAAATCGGGACAATAACTGATGCGCCCCAAGAGGAAGGCACTTTCTTTTCATGCCAGATTTTTAGCGAACAGCGAGGTCAGCTGGTTACTGATCGCCACGCCGCCGTACTTGAACACCTCCGGAAGAAGTTCGTCTGAGCCCGCAGCCTTGAACCGCTTCAAACGTCGAATCTCGAGATAGACTTCCGCTTCGCTGGGTGGATTCAGTGGGACGAGTCAGGGTGGACAACTAGGTGTACTGCGTTTACTGATAGACGGTGGAGGCCAGTTGAACTGCGAGTGAAAGTGCACGACGAAGCGGTCCATATGTCTCGGTTGGTTGGTGATTGGAGACTCACCCAGTTCGTAAATTATCTCACTGACACCAGGCTTCCTGAGGCCAGTCGACCGAATGAGTTGGAAAAGCCTGCGAGTGTTGCCAAATAGGGCAGCGGTCTCCATCTCATAAAAGCATGCTCAGACCACCATGCCTCGCGATCCTTGCGTAGGCTTTGCTTGAGCAGCCGGCTGGCAGAACGGCGCCGCTCGTTGCAATCTGATTCCGCGGGGATATCTTTGCGGCGTTCGAACAGCTCCAGAGAATGAGCAGAGATCCAAGCCTTTAAGGCGCGTCGAGCTAGGCGTCAGCTTGACTGTCCGGAAATGGTCACCGCTTTCTGTATACAAGTCCAGTGTTGCTCCACGTCTTGCGGTGGATTGCAACTGAGTGTATATGCCAGTGAAGACTGATAGCTCGCCTGGACAGAGGAATCAGTTAATCTGTTTACATCAATCTTGCGGTGCTTCATGTTTCGGGAACCCCAAAACACATGCAGATTTTCGCGCAGATCAGTGCATGATCTGAGTCAACGAAGATAAGCCAAAAGGACCTGCAGTGCAGTACGCTGCCACGCCATCTGAAGCTAATTGTCACAGGATCAATTTGAGACCACGGTTGTGTTGGCGAAGGGGGACGCCATATTGCGGAACGCTTCTTCGTACGCCTGAAGTTAGTGCTCGAGAGAAATAGATGGTTGTCTTCGCACAATGTGCGAAGCCTCTCTCCATTATCAGAGTGGTTCTCATCGAGCGAGTGATGACCACCAAGGTGGCGTTCGTATGGTAACAGGTGGCCAACCCGTGCATTAAAATCCCCAGCAAGGACAACGACATCCGACATTTTAGCATTAGTCAAGAGCTGATGTAGATCTAGGTAGAATTCGTCCTTGACCGAGCCGCCACTGCAGTCAGTTGGAGCGTACACGGAGATCACAACTAATTTGCGTCTCTCTTCGCGGTGCTTGTTGATTCTACATGAATGCCGAAGCCGAACTGCACATAGTCAGCTGTTAATAGGGGACCAGTCCAGTAGTGCCGCCTCGGCCTTGCCTCTTAGCGTTATACCTACGCCAGCCAGACCCGCTGAGGCTGCTTCTGATCTCCAGAAAGACGCAGGTGATATCTGGCTTCGTGGTCAGTGGGGGATGTCAATGTAAGCACAGTGCTGGGATCTTGCAATCGGGTTTCTGAAAGGCAGCAGACATCAATATCGAGGGACTCTAGGGTGCGCGCTAGACCGGCTTGCTGTCCAATCTGCATGAGTGTCCGAACGTTGAAGCACGCCAGACGGAACGAGGATCGGGGACGAAGGAGAGTCATAAGTTGAACCCCGTGGTTCGCGGTGCAACCGCAACCGCAGTCAGATCACTGAATGCATGAATCGGGTAATGGAAAGTAAGGCTTGTTATCAAACAAACAACTGGCGTGTGATGAAGTCACGTGAATGTGCGAAACAGAAAAGGCAGCTGATGAGCACGTTGTAGTACAGCCTATGATTTTGTGAGATGGCGTGATACTACCCGGTTCCTCAAGCCGAAGTAGGGAGTTGACTTAGGGGATCCCACCTCTAGTCTTTGGCTAAATAACCTACCCGCAAGGCAGGAGGCGTATTCAGGGAATCACGCCCATTGGGAGGCGTTCACTGGATGTTTAATTCATGAGCCTTTCGTTTGATAGATTACCAAACAGGGGCCCAAAACTCCCCATGAAATCAGAACAACTGCTGGACCACAATGTCCCACCGATTTGGAACACTGTCGCAGTACACTTCGCTGGAACAGGGTAAACACCAGAACCACCCAGCTGGCACCACGAGGAGGCAATTCAGCAAGCCAGCCAACCTGCACTTGACGAGCGCTATACTTCCGGAATTGCCTTTCCTTCAAAATCCTATGGACACCATATCTGGTGGTGCCGCAATGCTGGGCGAGTTTACGAATTCTCAGATCGCAGGTTCTGGATACCTCGCGAATAACCGCACAAGCAGAATAGTCATCCTTGGTGACACGAGGCAACCCTGTCTTTTTGGCGTCGCATCCGCTCCCAGTTTTCTCAAATTTTCTCACCCACATTCAACATGCAGACGAAAAATAAGCACTCGTTGATTAAGAGGCAAGTAACACGATTCGGATTGAAGGTAACTTGGTGACGGCGGTATATGCTCATGATCCATCGCCCAGCCAGTGATCCGATAAACAAATGGCAAGAATTTCATCACTCCTCCTAGTCATTAACTGACTGTTGTGTGTGTGTGTGTGTGTGTGTGTGTGTGTGTGTGTGTGTGTGTACTTTGTGACCAGCCTCGCCCTACACTGGTGAGGTCGGCGCTCGTTGCCCTCACACTGACCTCCGTTAGTGGTTTGCCTTTCAGTCCGCAGTCGTATCAGAGTCAGTTTACGGTGTGCTTTGGATAATGAGTTCGGCTGTCTCCGCGCCAGTGGCCGTCAGACCATGCAGTTTGCAGTCGAGTCTCCACTTCACATGCGGCCCGACAAAAGGGGCAGAGAGACAACTGTGACAGCCTACGCGCAGTCTCATGGACGCTTGTGCTCCTACACAGCGTACCGATTGGACGGGTTCAGTTTACAGCGAATGCGTCGGGTTTCCTTCAGGCGCTCATTGATGCAACAAGCAGGGATGCCGCTGGACTTATATTCTCAGACTGCCTGTATATTTCAAATTTTTAATTAGTTCATTAGTTCAATGGTGTATGATGGCATAAATATTTTACCTTTACAAGACCCACAGGATGGATAGGCATAAGGAAATTAAAATCCAAATTTTCCAACATGGGACGTGAAGTATCAGTAGTTAAACTATTGCATTTTATCAAACTGTTGTGCAGCGTTTATCATAGTAGTAGATAATAGTAGTCATAACATAATAATGCATTTAAGCTGTGGTGTTGAAACTGCGTGCCCACAGAGGCATGGATAGTATTTATATGTGTAACATGCCCTCGCATGCAGGACTGTAAACGTTTGGGGTTCCTGCAGGGATACACTAGGTACTTTTCTATGAAAATCTTCATTTGGGACTTTTAGTGTCGTTTTCTACCAGTTGACGAACATTGCAGTTCAGTGGAACAAAGGTGTATTTTGGGTAAAAGGTAACTGCTTAACTAATCCCGTAGGATGATTTGAATGAAGGCCGCGAACTTGATGAAAAGAAAACGCAGTGCTAACATGAAAAGCGTTGTAGTGGACTCATCATAGTGTTCGCGCAAAGGCATGCAAAATGAGCTGACCTCGATGGCGTAGTTTACTGCAGATGGTGCAACATTCGTCACATCATATCTTTTGCCGATATACACTGGCTATACTCCGTAATGTACGTGGGTTAGGGCAACGTCAGGGCATTCTTTTAACACGTAACTTGGGAAGACGTTGCACCGCTGGCAGACATGAAGAGAACAAACATTTCGCCGACATTCTAACCGACTGCAGTACGTTTGGTTCCGGAACAGATTGGGGCTACCATGATGACTGTGGGTTCATGGAAGGGGAAGAAACATATAACTGTAAGCATTCATCATCTTTCCGCCCTAAAATTCAAATGTACGTGAAAAAATTCATCTTACGACCCAGAATGCTTGCTTGCTACATGTATCTTACCAGTGTTAGCAAATGCAGTTTTAATGACCTTGAATTTCGGCCGTGCATTTTATCCCAAGGTTTGTTTACATCACTCATGAAACGTTTAGCAGCAGATCACTTAGGGAGATGTGCCCACTGATACCCACTTTTCTGTTACGGACCCCATTCCCAGTGGGTTTCATGTGCTTAGTTACTCGAAAGCTGATAAGTCCATAGTTATTACCTCCATCATCAATCAATAATCAGGAGATTGGAGAATTCAATCAGAACATAAGCAAAATTATTTTTCAATACAAACAAACGCGATGGCAAATCAGTGGAGCTCACAATAGCCAAGCGCCTTATATTCCATGCTCCTTCGAGCGCTCTCATCTGTCCGAAATGTAGTAAAGATATTTTATGAACTTCATCATTTTCCGTGCTCGTTCTCGCGTCTTCAGCTTCGTCTGGAGCGCTAACAAGAGAAGTTCGACTGACAGCAGTTTGTTTTCTAGTGAGTCGGGTTGAGTAACGCATTAAACTGGGGGATGCGGATCTGTAATCAGGTTAGCTTAGCTCAATAAAAGTAACGTTGTTATTTTTCGGACCATAGCGGGTAGGAAAAGAGAGTAAAGGCTAGAATCGATTTTCACCTTTGAGACACCAGCGCCCAGTCGCTGCGCAACTTGGAATGACATTTTGGATAGCTGCATTTATCTGAATGATGGAAAGCGCATTCTTACCATCCAATAGTGGCACTGGATATACTAATTGGTGGCAACTGTATGAATGTGTATCAACAAGCAACGCACAGTGACAGCACGAAATATAGTAGTGGGAATTCGGGTTAAATGAGGTTGCAGTCGTCTTTCGCTGTTTCGTGAACTTACATTTGCTGAGCAAAGGATGACAGAAAGGGTGTTTCTAATTAGGATTTGGTGCAAGCAGTTGCGCGACCGAGGCAACACTAAGTCGATCCATGTACCAGAACGATCCTCGCCACGAGGCCCCCAACTTCTTGGAAGACCGACGCCAAATGGCAGGGCGCCCCAGGTACAGTTTACTCATGGGGGTCCCATGACACCCGTTTACTAATGTAGCCAATAGAACAAATAGGCGGCACGTAACAGACAATTAGCTCACCGGTGATCCAGTGTGAATCAGTGCTAGTCGCTGTCTGTGAGGATGATTTGTTATTGGTTCCAACGGAGATCGACTGTCGTAGCGATGAACGATAAACTGCTTTCGGACATTGGGAGTACACTAGACTCGCTTACAGGTATTTATTGCGAAAAGTATCGACTCTGTCACAGCCCGGTCGTCACTTTCCTGCAGATGGATAGTCCAAGTGGATCTAACTTAATAAACATAAAACGGCATCCGGAGATAATCCCATCATGTACAATGCCAGCCGTACGGCTTCCTCTTGCCTCACGGTGTCTAGGTTATTTGGCCTCCTGTTGCAGAGCAGAAAAGGTATGCCTGTACGAGCGTGTGTAACTCGTGTCTTAATATTTCCACCTTTAAATGCGTACCCCCAAACTGCACCGAGGTATAGGCTGCCGTAACTTGTGCAACAGAACTGCAGACGCAGAGTCATTTGCGACGGGCTCCGATGGTCGGAAATTAGCTTCCATAAAATGTGTGATTAAGGGGACTTCAGTCCATTCTCCATCCAATAGGTGGTACTCCAAACTGCCTAACCACTCCTCAATTAACCCAGATACAAATTCATAGGCTGCGATGAACTTTGTGTGTTGATCTGCTTTGAATGTACACATAACACTAGCCGTATTGTCCCTCACGAAATGTCTTACAAGCCGCAACATTTTCTAAGTGATTTGAAACGTATTCAAGGTAAGTTGCCAGCAGACTGCTAGGCATACGCTCGGAACAGGTAAGCCCGACGGTACCTCTTAACAAACCCTTGTCAACTAGTAACATTCGATTTGTATGGATTTTCTGCACTACTTTGCGCCGGTGGAATGTGTCCACCAGTCATGGTAGACCAAGCCGAGTGCACCATGACATAAATATACCAGCAACTGCCGGGAGTGTATACGGAAGGATTTTCACGAGACCAGCTGGGTGCCCAATAGATGGTGTAATGCACCACACCAGGAACGAGTATCGCTCTCGTCCAATTTTGAAGGGCTCGTAAATATGACTGGAACATATGCGGTCTGTGCATCCAGTTACTCAGGAAAATGGCCTCGTTCCCGTAGTTGTAGATGTCATGAAACCGAGAAGTCAGTGACAAGATGGTGCGGCAAAGACGAAATTGCGCTACATCACTGAGCAAGGTACGATTGTTTCACATCTTTCGACGGATCATTTGGTTGAGAGTTGAAACAGTGGAATCGTCACAGTAATCGAGACGGCGCTGTTAAGACAGTAAAATCATTCACCCGCTGCCGTAAATTCCGATGCATACGCAGTGATGACATTTTTCATTCAAGTGGTTCGCGGAGAATCGTTTCGACCTATCACCGTTCATGCGACTAGATTCGGAGGCCTAACTGTGATATCCAACTTTGTTTTGAGGTTACTTATCGTGTGAGCTGAAATAACTGAATTCAGAAGTAGGTTCTAAAGGTGACAAAATCGAAACGAACATGATTCTTCTGGCAGCCCAGACAGCTATAATATTCACCAACTTTCATTTGGCTGCCACTTAAGCTGGTGTTGTGACCGGCAGTCATTAGGTGCTGGCGTGCAGCAATGAAACTACTCTATCCCCGATACTTCAGTGCGGAACCATCAGCGGCGTCTATGAAACAAAAACATTTAGACTTCGGCGGTACGCCAACGGATACAGCCTTCTGACACCGTTGTGCGATACTGCGGGCACTCTAGTGTTGCGAGGTATTTATAGCATAGTCTACTTAAGTGAGTAAAGTATTATTGCGCATAGAGAGAAGGTGGATGGGTTAAACTTTAACATGCACTTCACCAGAGGGCGATTTGTTAACCACCTCCTCTTGATACCGAATTAGAGTGTGTAAAAAAACCTGGGATTGCACTCTTGCAAGGAAGTCGACAAGTAGTATTCTCGAAGCATCTGAGATTGACGTGTAAGTAGAGTGTCAGAACAACTACAGTTCCCTGTGTTGAGTAATGACCTACCATGGTCTAACCAACTGGAAGCCCTACCTAGGTCGCTTCAGCATACTTCCTCGTGCCTCAACCGCCTGATTGTGCAATATATGTTGAGGTACCCAGAGACAGGATGCAGTAACCAGGAATCTAAGATGTTCCTTTACCAGAAGGGGTTACCGAAACGCTTTGAGTACTAATGTACACACGCTTAATCTTGTCCTCTGAATATTCCACATTACGAATGTAATTATACCATAGAGTAGAGTGATCCTCACAACTTTAAGAACAGTCTGTGCCTTTCCCATCGATCGTGGCCTCTCCTCTAATAAGCACAAGACAGCCTCTTTCCCGTTGCGAACCTGAGGTGAAAAGTTGCCTAATTGGACAAGGGGGTGCCGGATATTATCCATTACAGGAAGGTCTCAAATCGGATGTAAGAGGTTTCATCTCTAGGAAAATTCAACCTTCAAGGGTTTTACCGAACTGTAACCCATTCCGGAATACATTTGAGTGAGTACTAGACCGTGGCTACTAGAGATGCAAGCAAATCAGTGACAAGAATACCTATATCATCTATAAGCTCACACCAATTGGTTCTGTAATAGAGACTTGCCAATCCTCCTCCTGCTTCTCCTTCCTGCTCTATCGTCACGGAGCACCGGCGTTCTGCATCATTTGACTTCGCCATCCAACTAACAGAAAATTGTGCACCGTGTACAGGTGGTGTAGTTTCCTAATCGCAACGCATATTCTGCCGGGGCTTGAAAACATTAGCATTTTTTACACGTATAAAATTACTGTTTCATTGTTCCATGGTCCACTCGGCAGATGCCGAGTCCAGTGCTTCACCACTGGAATCGAAGAACGCACTGGAGCACTGGAGCCATTAGTAGCTCTATCCTGGCTCATATTGTCGACAGCGGACATCAAGTGGATCTAGAGCGTAAATTTAGAGTAGTATACAGAGTTCCACCGCACCGGTCAAAGGGTCAACGTCTCCGTACACTCGCAACGGCCGAATCGATTTACAGATGTTAAAGACTGAAAAACATTCACATGAAGTTTGGTCTTTAAAAATTTGCTCTTTTATGATATGTGATTTTCAAGATGTCCTTTTCTAAGGACGTCAGCAGAAAATGAAATAGTGATAATGGAGTTTAGAAGAAGACATAAAACTAAAAGTTCTGAACAAGTGTACACTTCTTAAGATTTAAGATAACATTTTGACATGTATTCAAACAGATACTATAACAAACACTCATTATAAAACTGCATGTAAGACCCAGGTGCAGAAAAAGATCGTTCCATTACTCAAACGTGGTATATCGCAGAGCCGGCTTGGTGTGGTGGCACAATACACACTGGGCAGAGTAGATTATCTTTCAGCTTTGTACTTTACTCCAACTGTTTTCCAGATGAAAGTTTCCTGATTCAATCTTCAACTTCTTGTCGTTTGCTGTTTGGTGGAATAAGATTTTGTGAGTCATTTATCTCTGCTAGCTACACCGGCAAGTAAACTTGCACGACAGTTGGTGAACTTTCGCTACCAAGGCCAAGCATTGTGTATTTCCACATCAGAGAGAAAAACAAAGAGCATGCACCACCACTTTTAATGCGAAAAGCTGATTTTATTTTGATCGACATTTTGGTTCAGTCGATCTACTCCTCCTATCGAAGGGTTATACTTGCTAACGATGTCAAGTTGTTCAACTAGTATGTGCATTTTGTCCTTCGCCGACCACATCTCTACACTTGTCAGAGGATACGCACCAGCAGAGTTGCTGACAAAAATCACAAGACAACCAAACACGTCATCCTATTCGGGGAACCTGTGATCATAAGCGCCCCTGTTTCGTTTGCCAGAACTAAGATAGTGATAGGTCACTTGTCTGCTGTAGCTGCTTGAATTATTCCTGCAGTTTTTTGCCTTCGTTAGATAGGACTTTCATGAGTGGCAAGCTCGTAAGAAAACGTTATCGAAAAAGGGGCGATCATGTCTGAGATCATGTCTGCTTGGCCCATGACAACGCAAGATCCCTGACCTTGTGTCTGTTGTTACTTGGTCTGAGCTCCGTGTTGCACATCCAGATAGACAGCATAGCCTAGAGGGGTTGCAATGACCCACTGTTTATACCCGAATCGAATAGACTTTCAACCGATGTATTGCTCCAGCCCATAACGGCTATAATTTGCCATCATGCTTTCAACCACATTCAAATTTTCCTTCCATGGAAAATAATTTCATTAATATTTCCTTGAGAAACTTATAAAGTAATCTAACGTTTTCAAAGTTCTCACCTTCTGGAATGTTGCCATTGCCAGATAGAGATACTGCATAATAATAGCAAATCACTTTCGTTTCATTGTTTTACTGATGGCTGCATTATGGACATCTTGTTCAGAATCCCAATACAAGAACCTACTTGGAAAATGGATTATATTCAGAAATAAACGGAATGTCTAGAAATGCAAGAACTTTAAACCATGGTTATACTGAAGGAGTGGTCATTTCTGGAACCAGAATACTCAGTTGTAGGTATTCACATGTGTTCAATAACAGAGTTATCAAAGAAGTTGCAAGCTCATCCGTTAGGAAATCAGGGGCACATTCAAACCATTGTCACTGAATCTGGCACCCTACGCCTAAGTCTTCCTTCCTCTATAATCTAGGTCTGGTACCCCTTTGGGACTTTATTAAAACAAAAAGCTGAGGGGTGGTCTCTTTTCTTGTAAATGTGTATTGCTTCTGTCTATATCTTCTTCGGATGGTTCATTCTCTCGACACCATAACCATAGATGCACCAATTGGTCGTATCTCGCATGCGACGCTGCTGCTACGTGGAATACGTCATCGGAAACAAATGGGAATTCCATTACGACATATTGCCCGACTTCGTTCAACAAACCAACTGGTCCTTCGTAACCGAGCAGCCGCCCGATGTCACTTGGCTAGCGGCAAATGCGTCGGAAAGCATTGTTCCACCCGAAGCAAACGAAGTCCTTTGTGAGGAGTTGGACACGAAAATGCTTGACCTCACGGGATTCAGCCTGGCGCGCTTACATAGCCTTTCGGAGTATTCAGACCTGGAGGGCATACACAACCCAACAAAACCACTTTGTCAAGTTGATCCTCGGAGACAAACTCCGGCATCAACAGAACTTAGTGACGAAATACAAATCCTAATCTGCTGTACAGACACATCAACTAGCACTGCAGCGTACAACGTGAGATTCCAGTTCTACGTGTAACAGATGCTCCGGCGCAAACTACACAGGAGGCCACCAACGTGCTTCGTTAACTCTTCATCCCCACTTTTTAGTGTGAATCATCATCTTATTCGCTTTTGATACAGCTCTCACTGCCCCAGGGTTAAGTTATGCATCGTCCAGAGCAGCAAACGTGATAAAAAGACTATTGTTCTTGTGCGCACAGCTCTCCTGAGGTGGACAACATCAGACCGGAGGCAATAAAGACAGTGGCCATGACCAGTGCTGAACCATTAGCTCAGTTCATTCAAGGACATCTTAATGAAATGTAGGTTTCCACCATGGAGAAACATGGAATAACCACCTCTTTTTACAAGGGGGCAGTCGTGCAAATCCATCTAACGGCCGGTACTACCCGAATTTATGTAACGTATTATCGCAGAGGCGCTCTTGGGATATATTGACAGTAACCACATCTTGGTGTCACAGCACCACGGATCCTGCGAAATCAGTCATGCACTACAAACCTGCCACAAGCCCGAGCAAGCTGCACAGAAGCAGTCAATGCCAGAGTAGGATTCGAGAACGGCAACTTGCACTTCTCCAAGATTTCGATCACATATACTTCCGCATTCTCCTTCAAAAGGTTCGAAGTTATGGAATCGACGATCATGTGCTAAGCTGAATAACGAACTACCTCATTCAAGGTCAGCTGGATCTAAGAGTCGGCAGATCCATTTCCGACTCAGTTGGAGTCCAGTGTGGTGTTCCCCAAGGATCGCTGCTGGGACCAAGCTTCTTCCTAGTATTCAGCAACGAGCATGCAAATGCACACCAGTTGAACTTCCACTAATCAGGACAATGTCAAGGTCTGGTACGACATCAAGCGAGTGGATGATCACGTGACCCTATAGTGGAGCGATCAAGATAGGGCCTACAGTTCAAAACGCTCTACCGTTCAACCTAGACAAATGTCGCGTAGTACAATTACGCCATAGACATAACTACACCTACATACTTGCGACAAAGGAATTGCAGAATAGCTCCCAGGAACGTGATCTTGGCATAATCGTACAGAGCGACCTCAACTGTTCCATACAGGCTGAGGTAGCTGCCAAAAGAGGCAACCAGCACGTCGGCATGCTGCGAAGGGCATTCGGGAGATTTGACCCATCAATCTTCCCAATGATGCTCCATTCCTACGTGCTCCCGCATGTTGAGTACGCAATCCAAGCTTGGCAACCTTGGTTGAAACGCGACCTAGAAGCGATAGAGGCACCACAACGGAGAGCAACAAAGAACGTGAAGGGCCTGTGCTATCACTCTTACCACCGAAGGCTGAAGTTGCTGGGAATTTTCAGCGGACGTTATCGAAGGCTGCGCGGCGATCTCATATTAGCGTATCAGATATTGAGTGACCCCAACCACGTATGCCGCCATTTGCTGAAACTTAGCCACAACAAGCAGCTCAGGGGTAACTGCTTAAAGTTGAAGGAACAATACAGCCGTCTCGAGTGTCGACGGAATTACTTTTCCCTTAGGGTTTGCAAACCATGGAACGCACTCCCAGACTCAGTTGTATCCTCTCCCACCCTGGATGTTTTCAAAAAACGATTAGATGTTGCTCTCAGCCCCCAAAATTTTGTTACCTAAGCTCCTCTGTTGTGGATTACGCCAAGCATGTTTTCAACAGGACTAATGTATCAAATGGACCTAAGTGAGCGACGATGTTTGATTTTCTCACTCCTTACCTCAACTATCACTGCGCCCCAGTGTCTTTCTGAATGTTTGCGCGCGATATTTCTTTTTCATTTTACACTGATGTTAATTATCAAAGTATTCATCTCGGCAGTCGTTCGATAGATGACCCAGACATATTTTGATTTCATCATATTCACCTCTACCATCCTACGGGACGTGTCAAGCACTTGCTTTTATCCCGTGATAAATCATTATATGTGGTCATTCGAAAACCGACTCCAGTTAAAATTGACAGAATGCAAAGTCGTGAGCATACACTGTCATGGTACTCACGATTAACGACTGGATAACAGCAGTAGCGAGGTGCTCCCCAGTAGTGCGACCTAGGAGTAATCTTGCAGGATGATCTTGGCTGCCCAAGGTAGGCTGGAAAGGTATCGAGATGTAGTTAGCACCCTGGACTCTTGCGGAATGCATCCATGAAATTTGAGCCAACAATCTTTCCGCAAATGCTGAACGCGTACGTGAGGCCCCACATGGAATACGCGATCCAAGCCCGGCGTCTTTGGCGCAAACGTGACGTTGATGCACTTAAAGTTGCCCAACGTAGAGCGATCAAACTCGTTAGGGGGTTGTTTTATCTTCCGTACCAACGAAGATTACACTGCTGAATATCGCCATCGGCGAGCACACCTCATCATGACTTAGTTAATAATAGCGAATCCAAAGCACACAGGCAGTGACCTGTTACAAATGAGATAAAATACCAAACTGAAATGCCACCAGCTCAACCTGGCCACGCACTACAGTAGACATGATTGTAGACAAAATGTTTTCTCCCGTTGGGTGCCCAGAACATGAACTACATTTTCAACTCACATCAAACTTTGCCCCTAGATGAACGCTTTTCAAAGGACGACTTGACGACAAGCTTTCCAACTTGCATTACTTGAAGGAGCCCGTTTAACTCGGAAGACGAAATAATGCGAACCAACCTATTCACTCAAAAGCCCCCCTCTGAAACGTATCAGTTAAGAAAGTTGCATTGATGTTCATGTAGATAGCTCGGTGAGTAATTTTAGTTCCAGATCCACCACTTTTCCTGCCACTTTTTTACATTTGATTTTATACTCCACACTCCGGTCTTCCTGTGGGACTTGTCAAGCAATCGACTTTGTACCAGTTATTAATCACTGTTTATTGTCATTACTAAGCCAAGAGGTAATGTGAAGACAGCCTCAGTCTCACTGAGTGACTTGTAGGAGTCTGGAGATTCCCCGGTTTGCCCGTGTAAGCTCCTAAACAAAAGCACTATTTCATCGTACTCCTAGGCGACCGGTGCGGAATGTTGAACTGGTTACTGAGTTCGCTTGTTTGAGTTGATCGTCGCCGTTTCGCTTAGCGCTCGTTTCGGTTACAGCGCGCGACTGTCCTGCGTGCTGTCCATTCTCTGTTCCCCTAGCTAGCAACGTCAACGGACTCGCTGTTTTTATAGCTAGGCAACAGGGAACCTACAGCTGGGCAGATAAAAGTTTCCCTGCAACCCGATGTGCCTTCTGGAATCGCTCTCCGAGCTCCCGCTAAACGCTACTCCGCTACATTGGTGACTCCGACTGCGGAGGAACTTCAACGCCGGATACTTCCAGTTTTCCGGTGAGCACGTTTCATATTTTTTCATATTCTTTTTTTCATATGGTTGCAATTTTTTGGTATCCGTTTTCTAAACCACAGATTCTGCCGACCATAAGGAAGTGTCTCCCGTTAGTGTTGTCTCTCACTGTTTCACCTTTTTGGAACACCTTTTGTGGTTCGCTAAGGAGGTATATTTTTCTAACCACAGAATTACCACCGACTAGGCTAAGTACAGTAAGCTCATGTCATATCTCCCAAGCAGATAGAAATTCAGGTTCGATACATTACCATTTCTTAGACCTTAACCCGCTGTGAGGCTATCAAGGAGGCCACGATTTAGCGTGTCATGCCCTCTGAGAAAGTCCGCCTGCAGCAGCTTTTCAGGGATCTGCAGTTGGGCGACAAACTGCCCTCAACCCTGCCACCAGAGATGCAGCGGTTACTTGATACATCAACTATGGAGGAGACATTTCTTCGCGAACTATGGCTACAGCGGCTGCCGGAAAACATGCAAGCGATTCAGGCTATCGTAAGCTCCGTTTCGCTCATTCAACTATCTAATTTAACAGATCGGGTCATCGAACGATGACCGCCACAAACCGATGGTAGCAAGGTCAACGACGTCACGTCACAGAGCTTTTCTATTACTGGCTTGCAGTCAACTATAGAAGCTCTGCAAGTACAAGTTGCGACACTTAGTCGCCAGGCACAATAGCTTACTATGAATAGTCGTCGTCAGCCGATCCAAATCACCATCAAAACGTCACAAGTCCAGCAACAAGCAGGCTTGCTGTTGGTGCTATCAATGCTTTGGCACCGCAGCTTGTAAGGGTGTAAAACCTTGCACCTTCGCCGAGAAGCAGGGAAAGTTCTCGGCCGGCCCGTAATGGTGACGAACGCGACCGGGCAACACCAAAGTTGTCTCATCCGTGTTAGGGATTTAACTTCCGGTATCGAGTTCCTAGTCCATACCTGAGCCGAAGTTAGCGTTGTACCGCGTAGCTCAGATGAGGTCGTCTCACCCTCGCCGACCAAGCTGCGTGCCGCCAATGGCACACCAACCGTAACCTTCGGCGAAAAGTTGCTAACGCTCAACCTAGGCTTTCGGCGAAACTTTCGTTGGCGTTTCATAGTAGCAGCCGTGCCTTTCGCTGTCATAGCTGTTGTACTGCTGCGCTGCTACACCTGTGAGACTGAAACTGTCTGACTGCTCAGCCACGCACCCAGCCACCCGTATGAATACAAATGACCAAGGTTCGGTAGACAGGGTATATTCTACAGGTTAGGTCAACTTTATTTATTGGTGAATGAAACATGCTAATTTTGAGAGCCCAGGGCACCTAATCTTCTGATTCTGCCAGTGAATTCCATCCCACGGAATTTCCATATTTTACAGAATGGTCCGCCTCCTTTGACGCGGACTTGTATTGGCTGGCCAATCAATTCGCACCCGAGTCCCATAGTTGGTGGACCGGTCGAAGGTCGTCCCACACCCGTATCGATGCCTTTCACAGGCGGCAGAGAGCACACGTGCTCCGTGGTAAGAGAGCGCGCCACCCCTTACCTGGACATTGGCTCCGCTTACCTTTCCATTAATAGGCATAGACTTTCTTCAACACTTCGACCTTATGCTTGACGCTATATGGCGAAAGCTACGCGACTCTCAGACACGGCACGGTATTATCGAAACCAGCACCATTGTGGCCACTATCAGTCCCATTCACGTCCTGCCTCAAGCTTCACAGCCTTGTATACATCTTTTAAGCAAGCACCCTAAACTTGTTCATATTCTAAACGACTTGGCTCCCGTGACGTCAAACGTCATGCACTACGTCTGCACTAATGCTCCACCTGTTTCGGCACGCTCTTACAGCCTAGCCCAGGACAAGCTCAAAGCGGCTAAGGCGGAATTCGAGCATATACTCGAACCGGGAATAATCCACCCACCCAAGCATCCATGGGCATCACCATTACACACGGTACCCAAGAAATCCGGTGACTGGCGTCCCTGTGATGAATACAGGGCACTCAACAAATTTACTGTCCCTGATAAGTATCCAATGCTGCACATACTAAGGCTCCAAATCCAAAACCAGCAGCCATCAGGAGCAACCATGGTGCCTTAAACCTTGTGTGCACAAATGTCCCCGAATCCAAATCCAACACAATTAAGGGTAAGTTGACGGACGATCGAAATCAATGGGGTTCCATCTGTACGTCGATTGGTATCCATGCTAATCCCAGGACATTAAAAAGCATCCCGCGTCACCCAAACGCGTTGCACTACGGTAAACCCCGGTTACTTCGGGTAACACTAAGCTTCGCGGACGAGAGAGAGGCCGTTCTGCTGTCTGCGAATCGTCTCCGCAACGACTCAAGTGCAGTGCGCATACTACCTGAGATCCCGTGGAAAGAACGTTCAGCGGATCCCGCTAACAGAGAGAGGTACAGAAAAAGTCAAGATAAAAACAGTGATTGCTCACGGTGTTCCAGGGGTTACTGATTCCTCTACCGACGATGCTCAGGTGCATAACCACGAGCAATGGCACAACATCCGGGAGGCTCTTTCTCTCGAAAATGTCGTGGCCACGTAATTGACAAGGATCCCCTTGGTCAGAGTTCGGAGCTCTTTATCGGACCCATACAAGTCGAGTGTGGTGTGCCGCAACTCTCAGTTCTAGTTCCACGTTTGTTTTTCGTGTCTATTAATGACCTTGCACAGGGAATCGCTTCAAACTTCCTAATGTTTGCCGACGACATCAAGATCTGGCGCAGGACCCAGGCGAACGCCGACCAACATGTGCTTCAGAGTGACCTAGATACAACGTATCAATTGTCGACCCAAAACCCACTGCATTTCAACGTCAGTAAATGCAAGGTGCTTTCCATCCGACATCAGGGCAGCTACTCATACCGACACGGAACGAATATACTACAACACTCAAGTCTCGAACGTGACTTGGGTGTCCTGGTTCAAGATGACTTGGGTTGCTCCAGGCAATCCGAAAAGGCCTCGAAGACCGGGAACCAACACGTCGGACTGTTGAGGAGGGCGTTTGGACAAAACGAACAGCTCCATATTTCGACAAATGCTCAGCGCGTATGTTCGCCCCCAAGTCGAATACGCAATTCGAGCCTGGCATCCATGGCTGAAATCCGAACTTAATGCGCTGGAGCAACCACAACGCCGGGCATCTAAGAACGTAATTGGAATGCGCAATCTTTCCTGCCAGGAGAGGCTGCAACGACTAGGATTGTTCAGTGGAAGCTATCGCAGACTACGAGGAGGCCTGATTATGGCATACTTGATTCTGCGAGACCCACATCATGTGTGTCGCCCTTAACTGCAACTCAGCAGCAACACAAACCTGAGGGGCCACTCATTAAAACTCGCAGAACAATACAGTCGTTTGGAGTGCCGCAGAAATTTCTTTTCCATTGGTGTCTGTCACCCGTGGAATGCTCTCCCAGAATCGGTCGTCTCTGCACCGACACTAACAGTATTTAAAAGACGGTTGGACGATGCACTCAGCCACTTACACTTTGTTACTTAACACTACGTCTCCATCCTACACCTGGAGTTTACCATGGAATTATTTGTTGTTAACTGTGGGTGCTGTGAATCTAAGAGGATCGCAGGACTGCAGCGAAGCAAACGATAAGTCATTATGTTCATATTTAAATTATTAACCCTTTTACTATCCTTATAAGCATTATTGCTATATTGATATCCCCACCAACTATCCAACAGGACTTGTAAAGCAACGCTTCTTAACCCATATAAATTCATTGTTCATTGTTCAACCATAAGCGATGCGGTCCCAGGCTGTTAAAATTTGTGTTGCAATCAGAACTAACGGTACAAACCCTTCTGGAGAACTGGACTAAATTCCGTAGCATATTGTCAAATGAAATTCGTCTGAAAGCAGCAGAAACCCCAGCACCTACTAATGACAATTCAGTGGAGGCACGATTCTCAATGAAAACACCAACTGCAGGACCCGACTAGGGGACGGTTTCAAGAGTAGCCATAATATCCGGAGGGACACAGCAGAGCACGAGCAAACACCGGGATCCGGGGCATCTGATACCTGACTATATACCAAATTCGTCTCTAGTCTGCAACCCATCCAAAAAACGATTAGTCGCCGACCTTTTATTGGTCGGCGTAAACTCACTTGCTTCATCCATCCAATCGAACACACTTTTGGTCTCCGAGAAGCTCTCATGCACGTACACAAATGCCCAAGGTCTACTCAGTAAATTAGCTGTATTAAGACTTCGACACGCAGCTTGGGACGTCATCGCTGTCATCGAAATACGGTTGTACTGTGAGATAACGGATGCCGAAATCCCTCTAAAAGGCATGTCCGTTTTCCGGAAGGATCGAGCCAACAAAGGTGGTGGGATAGCCCTCTACTTTCGTAACAACCGGCCATTCGAACCCATAATAGATTCGGAAGCCGACGTACCTGACTCCATTTGGTGTACTATCCAGCTGAGTGGGAATGATCTTGGCCTATTGGCTGTTGTTCACCGACCACAATCGTCTACTCCTGTGATGGACTGCAACTTGGTGGCTGCGTTGAGGAAAGTGTTAAACAGAAAGCACAGTCACGTTCTGGTCACCTGCGACTTCAACTTACACGCTCTAGAATCCCAGGCCACACCAGGACAGCAATTGCAAATAGACCTGCAAAATCTGGTTTCAGACATTCTGCTTTATGGTCAGGTCACTACGCCCACCAGATTCAGAGGAACTAACAGGCCATCCATCAAGGACCGAATATTCACTAATGAAGCACTGATGGTCGAGAAAGTGATAACCGATAATCCTCTGGGCCGCAGCGATCATGCAACGCTAGTGTTTCATTACATGTGCTACGCGGATTATCCTAAATAGCATGCCGAGGAATATCATGTCATAGCCAACTATGACGACATGTCCGACCTCATCCATGCAACAAGCTGGTCGTTCTTAACCGAATTGACCCCTGAGGTGGTCTGCGGAGAATTCGTCAACATATTTAACAAGCTCGTGATAAGCACATCTGAAACTAAACTCTCCGGCCTAAAAGGATGATGTATTTCGTAATGAGCAGGGCACGTAAATGCATGGTATTAAGGGACCATGCATGGCACACTTACGTAGTCTCCCCGAACTACCACACCTGGGATGTCTACACAATACAAAGGAACCACTGTGTTAAACTCGTCCGGGAGGATAAACTGAAGAACCAACAAGGTGTAGTGGAAAAGTTTTGCTCCAATCCCAAACTGCGATACAGACACGTAAACAATTTGCGCCGTGTTAAGCGAGGTATTCCTGTTCTGCACACAGCATGCGGGTTAGACCAAACCGCACAAGAGGCGGTCAACCTACTTAGACAACAATTTGGCCGTACCTTCCAAAGCGTGCAATCATCATACATCCTGCCTAAGCAGATAATACCGCCATCAGGACTTAATCACATATCGTTTCCCTCCGCAGCTCTACTGACTAGGCAGATGTCGCTGCGCGAGTTCAGCTTCCCGGGTGAGGACGACATTCCCCCGAAAGCGTTGAAAGTGGCTGCCATGAGTTTGGCGGAGCCAATAGCAATTTTCTTTCAACGAGATCTGAACGAGAAGCACGTCCCCACAATGAGGAACACGGAATCATCACGCCAATCTACAAAAGTGGCAGCCGTGCTGAAACAGCAAATTATCGCCCGATAACACTACCTCCTGTGATCTCCAAGGTTATGGAGTACATTGTAGCTGAGGCTTTGATGGGGTACCTGGAAAACAACAAAATTCTCGTTCCGGAGCAGCATGGATTTCGCCCAAACCGTTCCTGTACCACTAATCTGCTTATTGCTTGTGCAAGCTGGACGGAATCTGTGGACGCTGGTGTAGGAGTCGACGCGACCTACCTGGATTTCTCAAAGGCATTCGACCGTATAGACCATCGCATTCTCCTCCACAAACTCCAGAAATATGAAATCGGTGATCCTGTTCTGGGCTGGATAGAAGACTTTCTCGTGCAACGTCACCTGAATGTGAGGGTTCGAAGCAACCTATCGGAATCCATCGAAGTTCAGTGCGGCGTACCTCAAGGCTCGGTACTTGGACCCCGCCTGTTCCTGGTATTCATAAATGATCTCGCGAGCGTGCTATCTTCTAACTGTTTGCTATTTGCTGATGATCTAAAGGTATGGCGTACTATAGCTGCAGTGGAGGATCACACAGTGTTACAAGAGGACCTGGACAAAGCGTACACATGGTCCATCGAGAACATGCTGCATTTCAACGTCACCAAGTGCAAAGTTTTCAGCATACGGCACAAGAGTATGCACAAGTACCTCCTAGGACCACAAATTCTACGGCGGGATTCTCACGAGTACGATGGCGTGATAGTTCAAGATGACCTCAGTTGTTCGAGGCAGACTGAAAAGGCCGCTAAGAAAGCGAACCAGTACCTCGGCCTTCTTCGGAGAGCCTTTGGGAAGTTTGCCCCATCAGACTTTCCAAAAATGCTTAGTGCGTGCGTGAAGCCGCATGCGGAATACGCAATTTAAGCGTGGCAACCCTGGCTCAAGCACCATCGCACCGCGCTCCATATTGCACAACGTAGGGCAACGAAGTGTGTCAGAGGTTTGACCAGCATCCTCTACCCACTCAGGCTGAAGACTCCCAAAATATGCAATGGACGTTATCGGCGTCTAAGGGGCGATCACATAATGGTTTACCAGATCCTGAGAAACCCCAACCACACATGCCATTCCATTCTGATACTCATTCAAAGCACCTAGCTAAGAGGTCACCAGTTTAAGTTAGTCACGCAGTACAGCCGCCTGGAATGTCGGCGAAACTTTTTCTCCCTTCGAGTGTCACAGCCTCGGAACGTTCTCCCGGAACATGTAACTAATGCTTCCACCCTATCCCTTTTCAAAAAACGCCTTGACGATACTCTGTCACATTTACGCTACGTGCTATAGTCCATGATCACCGAATGCTCGCATTAACGCACAACCGACAGTGGATAGTGCCATAACCCTAGTCGAGAATGAGTCACTCCAAACCCCTTGCACCCAATTTGATAAACGCTACTACTATAGAAATTGGATTTCTGTATCCCGTCGACGCGAGATAGCTGCACACGAGTAAGCGTTATCTTTTCTATTTTAATATTTTTTCTCGTCCATTACATGATCAATAACCACTCCCTTTATTGCTTTTTGTGCACACATTTTAATTTCAAACGCCTTTTATACGGCAGTGCAGTTAAATCTGGAATCGCCCAAAGCGACGATTCCATTATCCCTTGATCTAGCTTTGCTCACTCTAACCACCCCACAGGACATGTGAAGCACTTGCGTTTTTACCCGTTATAAATCATTGTTCATTGTTCATGCACGACTTAGCTTCAGCTCTAGTTGTTAAGTCGACCTTTAGCATAATCAACCTAGTTCGCGCATACCACTAAGTACCTGTGGCGCCAGACGATATTGCCAAAACAGCAGTCATCACGCCATTTGGCATTTTCGAGTACCACAGAATGCCGTTCGGCCTCAGCAACGCTGCTCAAAGTTTGCAGTCTTTCATTCTTTAAGTAACGCAAAGACTCGAAAGGGTTTATCCTTATCTAAATGACATTCTTATGGTCAGCTGTTCTGATGATGAACATCTTTATCACCTAGACGCTCTCTTTTAACGTTTGTAGCAACATGGGGTTACCGTCAACCCTGATATATGCAAGCTTGGCCAAAGCTTCATCGACTACCTTGGCCACAGAATATCCGCTTCTGACAATGAAGCCCTGCCAGACAAAATCCAGCACTGAAGGACTATCCTGCTCCTAGTTCTTCAAACGGCTTCGCCGACTCTTTGGCCTGGTCAACTATTATCGATGCCTTATTCCTCACTGCGCGAGCATTATACAACCAATGACCGACTTGCTCCGCGGTAAGCAACGCCCTTTGCTCTTCCCAGATGACGGCAAGCTAGCTTTCGAGAAGTTCAAAGACGCAATCTCAAACATAGCACTTCTCGCTCACCCTGACTCAACCGCGCCACTTGCTCTTTCGACTGACGCATCAGACACCGCGGTCGATGCACTTCTCCAACAACTTATCGACCATCGATGGATACCTCTATGTTTCTTCTCGAAGAGCCTGCAGCTTGCCGAATCGCGTTACAGCACTTTCGGTAGGGAGTTACTAGTTATCTTCCTTGGTACCAAACAATTCCGTCATTATCTCGAAGGTCGACACTTTGCCGTCCTCACTGACCACAAGCCGTTGTTCTATGCAATCAAGGACGAAATCGACAAATATTCTCCGAGGGAAACTGGACACCTAGACTGCATTTATCAGTTTGCGATAGACGTACGATATGTCTCAGGTGCTCTCAATTCCGGCGCAGACGCTCCTTCGCGATTCCATGAGATCAGTTTAGTTCCTGGGTGCAACATGGACCTAACCGCCATGGCTACCACCCAACAAGCAGATCCTGACCTAGAAAAGCTTAGACGCAACACCGCGCTGAGACGACGCGAAGATCCACTCGCTGCATCAGAGGGTACTATTCTCTGTGACGTTTTAAAAACATCTCCCTGCCCCTTAGTTCCTACTTCGATGCACCGACTTGTCATTAATGCTCTTCACAACCTGTTTCATCCTGGCATACTTGCTTCTGAGAAGCCCGTAACCGGACGCTTCGTATGGTCCAACGTCAAACGCGATATCCGTCTTTGGGCACGCGCAAGCTAAGTGTGTCAGCGCGCCAAGGTATACAAGTACACCGAAAGCCCCCTTGGCCTCTTTCCAGTTTCTACGTCTCGTTTAGCACACATCCATATCTATCTGGTCGGACTTTTGCCACCATACAAAGGCTACGTGTACCTCCTCATCTGTGTCGACTGATTCACCCGCTGGCCAGGTGCAATTCCGATAGCACACTGTTCAGCTGAAACTTGTACAAGCTTTTCTAGAACGCCGGGTAGCTCAATGTGCTTGTCCAAGCCTAGTCATCACTGACAGAGGATCACACTTTGACAGATCCTTCCGCAAACTTCTCGACATTCTTGGTTGCTAGCACAACCGAAACACCACACACCACCCCGCAGGTAATGGGATGGTTGAAATGTTCCACCGGCAACTCAAAGCATCACTCTGTGCTCAATCTAGCACATCCTGACACGAAACACTTCCGCTCGTTCTCTTAGGCATAAGGAACACGATCAAAGCGGATTTGCACGCCACTCCATCGTCGCTCGTCTTTAGATGCACACAACGCTTACCTGGTGAACTCGTCTCACCAAAAGCGCCAACAACCTTTGACTATGGCGTCTGCGCAACTCGTCTATCTCACCACATGCGACAGCTTCAGCCTGTGCAACCCAGATCACAGAGCTTGCGTACTAACGTGAACGAACGCCTTGCTACTTCCACACAAGTGTTCGTTCGCACCGACAGCGTACGCCGATCCATCCAACCTTATTCTGACCCGTACCGTGTCGTACGCTGAAGCGACAAGACGTTAACTATTGGCTACCATGGTAACACTGAGACGGTAAACATCGATCGACTCAAGCCAGCATTCCTCGACAACTCTGACTGTTCGGTGCAACAAGCACCTTCACAGCCTGCGCCATCATGGCCAGCGCCGCAACCCCAGACAAGTCACTCCGCTCCGGAAGAACCTACAACCTCAAGCGACAGCATTCCTACTCGCCCTACTATCAATCGACCCGGTAGGAAGTTCAAACCTGTTCGTTTTACAGACTTTGTTAGCGGTTGGCATTTTGCAAAGTACGTGCCTCTTCCGTTTTCTTGCTCTTATCAAACGTTTTCCAAAACACACAAAGGACCAAAACATTTTGAAACTAACAAAAGTAAAACCTTTGTGCAAACCCCAAAACAGCTCCGCACGTTTTACGCTTCACACGCTTTTGTGTATGGCTATACATTTACTCTGCTATTTCTCATTTTGGCTTCCATATACAACGTCGCTTGTTTGCTCCATGGTTTCACACTTTGCTGGATCCCCGCATCTCAACTGGAAGCGCCACGAATTTCGTCAATCAGCTAGGTGAACTTTACTGACTGTCTCCCACAAACTTTGTTATCGTTTCGACACCATAGGGGTGCACGGGTGACAGCCAGCTAGGGTCCGATTGCATGGTTCTCCCCCAGCAGCTGCATCAGGTTTCACAGCCTGGTCTCCCAGAAGGCTGGCCCACGACGAACAGTCCTCACGTGGATCGAAGGACTGATTACACAATGCGTTCTGGGGGAGGGTTATGCAACAGTCTGAAGATCTCCAGGTTTGCCTGTGTAAGCTCCTAAACAAAATCACTATTTCATCGTACTCCTAGGCGACCGGTGCGGAATGTTGAGCTGGTTGCTGAGTTCGATTGTTTGAGTTGATCGTCGCCATTTTGCTTGGCGCTCGTTTCGGTTACAGCGCGCGACTGTCCTGCGTGCTGTGCATTCTCCGTTCCCCTAGCTAGCAGCGTCAACGGACTCGCCGTTTTTATAGCTAGGCAACAGGGAACCTTTAGCTGGGCAGATAAAAGTTTCCCTACAACCTGATGTGCCTTCTGGAATCGCTCTCCGGGCTCCCGCTAAACGCTACTCGCTAAAAACTGCCCCCCCCCCTTACAGCTCATCAAGAGATCCGGCGTTCTGAATGACTTATCTGACATCATTTTTCACAGCTTTAGTCCATCACCTGGAGTGGCAGTGTAAATTTGGCCTTCAAGGACTCCACTAGTTTCCTTTATCATGGTGCCAACATTTTGAACATAGTATTTTTAAAATCCTTGTCAAATAGCACAATGTAAACAACTGAAAAGCTTAACCTGCATATGTTCTTAACAAAAAAGTGGCATTAAAATATGAGAAAGCATGTTATTAGTATTCAAAGTCTACCACTCCGAAATTGTGTAAATTCAAGTATAAATGTGGATGTAAAATATAAGCGCGTATTCAACCTGATTGCAAATAAGCTAGTTACTCTAGCCTACATGTCACGGTATCATTGATTGCTGGTGCCCTCCAAACAGGACACATGGTTGTAGCTCATGAATGCAATAACTGTCATAAATGTTAACTAAAGGTTTCGGTTAGTGTCCTCTGGGCATACAGCAACATAAATATTGCAATAATTTGGAAATTTTCGATGAATAAATAACAAGCTTGCGCATATCAGTTCAGATTTTCCTTTTTGTTCACTATTTTTTTGTTTCTATAGGAAAAGAAAATCGCTAATCATTGACTTTAGATTGGCAAAATCAATTGCAGAATTGTAAGGATTAGTGTACTTTCACAAATTTCAATCAAAAATTATAAATATTAGGATAATATCCATGACTTAAATCGCGTTTTAGAGTGACCTTAAAGCGAGCGCTAGCAGAAAGTGGAGTTTTGTGGATGTCCAAATTGCGCCGTTCAGGAGCGGCCGAGATTGCTTTTGGTGAATCGCTGCCTCATGAATTCTAGTAATATTGCCTGGTTGTGTCGACGATTTTGTTCCTGGCTGACATACACATATCGCTGCATCCTGTTGGACATTGTGGCCGCTGTTGATCTGGTCTCTCGGTGGAACACTACAAAAGGGACTTCGTTGGGTATACCATCTCCAAATAATTACTTGCTGATCGCGGCTATGTGCGTGATACCTTAACTGGTGTTTTGCCATGGAAACTAACCCACTTTTTGTAGGTTTTATGCCATTCTCTTAGATTGCCGCCTCCCCTCCACTACCACTGGACCGTATTCTCTGTATTTAGATGACAAAGGCATTCTTGTCAACTATCGAATAATGCTATTGTTAACAGAAAGAACTCCACGAATGCTTCATCACCGTCGTTGGTTATTTGTATTTTAAATTACGGCGCGCCGACACAGCCCTACTGAATATACCGCTTATCGTTGGTTTATCCGACCATGGTCTGTGACATTATACGTGAGTATAGTCTTGAACATGAACAACATCGCTAAGGTCACATTTGCGCCCATTATCCCTGTCCATCAGCTGACACTAACTAAGCCATTAAATTCAGTCCCTTCATCACCATTCACCACAACATGAGCCGAACTCAGCTGTACCGTCAACCGGGCAGTGATGTCGAAAAGCTAGTGCCTACCTCCGGAAGCGTGAGTAACTGACTGGTAGTGCAAACTTCTTGGAACTCATGCCGGCTCATCCGAACACTCTTCCATGCAGTAAAACCCAATGACAATGGCCTGACGCGGAATCGCACAGTTTGCGTGCAAGTTCCCCTCGCGGTTATCACAGGGGTCAAAGCGACAAAGGATACCGCAAACGAATAGGTACAGTTTCTGATTGCCAACGCGGATAGAGCTGTGTTGGTAGCGAGCAACAAGGAGGTACTTCACTCCACGCCCAAACGCAAAGGCTCATCTAAATGAATCGTTGTATAGCCTGATTGTTTTTTAACATACAGATGTTCCATTGTTGTCCTGAAATCGTGGTGCGGCGTAGTCAGTCGTGGGGAAACCTATGGGTGTAGTACAGTCCGATACCAGTGGGTCACTATGAGAGCTGTAGAAGATATGTGAACTAACCGAAAGTCTGAAAGAGGAAATACACCGCAACATACATACTCAATCACTTTTACTAACGGTTTAATCTCTTTAACGGCTCTTATGCAGTAGCACAGTGAGCTTGGCTTTCTTCTGAGGCTTTTTTTATTGTGACCATTTCGATCCCGGCAGTCTGACCGGTTACCTACGGAGCATCGCTTGGGTCGGTTAGCGCCGACTTACCCTCAATGATGATGTGCGTAGGTAAGTGCTAGAAGATAATGATAAGCCGCTCTTGCTAAGGCCATACATTATACAATAAGGTGCTCTCCAAAGGGGATGCGCTGCTTCCCATGCCACCAATCCCAGGGGAGGGCTTTGTTTTGTTTGTTAGATAAAGGAAGGCAAAGCGGTAAGTGGTGGTACTCACAACTACACCGAGCACCCTTGATCATTCTCACTTTCTAGATTGGGGTCTACACGGCCCAGCTATGTGTAGTTCGAGGTGTGAAGGAACACTGCACATGTCATGTGCCAGTGCACCTCCTAATAGGAAAGCCTGTTTACGGTGTGAAGATGTTATCTACGGGATGAGGTCAATTACCAACAGGGTAACAGAATCCGTAAGGAAGCTGTGTCGTGGATATTGTCATGTTTTCGCACGGTAGACAACTGTTTGTATATGTGCGCTGTTGAAAAGTGATGGATATCTATATTTGGAGACCCACAATGTTTGTTTGGTAAGTTTGGGGCGCACGCACCCTTGTTCATCTAGAAGTGTAATGATCATCCCCCTGGTTTATGATCGTGTGGCATAAAAGCAAAATCACATTATAGCCAGGTGATGACACAGTGCTGCGTAGCTGACCAGGTACACGCAGGGTACACTTTAAACAAGAATGAAGTTTCATACAGAGGCGTATCCAACATACCTCTTGCAGACTCAGTCACTTGTCAATATACTATCACATTTTTGGGGTAGGTTACCACTGATCCGATCTTCCGTTTGCTTCAATGAGCTTATTTCCATTATCGATGTTAACTAATCCCAGAGGTAGAGGCTCAGGCCATATCCGCCTTGAAATGTTTCCCATTATCGTGCAGATCAACTGGGACTGCACGCCGCGGCGAACCACCTGCCGACTGACAGACTAAAAGCTAAACCGATAGAATCTCCGCAGAGGTTCACGTACCTTCAACTAGTAACGTTTACTAACGGGCTCAACCAAGTGACTTTTTTAACAGAATAACTCAGCCGGTGTACCAAATAGGCATGGCAACACCAAGATCAGTCACGTTGTCACCTGGGAACTGTCGACTGTGTGCTACGCTGTTTAAAAAAGCTATAACCTCCTGGTAAGAGTGCGTTAGCAACGTAACCGTGGCAGGTGGTCAGCGTGCTGACAAGCACACATCAAGTACTGGGCACCAAGTGAGCCGTACTTGGGTGCCTAATCATTAGCCTTAAGAATGAGTATAACACCAGCCTTCCGATTCGGTTAATCTGTCCACATCGGTTGCTGTCTATGATTTACTCTTTGTGTTCGCATTAGTGAAAAGAACCCAGGTGAAAAACGATTTTTCTCAGAAGTTTGGTCTCAGTTGTTCTCCTCTGTGTTTACTATTAAAACTGCACATAGGACGAATGTGCTTTTCTGAACACGGAATCTGGTGTGTCTGTAACGCGGTATCGCTATCGGCGCTATCGTAAGTTCGCTTGTCTTACGTGTGTCCGAATCTATGCTCACAAACAGACAAAATTTAACAAAAGCCGAAAGGTTTCCAAGTAATTTTTAAGTGTTCTAAAATACGTAAAAGAGGATAAACGTTACACTATGTAAGCGTATTAAAAAAGAAAGAATGTAGGTAAAACGAAGTTGTTTCATATCTGTAGCCTGCGAGAACCCGCTTCGTGGAAATGATATCTGGTGGTAGATTGCCACAGCAAGAAGCTAGGGAGTCGGTACATTCTGGTTACAGAAGAGAGCGATTTGTAAGAGTACACAACGCTTGACTGAATGGACGGTGTGGAATCCATGCCCGTTGTGCGCAATTGTAATTGACCTGGCCACATCAATAGTAGACACAAGTGCGGTTGGGTCTGGTCCGTTTTGTAGGACAGTATTGTCCTTCTACTTGCGGAACTTGGGAGCAATAGCGTGAGGTACCATGCGGATGCACTCCATTTCTGTCTTCCAACAAACCCTAGGGAAGGTGAGGTAACATCCACCACCCTACTGTGTCCAGCTGATCCAAGTGTATTGTGACCTGAGTAACGTTTTGTCCGCAAGGCTTTCAGAATATCAGATGAGGCAATAATGTCACCCTATCGGGTGTTGACTAGATAACCTGCAGCAAAGTAGGTATGCACATAGGTTAGTACAAACTTCTGATAGACGGAAGTGTAACATTATTTCTAGAGTTCATGCATTACACGGGAAATCGTAGGACACGACGGACCGGTTGCATTTGCAAAAGTGAACTGCACCACCTAATGGATGTTCCCAACTGCAGTTCCCCGACGGTCCACCACCCTACTCGGTATGCTTGCGACTCGTTCTCCCCTATCCTATTCCATCCCACAACTTTAGCAGAAAGGTTGCGTCGCTCCTATAGCTAGCCAAAAACGTTACACCGGCGGGTAAGGGATAAATCGGTAAGGCTGGATGCAACATTCCCCAAACATACGGATTAGCTGGATTGGAAGTGGGTTAAAGCGGCTGACATTTTGCTTGGGGCAGGGAGGTTTCGTGATCAGTCCGTCATCAGGTACAGCGACAATTTGTCCGCGATGAACAGTGATGACATGACCAGTGTGCAGATGGGTGTCAGCTTTACTGATGTGCCGCTTCTTCACCCACACACACCAACTAACGGCGAACTCTGACTGTGGTAAGATGGTGGATACATCAAGCATTGGAGACTTGTATGGCTGCTGATGGTTCACAGTAAAATTTTGGTTATACGAACCTATACGCAATATCGGTTACAGCATGTGACCTCAACTGAATTGATGGTACTCTGTGCCAACTGGCACGTGCTGAGCATGCAACCTATGGTCATTTTGTGTTCGCACGTGCGTAGCTGGTGTTCAGTATGCTAAATCAACCATTCTCAACGTGAGCCATATGATCCCCCTGTGGGCCACGGATGAGAACATTTCTAGGTGGCTATGCTTGAAAAGTGGTTGTGATAACACAAATAACAAAATTTATGTAAAAAATATTTCTGATGATTTTTCTCCGCGAGATAAACTTCTCTGGTCACTACCGGTCAGTGAAATGAATTACGCGTGCACAACTGGCTGTTTATGAAGGTGTGAAAGCCAGACTGGACAGACTTACTGTTGCGGAGCTAGCATAGCTATGCGAAACTTGCGCAGATTTCGCTAGGCTCACAGACATACAATCATCCTACAATGGAACAATGGATTTATGCGGGTATAAAAGCTAAAGCTTAACAAATCCCGTAGGGTGATCAGTGCGAAAATCATAGAAGTGTGAAAAATTCAATGGAAACCAATTCAGTAAAATCGTTTAACAACGAGTCACTACAAGCTTGTGGACTCACCGAGTTTAAAGTGTCAAAATAATAATCCACTATAACTCCGGAGGGGATCATGAGGTATGGAGTATTTGGTTAAAAGAGTCACCGCCCCTTGAAATTCGCATGGGGCAAAGTGTTTGTTTGAAGCGTCAAAATATAAATATAAATCCACTTTTGAAATTTGCGTGGGGGAAAATTATTTTTAAAGTATGGATTTTGGATCTCTCAAAATTAGACTGTACTGTGGGAGATAGTGCAATGAAGTGAGTGCACTATCAACTCGATTTTTGAACTCGACCAGGTTGGGTGCACTGACTACAGATTCTGGGAGAGCATTCCAGGCTTGGCAAACATGCACGGAAAAGAAATTCCGTCGACATTCCAAACGGCTGTACTGCACTGCCAGCTTCAGATGATGGCCTCTCAGATTGTTGTTGTTACTGAGCTCCAGCAGATGGCGGCAGGTATGATTGGGGTCTGTCAGAATCTGATAAGCCAAAATCAAATCTCCGCGTAGTCGTCGATATTGACCACTAAATATCCCGAGCAATCTCAGTCTGTCTTCGTAGCGTAACTGGCCTAAACCTTTCACGTTCTTCGTTGCGCGTCGTTGAGGTTTCTCTAAATCAGAGAGGTCTTTTCTCAGCCACGGCTGCTAGACTTGTATTGCATACTCCACGTGTGGTCGTATGTATGCACCTAGAAGTTGGTGAAAAACGGATGGATTGAAGCGTCCAAATGTGCGCCGGAGAAGGCCCAAATTTCGAATGCTCGCGTTCGATGCTTTCTTTGCCTGGGCTGAACAACCAAGATCGGACTGAATCAAGACTCCTAAATCCTTTTCCTCAGCAGCTGTGTGAAGCACATGGTCACCCAGTTTATAGAAAAATGCCGATTGGTGATGTAAGTATAATACTCTGCACTTTTCTGTGTTGAGTGGGAGTTGGTTCTGAACTGACCACGCATACACCTTATCCAGATCCTCTTGAAGTATTGCGGAGTCGTCTGGTGTACTGATCGCTCTCCAGACCTTGATGTTGTCGGCATAGAGTAGGCAGTTGGAAAGAATGAGGGCCGCTATGTCGTCAATATACATCAAAAACAATCGTGGCCCCAGTACCGATCCTTGTGGTACACCACATTCGACTTGGATTGGGTGGAACAGGGACCCACGCACTTTTACCTCTAGGCTCCGGTGGAGAAGAAAGCTTGTGATCCATCCTAGGAGCGGATCACCAATGCCGAATCTCTGAAGTTTGCAGATCAGGATTCCATGGTCTAGTCGATCGAAGGCCTTTGAGAAATCTAGGTAGACCACGTCCACTCCTGCACCGCTGTCAATTAATTTGGTCTAACTCGATCTTGCTAGCAGCAAATTTGTGGTGCACGATCGATTCCGTCGAAACCCATGCTGTTCATGTGCAAGGAAGACAGACTCTTCTAGATAGGCTGTTAATACGTCAGCAAAAATAGCTTCCATAACCTTTGACAGGACCGGGAGAAGGGTTACAGGACGGTAGTTGGCTGGATCAGAACGGCTACCGCCCTTGTGAATTGGGGTTATGATCCCACATTTCCACATCTCGGGTACATACATCTGATCGAAGCAGTGTTGGAAGAATCATGCAAGAGGCTCTGCTAAACTTTCTCCCATTACCGCAAGGGACTTAGGGTGAATTTTGTCGATTCCAGGAGAGCTGTGCTTACGCATACACAACAACTTTTTTAATACCATCCCCGCCGTGAAAGTTATGTGCGTAAGTTTGGTTGTAAAACAGCTGCTGACAAAGGAACGGCCACTCAGACTGCTCAAGTAACGACGAAGCCGCCCCATGACTTCGAGACCTAACCACAGTAAACCAATGAGCTCTACTCAGGACACTGATGCATTTCCTGTGCCACTGGGTGACAACTCATGTGTCAGTCATTCTTTCTTTCTCGTTGGATCAGAGTGCGTTAGGGCTAGGTTACGCAGTTTTCGTTATCTGTCTCAGCTCCCGTGTACGTCGGGTGGTTAGATCACGTTAGCTCACAACGTTCCGAATTCCAGTGGCTATACTGCGCGCTTGGGGTCCGTTCAAACTAAGAGTCGAAGCAACTAGGAAGTATGATGGGGCTTGCTGAATCCTGGGTTCAGCAAAATCCTTCAAACAAGCAAGCAGTTTTGTCAGCTTACATCATACATATGGGCGGTTGGTTTCTGTGGAGAGTATATATAACTTACTATGTACATAAGGATACTTCTCATAATAATATAATAGGCAAATGCCTTGCGGATACTCCTTGGGCGCCATGTTTGGCAATAACCGATGTACGTTATTAGTTTCGGTGTTGATTCTCCCACGCCGGTTGCTTGAACTATGTGGCATTTTCTTCGTATTTGTCCCTTCTGTCCTTCATTTTACCTGTTGGCACTTTTTGCTCCAACTTACCTGTAATGACCATGGGTTCAGTGAGTATTGTCAATTTCTAAGTTCTATTTGCTTTCTTTCTTCATTGGCTTTCGTCAAGAGGTTTTCTGCAGTTCTTTAGCTATCCACGGAATTTTTAAATTCATCCTCATAAACTATCTTTGGGTTACCTCAAACAGTGCTTCAGCATTTTACATTTTTGTGTGGCCACCAACTGATGTCACAAGCATGCTTGCCATATATTTTATGTCCACTGTCAAGCAATAATGCATTTAATATCACTAACCATTTAGATCAACTGTGTGTTTCGCCTTGTTGAATGACGTTATTGGATGCCAGCGATGTGACTTTGTAAGAAAAATAAAACTAGCAATCTTATATTACTGCGTTTTCCGCTTCCGGAGGAATCCCATTTCACAAACGTCATCCAAATCGAAGAGTTCCATTGATCCCTTCATACGATGGCTAACATAATAAACAAACTCACGAATTCAGTCACACTTTACAAGTTCACTCACCATGCCTACTAACGCATATGGTTGGCAGCATCCCATTTCGGTTTTGCCTGTCATGTGACCAGCCACAGGACGCCTGCGCCTACAGAGGGACCAGTGGTAGGCTTGCGCTGCGCCACACACAGCTCCAACCATACACCCCATATCCAGTGTAAACCCGAAGGAATAAGACCGGGAGGCATGTGGATGGCAGCCGGTTTCATCAACGGAGCCGGCCCACATTCCTTCACAGGCAAACACAAGTACACTGTATTTGGGGAATCAAGTGCACACAAGGCGGTGGCTGGACTGTAGTCCGCTCCACACTGAATGCATGGAACCACTCTTCGAGCCTAGCACGACCACAAGGAACGTGCACCCTGTTCCCTCCAGCAACGACCAACTGTCTCCTGGAGCCAGTATGGACGAGGTAGTGGGTAATAGACAGGTAGGCACGTTGTCAACATGCACATCAAGCGCAGCCACACCTGGGATGTCAAACAACAGCCTATCATTCGAAACAACAGTATCAAATAAAATAAATATGTTGAAGCAAACGGCTATGCTGACATAACTCTGCGTTAAATTATTATATGAAGTAAGTTGTTTATCAACAAATCCGCGATTAGTAGGAAATGTCCACAAGCTATTCAAAAAATTCCACAAACGCGATAAAGCCAAGAAAGATAACCACAATTAGCCTAAACGACATATGCGAGTTAGCAAAGCTTATTCAGGTAGACAGAGCAAACATATATACGGACACAAAAATCCAGTATGTTACTGGTTAACATGCTATATATTTGTATATCATTACCGACCATACGTGTTTGTATTATCATCATCAAGCCTTCACAGCGTGCCCCGCACCGCCGGGAATAAAACCTTTATTTATTTATTGTATTACATATTAAGAGTTTACGATGACATTTCAGAAATGAACCCCTCGGCCAGGCAAATATCTCAGAAGTACTCCGTGAAATACCTGTCATTTGGATTTATTGTATCACTTCAAAACCGCACTCGACTTACAAATTTTATTTGCCAGAACAATCTTTCATATGAAGCATGCAACCAAGTAGACTGAAAAATTCTTTGATAGTGTTCATAAGGAAGCAAACGGAAAGGCTGTGGATCTTTTCAGAAAGCCGCGGGATAGTTTCGATAAATGACCAAATTGGAAGAAAATGGTTTCTGACAGGGCAAACATATAAAGAAGGGATTTGTGGCGTCTTATAAATCAGTCATTTGATAGCTAAAAGTGGCAACCCACATAATGTTGAAGAAAATATTATCTTGCCTTCAGTCTCAATAGTATTGTTGGACCTGATGAGAGTCAGTTCAAGCCATTCCTCTCAACAAGTTAACTGTGTTCAGGCGATTAGATGAGAAGGCTCAGGACATAGAAAGTACCTTAGTTGCTTTACTACAGTTAAGAAATTTTTGTTACTAGTAGATGTATCTACTTTACCTGATAACGACGCTCTTCTAGCGGCATATGCCCGATTCTTCAATGGTAATAAATTAGTGGAATACATGCTGTTGGCCAGGGGAATTAAAATTGAATAAAAACCCCAGCGTGACGCAGAACACAGCTGCATGTGCAACAGATGGTGCTGCCGCAATGGTTGGAAGATATAATGGATTCATTGCCCGTATAAAATGTTTTTCCTTCTGTTCATGCAATTCACAGTGACTCATCGTGAGCACCTAGTGGTGTGGGACGATTAGATGCAAGTCAGTTGTGATGCGCGTGATCTAGCACGGATATCAGAAGGCAGAAACGTCGGACACAGCGGATTGTATTGTGACGCTACAACAAAATGAAGACGGGTGAAACGACCAGAAGCGAACCTCAGTCTCTGACTCACCAAACGTAATTGTAACAAACCGGAAGTAGGCCAAACATGGCCGTTGTATAGGGATGACTAAAATAATAAGGATTAATGTACAATTGGTCAGCAACGAAATTGTGCATACAAGATAGTAATGGTATTGGGGTGCTACAGAGCTCCTCCTAGATGGCTGAATAAAAAGAAACCTTCGAGATCGAAAATAACGGGGTTGTCGAATATCGTTGGGAAAAATTGTGCAAAATAAAGGTGAGTGAGACTTTGTGTCAAATGAGGATGCGCCGGAAATCGGAGTCCGCTTGGCCCTTTGTTATTTATTATTTATTGTCTGCAGGGCATGGTGCATTACGGTGGGCCGTTGAAGCGGGTCTGTCTACTTCAAATAAACTGGCTAGCCCAGAAAAAAGGCCGACAAGGCGTCTACCTCCGCTGCTGCCAAACGGTGCGCTTGGGAGTGACCTCTCTCCGTCACACCTGGCTCCGAGCCATAACGACCCTCGCCCCAGGAAGAAACGCCCCTCGTCCTACGAAGAAACGACCGGCGTTCGCGTCCGGTTCCTCGTTGCTTGCGGCGACCCTCGAAAACGTTGCTCGTGAGGGCCAGTCGATCAAACTAGAGGGTTGGAGCATGCAGAGACGCGAAAACAGAAAAACACACACAGAACGCGCCAAAAAGAATGAACGAATGACGTGTGCAAAAATGTTTAAATTTTTTGGTTTTTGGATTGTACAAGGCCTTTTCGGAAATTTTAGCATTTTGTTTTCAAAACGTTAATCGACCCATAACGGGGCAAATACATACAATATTTACAAACCTAAACGGATTTACACTGTACATGACCGGAACAACGAACAGGCTTACAGATCTCCTGACGACGGCCATTGGTCGTGGGAGGCGACTTTCTAGGTTCGGAATATGTGGGGACGGCCGATACTTGTAGGCTGGGATAGTGGTCTTTTTCATCGACCCTGGGATGCTGAAAGTTGTTGCGATGAGTTGTGAAATCGCACAAAATATTGCTAGAAGAAGTAGGCGAGGTGGTTTCTTCCGTAAACGCTGGCTTCAGACGGTCGACGTTGACTATTTAACCTCTGCCACCGTTGTCGATAGTGTATATTATATCAAGACAGTGTAACATGTTGTAAGGCTCCATGTACGGCGACTGAAGAGGCTGCCTAATACCGCCTACGGGAAGAACATGTGAACACGTAGACGGCTTCTCAGATATATACACTGATGTCTTCTGCGATCGAGCAGCGGGCGTACGTAGCCCACGCCTCTGGTGAGCCAACCGATCGGTGTTAATTCCGTAGTCACAGGAAGAAGTAGCCGGGGCTGGTGCCACCGGTTGTCCAGGCAAATGCAGTGTGCAGCCGTAGGATAGCTGCGCTGGCGTTGCGTCGAAGTCAGTCTTAACCGTGTTCCTTAAACCTAGGAAGACGAAAGGAAGTGTTTCAGACCATGAGGGATGTGCGTGCGCACGTGTGTATGTGTGCGCGTGTGCGTGTGCATGCTAATCGTGCAATCCTGTGCTCTGTGTTAAATTGGACTTATCCCCCACACTCTTGTGCCACTTTTCGGAAATATGTTCAATCGATTCGGATCACCGAGCTCTATCCAACGGGGTCCGTATTTTTGAAGTAAGTTCAATTACACGCTGATACACCAGAAACGAAATCTTTGGAAGTCTATTCACTAGGGCCAACGTGAGTAACTGCTTAGTTGAGTTTCATCATTTCCTTTGAGATACCATTCGACAGAGCTTCTTTAAGGCTGTCAGACAATATATAACTTAGTACTGTGCACCACTGTATACCGTAGCTACAGGCTTTTTTCGCATCTCAGGTTACCACCATATTTTTATGTGCATTACACTGCACAAAGCCTGTGTGATTGGCTACCTCTGCGCCTAGTGACGCACCACTACCAAACCCACTGACCGGAGCAGACAACTGCGGCAGCCCAAACGGCGTGACCAGCGCAAACTAAAAGGGCATACCGAACATTGATCCATGCTCCGGAGAAGTTTGTCGACCGGGAATCCAGTGAGCAACAAACCCAAGGTCAATCGTAGCTCAGATAAGCGGGGAACAGATCTAATCTCGAACGTCACATGTTCGTTCTCTGCTACATCCTGCGACGCAACAAATGTGAGCATTACAAGTAACGGAGGTAACAGCGTATCGACAGATAGGCTGTGGTTCTGTGACTTATGTTCAGATACTCTGATAAGTAAGATTGTTCAAACGCTTCCGATAAGGTGTGAGATGTTGGCTGTTACGTCGGCCGAGCAAAAGGAACTGATCGCAGTATTGGGATGAAAAATCTCAGAACTCGAGTTGCAGATTAATGTATTATGTAACCCGAATCCCAGGCCTGTTAACAGGCAAAAGCTCTCTAACAACAATGCTACACAGTCCTGCGAAAGGCAAACATCATTAGCGATAAAACAGTAGTGAAAACAGGCCGGTTGAACGATCTCCTAAGTCTCACGTAATGCTCCGAAGCATGCAGAGTTACGCACCAATTACACGGTCACCTCCGTCAGTAGCTGGGCAACAACAATTGACTTATTCAGATAGTGCAACCAACGGCGTTGCACGTAAAAAATCTTGCTGCAGCCTTGGCCTGCCGTCTACGGAAGACAAGCCAGACACTCCTACGACAAACCTACGCTCACAAGGAACTGCAGCACAAACAATTACCATGCAACCAAAAAGCGATGATAATGATATGTTCAAACGTCCCAGAGCCCAATAGCGAATAGCTAAAAGGTAGACAAGCCGACGAGTAAAACTGCTAGGCTGAAATAACCTGCACCCTCAGACTGAAAGTTCTCCCAACTAGTCTTACACGCCTTTCACGAAATCCATCATCTCCACACTTTGGACAAGCTCGGTTCCTGCGAGTAATATTTGAAAACACATGCGACCTGGAACAGGTTCTCTTAGCAAGCCACATTCTAGTCAACTCTTCTGTCAGTGCCCGTATTTTTCCTGACAGACCATGGGCAGAAAGACAGAAGCGGAAATCCAACCTTAGTTCGTCACGTCAAAATGAGATGAAGAAAGTGAGACTGATTCATGATGTGTCAGAATTGAAGCATGGCGATAGCAGTGAACGACAGAAGCACGACCACGAAGAATGGAGGTACATCACAGAGCTCTACGACATGCAAAATGTCGTGGCTTTTGACGTCATCCGTCTAATTGCTTCCACAAACTACCAAGGTAGCGGACCACGGGTTTTTAAAGTTACTTTGGATGCGCCCGAAATAGTATCAGTGGCGATCCAAGCACAACATGACAACAGGAATCTTGGGTCACCAGAAGTACGGTTAAGACCATTCCTTCAATTACTACAGACCACAGCTACAGATGAGTCAGACTCAATTTTACCTATCTCAGATCAACTAACCTTGCAAACAACCGTTTAAAATACTACAGCAGACCGGCACTATTTGTGCCGGTCACTCACAGCGAACCGAGCTCCTAATGCATCAACAAATACAATGGCGCTACACCAACACTCAAGGGTTGTATCCTTAGTTCTCGGAACTACGCTATCGACATGAAACAACCACTTGGGACCTCATAGCATTTACTGAAATTTGGCTCTCAAACGACATACCTGATCCAGAGATGGAACTCAGTGAGATATCAGTCATTCGAAATGATCGTCCATCTCGCAGTGGCGGTGTTGCTCTAAACTATCGATATTATTTGAAATGTGACGCCCTTACTGAAAGTTCCCTTGTTATTCCCGGAGCACTAGTTTGGCTACGGCATCTAGCAGATCGAGATGGTTCACAAAAGACGAGTGATGCTTGCCTCTTAGCAGTTTTCCATAGGCCTCCGAACTCATCAGCAGACAGCGATAATATTCTGTTAAACGCACAGCTGAGCAAATGACGCGTGGAATGAATTGAAAGACAAAATTAACTGGGTCATACAATCAGCATCGAAGGTTGTACCATTACGAACATCGCGCCGGACCAACACTTGGATCCGGAGCAGAACACGTAAATGGATCCACAGAAGAGATGAAATCTGGAGACAACATCCGCTAAACCCATGTAATACCACATGGGAGAATTAAATGGCAATTAGAAAATACTGCAGGTCGCTCATTAGAGTCGATAAGTACGAATGGCAGGAGACCATGATGCTGAAATTTACGAGTAACACCAAACTACTAAACAGGTTTGTGAATGGCAAAAGAAAATTAAGCCCAGAATACGACCATTCAAGACGGCCAGTGGCCTAACAACTACTGCTGTGTATTCCGTGAATGCTCTACTCCTGCAGTTTGGCTCGGTAGCTACAAATAACATGGAACCTCCGCCCTATCAACTCCCAACCAATGTCGTTGGCTTATCCCGCATCACCTTTACTCCAGCAGTTGTTGCGAGCAAATTACAGTCTCTCCGGGAGTACAGTGTCCCTGGAATCGATAGGACCTGCCCAAAAGTACTGAAAACCCATTCTCCCACCATGGCAGCACTACTTGCAACCTTATTCCAGGGTCTGCTTAACTCCCATTCACTCCCATCTGAGAAGAAAAATGAAATTATCACTTCAACATACAAAGGAGGTAAGCGATCGGATCCTGTCAACTCTACTTCCTGTTTTATCAAAAGTGATGGAATCGGTATTTGCAGATGAACTGACGCGATACTTTGAAAATCAACAAATAACTTCTAATGCCCAACATGGTTCCAGACGCAGACGATCTTGTCTCACCAATTTGCTGATTATTCGGGACTCATGGACCAGGGCGGCTGATGAAGGACTGCCCATAGATGTGATATACCTGGATTTTTCTAAAGCATTTGAGAGGGTCAATCACTTCGTTCTTGTTCGAACGCTTGCTGCCTACCGTATCAACGGTGCCCTGTTCACCTTGGTTAGAAGACTACTTACACGACAGAGCAATCAAGGTAAGAGTAGCCGACACTTATTATGAAAGCCTTTGCGTCTCCAGTGGTCTACCACAAGGATCCGTCCTCGGCCCGCTAATGTTTTTAGTCTACATCAATGACCTTCCAGCAGCCATTCTATCTCCGATGCAAATATTTGCAGACGATGCTAAAATATGGAGAGCAATTCGCTCAGCATCCCACCGTGTCTATCTTCATGATGATCTGACTCGGATTAACGAACGGGCGGAAACGAACCAGCTCCCACTGAACCCTGCAAAGTGCCACCTGCTGACGGTGTGCAGCGGCTTCGTCAACACATACCTTTTGGGGTAACACGTCCTACAACACGTGGTTAGTGAACGCGACTTAGGTCTAATCGCGCAAGAGAGTCTTGGCAATTCGCTCCAATGTTCGAAAGTAGCAAGTGTGGCGAAGTTAAAATTGAGACTTTTAAGGCAAGCTCTCGGCACCTTTGAGCGACGGCTAACACCAATGCAAATTAACTTCTAGATTCGTCCTCATGTTGAATATGTATTTCAGGCCTGGTGCCCATGGTTAAAACGAGACATTCGCCTATTCGAACAGCCCTAAATTAGAGCCACAAAGGCAAGGCGTGGGCTATCCGGTCTAAGTTACGAACTTCGTCTTATTGTACTCGGTGTGTTCTCATCAGAATACCGACGGCTTCGCGGAGATCTTATTCTCACATACTGGATATTAACTGAAAGCGTGCATCCATGTACATCACTGTTGACCCTAGCTCCTTACAAATGAAGCCGAAGGAACCACCTGAAACTAATGAGGCAACAATCCGGTCTGAATTGTAGAAAGTATTTTGCTCACTTAGAATCTGTTCTCACTGGAGTGCATTACCAGTGTATGTGGTAAAACGCACCAGACATGACGACATTCGGAAGGCAGACTTTCATCTTAGTGATAAACGCTACACAACAGTTTGAAAAATTGCAATGGTTTAACCACTGATACTTCACGTTCCACGTTGGAATATTTTGATTTTAATCTTTTGCGTATCCATCCTGTGGGTCATGTAACGGTATACTATTTATGCCATCACACACTATGGAACTATTGCACGTAGCACTGTCTTCAACTGGTGTTGAAATCGCTCCATCATGCCGTCAGCGGAAGGATGATACGCCGTCCTCTGGACGTGGTGGTAGCGCAAATCGTTAAGCAATGTGGCAAAAGTAGATGAGAAATGTAACCCTCGATGGGTGGCCACGATGGTGCGACAGCCGTACTGAGCTACCCAGCTTCCCAAGAAAGCTTTCGCCACCGTTTCAGAAGATCAGTTAGTGTATGGATCGACACAGGTCAGTGGATATACAAAGCTTTTCGAAGGTGACAGAGGACCTACGAGGTCGACGTGCATTTTGTGAAAAGGTGCGTCTGACGTCGGAAACGTGACTAATGGGCTTTTCGTGTGCTTTTGCACCTTTGCACCTTGGCACTGAAGGTAAGCAGCTGTCCAAGTACGAACGTCACGATTGACTTTACACCAAAGGGATCGTACGGTTACGAGTTTAACCGATGCACGAACGCCTGGGTGAGATAAGCTGTACAACATGTTAGACACAGGCTGTCGAAACTCGCTTGGGACGACTAGGCGCGGCTTACTCAGAGATAAATCGCAAAGTATAGTTCCGTCTGATGAGGTCAACGGAAGAGGAGAGCTACATAGCAGATCAACCTCAGGTTCGTTAAGTTGCGCTGCGGCCGTGGCTGCCACTTTGATAGCGGTGCCGGCGTCAGCGGAGATCGCTTGAATTCGGAAAAATGTGTCTGCGACGGCGTTGTGCACACCTGAAGTATGTCGCATATCGTTCGTAAACGAAGCGATGTGGTCTAGGTGGAGCGACTCTCAGTAAAGTATCAGTCAGTTGTCGAGCCGAGTACGTAGGTAAGGGGTTTGCGGTTGGTGAAGAATGTGAAAGTGCGGCCTTCTAAGAAGTGTCGGAAATGACGTAAGCCTAAGTAGCTGGCTACTTATTCTCTACTGAAGGTACTGTAACTAGGTGTGGCGGGTTGCAAGCGTTTGGAGAAGAACGCCAGCGGTTGCCAAGCGTCACCTACTTGTTACTGTAAAACGGCACAAACCGCCACGCCTGAAGCGTCCGTACTGAATGACAGTGGAGTTAGCGGGTCATGATGCGTTATAGAATCTGTTAGCGATAGCTTCCTTCAAAACTTGGAAATCGGCTCGTGCTGCAGCAGGAAAATCGAATTTCTGAAGCTTCCCCTGGAGAATGTCCGGGAGCGGCTGCATAAGTGAAGCGCAACTAGGGAAGAAACAGCGCTAAAAGTCGAGGATGTCGTCAGTGTCTTAGTTGTTTGAAAGAGTGAGGCTTGGGGTAATCAGTGCTGGTCTTAATTTTATCCTGTAGTGGCACGACACTTGCACAAGAGATATGGTGGCCGAGAAAACTGACGGAGTCGACATGGAACGAACACTTTTGTGCGTTGATCGCTTCCCCGAGTTGAGATAAACAAGCAAAAAGTGCTCCTCAAGTGAGACACTCGCGACTAAGATTTCGTCAAGATACACGTAGCCGAAGTCTAATCCACTACAAAGTTGATCGATGAAATTTTGAAAAGTTTGTGCGGCATTCTCTAGACCAAACGGCAGGCGCAGAAACTCGGAAAAATCAAAGGCAGCCGTCACGGTAGTTTTAGCGATGTCCGCTTCGGCATATATAAATACACGCAATGGTAGAGAAAGGTGATCAAAGGAATGTCCCCTTGCAGTTTGCATACTACGCAATCCAACAACCCAAGTTAACGGATAATTAAGACGAATAAGTTGCACTTCCCATCGACGTATATCTTGGATGAGCTATAAACCTTTATCATTTTACTTAATGATTGCTATGAGGATCGGTATAACATTTGGGCTAAATGTAAATTGAAACGCTATCATAACTTACTGACAGACATCTTCGCCACATTGAGAGCTACCGCCAGTTGTACAGCTTTCGTTGCTAACAGCTGGAGAGCATGACGTCAGGCAGGATGACGGTCACCAGTTGCAAATTTCTGCCTTCGGTTAACGGTGTACGCACATGTGTACATGATGCCTAGCGATTGAACAGCATTTTTTCGATACGTAGTGGGTCAAAATGGTTGATAAGAAGATTCCGGATAGGTCATTAGGCCATGCACAGATGTTTGCACTGTGCTCAAGGCTGCATTGCTACCCAGGGTCATCGGAGAAAACACAGCGCATAACTCTTAGTTACGATGGACACAACCGGCAATAGATACTTATTGCCCACAAAGTGTTGCATGTGTTGTGTGGGCTAAGACGATTGTTTTCTTTACGTTACCATGCGACCACATCAGCTTGACGGATCGGAGGTTAAAACATGATCCAAACGCTTGAAAGATCCATCGCTGCAGAAACGGGTAAAGCAGGTAAAAAACAATCTCAAACGGAAGGAAATGTCAGGTAAGTGGTGAATCAATTGTGCAGGTGGAGCGAAAAGCTTAGGGTGGCTACACTTTTTACCTTACTCAGCAACCTCACCGTTCCATATTCAGCGCATCGGTGTGGAATGCAATCCCATCATTCATTAGATGCCGTGACACCGTTCCTTTATTAATATTGATAGGCTTCGAAGTTACACTTGGCGAGCGCAAATTGTTTCGGGCAGCCACTGGTTTAACCTTCGCGTCTGAGCTTCATCTCCTCATCTTGCATTGTCTCGCTGCTACCAGAAACATGTTGCCGTGTGAACGGTCATGGGTTTATTTTAGCAGAGTAAATGTTGGAAAATGTGTGAGCTTACCTAGCGGATCATTTAGCTGGTTTGCGAGTGGTTGACGGGAACCAGTCTGTCCTTGGACACGTGCAGCATTGAAGCGCAGATGGTGTTTTCTGTGCACGACGACAATTACCGCGTAACGTGGTCAATCGATAGAGTAACGGATTTTGTGTTGCTGATGCTGAACGGTGCGCTCTACTGTCGATTCGATGATTTCTCGCGACCTTTGAGTAACGGCAGCCCGAATGAGAATGAAACTTGACGGTTGGTGGTCGCCGTCAAACGCAACAAGTCCTATACTACGGTGAACCGAAAGAAACAGTTGTGGCGACGGTTAGGAATTCGTGTTAGCATCGGAATACCTGTTGGATAGAGGCACGTAACCTTAGTCCGGGTTGCGGTCCACTCTTTTGTCGTTTGGGTCCACCAGCTGCGAACTCTACCTTCGGCTGAACGTGAAAGACCCTATCCATGGGTCAGCTACCCTTCTAATACACCAAAAGAGGACTGAAAATTACGACTTAAAAGCTTATGCAAAACCGATTTTTAGCACAAATTCCCCGACGTTATCAACGCGCATGCTCCGCTACTCACGGTTACGCGTTCAATGCTACCATAAATGTGTACCTCAGGCATCCATGTTAAAATTAGTGGATCTCGTCAAGTCCACTGGATGGGTGGAAACAATACCTACTACTCAGTGCAGCTAAAATCAGCAGTCGCCTATACGACCAGAGGAATGAGTCAGTTGAAGTGTCGAAGGCACCAACTCAATTGCAATAAGAAGAAACAAGAAGCTAGGAATACCCTTCTCTTCAAAGTTGGATTTGCCATACATACCGTGTGGTTGGATTGCGACACGAAATCTCTATTGAAAACTCGATTCAGTTTGAAGTATTGCTCGGTCATTCCGGTCACAGGAACAGTATTCGAAATGGAAGTGCTTCTAAGTTACGCTTCTAAACACTGACACCACACGACCGACGGTTTCCTCCTCGTTTGGACTCATCCTGTGGAGAGACCCTGAGCTGGGGTGGAACTCGGGGCCTAGTGAGTAAAACCTGACGCCTGGAATACTATGCCAGTGAGATTGGTGAGCAACGCTTGGCACTGCGGTAAAAAGTCCTACTTGGATGTGGTTATCTCTCATCTTGTTCACCACGTGAATTCAGTGTACCCAACCGCGCATTGTTTCGGAAAGTAAGACGATCACCACATGCAAACAGTTCAGCTGTTGATGAAAGGTGCTTTTCATGGCAGAACAAGCGAAACAAATGTTTATCAAGGGACTAGGTGGTGGAGCAGAGTCGATCAAACCAGTGACAATCGCACAACGCAGCGGTATCACTGCGGTTGGATACTTAGCCACAGAAACGCTTATCGCTAACTGCTCAACGTTACATCTCAAAGCCTTATTGTCTATATTGCTATATACCGTAAGTTAATGAGTTTGCAGAAGAACTATAGAGACTCTATGTATCAGCCAGATGAGAAAGATGGGAGAAGATGGAAGCAAGACGGCCCCTTCCAGGGACGCAACACTGGCGACAAAAAAGCAAGTCGTCTACCGATGTGCAACTGCCATTGAGGATGGCAATTACACACCGTACCCAACGCTCGCCAATCACCCAATAACAGTGCATTTCTACCATGCAGCTATGCGTCAATCCAGATGCGATGCGAAAATTGTTGACTCCATGGACATCCGGAGCGTGGCTTCACATGGGGTTATTTTATCCAAAGATTCTAGAGACGGAGCAAGCGAGGAGTTGTAGTGCAAAAGAGCACGCCGTTTGGAGCCAGAAATGGGGTATGTAAATGTTAGACCGTCACATGTACCGCGCTCAATGCCACTTTGTTACCGTACTTTTGCCTGTCCCAATTACTATCCTACAGAGAAAGTGCTGCACAGGAATCTTGGTTTGGACCCTCAAAAGGCTATCATAGCAAGTATTACGATACCCATTGGTACCAGTGGATAGTCAAGCTGTCTGCATTCCACTGTTTGCTTCGTTAGTCCGACAACGACTAATCAATTCTAAGGGTACCCAATTGTGACTGCGTTAAATAGATTCCGGGAGACTAGTTCTACCTTGTCAGCGATTTTGCATGGATCGTAACGTAGGTGTGCAAATGTTATAAGCTGTCATCGTGAAGCACCACTGATGTCTCATTCGTTGTTTACAATGGTACGAGATACATGGACACAGTGTGCACTAGTCTTAGGCGACGAACCACGTGCATTTTCTATTCGGAGTGACGAGTAGTCACAACAGTGTACATCAGCTCGGCTTGACCCGTTTATCATTCCGTTTAAGCACAGACAGATCTACAAATTGTCCGTTGCGTTTGTGTTAGAATGTCACACTGGAACTCGGTGTCACAAAATCATCGTCCTGTCCACTACTTCATCATAGTGACTATGGTCCTATCCGAAATCTGTACCAAAATCATGGGTAGTTCCTGGCATATTCATTCAATACCCTTACAATCAGCGTCCCTATATAAGTAAACAAATATACGTTTGTTCTCGATAGAAATGAGACATGCCATTATAGGACATTCTCAGCGATAGATAGAGAGACATTGATATCAATCAATGCTGGATTTCAGCTCGTTCAAGAAATCCTTTGGATAACAATCTGGTATGCGATAGCAGAAATGTCAGGCTGTTGGTGCGAGATGAAAACATCCGCTGCTGGTCAAGCACAGGAACTTAACAAAGGCATAGTGATGAGGCACAACTGATATTTGGGCTAGTCATCATGTTTCTTGCAAGGAAACATACGCAACAAGATTTTGCGGTGCTTTGTGTAATGGGGAGTGCAAAATATATCCATTTTAAAAGGTAGTATCGATATAAAATTTGACAATTAAAAATGTGGCTGCAAGCAATAAAGGTAAAATACTCCAGGACTGTTGATAGTCTGTGGAATGCAGTCCAAGCAATGATCCGCATCGTCGCGTTCTGTAGGGTAAGGAGTTGTCCACCGAGGAAGTCCATGCTTAATATACGTGTGGTGGAATGGGACCCAGTTATGTTATTCAAGCCATAAAACATTTCAGTCGCCAACTGATCGGTTGGTGTCAAAATGCGTCAAGTGAAATGATCATGAATTTCGACGGTATAGTGTAGTATGAACACCGATTAGGTTTCAATGTTGATTAGCTAGGTAACAGACTGCACAAAGGTGGTGCCGGTTCAGTTCACTTTGTTAGATAAGAGTAAAGCCATTATGGTAGACCAGGACGCGGAATTGTATCGTCAGTAGCAATGTGCGCTGGAGAAAATACAGGGATCCACCGGAGCCCGGCATTTGGAAAGCCTGTACTGTCCAATGTATTCATTTTGTGAACCTACTAATCGATGGTAAACTAAAGCATCAGCAGAATTTACCTGGGGAACTGCTCAAGCCCTAAACGCAGATATAGACGCGTTAACAAATTCCGTCAAGTGCAGTTAGGGATTCCTGCCCTACACACGTCAGGTGGATGGGTACACACTGCAACCGAAATAATCAATGCCCTACTGCAGCAACTATCCTCAACCTTCCAGAGAACAACTTTGTCGCTTTGCCGTTCACGCGTTATGCCACCATCAGTACATACCCATGTCTCGTTTTTGGTCGCAGATGTTCTGACGAGACCAATTTTCTTGCGGGCTCATGCTTCTCCTGATGTTGATAATATCCACCCAAATGCGCTAACGTTAGCTGTAATGGATTTGGCGTGACGACTCCATCAATTCTTCCAACCATGTCTAAAAGAGATACGGGTTCCAATGATTTGGGACGCACGGAACCTTCACTCCCAGTCACAAGGGGAAGTCGTGCGAATCCGGCCAACCATCACCCGATAACACAACTTCGGGTGCTCTCTAGTCTTGAAAACCATTATAGCTGAAACGCATCTGGGTTATTTGGAAGGATGCAACGTCGCGGCAATATGGATCTTGCCCCACAAATCTGGTACTTGCTAATCCCAGTTGAACTGAAACCATCGAGAGCAGTGTGGCATTTGACGCAGTTTAGCTGGACTTCTCAAAGGCATTCGAACACCTGATACACTGCATCCTCCTTCACATGCTTCAGCGCCGTGGAATTGGTGATCCGGTCCTCGGTTGAATAGGTAACTTACTATTTTAACGATATCTGCGTGTGAGAGTTCACACCGCCACCTCTGATCCTACCGTACTTCAGTGCGTAGTGTCACAAGGCTCAGTACGTGTCCCACACCTATCCCTGATTTACATAAATTGGTAGGTGTGAATGATCGCCACAAAATCCTTACTCTTCACCGATGATCACAAGATACAGTGGGTCATGAAAACAACTAGGGACTACGTAGCACTTCAGGATGACTTTGCTAGGGTATATGAATGAGCGACTCAGAACCTGGTTCAACGCCACCAAGTAAATAACATTGGACATGCGTCGTCAATCTACATGTGAGCAAAGGCTAAAGACCAAGTTTTGGAACGCGCTTCTACTGGATGCGGCCTAGGAGTGATGGTACAAAACCATCCTGACTATTCATGTCAGGCCGTGAAAGCATCCCAAAAGCCAACCAACACATTGGCCTATTGCGGAAAGAATTCGGGCGCTCTGGCCATTCCATCTTCTCTCAGATGTTCAATGACCAAATTATACCCTATTCGGAACATGCCATGAACGCTACACATCTCTCGCAAAAGCAAGACTTTGCGCACTTGAAATGCTACAACCAAGAGCGACCAGACTGCAAAGAGTCTTTTTCATCTTTCCTACCAACTAAGGCTGAACTCCCTCGGGGTCTACAGTGGAGAGACTCGCTGCCTGCGTGGCGATTTGATAATGACATATCGGATCCTGAAAAATCCTAACCATACTTTTCGACATCTGGAACAGCCACAGTACCACTGAGGTTGCAAGTTAAGAATGATCACACAGTATAGCCTGTCCGAATGCCTTCGGAATTTCTTTTCAATTTGTGTGTGCCAACGCCCACTCCACTTACGTCGTTGCCCCCCTACCCAAGCTAAGAGTATTCAAAAGATGTCTCGATGGCGCAGTCGTACATATACAGAAGTCCTTCGATCGACCCACCAAGGGCGGCGGTGTAATTCTCTACTACCGTTCAGACCTTCTCATCGAGCTCATGAACGACCCTGGGATTCAAACCGTAGACTCCTTATGGTGCTGCCTACACCTAAAGCACGGCGATAAATGCTTATTGGCCATCGTATATCGTCCACCAATGTCCACTTTAGAAATGGACAAGGCCCTGTCTTCTGCTTTGAAGAATTTACTGGAACGGTCATACAGTCATGTTTTGCTGGTAGGGGACTTCAATCTGCACGGCCTAGAAACCCCAGCCACCATGAGTGAACCATTCAAAGCCGATCTACAAGAGCTACTTGTAGGATCACCGCTGTACAACCATGTCACATCCCCAACGCGATTCAGGACAGGAAATAAACCGGCCATCTTGGACCTCGTTTTCACCAATGAGGAACTGATGATTGACGTAGTAACCACATCCACTCCCTTGGGCCGCAGCAATCATGCGACACTATTGTTCCAATACTTGTGTTATGCAGATTATCCTAATGAAAGCAACGTGGAATCTTACGTCGTAACCAACTACGATAACCTGGCAGAACTCATTAGTGCTACGAGCTGGTCCTTCTTAACTGAGTGGTCCCCAGAAGTGGCATGCGGGAAATTTGTCAACAAATTCAACACGCTCGTAGCATTGGCATCTAAAACCAAAATCCCCCGACCCGACAAGGCGAAGTCGTTTCTCAGAAGCAGGACCCGGAAATGCATGGGATTGAGGGATCTGGCATGGCGCGCCCATATAGCCTCTCCGAGCGAGGATACTTGGAACACCTATATTACACAAAGAAACCACTGTGTCACACTCGTCAGGGAGGATAAGGTAAAGAGCCAACAAGATCTTGTGTCAAAGTTCTGCGTTAACCCAAAGCTACTATACAGACACATAAATAAGCTCCGCCGCGTTAAGCGCGGAATTCCGGCTCTGCGCACAGCTTTCGGATTAGCACATACGGCACAGGACGCGGCGAACGTCCTAGGACAACACTTCGGCCGCACTTTCCAGTGTGTGCAAACATCCTGCACCATATCTAGGCAACTTATTCCGCCATCAGGCCTTAACCACATTTCCTTCACTACTGCAGCTGTATTGAAGCGGTTGATGTCGTTGCGCGAATTTAGCTCCCGGGTGCGGACGGCATTCGGCCGAAAGCGCTGAAAGTTTCCGTCACGAGCTTAGCTGAACCTTTGGCGACACTCTTTCAGCGATGCCTTAACGAGATGCACGTCCCAACGATGTGGAAGCACGGGATCATCACTCCAATCCACAAAAATGGTAGCCGTGCAGATCCAAATAATTATCGTCCGATTACCCTTCTTCCGGTAATCTCCAAGATCATGGAGTCCATTGTAGCCGAGGCCCTCATGGAGTACCTGGAGAAAAACAACATCCTCGTTCCGGAGCAGCACGGATTTCGCCAAGGCAGGTCCTGCACAACTAATTTGCTGATTGCTCGTTCAAACTGGACAGAGTCTGTGGACGCCGAAGTTGGAGTGGATGTAGCCTACTTGGACTTCTCTAAGGCATTCGACCGACTGGACCATCGGATTTTACTGAACAAGCTGCAGCATTGTGGTATCGGCAATCCTATTCTAGGATGGATAGGCGAATTTCTCGTTCAACGTCACCTGAATGTGAGAGTCCGAAATACCCTGTCGGAACCAATCGAAGTTCAGTGTGGCGTACCTCAGGGCTCGGTACTCGGGCCTCGCTTGTTCATTGTTTTCATAAATGATCTTGTAGCTGCACTATCTTCCAACTTTCTGCTGTTTGCAGATGACCTAAAGATATGGCGTGCCATAGCTTCAGGAGAGGATCACACAGCCTTGCAGGATGATTTGGACAAAGCATACAAGTGGTCAAACGAGAACATGCTACAGTTCAACACCACAAAGTGCAAAATCTTGAGCATACGCCATCAGAGTGCGTATAACTACCGCTTAGGACCTGACATTCTACAGCGGACCTCTCATGAGTGCGATCTTGGCGTGCTTGTACAAGAAGATCTTGGGTGCTTAATGCAGACCGAAAAGGCCTCCAAGAGAGCAAACCAACACTTTGGCCTTCTGCGTAGAGCGTTTGGGAAGTTTGACGCCTCAATCTTTCCGAAAATGCTTAGCGCTTTTGTTAGACCGCACACAGAATACGCTATTCAAGCGTGGCAACCATGGCAGAAGTGTCACCTCACTGCACTCGATACTGCACAACGCAGAGCGACAAAATACGTCAAAGGTCTTTCCAGCCTTCCCTACCCACTCAGGCTGAAAACTCTTAACTTATACAGTGGACGTTACCGTCGTTTGAGAGGCGATCTCATATTGGTGTACCGGATACTGAGAACCCCCCAACCACACGTGTCATTCCCTTTTGAAACGTAGTCAAAACGCATCCCTAAGAGGTCATCAGTTCAAGTTGATCACACAGTACAGTCGACTGGAATGTCGACGCAATTTCTTCTCCCTCCGAGTGTCACAACCTTGGAACGCCCTTCCAGAACATGTAATTAACGCTCCCACCCTATCCCTTTTCAAAAAACGCCTTGACGAAACTCTGACACGATTGCACTATGTGATATAACGTGCGACCATCGGATGATGGTATTAGTGAACAACGAACGTGGACGGAATCCAGTTAAAATTCCTATTGGATTACTTGTTTATGTGCATCTCCAATCCCTTGGTGAGTCATGCATTTCACACGTACTTTCATCGATACGATTTTTTTAATTTTACGATGTTAATTCTCATCATCCTACGGGACCTGTCAAGCATTGCTTTTATACCCGTCATAAACCATTGTTCCATTGTTCCATTGTTAATGATGGAGCAGGAGTCGAGGTCATCTACCTGGACTTTTCAAAAGCATTTAATCGCTTAGCCCATCGCATTATTCTTCATAAGCTTCGGAACTACGGCATTGGTGACCCAATCCTGAGTTGGATTGGCAATTTTCTACAGGAACGACGGCTAGCGATGAGAGTCCGAGAATCATTGTCCGATGCAATCGATGCGGTGTGTGATGTACCACAACGTTCCGTGCTTGGACCTGGTCTATTCTTGGTGTTCATTAACCATTTGACGAGATCAATGGCTTCAGATTTCCTATTTTTCGCTGATGATATCAAGATATGGCGAAGGACCAGAGGACCGGACGACCACGAACGGCTCCAGTGTGATCTTAACACGGTGTCGAACTGGTCAGTTCCAAACGCCCTACCATTCAACGTAGACAAATGTCGCGTTGTGCACTTATGCCATAAACAGGACTATACCTATTTGTTTGGGGCACACGGATTGCGGACCAGCTCCCAGGAGCGTGACCTTGGTGTGCTCGTACAGAGCGACCTCAACTGTTCAAAACAGGCTGAGGCAGGTGCGAAAAGAGGCAACCAGCACGTTGCCATGCTGCGAAGGGCACTCGGGAGATTTGACCCATCAATCTTCCCAATGATGCACAATTCCTGCGTGCGCCCACATGTTGAATACGCTATCCAAGCTTGGCAACCTTGGTTGAAGCTCGACCTAGAGGCGTTAGGGGTACCTAAACGAAGAGCAACGAAGAATGTGAAGGGTTTGTGCTATCACTCTTACCACCGAAGGCTGAAATTGCTGGGAGGTTTCAGTGGACGCTATCGAACGCTGCGCGACATTCTCATATTAGCGTATCAGATATTGAGTGACCCCAACCACGTATGCCGCCATTTGCTGAAACTTAGCCACAACACGCATGCTTAAAATTAAAGGAACAGTATAACCGTCTAGAGTGTCGACGGAATTACTTTTCCCTTCGGGTTTTGCCAACGCTGGAACGCACTCTCAGACTCAGTTGTATCTTCCTCTATTTTGGATATCTGCAAAAAACGGTTAGATGTTGCTCTTAGCTCTCAACCTTTTGTTACCGAAATTACGACACTTTGGATTACGCCAATCATGCCCTTCTACAGGGTTTATGTATCACATGAATCCAAGAGGACGGCGCATAAGTGAGCGACCATAGTTTATTTTTCTCGCCTGAAATCAACCACTACTGCACCCCGTGTATTTCGGCGTGGTTACACTTGCCTTTTATTTTACACTAATGTTATTTATCAAACTATTCAGCTCGGTAGGCGCTCAGTAGATGACTTACACACATTTTGATTTCATCGCACTCACCCCAACTATCCTACGGGAGGTGTCCAGCACTTGCTTTCATCGCGGGATAATTTGTTGTTCATTGTTCATTAAGATTTACCGCCCTTTATAACCGGGTGTCATCGTATCACCACCAATCAATGTGCCCAGTTCTATGTACTGCACCACGTTAGCTAACAATGTAACTGTGGAGTATCTGTATACTGTACTCCTACTGGATTCACACAGCACATGGATCCAAAGAAGTGGCACATGAATGAGCATTTCCATGTTTATTTCTCTCACAGACCCCGTCAACTATGATTGCTCCCCATATTGGTTTGTGCGCTTACATTCAATTCCCATTGCACACTATCTTCCTACAGCAGAGCATCTAAATCGGTGAACTCTTCAAATGATGAGGCACGTATCTTTTGAAATAGTAGAGAATATCCGTAGCTCCGGATGTGAATGTGGGTTTTGCACTACTCTCCGAGCTGAATGATTATTTTGCAGACGTTTAGCTGCCAGACTAGGCAACATCATCAGTGCGACTTTAAGGTCCTGTTTCGCAGAGTCTCGTAAGCGACTTCGAGATCTAAGTGCTTATTGATTGAGTGCGGCTTTGAATACCAGGCTTCAATAAACTCATGTGCATGCCTGCTTGTGGCTCTTCCGAAGATTTTTACGTGCTCCAGGTCCTCAAGCACAACATCAATCAGCCGGCAGTCCACAAGCGCAGCTGCTTGCTAACTCTTTTCAAACGAGCACGTACACATTGCAGCACGCATCAGCTGATGCAGGCGGAAGAAGACCATCTCTTCAGGCTATTCAAACGGAATTCGTACCCGAAAGGCTTCATTCTGGGGTGCTTAACCCCACATAAAGCAAGACAACACACCACAACAAATGCAACGACTGAAAAGCAAATTGTGCTACCTTGAATCAACGGAATCTCGGAAATGACAGCGAGACTTTTGTTGCCTTTAGGAGTCAAAGTTGCACACCAACAAACAGAAACAATACGAAATAAACTCTTCAAAGTGAAGGATAAACTTAGCAAGTGGGAAACATCTGGTGTAATCCACAAGCTATGCTGCCGAGACTGTGACAACTACTACTTAGGACAAACAAGAAGAAAGCTTGGCACACGACTACATGAACATAACCTAGCCATCTGCCGCCAAGATAAGAACTCTTGGATGTCCGTGCATATAGATGCCGATGGCCACCAATTCGACTTGTAGCGCGTCAAAATCTCGGAAGAGCCACAAGCAGTCAAGCACGTGTTTATTTAAGCCCGGTATTCAAAGCAGAACTCTATCATTATGTACTTAGATCTCGAAGTCGCTTACGAGACTCTGCGAAACAGGATCCTGAAGCCGCAGTGATGATGTTGCCTAGTCTGGCAGCGAAACGTCTGCAAAATAATCATTCAGCTCGGAGAGCAGTACAAAACCCACATATCTATTGATTTCGTAGTTTTCATCCCAACCATCCTACGGAATTTGTCAAGCTCGTGCCATGTTACCCGTGACGAATCATTGTACATTGTTCAATCAGAAACTTGTCACCCCCCCCCCCCAGCAACGCCACACTCATGTCACCTGCGGCGAAAATTCCGTTTGCCCTCGAAGAAAGTTGAGTACTAAAAGGTTTGTGGTACCAGTGAGTGTACAGGTAGGTAGGAAATCTACCTGGTTTAAACAATTTCCATACGTTTAATGGGATTGGCTAGCATGCCCACCGCGTCTATGCGCGCATCCATTCTACCGTAGAAGTACGGTCAGCATACTTAATGCGCTACTGTACATTTGTTAGTCCGATGTAGCCATGTTTGGTCAAGCCGTTGCTACCCGATCAAAGGTGACCTGAAATAGTGTAGAACTCAACCGCTTTGATTTGGAAACTTGAGATGGATATGTTGGAGAAAAGCGTTTCGGTCAGAATTCATACCTTGCCATTTTATTTAGGATTATCGCGAAGAGGTGCTGAGGCTAGCTTTACAGTGGGGCTTATCTGGAATTGCATAAATTTCATAACACATGCAACGCATCATACAGAGGTCGTCTATAACCTATATGCCAATTATATTTATGATAATAATTAAATGAGTTATGTCACATTGCGATGATACACTACTGTGGATCTTGAAATATATTTAAAGTGTTCTTGCTACATGTCCAAGCCATCATGATTATAGTCCATGATCATTTTGATTCTGCTACCGCCAATAATAAATCCAAGGGCCACATCAGAATGCGCATTCAGTACCAGTAGGATAAAACAGCCTAAAACTGGAAGGATATGACTAGTGATGCCCTGATTGTGATAGATTCAAATTCAAGCTGAGCACTGGAGTGTGGAAACAATGGAGCTAACACGTGACAAGTTTTATAAAATGGACGGGCGGGTAACGCTAAAAACAAACTAGTGTGGACAAAACGAAGTACAATGATCGTTTGCTATGTCGAGGTTCATTTAACAATTGCTACATCTGGTAGCATAAGTACTCAATATATTCGCCTGAACAGCTGCTGGACGCTATATCCTATATAGTCGCTGTTTCTGGAAGCCGTCCTGTTCTCCGCAAAGTGCGTAATTTGCACGACAATGGTAAGTGCGTCGTGCTACATCGAAATTAAGTAGTAACTCGACCTTCGACTATCGTTACCCATGGCCTAGTGATCTATGCTGTTGACTAGTGGCACAATCCGCTAGCTTCAAGGGGCCATGGGTTTGGTTCCTGCTGGGCTGAGGAATGAGCAACCCAGAAGAAATGGAATGGGACAAAATAGCTGTGCAGGGATTTTCCTGATATATGGAAGGCCATCGGACTTGCAAACTACTACGCTGTGCTTTTGATCATGGATCATCAATCCCTTCTTTGGTTATCGGTAATGTGGAGATAGAACAATGAACAATGATTTATTACGGGTTAACGTATGTGTTTGCAAGTGTCGTAGGACAGTTAGGGTGAAAATTAAACTAAAAAGAATCAAAGGATAACTGAATCGTCATTCTCTCCATCTGCCGATTAAACTGCACTGCTGCATAATGATAGTTTACGACAGAGCCTCAAGATTCTTTTACTAGGTTACATGATTTCAACCGATGACGAACATTCCGAATGTGTCTAGTTCTAGCACACTAGGCTGGGATGTGAGCGTTGCAAACGCAATTTTCCACGTAGAAAGCACTGACCAAGCTGTTTGAAAACGGGGCAAATATTGTTAATGCTTAAGCTCCTGCGTTTGCGGTCTAAGTAATTCCGTTGAACTTCAACGAAGTACCCTTAATTGATCGTGTGATTCAGCATGACCAAACATCCGCAGGTCAAAAACGGTCGCCTGAGTCCGTATAAATGCCAGCTCACCTTACTCCGGAGTAGTCTGGTGAGCCCGAAGTAGAGTTGAAATTTCCAGTGTATTGCAATTTATTCTGTATGCTGCCTTATCGCAGTCTCCTATCTCCATACAGTCATATTTCATAATCACCCTTGCCACAAAACCACACGATTTACATACGTATGGTATACTTGAAATCGACCACTGTCAGTAAACAAAGTCCAATGACTTGAGAAAAGGAAAGACTGTACCGGCAGCCGCATTATAGCAATCCGAAATTCTTCCGGTTCGCCGGCCCATAAGTTAAACCAAACTTTGCCTTCACCGTAGACTTGATTCTTCTGTTTCCTATTGCGCACATCTTTTGGATCGGTCTCCGGCCATGGACGTGTACTGGTGACTACTTTTCTTCCACCGATAGCACAATATCCCTATGTGGCTTCCTCCTTCTTGGTGTTGCGAATGGACAGTAGAAGTTTCTATAACATTCCAGTTAACATGAATCCCCTACCGGTCTACGCTCGACTGAACAACAATTGATTTTCTGAAATTGAGTCCGTGCAATCCCACCATTCCCACCCATCACCGGACTAACTGTGAAGGGGGTGGGAAATGCTGGTGACTGGAAATGTTGTGGTGGGAAGCTGCCACATTTAGATGCCGTTTGTTTAGCCATCGATCTAGCTAAACGCTTTTGGGTCAACACTCTGAAAGATGGTCAATCGTTATAAGAGGCGAACTGAAGGATAGCACGCAATCGGTTTTGATCGACATGAACGAAGCTCGAACGCTAGCCGAGAATGAAATAGCAAGAATATGTGTTTGTAAGTGATTCTAATTGACGCGAGATATAAAATGAGCTTGTGTCCCATGAATAATAGATTTCTGATCGAGGCCCAGACTTTGATTTTTTGCTTCACGGTGGGGCACCTGACATCCACGGACAATCCGTGAATAGTGGATGTGGTAAACATTCAACAACTAAATCCTTTGAAGGAGAACATGTCTCCAGGGAACTACTAGCCGTGCAAGCAAACGAATTCGTCGGTCAGACCAAATCCCTATCTCCGGGAAGATTGCAATTGAATGAAACCACACTAATACGAAAAGTCATTCCACTTCTATCACAACTCCCGCTTTCTTCCTCTTATGAAGCAATGAGGCACAATGGGTTTGTTGTAACACCCGTGACATGATACTGTCATTATTTGATTTGCTTTTGCACACCATCTTTCCTGTGCTCAAAGATTCACCGTACGTATTTGAGAACCATACGTACAAGTGTAAGTTAGGTAGCCGAAACGAATCCTTGACCCTGTCTTTCACCCTTACTCTACCTCTGGCTCTCTTTTCGTTTGGCGTAACGATGCGTCTGCGTCAATGCATACACACTGCTAGGCATAATAGTAACGGTTTTATCTTCATTAAACGCCATTTTTGTTTTCGCCATTTGCTTCCAGCCAGCATTTAACTCTGGCGAGTCAAACTTGAAGCCCCCGTAAGAAATTGTTGCAAGATGGATATAGCCTCAATGTCTGCGTAATTTTTCTTTCTGTTGTTATCAGACCTTGCTACCCTCCCCATGTCTTTCAGTAGATAAAAGCTGTCTTCCAAAGAAAAATTTTCCTGATTACCATGAAGCTTACGCTTATCAAAGCGGAAATATATCCTAGAGCTCCTCCCTAGGAAACTGCTTCATATTCGTTCTGCAATACTAATAATTTTCTACCTTTTCATGGAGCCCACCCCTTAGGTACATGCTGCCGTTCTCCGTGCTCCGCGAAAACTATGTAGATATTAACTACGCTTTTGGCTGAATTCATCAGAGGACCCTAACTGAAAACTTACCGGGAGCATATATGTTTACGATCACTCTAAATGCTTGCCTCCTACAAAATCAACTGCTCCTCTTACTTAATGCCACTAACCTGTTTGCTCGACGGTAAACTTGCTCTACACTGCATACAGTTTTCTTTCCCTCCCTGGAGAAAATATTTTATGCACCTACGACATTTCGCAGCGCCATAAAAGTGATTTCACATCGCCAATCTTCCAAATTTGATCTCCTACAACTGTTGGAGCCATCTGAATTATTTCATCCGAAAATTCCTTTTAAAAAACATGTACATTTCTGAGGGTTTATGTCTTCAGTGATAATTTGTACAATCTGTATGCAAGAAGTTCGGACAAAAGCCAATCATATCCTCATTTCTGTTCCTTCATCCCTTTTCCATTTGTTTATTTCTCTCCTACCACTGTTGGCCACGACTGGGCCGATCTCTCGAGGTGATGGATAAATGCTTCCAAAAGATGCACTGCACTCATGAAATGCAAGTTGTTCTGAACTCCCTGCCGAATAATAAAAGTGCTAGACACGAATTAGCTAAATGATGGCTGTATGATGGAGAGAGCTTAACAAATTACACAGGCCCTCACATTAATTTATACATCTTTATGTATAATGTGTCACTATGATGATGACAAAATTGCATATGGCAACAGCCAACAAGAAAAAGCGTCAAAAAACATTGGCTACTTGTATTAAGCCACAACAGCCCATGGCCAGATGAGATGTGTAAGTGAAGTGTGAAAGCAGCTCTCCGGGAGACGGTTCCATGAAGCGTCGTATTACTTTACTTGACCTGACGGCTATAACAACTTTTATTCCTACTCTCAACTTCGCCATATTTTACTACTTTTAAATGAGCGAGCACCTCAAATACTTTAATGTGAACATAAGAGATCTTGAAAACCCCTCCACTATCCAACTTTATTGTACCAACTGATCAGGCTGGTATTTTGCCTGTGTCTCGCATGTTGAGAAATATCCCGTTTGTGTGTTTATCTATTATGTAGGCAGAACCGGCGCAGCGTTTGTAGGTACGCTGCTTTCGATTTACTAACCGAGTGCTTGTATGCTGAGTCTCTTTATTTCAGGTGGTGGATTCGCTATATTGTCCTAATGCTTTTTTATCCCATATTATTGTCTACCTGAACTATCCATTAACTTCACGCGTCGCTTAAGCTAATTGTAGTAATCTTCGCTAACATTTTCGCGGTTGTGGCATTTTCACAAAATCTATTTTCTGACGTATTGAACACATCGCGGATTTTTCGCAACCAATTTATTTCATATGCTCATTTCTTGAAGTGTTATGTCACCGTATCGGTATGCATTATTCGATTTATTTTAATTGCTCTTGTTATTTAATGTGATTCACTGTTACTTGGTATCCCCGGTGTGGCTGCGCTTGGTGTGAATCTTGAGAAGGTGCCTACCTGTCTATTACCAACGACCTCGTCTATACTGGCTCCAGCAAACAGTTGTTCGTTGCTGGACGCGACGGGGTGTACCGTCCTCTTGACGGTGTTAGGCTCAAAGTGTGGTTCTATGCAACCTATGTGGAGTGGACCACGGTCCAGCCACCACCTTGTGTGCGCTTGATTCCCAAATACCGTGCTTGTGTTTGCCTGTGAAGGAGTGTGTGCCAGCTCCGTTGATGAAACGTGGCTCCCATCCACATGCCTCCCGGTCTTATTCCTTCGGGTTTGCACTGTGATACAGACGTTGAGCGCGTCAAGGTCATGCTACACTACCTAGCCTGTGGAGCTGCATTGTGCGCGCTAGTGCGTGAGTGTCCATCTCCCGACTAACCAGCGATGCTTATTGATTGGTTCAAAAGCGAGTGCTTAGCTAAAACATGTGAACTGCGTAAAACTAAACAGTTGATCTGTACCCAGTGTGGACTGCCGATGTACTATTGCCATTGCTTCTACTAAACTTCCATTTGCAATACTGTTGTTCTGATTTCGGTTGAGTGTAACAATTTGGCGACGGAGGTTATTCTGATTGCTCATGGCAAATTCAATAACGGCACCCCAACCCTTTTGGAATTCTTCTACTGAAAGGCCTACTGCGCAACAATGGTTGCAGTGGAAAACTACATTTACTAACTACGTTGATTTGCTTTTGCTCCTTGGCGGAAATTGCACGATTGATGATGCAGCGAAAATTAAATTACTACGCCACCATCTCGGCATCGAGGGCCAGCGACATTTCGACAGTTTACAATTACATACGAAGCGAGACCTAAAAACTGTGTTCTATTCCCTGGACCGAATATGGGGGAAAAGCCCCATGTGTTTACTGCTCGGTATAAATTCAGCACCATGCGACAACAACCAAATGAGACTGTAAATGAGTTTATCTCTCGTCTCCTTACTGCTCTCCCTGACTGCGCCTATGATCAGATCCTTCCAGCCCAGTTCGAAGAAGCGATGCTGTTACAGGCATTAATCGTGGGTGTTTTCGATGAGAAGGCACGAGAACGTCTGCTCTCCGAAGATGAAACGCTACTGACGTGGGAGAAAGCATGTGATATAGTCCGACAGCGTGCCAACCTCGTCCAGGAACTAGCCACATTTCCCTCTTCAAATCAATCAATCTCACATGACGTAAACAAGGTCTACCAGACTAACCGTGGACATGCCTTACCTCGCCCCGTACAGCGCAAGGAATTCCGTTGTTACCGTTGCGGGGAGAATCACTTGTCCCCGACTGACTGTCCGCACATTCATTCATTATGCAGATTTTGTGGAAAAATGGGTCATATTCAGAAAGTGTGTCTTTCCAAGCGGAAATCACTCGTCCAGGAACAATCTAAGGCTACAAACTGCATTACTGATGAATTGCACCAGAATTGGATTAACACCACAACCGTTTTTAATCGCACCATTACAGCAGAAAAACCGTTTGTCGTATCCGTCCAAGTAAACGAACAACCGGTAGAGTTTGAAATTGATACCGGTTCCGCAGTCACTTTGATCCGACCAGACGCCTTATCCCAACTTCCAAAGCTGTGTCCACCGAACATACAGTTGCGATCTTACACGGGACAGATGGTGAATGTGCTTGGTACCTTCAATGCACGCATTTCTTACCGTAATTCAACGAGTCATATGTGTGTGTACGTTTCTGGAGGACCGGGTCCGAACATCCTGGGCCGCGATGGAATTAAGCGCCTTCCTGGCATAATGTCGAACGTCAACCTGGTGAAAGACAATCCGCAGTTATCCGAGATTTTGCAGAAGCATGCAGTCTTATTTGATCAGTCGAGATCAGGACTTTTAAAGAATTACAGTGCACATCTGGTATTGAAACCACAGACAAAACCGCGGTTCTGGAAAGCTCGCACTGTTCCCTATGCCCTCCGTGATAAGGTCGAAAGTGAACTGCGCCGACTCCAGTTGGAAGGTACCGTTGAACCCGTCCAGTATTCAGACTGGGCAGCCCCCATTGTGCCAGTATTGAAGAGCGATGGTACGATAAGAATCTGCGGGGATTACAAGGTTACGATAAACCAAGCGTTAGAATTAGACCGATATCCGCTACCAAAGATTGAAGACATTTACGCTTCCCTTTCCTGTGGTGATCTATTTACAAAACTAGATCTGAGTCATGCCTACCAACAAATTGAACTCGATGAGGAATCACGCACGTACACCACCATTAGTACTCATCTCGGATTATTCCGCTATATACGCATGCCTTTTGGAATAAGCTCGGCTCCATCTATTTTTCAACGTATTATTGACTCACTCGTGAAAGATATACCAAACACATGTGCGTACTTAGATGACATTTTAATTACTGGACGAACTACCGCCGAGCACTTACATACATTGGACGTCGTCCTGAAGCGATTATCGGATGCCGGTTTGGTTCTAAAAAGAGAAAAGTGTGAGTTCCTTGTTCCGAGTGTACAGTATCTTGGCTATCGGTTGTCACGTGAAGGATTGTGCCCACTGGAAGAAAAGACAAAGGCGCTACTTGAGGCGCCAGCACCCAAAAATGTTCATGAATTGCGGTCGTTCCTCGGTGTTGTCACTCAGTTTTCCAGGTTTATACCATCGGCAGCAACTCATCTGCATCCGCTTCACCAGCTGCTACGTAAAAACCAAAGCTGGAATTGGAACAATACTCATGAAAATGCATTCAAAGCGGTCAAGAAGCTCTTAGCATCTACAGATGTTCTTGTGCATTATGATCCGCAGAAGCCTGTTGTTCTTTCTTGTGACGCCTCACCTTACGGTCTCGGAGCTGTTTTAATGCACAAATTACCGAATGGCTCTCAACGTCCCATTGCTTATGCTTCAAGAACCCTGACACCAGCAGAACGGAACTACTCTCAACTTGATCGAGAGGCAGCCGCTGTCATCTTCGGCACCACTCGATTTCACCAATATTTACTCGGGCGACCTTTCGTGATCCATACGGATCATAAACCTCTTGTTTTCCTCCTCGGCCACGAGAAAGGTATTCAACAAATGGCTTCACCTAGAATGGTACGTTGGTCGCTTATTCTTTCTGCGTATACATACGAAATTCAGTACGTTCCAGGCAAACAGAATACCACCGCTGATGTTCTTAGCCGGCTTCCCTTACCAGAGACACCATCGAAAGAATTTATCCCACAAGAGCTCGTAAACCTGGTCCAGCATTTTAATGATTCCCCAGTCACATGTACAGACATACGTCAGGAAACTGACAGAGACTCTGTTCTATCGTTGGTCAAACGCTATGTCCAAGTTGGGTGGCCGGACAACACCCCCAAAGAACTCATGCCCTTCCGTAACAGGATGTCTGAACTCAGCCTCCAGAATGGATGCTTGCTGTGGGGCGCACGAGTTATTGTCCCCAAGAAATTTCGGTCACGTATCCTTGACGAACTACATGATGCGCATCCAGGTGTCGCAAAGACGAAGTCGTTAGCTCGATTTTATGTGTGGTGGCCTGAATTAGACCGTGATATTGTGGCGAAGGTTGGAAGTTGCAGACCTTGCCAGGAGACCCGAAACGCCGCTCCTCATGCGCCAATGCAGCCTTGGAAGTGGCCAGAAACACCCTGGAAACGAGTCCACGTAGACTATTTCGGTCCCTACGAAGGTCGGATGATTTTGCTAATCATCGATGCCCATTCTAAATGGATTGATGCCCATATTCTTGTTTCAGCAAATTCAGCTGGTACTATAGAGAAACTACGCACAACGTTCGCAACATTTGGCCTTCCCGAGACATTAGTATCTGACAATGGACCAGCATTCGCCAGTGTTGAGTTTTCTACCTTCCTCAACTCGAACGGCATTAAACACATAACAACTGCACCCTATCATCCTTCTTCTAATGGGTTGGCGGAGAGAGCCGTACAAACAGTGAAGAAGCTGCTAATAAAACAACCAAATGCTCCGCTGCGTGTGCGTTTGGATCGTTCCTTGTTCGCATATCGAAACATGCCAAACGAGACCACAGGCAGAAGCCCCGCAGAGTTAATGTTTGGTCGTCGACTGCGTACACGATTGGATTTATTGCATGGATCTATTGAGCCACAAGTTTCGGAAAAACAACAACGAGTGAAAGAGCGTTTTGATACTTGTAGCAGAGACAAGCATGTGACAGATTCAGATCCCATCTACATCCGCTTACCTACAGGCTCGGGGTGGGAGCCAGCCGTCGTTAAAACAACTAACGGACAGATAATAGAAGCAGAGACTGAGGATGGCAGGATCGTTCGACGCCATTTAGATCATGTGCGACCGAGATTGTCCGACACAGAAACAGTTGCCGAGACAGAGCAGCCAGCTCAAGCATCGAACGACATGCACGTGCGTGACGCCGAACCGGTAGCTGAGTCACAATTGCGGCGCTCTGAGCGCCGACGCCGACCGGTCGATCGTTTCCAAGCTGGATAGCTCCAACTAAAGGGGGGAAAAGTGATACAGACGTTGAGCGCGTCAAGGTCATGCTACACTACCTAGCCTGTGGAGCTGCATTGTGCGCGCTAGTGCGTGAGTGTCCATCTCCCGACTAACCAGCGATGCTTATTGATTGGTTCAAAAGCGAGTGCTTAGCTAAAACATGTGAACTGCGTAAAACTAAACAGTTGATCTGTACCCAGTGTGGACTGCCGATGTACTATTGCCATTGCTTCTACTAAACTTCCATTTGCAATACTGTTGTTCTGATTTCGGTTGAGTGTAACACACTGGATATGGGGTGTGTGGTTGGAGCTGTGTGTGATGCGGCGCAAGCCACCCATGGTCCCTCCGTAGGCGCCGGCTTCCTGTGGCTCGCCACATTGACAGACAAATCCGAAACCGGATGCCGCTAACCATTATAAGCAAAGTCCATAACATTTAGACGCAGTCAGTCAGCAATCACACACCCGGAAAACCACTGTACGGCGGTTTCCTCACTTCGTTACTCTAACCCACCACGCATCCCATTTGACCCCTGGGATTCTCGAACTCGCAACTCGACTGTTTCCAGTCTGTGGTTGAGACTACTGTGCTAAGCGGGACGGTAACGACCTTCGTAACTAAGTTGCTTGATGCGATATGGCGTCGCTCACTATTCACTGATTTGTACTTTACTGACGTTCAGAGGGCGCGAGCAGATGGAATGCGCACTGAAGACGGCTCCCGACGGGATGAAATGGGCGTACAACGCTTTTCTGGGCGTGTGCTTGCTGGTTGACTGGGTCCAGGTGGAATAAAAAGCCACTTATACAATTTGAATCAGTTACTGCTACTACTACTACTACTACTGCTGTACAACTATATGCTCAAGTGGATGGAAATTGGGTGCTGCCCGCCCGAAAACACTGCACAACCACGACGGGTTTCGATGTCATTTCATCTCATCAGGCGGAGATAGCAGGTCTTGAACCAGCGACGCTTTGGCTACCGGGTCACGGTGGGCAATGCTTGGCACAACGGTAAATGAGTAATTAGAGGGTCCATTTTGGATTATACGTTGAGGGATTGGCTTGCGGCGCGCAACCTCAAAATGGACCGCGGTTTACATTGACTACGGTCCCAGTGATCGCAATAACTAAGGTCCACTTCAATATGAACCGCGGGCCACTTTGAGATTGCGCGTCGCAATCCAATCACACAACGTGTCGTCCAAAATTGACCCTCCAATGTGCTCAAGTGGTTAACTTACAGTTTTTCAAGTAATAATAGCATCACTGTATAGCATCCACTGCGTCTACCTCCACTCCTTTCAGAGGTGCGGGCACAGTAAGTCAGTGGTAATAATGGCAGACCCATGTCACATCCATCCCACAATGGAACAAACCGGGTATGGTATGTATCGGTCGCCTCCATGCAAACGCCGGAGAGAACGCCCCTGACTCAGGTAGCAGCATCGATTAAAACTGTCGTATTGTGGCTTCGATAACCTGCCAAATCGCTACAAAGGATAGCGGTTAATACCCACAAACTGACAGTTACTAGAAGTGACCACGGTGCCTTAACTGTCAAGTGCACTAATTTTCCAAAATCACAATCCAACATAACATAAGCAAAGCTGGTGGACGACCGCAACCAGTGGAATTCTATTTGTGGTGTGATTAGCATTTCGGTTGGGTCTATGGCACTGCGACGGATCACAAGTCACAAAATTTTCGCTCTGCTGACAACACGGAGGCTCTTCTTATCTCCTTTAGTGGGCTCGAGAACCTCTCATATAAAGCGTGCATATTTCTGAGCGCTCTTTGGAATGATCAACCGAAACAGAACAGCAAGCATGGGGAAATTCGTAGATCTAACGGTAAACGGACGAGTAATGTTCACGAAATTCTCGAGCTCCAACCGTTTTCCTCTGAGGAAGCAGAGGCAGATGATCGAGAGCAATGGTGCTGCATCTGCCAACCAATCTTCCTCGATAATGTCATCGCTGAACAGTTGACAATAACTTCAGTTTCGTTCAACTGTAAAGGGAACGGTCACAGACTGATGAAGACCGTGCCTCAGTCTAAGCTGAGAACACTGAATATCCTGGATACCTGGTTAAAATTAACCGAGTCTATCTACAGCAATTCGCTTGCAGACAGTAGAGACGCGGCCACGGATGGCAAACTACTCACTGGGGGTGGTAACTCAGTGAGTCCTCTCCTTATACAATTCTGCAAAGGAACTAACCTAACAGTAACTGCAAGATCAGACATGATATGACTAAATACAGTCAACCATCAGTGTCCGCACAGCCACATGCAGCAATTTAACACTGTCGAATCTCAAGGGCGCACGACTCCCCAAAAACGGCTAGTGGGCGACTTCTTACAGATCGGGACAAAATTCAACATCAATACATCAGCTAATTCACTTTTGGTTACCAAGAAATTGTCCTGCTTGTCCACTAACGTACAAATTCCTGCTACTGTGTTGACCAAACTCATATCTCGTCAGGATTCAGAGCTTAGAGATATCATAATGATCTCCGAAACGTGGTTGAGTCATGAGATTACCGACGCTGTGACCAACCTACTCGGTATGCTGCTTCTCCAGAAAGACATAACGAGTAGGAGAGAGGGAGTGATCCCTTTTTTACAAAACAAGCCTTTGCTCTGAGCTCATAGATGATCCAAAACATGTGTCACTGATCTCTTTTGATGCAAACTGTGGCTGAAGATTGACCTCCCAACTTCCCGCCAGAAATGGACCACAGCCTCATATCCGCTTTGATGAATTGGGAATACAGCCACGTCCTCATTAGAGGATATCATGGTATCCATGTTCTGGAAAAGCCATCAACAGAGAGTGAACAGTTTAATTTTTATGTGCAAAAGCTAATCGCTGGCGCACTGTTGCACCATCTTGTCACTACTCCCATCAGGTTCAGAACATCTTGTAAGTCAGAAATGTTAGACTTAGTACCCAACAGTGAGGAGCTCATGGTGGATGGGCCAAGTGTATGCTGTCCTTTGGGCCGAGGAGATCAGGTTACCCTACTGTTCGATACCATTTGGATTAGAGAATCAATAAAGATTCAGCTATACTTTGCAGACCTTCATAATTAGACTTCGTTTTGTTGCGCTTGTTCACCGACGCCTGTCCGAATGTGTCATATCGTTAGCCCCATGGGCTGTTTGGAGTTGCTGTTTTTACTTGTGGATCAGAGTTCTACTCTGTTGCTAAAAATCTATTTCTTCTCGTAATGTGCATCCAATCGACCCATTATCTGCTCTAGCCCCGTTGGTTTTGTCTAGTAGTGCATTTTCAGTGTTCTGGATGGCTTCAAGTGGTACATATCTCTCAGTTTTTATGTCATTTAAACAGTGCCGTCTTTCTATGAAAAGATAACTTTGAATCCTGTTCATGCTAGTCGTGGAAGCAGCCGCGGGGCTGACACATTTTGCTGCACCGATTATCCTCATCCAGAGCCGGAGCGGATGAATTCTGCTGAAAGTTACGACTCACCGTCCGAATTTGTTGAAGACACTAACAGAAAATTCATGATTGAGCACAATCCAGACAATGAACAATGATCAAGGGACAATGATTTATCACGGGATAAAAGCAAGTGCTTGACACGTCCTGTAGAATGGTTGCGGTGAATACGAGGAAATCAGAATATATCTGGGTCATCTACCGAACGTCTGCCGAGATGAATACTTTGATAAGTTAAATCAGTGTAAAATTAAGAAAAATTATCCAGCGTTAACGTTTAGAAAGACACTGGGGTGAAATGATCATTGATTTAAGGCGTGAGGAAAGTAAAATATGGTCGTTCACTTAGGTCCATTTGATACATAAATCCTGTTGAGAAGCACGCTTGGCGTAATCAACAATAGAGGAATTTAGGTAACAAATGCTGGGAGCTAAGAGCAACATCTAACCGTTTTTTTGAAAACATCCAAGGTAGGAGAGGATACCACTGAGTCTGGGAGTGCTTTCCAGGGTTGGCAAACCCGAAGGGAAAATTCCGTCGACATTCTAGACGGCTATATTGTTCCTTCAACTTTAAGCAGTTACCCCTGAGCTGCGTGTTGTGGCTAAGTTTCAGCAAATGGCGACATACGTGGTTGGGGTCACTCAATATCTGATACGCTAATATGAGAACGTCGCGCAGCGTTCGATAGCGTCCACTGAAAACTCCCAGCAATTTCAGCCTTCGGTGGTAAGAGTGATAGCGCCGGCACTTCACATTCTTTGTTGCTCTTCGTTTAGGTACCTCTAACGCCTCTAGGTCGAGCTTCAACCAAGGTTGCCAAGCTTGGATAGCGTATTCAACATGCGGGCGCACGCAGGAATTGTGCATCATTGGGAAGATTGATGGGTCAAATCTCCCGAGTGCCCTTCGCAGCATGGCAACGTGCTGGTTGCCTCTTTTCGCACCTGCCTCAGCCTGTTTTGAACAGTTGAGGTCGCTCTGTACGAGCACACCAAGGTCACGCTCCTGGGAGCTGGTCTGCAATTCGTTTGTCCCAAGCACGTAGGTGTAGTTATGACTATGGCGTACCTGTACAACGCGACATTTGTCTACGTTGAATGGTAGGGCGTTTGGAACTGACCAGTTCGACACCGTGTTAAGATCACACTGGAGCCGTTCGTGGTCGTCCGGTCCTCTGGTCCTTCGCCATATCTTGATAGCACCAGCGAAAAATAGGAAATCTGAAGCCATTGATCTCGTCAAATGGTTAATGAACACCAAGAATAGACCAGGTCCAAGCACGGAACGTCGTGGTACACCACACACCGCATCGATTGCATCAGACAATGATTCTCGGACTCTCACCGCTAGCCGTCGTTCGTGTAGAAAATTGCTACTCCAACAGCATTTGGTCGCCGATGCCGTAGTCCTGAAGTTTCTGAAGGAGAATTCGACGGTCTATACGATCAAACCTTTTTGAGTAGCTCAAGTAGATAACATCGACTCCTGCTCCATCATCAACAGCTTCAGTCCAGCCATTACGTGCAATTAATAGGTTAGTGGTACATGAACGCTTTTGACGAAAGCCATGTTGCTCTGGGGCTATTAGGTTGTGGCTTTTCGGATCCTGCATTAGCGCATCTGCGAGGATTGATTTCATAAGTTTGGATAGTACATGAACTAGCATTATTGGACAGTAGTTGGTAGGATCCATGCGGTTACTCCTTTATGGATAGGAGTGATGACCTCCTCGCTTCCATACTCGTCATCATCATCATCAACAACAATACATCAGCCATTTGAACTGATGCTTCGCTGCCATACAACCATGAGGACCTATAAAATAAAGAATAAGAAGAGGCAGAAGAGGGGACTTACCTGAAAACCTTAATGCCCTAAGCAAACATTCAGGGTCAAGGCGCCTACACCTTGTGTTAACAACATACCGTTACAAACAGTTGGCTATCGTGCAAAGATAAGGCGGCATCAGCGAGACAGCTTCCTTGCGGCTTTAACTGCCTCGCGTCATAATCAGCCATTACCCCGCAGATAACTCAGCACCAAACACACTTTAAACAGGCAATCCGATTAGGAGACGGCAGCAGACGCGCCACTGGTGTCGGTTGCGAGCCATGTCCTGTAAAGTCTCGAGCCAAGCACAAGGCGAGTCACGTGGACTCCAGCCCGGAAGGCGAGACGGACCAACGGCATCCAGTTTGGTTGTCAGTAACTTCAGATCTTGCTGTCAAATCGATTTTTGTTCACAAGCTTTGCGCCATCCTACATCTGGCAAACTTAACAAGGCCCTCCTAGGTAAGCGGTGATCAGGTATTCGTAGTACCTGCCCAAGCCAACACAACTTATTCAGTACTATCCGTTGTTCTAAAAAAACTCGCTTACTTCTCACCACCTAGTACTCGCCTACGTACATCATCGTTTCGGACACGCTAGTGCCACCCGACACCAGCAATGCTTCACAGACAACGATGATCAGAGACTTGAAGGCGCCTCAGATCTTCAGAGCAATGGAGCCAACTCTCACTACCATAGAGCAGTACGGCCCTCACTGTGGCCTTGTATACACGGCCATTCAGACGAAGAGAAACTCCCTTCTGTCGCCAAAGCTGCCGCGGTTTCAAGAAGGCAGCTCGGGCCTTTGCAATGCGTGAGGTGACGTCGGTTTCTATGCCCCATCACTGCTGATGCAGCTGTCAAGATAAGTGAATTGATCAACCACTTCGAGTTCCTCGTTAGTAAGGGTCAAGGGGTTATAAAGTGGATGGTGGTCCTGCAGCAACACTTTGCACTTTGAATATGTGAAGTGCATACCACATAATGGGACCAGTCTGGATAGGCTATTCAGGGTTGTTTAAAACAGTTAGTTCCCTTCAGTAGAATGAACGATGAAATGAGAAGACGAATATTGGAAGATGCTAGCATTTCGTATTATCTCGTCAGTACCAATACAATAACAGGGAAATCCTTTTATATGTCTAACAGGGCACAGTCAAGCCAATCAGATTTATGGTGGTGGTCATTGTTGTTGTTGGGATTAGGTCCACGGCAACCGCAGGTTGACAACTAATTGCTTTTGGACACACAAGTCTGGTCTAATTCGGCTTATAGCGCTGGCCTCGGCAAATCATAAATGGCGTGCATTAGTATGAGGTACCAAGATCCGGAACTCCGATAAGGGATTAACCCGGTGATGAGTCGCCAAGATGTGCCTGCCTATGGAGGACGCTGGTGGCTGATTGATTGTGCCGTCGCAACATGGTCGAAAAGTAAGACGATATCGTCCGCATAATCAAGACCAACTAACCTTTCACCAGGCAGCACTTCAACGCCTACATCGTGAGATTCCACAAGGGAACACTCCATGATAGAATCCACGACGAAATTGAGCTGAAATGGGGAAATCGGACAACCCTGACGAACGCCACTTGTGGTCGGAAAGCTCTCCGATAGGACATTGTAGGCCCTGACGCGGCCTGTAGTGTTCGAGTATAGAGCATGGAGGATGTTCACATATTTCATGGGAACTTTTTTCCGCGCAAGTAAATCGCACAGAATCGATCGATCGACTGAATCGAATGCACTCTTGAAATCGAGGAACACAGCTATTGTCGGTCTGCGGTATGCGTGGAGCTGCTCTAGCACCTGCCGCAAAGTGAGTATTTGGTCTATACAGCCACGTCCTGGGCGGAAACCTGCCTGCTCTTCCCTAATCCGAGATTCCTGTTCCGCAGTGAAGCGACGAACGATAATCGAGGCCAGTAATTTCGTCACAAGTGGCGTTGGGCTAATAACCCTGTGGTTAGAACAGCCTGTGTTACTGCCCTTCTTATATATTGCCACTATAATTGATTCGCTCCAATTAGCCGGGACACTCTTTCTTCCCGAAATGTGCGAATAAGGAGGTCAGTGCTTTGCAGTGGACCTCACCTCCATCCTTAAATAGTGCAGGTGGGAGGGAATCCGGGCCAGCGGCACGAAAACGATTGAGGGCTGTGATCGCGTTTCGGACCTCGGCCTCCGACGGAGGCTCTAAACTAACCGTCCATGGCTCGTCCTGCATCACCTGAGTAGGAAGAGGTCCGGGAGCAGGGGGCCAGCTGAACTGATTTTGAAAGTGTTACGCCTAACGAGCCATACTGCGCTCCTTATTGTGTATCAGCGCACCCGCGTGATCTCTGACTGTCTCGCTGCCGCCTGATTTCCTGGGATCAGTGTTGCGGATTAGCTGGAAGAGCTTGCGGTAATTGCCTACTGCTCCTGCCTCCTCCAATTCTTTAGCCCGACTGGTCCACCAGGCTTCCTTGTCAGCACGTAGGCTCTGCTTTAGTTCATACCCAATAGCCCGTCTGGTCACATTGTGCTCACAGCCGGCCGGGAGGTGTCTTCTAGCTTCCAACAGGTTCACCGACCTCTCGGATATCCAGTGAATGGTGCGGTGACGATGGATAGTGCCACAAGCAGATGCTCCTGCGTCGTGCATGGCGGTCGAGATCCTATTCCACTGAAGCTCAGTGTCATTAGGACAAGACAGCGAAAGTTCGGTATGCAGTGCGTCCTGATAGGCTTGCGTGACCGAAGGCTGAGACAATTTCTCAGTTGCCAATTGGAGGAGACGCTTGGTGCGTCTCCCGGTGAAGGTCATGGAGAGTCGACACAGGTACTCCAGTACGAGCAGCAATCCAAGATAGAATCACTCCATCTGTAGCTTATGGCTAGGTGGTCAATTTGGGTCCATCGCTGGCCAGCTACAGGAGGACGCCAAGTGGCACTTCGGCGCCTACTGTGTCTAAAAGCAGTGCTACTAAGAACCAACTGGTGCTCCCCACACAGTTTGCAGCAGACGTTCACCGTTGTCAGTCCGTTCGGAGTTAAGCCCATAATTACCACCCAGCCGAGCTTCTGAAGAACTCAGACGCCCTACTTGTGCGTTCATATCCCCTGCAACTACTGTAATATCAGAACTAGTAGCACTGAGTAGTAGGGCGTTCAGTTGGTGATAGGATGTGTCCTTGACAGCATTTGAAATGCAGTCGGTGGAAGCATAAGCGGAAATCACAAACAAACAACATTTTATCCTACTTCGTGAATCCACCTTAGCTGATGTCGTCAAACGGGCTGCACATAAACGGCTGTTCACCGGAATCCAATCGACCAACGATGGCACAGCTTTGGAGCTTAGAATGATACCTACACCAGCTTGACCCGTGAGTGCTGCATCGGCGTCTCCGGATGCGTGCAACCAATAACGAGAGGATAAGCCGGGTGCGGTTAATTCAATAACCCCGTTAGGGTCATTAATCCTAGTTTCAGACACACAACACACATCAATACCCAGTGTGTCCAAGGTGTTTGCGAGTGCAGCCTGTCGAGCAGTTTGTCTGAGATGGCGAACATTGAATGTCGCTATGGAAACGGGATAGCCTGATCTTATAAGGGACTTTTGCCGATAGGCGTCCGCTATGTGCGATACGATGGTGACTGCAGATGGTTCTACTCCAGTGGCACTTCGGTTGCTGTCAATTAAGCTGGGAATTATAGAAGGAAGCTTAATAATGGGGGTCGGGATGGAAGTAAGAGAAAAAGATGGAAAGGAAAGAAGGGAGGCGCCAGCAGTAGCATGTTTTCGCTTATCCACCCTGCTGTATGCAGCAGATAATGCGACCCTTGATAATCTGCGCGACGGCCGATGCAGGATGAAGTTTATGTTTGAAGAAGATGTCATGGTTGTATGTGAGCTGAGATACTGTCAGGGCGCCCAGACCTAGACAGGAGGACGATTAGGATCCTCATCCAAAGCCTTTGGCTCAAAAGCTTGTCCGCAAGGCAGCGGGGAGGTGGCAATGATTTAGTTTTACAGAAATGGACGCCATCCCAATTCAAACCCCCAACCTGGAGGACCAGGAGACAAAGGTCGTCTGGCCTCTCAAAATTGACCAACCTGGTAGGAGTAACTGTCAATGTGCCCGGAGGAAGCACCCAGTATATCTCAATAGGTCAATGAGGTACGCAAACCGTCGCACCACGTTAAGGTCCAGTTGCGTTCCATACTGGTGGAATACGGTTCTTCTCTAGACATCGCTGATGGAAAACGACCGGTGGTTCTGCTAGATCACTTGCTACCGCCTGCAGAGTCTTTGATCGGATCTTGTCGACTACAGGAGAACTGTGGATACGCAAGAACAACAACTTATTCAACACAGCTTCCGCAGTGAAGGTGATGTTGTTTAAACCCGGCAGTGGAGTAATGGAAACGAGGAGAATGTTTGGGATCGTTATTTGCTTGAAAGTTTGGGAGTAATGAAGCCGTAGAAGATCAGCTGCTTCCATTGCTGATCGCGTACACCCATCAGCCGTGAGGAGTGCTGGAATCCCCCGCTTCACCTTTCGAAGTGTCCTTAAAGACCTACTTATCACCAGTCGCGGATGCATCAGCGACAAGTGCTTTTCACCATAGCCTTAAACCGAAGTATCTTTGGGGAGCAGAACATGAAAACATTTAGCCTTGAGGAATCAGACATGGCGCATTCAAAAAAGCAATCCTAGCGCAGAAAATTGGACAGCGTACGCAGCACAACGCAAATAATATGTGCGGTTGGTTCATGCAGATAAAGTAACATTAGTAGAAGCTGACGAGACGATTCTGTTCGAACCGTAATCTTCTTTACTGACACGGGAATGGTGCAGTGCGGAATCCCACCACCAATAAAGATTAGTGGGTATACATGTGCAGCGAAAGGGGCGGTCAAGGTCTTATGGGCCCAGTGCTTACCTAACTTCCAACGTGTACAAGCCTCGTACACTATACTTGCTTCTATCACCACACCATCAGTGTTATCCAGTATCATGTTCACAGCAGAAACGGTGCTGAAAAAGCTAGTATCCTTGCGTACACACAGCTCTCTTGGAGTGGATAACATTCACACCAAAGCATTGCAGCTAGCAGTCATTCACCTAACCCAATCACTTGTTTGCTTTTTTCAGCCTTATCTAAACGAGAACATAGTTCCGTTAAAGTGGCAATGTGATATCATAGCTATTCACAAGGGAGAGATTCTAGCGAAGCCTGCCAATTACCGCCCGGTAATGCTACTCCACATGCTCGCCAAGGTTACGGAAGCGATCATTGCGGACGCACTGGTGGGATACAGGGAAAACTCAGACCTCATCGCGCGGAAGCAGCACAGTTTTCGCGATCAACAATCGTGTGCCATGAACCTGTTAATTGCGCGGGCAACCTGACTGAAGCGGTCGACGAGGTGACGCGAACCGATGTTATCTACTTGAACTGCTCAAAAGTTGTCAATCACTTGAATCGTTGCGCCTTGCTTTGCAGGCATCAAAAATGTGGCATAGATGATACAGTATTGGGATGCATCGGTAATCTTCTGTACAAAAGTCAATTGGAAGTTAGTGTTCTGATCTCGCTGTCGGACTAAATTCGAGTGGAGTGCGGTATACCGCAAGGTTCCCAGTCTGTTAAGGATCTATCAGAGGTTGCCACCACAAAAGTTTTCTGTTCGCGGACGACGATAAGACTTTGCGATCGAGCAAGGGACTGGAAGATCACGAGATCTCCAAGCGAAACTTAGATGAGGCCTAGGACTGGTCTGTAAGGAACGCGTTACCATTCAGTGTGAACAAGTGCACAGTTGTTCACGTCCCACCCCGACGCACTTACGTTCAAGTCAAGTTAAGTCAAGAATTCACTTTTATGCACCCATGAAGGGTGCATTTTCAGCGGTAACACGCGCGATCGAAACGGTAAAAACAAGAATATACATGAAAAAACAGTAAAAAACGGCGACTAAACCTGTTTTATGTGTGTTACAGGATAGCTAGCGTAATTTGCTGTTTACTTCTTGAATGATATATTCGAATCAAGCAGTAATCCGGCTAGATGAGGTATAACAGATGAGCCGTAGTCCCGTGTGCGTGCATCTATGGCTCTGTAGTTTAGTCACATTGATGAACTAGATTTGCAATTGGATACAACGCTATGTAAAAGATGGGTGATGTCAGCGAGTAATTTTGAATCAAGTTTTGCGCATGAATTAACATGAATAGATGCAATGAACTTTGGTTTAGAAATGTCATTGTATCGAGATATGTGTTTCAGCGACCTATGAAGTAGTGTGAAATGCCTACCCAACAGGCCCGGAGAGATCACACGAGAACAGTAGGTTCAGAGTGGTAGAACACATGCAATGATGAATCGCAGGTGGGAGACTGAGGACGAACGAAGACGTGAGACGTAAGAGAACAGTCGACTGACTTTGGTGAATACTTCATTCATGTGAATTGACCACAATAAATCATGGCTCAGTGTGATTTTCAGATACCCCACTGATGTGAAGTTGGGGACAGTCAGCGACGAGTTTCTGATAAAAATATGCCTTATGCAGCAAAAACGGTACATTCTTGCACTTGGACGCATTCCGCGTAAAGCCACGCGAGTTCGACCATTGCACGATTTTATCCAAACAAAATTGTAGCATGGTCGAAGGGTCTCAACTTAGATGATTCGCGCCGATTAGTTCGTCATCGGCGCGTTTTAGCATTATGGCTTCTTCAGGGACAGGGAGGAAGTCAACATAGATAGAGAATAAGATTGGCGATAAAATGGTTTCTTGTAGGACACCGGAACTAGTTGTAAGAGGCTAGGAGCTCCTGCAGTTGAGTCTGGTTAGCTGGGTACGTCTGGTAAAATAATCCTGTAGCAAGGAGACTATGGGTGGTTAGATACCAGAAGCCAGGAGAACTTGCAACAAAAGCTCACGGTTAACACAAGTGAACGCGATGGTGTAATCAAGGAAGCATACACGTGTGGCTTTGTTCTTGCTGTCTAGCGACGATAGCACTGAATGCACTGGACAAGCCACTGCTTCTTGTATCCACCTCGAACTTCGATACGCAAACGGATGTGCGTCATTCAGACAGGACTGGGTTAGCAATTTTACAAGATGAGTTGCTCGAAGACTTTTAAATCCACTGAAGTGCACGCAATAGGTCCATATTGACCTGTAGCTTTCTTCGGTATTGGTGTTACGCCAGCAGCTCTACAGCAGGCTACGATCTTCCCTTGGTTTGGGCACATGGTGTACAACTCAGCTAGCCGTCGGGCTAGTGAATTTGTACACTCCTTAAGTGCGAAGGGAGACAACCGATCAGGTCCGCTTGATGTGCTTGAGTTTAGCTGGCTAAGTTTCCTGTGAACTACTGCAACACCAACAACTGGCGATTAGTCTGTAAGCCACTGTAACTATGCAGATGACGAGTTGGGGAGTGCGTCACTGCTGGAGCAGCAGAAGTTGCTATTACATCCTACATCTATGTCAGAGTTCGTACTATGGTGAGCGACTCCACTAAATTGTTTCATCAGCTGCTAAATTTCACGGTAACTATTGTTCCCCGGAATTGTCTGCAAGTAGACATGATTGAGGTGGAGAATTTCTTCCCCGATGTCTAAAGAAACGCTACTGAGGCACGATCTTTAACTTTGAAAGCTATCTCCTTAAGTAGACGCGGCTGCTTGAAGAGTTGTGAGGAGAACCGGTCAGTACCAATGAGAATAGTTTCCATCAGACAGCAGAGATCAAGACATAAGTTCAGATAACTTGTCAAGCTGTCACAATATGTCGAGGCATTTGCAACGAAAAACAAACCGAATTTTAGAGAGGCAACCATTTCTTTCAGCTGTGCTGTGTTTGGGGGATTGGTTTGTCTCTGTTTACTTTTATGTTACTTGCAGCGAATGACTTCGTTGTGGTGCGTCTTACTGTAGACGATAGGAAATAGTTTGACTATCGAATGATCAGAGCTTCCAAGTGGTGCCAGAGTACTGACTGAAAATATCTTCAGATTGATAACAAACACTAAATCCGAAGTTTTACAACGTTCTGTAGTCTAAGTGTTGTGAGGAATGTTTTGTTAAACCTAATAAAATCACCAGCAACTATGTATAGGGAATGGTTGATGTGTACAATGGCAGCAGCCGTGAAGTCACCGGCAAATTGGTCTGCTTCTGAGCTTGGACAACTGGGGAATATATACATGTTGGCTGGCAAGAAGTAGGCATGCTATTCGTTACGACGAATAGCAGACTAGTTTCTTCACCGAAGCGTACCAGGAAGCGTTAAAAAATAAGTGATAACACCATCACCCCGGTTGTGGAACGTGCATGGGCGAGCAGCACGGTGGAAAACAAAACCGTCAACTGCTACAATAGCGTCTACAACATTTTTGTGAAACCAGGTTTTCTGTAGCATAATTACTCCTAGCTACGCGTATTCGCGACAGCCGATGTTGGTTTTGAGGTCTTCCAGTTTTCCAAGAAGTGAGCGTAAAAGGTGCTGAGAAAAACAGGTCTGCTCATACTCGACAAATTTTGCTTCCGCAGAGAAACCCTCCATCCAGCACGATGCTTCTTTGCAAGTTCGTTATGTTTTTTGTAGATTTTCCTCAGTTTGTTCCGGATAAATCTAAATGTGTCTATCACTTGCGCGGAAAGGCATAATGATTACAAAATTTTACGAGTGTACGTAGTCATGACACTAATCGTAGATGGAGCAGTAGATGAGTAAAACAATAAGTTTATAAATGATACCTTTGAAGGCGCTAGTGTTGGTAATTCCATGGAGGAGGAACGTAGAGCACAGCCAAAGTTGAAGGCCCCGGTTATTCTTTTTGGAGCACACGAACGGTATACTGTTTCACAGGAACATCACCTCGGTGTGCTGGTACAGGACGACCACGATTGTTGCAGACAGCCCGAGTCCATTTCAAAAGGATTTAATCCGTACGTTGGTCTCTTATGTAGGCAATAGGGGCTTTGGATCCATCCATTTTCTCCATGTTGTTCAATCTTTACCTACGTTCCTACGTCGAGTACACTAATCAGGCTCGGCAACATTGATCAAAGCGGGACTTCTTAGCGCTCGAGATCCCACAACATTGCATTCCGTAGCAGAATAGACTGGAAGACTTGAGAGTTCAGCCGACACTACCGACAGTAACCTAGAGACCCCACAGTAGTATAGAAAATACTGAGCTATTCTAGTCATACACGTCACCACCTTGTGAACGTGAGCCCGAACACAAACCTGAGAGCCAGTAGCTTGAAAGTAAGTAAACAACACAGTTGTCTAGATCAGCGACGAACTTAGTTCTCCCACTGGATCGGACAACCCTGGAACGTTTTTCCAAACTCTGTTGTCTGTGAGTCCATCTAAGGCATTTTCAAAAAATACGGCGGGATATCGCATTAAGCTCCTTACACTTTGTTACCTGAACCGATAAGATAGGATATATTCAGGCGGACTATATGCTTAGAAATCACAATACACACTGATGCACGTAATGCAGTGAAAGAAGATGAGTAATTCGATTGTTCTTTACAATGAGCTTTAACCCTACTAACTTATTAAGCCGTTTTACATAACGTCACCACATTGCCACAACCCTACTTCTAACATTCCATTGCCTTGTTGCTTTATCGATACACATTTTATTTGGCCCACTTGTGTACTCTCCGAATGTGCAATTTCCTCCCTGACCTGCCTAAGTAAATCTGTTAACTATATGCTTTTTTATCAACCATAAACCAGTGTTTCATGGCATTGCCACTCTTTAGACCGGATTGGTCATTACACTTTGCGGGCTTTGAGCTGCTTGTTTGATCCAATCCAATCAAGGGGTTCTGTCGAGGACATAAGCTGGCTTCATGTACGTCGCACTAAGCACATCGGCAAGAATCGCCTCATCCAAGATAAGTCGTTGATTAGCGATATCCACAGACCGATAGTGAACTGTTTTCGCAAGCCTTCCTGGAGCGATAGGTATTGACCAGCTTGATATCCAGTGAGTAATGTGTGAGATGCTCCTCATCTTACTCCAAACCTGCGTCACAAAAGCACAGAAGGCCTACGCTATCCGACTGGTTTACCACTACTGTGGTCTGTTGCCCTGATCAAGGCTGCGCTTCCCGGATGCATTCTGAACAATAGTGCACAGTTACTTAATGTTGAAATATAAGATGGGGTGTCAATGGGAGTAGAGACACCAAAACACCACCATAAGATGAAGGTGTTTCCACCATTGCGCACGAGCACCGGACGATTCGGTAAAAGCAGTTATAAGGCAGCGCAGTATTGACAATGTAGGAGGTTGGGGGCCAAAGGTGAATGTAAACATGTAACGGTGAAAAGAAGTTCATGTGGGTTCGTGAGTTTGCGTCAAATGTGAATGAGGCGTGGGTGTAGTTTGACACGCTGCTGTGGGCACGTGCGCTAGCATAACATTTCACTAACCGGGTATCGGATAGTCAGTCTTCCTATAGAATATTACTGCGGATGTCTACGGGGATCTGTGTTACCAGTCAAGTAGCACCAATAGAGCGAAACGCGTCCGGTGCTTTTCCCGACTAGGCTGTACTATGTAGCTTGTGGTCAGCTGGTAAGAAGACAGTAAAATTACAAGTTACAATAATGGTCAGTCTTCTATTGTCCCCTCTGGTTTCGGGGGCGTCCCGTTGTCACCGTTCGTCATGTGTGTTGTTTTGCTCGCAAAAATCGTTCCGATCGGAACAATCGAAAAACTCGCTGCAACTAGGTCAGTATGCAAAAACTTTGAACGAAAAATGGCGAACAGTGATCAGCAGAACTTTCGAACTATCCCACCGTCTTGTGGGTCAAGCTTTTAGGCCAAAAGTTTTATTAGGGAGCATCGAGCACTTTGGCCTTCGGAAGTAGAAGGGCAGGGAAGGATCACCAGCCCCTGAAACCTCATCCACACCGGTACTCTTGTTCGAGTTTCCGCCTTTGTTCTGTTGCAAGCCCTTTTCTCAAGTCGAATAAAAAATGAAAATCTTCAGCGTTCGCATTAAGATTCATGGGTACACCAACTCTGCACGCAGAGGTATAAGGTTGGCGGGATCAGGTTCCGGATTTGCCTGTTACTGCGGCCTCCCGGGGGGGGGGGGAGACAGTCACAGGACGCTTGCGCGTACAGAGGGACCATGAGTGTTTTGCGCTGCACCACTCAAAGCTCCATACAATCACCGATTATCCATTGTAAACCCGAAGGAATAAGACCGAGAGGCATGCGGATGGGAGCCGCGTTAAACAAACGGAGCCGGCCCACACTCCTACAACTTGCACAACAGCAGCATTCCTGTTTATCTAAAATTGGAATCATGCGTACTAGACGTACACAAGGCGGTGGCCTGGCCGTGGTCCGCTCTACACGGGATGGAACCACTCTTTGAGCCTAACATGGTCACGAAGACAGCGTATCCCGCTTCCCAGTGTAAAGAGTGACAGTCTCATTGATCCAGAAATTGAAGTGGAAGGTGGTAAACGGATAGGCGACTTGTCAACATTCACTTCAAGCGCAGAAACGCCGGGGATATAAAACAACCATCCCAGGTTCGAAGAAAAACAAATGCGCAAAATTGACACGGAATCTGCACCAGAATAACAGAACTGAGCAAACCAAATAAAGTGGAATACTTTTTGTTCAGGATAAGAAGATATGGTCTAAGTGTAAGTCGGTGTAGCCCAACTTCGGTGAAGAAGCACAATGTATGCAACATCAACCTCAGCATGAGGCGTGGTTGGCGACATCCGGTTTCGGATTTGCCAGTGACTGTGGCCTCCACTGAGACAGCCACAGGACGCCTGCGCCCACAGAGTGCCCATGGATGGCTTGCGCTGCACCAACCACAAACCCCATATCCAGTGTGAACCCGAAGGAATAAGATCTGGAGGCATGTGGATGGGAGCCACGTTACATCAACGGAGCCGGCCTACACTCCTTCAAAGGCAAACACAAGCACGCTGTATTTGGGAATCAAGCGCACACAAGGCGGTGGCTGGACCGCAGTCCGCTCCACACTGAGTGCATGGAACCACTCTTCTAGCCTAGCAGGAACACAAAGATCGTGCACCCCGTCCCCTCCAGCAACGACCAACTGTCTCCTGAAGTCAGTAGGAACGAGGTGGTGGGTAGTAGACAGGTAGGCACCTTCTCAACATTCACATCAAACGCAGCCACAACGGGGATGTCAAGCAATAGCCAAACACATACAATAAACTATGGAATGAAGTAGATAGAATACACGGTACAGATATGTCGCTAAATTAGTATATGCAATAAATTATTTGTCGAAATCGCCGTGATAGATGCATGATAGCAGAAAAGGGGATGAAGACACATATGTAAAAATAAACGAATTTAACCACCTTTAGTTTAAGCGAAATGTGAAGGTTAATAGAGTTTTCAGCTACACATTAAAATGTGGTAAAAAATAACATTAAGACAATGTAGCAAACCAACCACCTGATACAAACTCAGCGCGCAAGCACTAGGTTAATAAATCGAATGCAGCGTATCTACAAACACTAAGCCGGTTTTGCTTACGTTCTCAGCAGGACTCATCGTCGTTTCGATACTGGTCTGGAGTGGCCTCGCTCATGGCTCACTAGGGCTGCGTGTCTCAGGCATTCGCGACCACATGTGTTACACCATGCGCTGCAAGTCGATGCAGTACAGCCCATCGGCGACTCTCGCTTCCCAAATAGCCGCTTCATATCTGAATGCACGAAGGTTTTCAATTGCACCTCGGCGACTGCCTTTGTGATCAGATAACACCATTCACTCCCATCAACTGTCTTCGTTTCCCAACACCTGAACTCAAGCTTAGAATGATATATATATATATATATATATATATATATATATATATATATATATAACAACTATCTATGCAATAAACACAGAGCATCGCAAGCCATAGAATAAATGTGCATAATAACTTCAGAGTTCAAAATGGGCAATATATGAAGAAAATCTTCAGTGTTTTTCACACGCCGTTTTGTATTTTTATGTGTTTTGTTATTATGATGTTATTCAGTAGAATCAATGCATCGGCTGATACCAACCTTTTACCGTCCGCGCTCACGTGCTAAATCCTCGTGAGCCTCTGACCAGCGATGTTCCTCAGCTTTGAATTCGGTTTTCACAGGTGCCGTTTGTCTGCACTCAGTTGGCCATAAAGCAGCTGTTTCAGCGTCAGCGTAGAATACATGCGGTGAATGTCGCCGAGGTACCTCATGTGCCTCAGCAGAGTTATGCAGTGCACAGCATACATGCGTCTGCTTCAGACCACCTCCGTGTCTGCAACTCGGTCACTCCAGTCGATGCGCATAATACGGTGCAGGCACTGCCGATAGAAGCGCCTCAGATATCGAACATCCTTCTGATAAAGTGCCCAGGTTTCGCTGCTATATAGAAGAACGGACAGCAGCACAGACTTATACACCAGCGGCATCGTTCCAACAGTAAGTTGGTGGTTGTGCCACACACGGCATTCCAGCTTGCCAAAAGCAGCAGCCGCCTTCGATACGCGGCTGCGTAGCTTTCTCTTCATCTGCCAGTCGGTTGTTATTCCGCTACCGATGTGTCGAAATCTCGAAGTGGTTTCCAACATCGCAAAAATCTGGATTTGGGGCAAACCCATAGACTTTATTCCGGGTGAAGTCTGGAAAAGACAAGCAGTCTTCCTTGTGTTGATGGTGAGACCGAATTTGGCCGCTGTCGAAGCCACAGCAATAGTTATGTGCTGCAACGCATCCGCGCTGTGTGAAAACAACGCAAAGTCGTCAGCAAACAGCAACATACGGATAGTTGTATCAAAGACTAGAGTTCTCGCACCGAAACGACGGATGTTCAGGAACCCAGCATCAATACGGTGCTCCGCACAAATACCGTAAGCACAAGCCGCATCAAAAGCACAAGACATCATGGCATGAAGATAAATATTAATCGGGGCAGGTGCTAAGACACAGCCTTGCTTCACACCAGTGACAACTGCCAAGTCATCTGAAGTCTCTCCACTCAGCTGCACCCTCGCTCGCATACCACTGTGCAGACATTCAATTAAACTTACAAACTTACGCGGGCAACCAAACTTACCCAACACTAGCCACACTACCTCGCGGTTCGCCGTATCAAATGCCTTGGTGAAATCAACAAACAGTGAGTAAAACGGCTGGCGTCGTTCTCTACACTTCTTCTACAACTGATGAGCTGCAAACACTACATCGATGGTGCTGCGACCCGAACGGAATCCACACTGATCTTCCGCCAAGTTCGGTTCCACAACCTGACTGATGAGGCAGTTGAGCAGCATTCGGACTATCACCTTACCCACAAAACTCAGTAATTTGATGCCACGTTAAGTCGTGTACCATTGCTTGTTCCGTTTGCGATTGCACATTGGTAGCACAAGGGCATCCTTTAGCTCAGGAGGTACGTCCTCCTCAATCCACACGCGTTGCACCAAGTGCTGCACCGTAGTCACCAACGCGGGTCCTCCGTGTTTCAATAGTTCAGGCGAGATCCGTTGGCACCGGCACACTTGCCTTTTCGCATCTGAGCAAGTGCTCTATACGTCTCATTTAGTGTTGGCATGTTCGCCAGACTCGCCTTCACCTCGTGCTGCTTCAGGCCGTTCAATGCAAGCCATTCAATCTCTGAACGGTTATACAAGAAACAGTCAAAGTGTTCCTGCCAGATCTGCATTATGTCTGCAGCCTGTGTGCAAGCAGCGTTTGAGTTACCATCGATTAGCGTCCTCAGCGGCTCTAACCTCGGTCCATACACCGCCTTCAAGGAGTTAACGAATTACTTGTGTTGGTGGCGTTTGGCGTAGCATTCCATCTTCTTTGCCTTCTCCTTCCACCTGAGCTACAACACCCGTTAATATAGACCTCCTCAACATTCGCGTTACGTGTCTGATAGATTGGTAGACGACGCTGATCTCTAATCGGTAGTCCAAAGTGATCAGCATTTTTTTTACTACATCTGCGATACACACTAAGACGACTGCTGATTCGAAAGTGCTCCTCCTGACTGTATCCCTAAAATGGTAGAAAATCTCTCCTTAGCATGGATACAAATGTGAGCGTTTTCGCTGTCGAAAGCCTACAAGCCCGACTAAGTAGCTTATAACACAAAACCGGCCGGATAGTTCAGTACACAAATGATATTTAAGGCGCGCAGATCAATCGTTGTAGAGATGAAGAGGATGAACTTGAATCGATGTACCGCCGAACTTGGACACATTTCTACGAATCTGAACGGAACACTTCACGTAGTATATCTTGCCTGTTAACGGAAAAGTACAAAGCTAAGGTCAATGGACAACAAAGGACGTGTCCCGGAAGCTGTATGGAAAGAAATAAGTCGAGTTGTTCGACTGGGCCAGAGGATCTTCGTTCTGTTTTTCCCATGTGAAGACGGTCAGTAAATTTCGTTTACAGTGTCAACCGATCTGTTCTCTTCTCAGGTACTTAACTTTTGATGACTGTTGGATTGATATGCCCAAGGTTAAGCTGGAACTCTCGTCAAGTGGTTACCATGCATCAGGCACCGAGTCCTTCGATTACACGCCACGCGTCCTCCTCTATCGTGTATCACAGTAGGATAAAATACTTGGTTGTAGTATCAACCATTCCTACGTGTGAAGCAAATATAAAACGGGTATTATTTAGTCGTTTTTGGAGCGAGACCGACTATGTAGCATGAGAAAATGTGCTGTGTTCGCTTCGCGACATCGTTCCGACTGTGCGCCTGTGCAACCCTTGGCGCCTTTTCACGGAACACATGTGTGCTTTCAGTTGTGATTTCCTCAAGGAGTGGACAGGTTTCCTATGGGTGTTCAATGCTTGTATGACTAACAAGTCAGCGGGCTTAAGATGGGATAATGGCTACTTACTCCATTAAAGTGACTGACTTTGTAACTCAAGCAAATTTTAGTTACACGGGAAACCACCTCTGAAATAAAATATGCGTGATGCAGTTTGCTCTGGTATACCTCACCGACCAGATCGCTGTTACTTCATGTGTACTCAAGATCGTTACCGGTCGGTGCCAAATAAGCTTAAGCAGCAGTTCGGTACGCATTATTACGTATTGATCATTTGGAAGTGATAGGCATAACAGTGCAGATTGTTCCTTGACAAAACGATGAAGAATTTCCTAGTTGCTGTTTCGCGACATTGTTTGGAAAGAGCAGCTCCGGAACTCTCAACTTCGGATGCAATCCCATTGATCGAAATGACATAGGTTTGCTTCAAAGCAAACTGTAGCCTCAATCAAAATTATGTTTCGCAATACAGGCACACGGTGGGTATTCCAAATACAACAAAAAGGGGAGTTGGATATCCGGTGTTGCCAACTCCAAAATGCTGCACTCTACGACCGGTTTCGAACTTGTTATCTGAGGGAGTTAGCAAGACTGCTGCACTCAAACCCGGAGTCGTGGGGTTGTCACTACGCTACGTCCATCGAATTGACCAAGGTTCACTACAACCGGACTCGTGGTCCATATTGAGATCGCGCGTCGCAATCCATTCACACAATGAGTACTTTAAGGTGCCCCTTCCACTAGAGTGGGTTATTGTCTCTCAGCCTGTCACAAGTTCCTAGTAGCCGTAGTCGCAGTCGGTGGCATCCGATTTCGGATTTGTCACTGTGAACGCCAGCAACCTCGTGAAGTCTGCAACTGGGCACCGCGAGCGGCTTGTATACACTGCCCAAAGCTCCACCCATTTGCCATCATATTCAGCTTAGGTTTGAACAAGTAAGTCGAGAGTTGACAGAAGAGAGCCACAGTTGATATGGAACCGTCCACCGCTCCTCCTACGTCATTATGATTGATGAGACAGTATTGAAATCCAGATGTGACGTCGTCGCAGCCTAGCTCCAGATGAAAGCACCGAGCCCAACACCTTGACGAAGAGCGTATACTCGGTTTCCCCCAGTAGCATTCAGGGTTATTAGAACCATCAGCTGCAGTTCCATTTGTAGTAATATTTGCACTAGTAACAAGCTCTGAAATGGTATCAGGTGTTAGGGATGAGCACTCCAGCGAAACTTCAAAGGAAATAGCAGCAAAGCAAGCTAACAAGAGGAAGAAAATAACAAACGTCATTGCTGTGGATATCAAGTAGTGTAGTGCAAACAGTGCGTGAAAGTGTGTCTGGAAAAGTTCCAAAGCACTTGAACTGCACTGGAATGAATTACGGGGTCGGGCAGACAGATCATTCATCCCATTCGGAATAGCCTAAAAAAATGTAAGAAAACAGCACTGAGAGATGACAATTTAAATCTAAATCTATTTGCACATATGTTTTAGTGTTTTCTAAGACATGATAGAAAAACAGTTAGTGGGATGATAAACTTCGTGCAGGGTTCATAATACGTGTGTAACATTTATAAAAGAAATACATAAAACCGACTAGGCAAGTTGACAGTGTTTACACTTGTGCTTGGAAAATCCCAATATGCGTTGGTAAGTTAGCAAACAGGAATTAGTGGTCTAGTCTTGGGAACCAAAGCATCAGTAGTTGTAATTGCAAGTAGTGTGTTCAGGTCAAGGCAAACTGAAATGACGCTTGGAAAATTAAAAGGTTCCTGTGATGCTGATTAGGGCATGGTAGTCCAAATAATCAATGGTAGGTTTTGGGGCCAGGTAAAAACGAAATGAAGCATTGATTGCTGATCAAGGCAGGCTGAAAAAGAGAAAACAAGACCTAGTTGCCCAAGCCACATATGTGCCAGCAGTCCAACTAGTCAACAAAAGTCCTATAAGTCAGGCAGAACAAGTCGGTGCAGCAAAGAAGTAGGGCGAGTTGATGAGCAACAGCTGGTTCTTCGGTAGAATGCACGGGACAAGCAGCATCGTCTGGTCATATATATTGCCTGAACCTTGCTCACATGCTTGTCTTATAGTTATGGAGCATTCATAAGCCTGGTCACATTCAAGACGGTCATGGGTCTGTCAGTTTTCAATTGCAGTCGTGCCCCGTTGGGAATCCACTCAAATTGTTTGCCACAAATCATGGGCAGTAAACATTGAAGAAGCTGAAACGAATGACTGATTCGCCTGTAATACGGAAATCCGTGGTACACCAAGTATAGTGGTAGCTGGCAGGTTAAGCGAGCGAAACTGACGCATGACAAGTGAAATGAAAAGTCATACAACGCCAACAACGCAAGCTGGGCACGCTTACACGGGCCTGACGAGCAATGAGGAATTGGTCTGCAGTATTGAGTCAGGCACGCTTTTGGTCCAGGGAAAAAGCAAGCGAATTCCCCGCTCGCGACACTGACCCTGAGCTGACGACGTACGGTGTGATAGCAACTGATCGGCCGAGTAGGTGGAAAGCCGATCAGCGTCGCCAAAACAAGCCAACCACATTCGCATGGAGCGAACTAACGGCTAGAATTAGTTTGGGACTGTTTTAAAAGTCCTAGTTGGGTTACGACACTCCTAGTCGGAACGGACGAAATCTTTCACTCGTTGGTTCCTACGCGCAGAGTAGCCTAGACGATTGGTATTGGAACGGCCAGTGGACCTAGCCGGCAGACGTGAACCCGTAAATGAGAAGGCATACGTACGCGTAAACGCCGCACAACTGTAGCGAGACTAGCAGAGGGAAGACTGGTCAATGGTAAAAGCGCCTTAATGAATCAACCAAAGCAATCGTGCTCTCTACGCCTTCATATGAATGGTACACTGAAACAGTAGTAATTGTATAAACGACAAGGGAAGGCGTATAGTTGTTTGCACACGAGTTGCCATGTAGTGGTCATATCTCCGAACGCAGATGGGGTGGGTTCGTTGCTGTTAAGACATTGAGCACATCACAGATGCTGAGTGTGCACGGTGACTAGGGCATCGGCATGAAGGCGGCTCAAGAGGCTAATTGTTGAACTAAAGAGAGTCCGGGAGATACGACAGTGAGACTGGGGTGAGTTCAGTGGAAATTGCGGCGTAAGTTGGCCGTGTTCGCATTGAGGGCAACTCCGTTTTGATCTGTGCAGATGAGTGGGCCCTTGGCTGCAGTTTCCGTAGGGAGAGTTCGGCTCTGAACTGTTGTTTACGCCAATGTATAACGACCGTGTTGTTCGGGCCCCATGGTGTACACGGTGTTTTATTAATCATACCCGGAGCTAGGAGTGACTAGACTCAGGTGCTGATGTACCCCGGTACGCTGAATTGCTAACTGTCCAATGGTGCAAATCGAATTGCCGGCAGGGGTGAGATGAACACAGAGGCGCAACATGTGTGTCTGCAATCGCTGGGATCACCGAGCCGTTCGGCTGTGATAAATGAACGTTAGCAAACACCGCGGCCGCAATCGAACTGTCATGCGTGGATCGCAGGGCAAGACCAAGAGAACACACACCGTTCTGCTGCCAGAACTGGACATGAGCCTGACACCATAGTCGCACTGCACATGTCATGCTTCGACCGCTTGGTAGTCGGCCTTCACGCAGGCGAAAAGCCCAGCAAAAGCGTTCCCTGGGAAGTGGTTAGTGGGTCGCTATGCTTGCAATTTCGAAAGACAGCTTGGCCGTATGTGATGACCGGTCGGTGGGCACCGTATTGCTATCGCCACAAAACCTGTTATCGCCTCATGACTGGCTTCCAACAAACTTGTTAGGCTGCTTTCGCTGCTAACGGTGACCATACTGCAGGGACATACTGTAAGGTTACAGTATTGTTCGTTTTACCATTTCGATCGCGTGTATGTTACAGCTGAAAATTCACCCTTCATGGGTGCATAAAAGCGAATTGTTGACTTGACTTGACGTGACAATGCTCTTGGATTGCAGGGTGCCTCGACGAACTGGTGGCACCATTAGACAGCACACCAATTTAGTCATGAACGCAGCTATTGCGCTCAAAGAGAGACAAGTGATAGTTGTACAAATTGATCAGGCCTTCGATGGTGCTTCTCGTGTTCACTTGAGAACATACATTGATTCACTTCTTTACTTGTATTTACATGAAATGTGTGAAATATCAATAAATATCAACGAATTAGAGCTTTGCAATATCAAACAAAGCGGACGGCCTCGCCCCGTCTCGCTTCTACGCAAGAGGTATGCAGTAGCAGTCATCTCAGCATTCGGCAACTTACACATTGCAAAACCACAGCGTAAACTGTGCATCGAATAGTGAAGGGAAAATATTCCGACACAGTGCAAGGGTTAAACGCATGCGATTCCTCAAAACGTTTGGAATTCAACCGTTTGTTTTTAAACACTGGACGTGTATTTCATTTTGTTCACCAACGAGGCGGTGTTCCCTCTGCATGGCGAAAATACACAACATGTTTGGACAGCAACTAACCCACGGCAATGGAGCGCTTACGTGTGCAACACATAGCGCGAAGATCATGGCCTGGGCTGGGTTGACGGATCGAAAAATCATTGGACCCTTTTTCTTTTCCAGGTGTGTCCTGTAGGCTGCTGGTTAACACCACCAATGTCTGACATTTCTTAGCATCCTCGTACATGGAAATGTTGCAGAGCAGCGTCATTCCGCAGCTACAGTCGTAAGGGTTAATGAATAACAGTTAGTGGATGGTGGACGGCTTACCTGCACATTCGGCGTAATCGGTTCGTGCCTACCTGAACGAGACATTCGGTGGACGTTGGATCGGTCGCGGAGGGCCGATGGAATGACCTGCGCGATCATCATGTCTGAATTTCATGGATCTTTTCCTATGGGAATACTTAAAGCGCAGAGTTAATAGAAGGAAACACAAAGACCTGGATGAGCTGAAGGAGAACATTGTGAACGCGTATAGGCTGAAGTTGTTGGAGACATTGCAGAAAGTGCTCGCCAACACCATTCGACGAATGATCTACCGTAGCCAAAACGACGGTGGGCACTTCGAGCATCTAAATATTTGATATTTATCGATATTTCACACATTTCATGTAAATACAAGTAAAGAAGTGAATAAATGTATATTCTCAGTTGAACACCAGAAACACCATCGAAGGCCTGATCAATTTGTACAACTATCACTTGTCTCTCTTTGAGCGCAATAGCTGCGTTCATGACTAAATTGGTGTGCTGTCTAATGGTGCCACTAGTGCTTCCGGAGAGACTGAAATCTAAGAGCATTGTCATGTCAAGTCAAGTCAACAATTCGCTTTTATGCACCCATGAAGGGTGAATTTTCAGCAGTAACACACACGCGATCAAAACGGTAAAGCGAACAAAACTGTAACCTTACAATATGCCCCGACAGTATGGTCGCCGTTAGCAGCGAAAGCAGCCTAACAAGTTTGTTGGAAGCCAGTCATGAGGCGATAACAGGTTTTGTGGCGATAGCAATACGGTGCCCACCGACCGGTCATCACATACGGCCAAGCTGTCTTTCGAAATTGCAAGCATAGCGACCCACTAACCACTTCCCAGGGAACGCTTTTGCTGGGCTTTTCGCCTGCGTGAAGGCCGACTACCAAGCGGTCGAAGCATGACACGTGCAGTGCTACTATGGTGTCAGGCTCATGTCCAGTTCTGGCAGCAGAACGGTGTGTGTTCTCTTGGTCTTGCCCTGCGATCCACGCATGACAGTTCGATTGCGGCCGCGGTGTTTGCTAACGTTCATTTATCACAGCCGAACGGCTCGGTGAGCCCTGCGGTCGCAGACGCACATGTTGCGCCTTTGTGTTCATCTCACCCCTGCCGGCAATTCAATTTGCACCATTGGACAGTTAGCAATTCAGCGTACCGGGGTACGTCAGCACCTGAGTGCATTCGCTCCTAGCTCCGGGCATGATTAATAAAACACCCTGTAGGAATACCGGTGAAACCCGGGTGAGTTTGGCAGCGCTGTACTAGCTCTGTAGCAGGGACAATGTGAACAACGCGCCGTTTCATTTCTGTTAAGCTAGGAGTGGTGTTAACAGCTACGAATAAACGATAGGCATGAGCCAAGGAACTCAGGTAGATAGTTAGCAATGATCGGCCGTTAAAAGTGTGCTACACTAAAATATTGATTCAAATTTATCTACAAAATGTCCCTTTGTTCTTTAGCAGCAAAATCTGGATCGCGTCCTAGTCTTTGTTTTGATTCTCCGTAGGCTAGCTGGACACTAATTTTTACTTTTAGTGGGTGGGACGAAGACGGTTGGTCCTTAACTCCAAGTGCCACTTGCGATATGTCGCACTCGAATGAGGATTCAAACCCTCTGTTAGCCCGTATGTGAGTGCCAATAATCCCCCAGATGCGCTGGAATATTAAACGACTACTCTGCAATCAACGCAGTCGGCTGAAACTCATGCTCTTTGTCGCCTGCCTGTTCACTGAAAACCGGCATGTGAAACTACTGGATCGGCGTGCAAGTGAAGCTCTTTCAGGGAGACGCATCGTAGATTAACTAACTAAGGGTCAGTAATCCAATGCATTTTGAAACCGATAGACGCTGCCACCGCCGTTCACTTAAGTTGTCCGGCTGTTGGCGAGATTAGGAAGGTTGTTTCTAAGATGGTGACGCATGGTGAAATCTCGTTGTCACCTCCTCGATTAAAGTTTGATGCTTTGTTCGAAGCATGATACTTAGCACAGCTGACAGCGGGCTTCCGGCTGTCATGCACCGTTCGATCGAGCGTGACAGCTACACGATAAAACGAACGGTTGAATAAAAATTCATTGCGCGCTGAGAGTGAAAACATGCGGTTTGTTGTTCAGGACAGTGCAACACTATCAGGCGTATGACATAGTTTATGTCCACAACAACTATCGGACTCAAGCGCCGTTACGATTCACTGGTTTACAGGATCTCTGTGATCGGATATTTTAATTTGTGTATGTGTGTGTGTATTTGTGTGTGTGTGTGTGTGTGTGTGTGTGTGTGTGTGTGTGTGTGTGTAAAACAACCATATACCTCAGCACGTGAATCTGGGCTATCGATCGTGAGACAGCTAGTTAGGCCAAAATAGAGCACTGTTTGGTTCACGTGACTATCGCAATAATGAGAGTGGATACGCGGAGTGCGACCCGAGAGCGAGCAACTGACACTGCGCGGTCATTAGCATCCAGCCAGAACAAAAGCATGCTGGGCGAAAGAGCAATAACCATGTGGTGGGATGGTTCTGATTGGGAGGAGTAAGGTTTAAACTGTAATCACTGAGCGCCCGAGTACTATACATCTGTCAACAACAGAAAAGCTAACAGCTTATACTCATCGTGAAGTGCTACTGAAGTTGATCCCACCCATGAATACTGGTTGATCAGAATCAAACATGTGGACTGAGTGAAGGCTGCTGAAACGATGAAAATGTCACTGGAAGACCACCCCTTGCGATTTGTTGTGGCAGCAACAACTTAACAATGAATGCTCCATACTGTGGCGTGGCCTCACGGGGACGGCAACGAAATGCACAACCGTGAAGGAAAGTACGTTTACGAGTGATTTTCCACCACGTCCTGTTAGTGAAGCAACTTATGACGCTCTTCCGAAGGTGCTCAAATGACCGGCTTATAGTGGAATGAGCTCGTCGCATCGCCAAGGAGCGCTGGATATGTAACCTAACAGAAACAAACTGCGAGGTGTCAAACAGAAAACAAATGGCAAGTGGGAGGAGGCGGTGCATGGGCTATGAGCAGCAAAGCATCATCACAGCTGGTTCAAACCGCACGAACACTGTCACTGTGTACCAATGATGGCTTAGAGCGAGGGGCAATACTCCTGAGTTCCACCGGTGGATGACAAGCAAAGGAGATAGCTGTGCATTGGACAAATCAATGGAAAAGCTGGTAGAGGTCAGCTGCTACACAATCACCTACAAAAGGCTTAATTACTGGTGTACAGCTCACCGTCATAATAGTACACTCCTGATGGAGCACGTTGAAGGACAGCGCAAGAGCTTGTTATCGATCCTAATGTCACGGATCAGAACTCCAGGTAGGACCTTCCTGTCCGATGCGCCATGATGATGGCTTAATTTTCCAAATAGTACATCATAAGGGGCAGCAAAAGGTTCACCGTTTCTGTCCACACAGGGTGAGGCTGAGTTCAGCGGACCCGTATACCTAGGCAACCGCTGGAAAAGTGTGTTGGATTGGTCCGAAGTCACCAGATCAGGACGGAAAGTATTGTCCTGGCGCTAGACTATTATATTGTACATCATAACACAGAATAGGCAATCCCTACAGTGCACTCCTACCGGACTTCATATAATGAGGTCAACGCGAAGCGAACAGCACATGGGCTCACCACTACGCAATAAGTGTTCTGTCCGGTCAACAACGCCACACACCCATTTGCGCATCCGCAACAAGATCGATGGGGTTTACTTGACCGCACACAGTCATTGCGTCTCATCGCGTCGGGATCTCGCTATGCATGCCGCAGTTAGTACGTACCACGTGAACTGAGCACGTGGCAGCCTGTAGTCGACACGTCATGTGATCCGAGCCTGGCTGCTGGGTCCAGTGACCCCATGGCGAGTCGGTTGAGGTCGATCCGATCGATCGGGTACCAGTAGCGCCCAACACGCTTGCTTAGCCTTAAGTGGATCGGTGCAGCCGGTACGTGTTAGTTTAGCTCGGAGTACACCAGTAGCAAAGTGGCCACTGGCTTGATTACACTGCACAAAAACATTTGCCGCAGAAACGAATTACGGTTCGTATATAATTTGAGCATGGTTAATTCCAATCTGACATTTGATTTTCTTTGCAAGCTGTACGCGCAATCGACGATACATTTCACTTTCGCATCTTTTAGATACTTTCGTTAGAGTACATTGCAAAATTACATTTCGCTGCAAAGAAAGTAACAGTCACTCATAACACTTGAGCATGTTGAATGCAAATCTGACATTGTTTTGCTCTGTAAGCTAATTTTTGGAAAACTGAATATAAGGGTTTTTGCAGAATACGAGTGTCCACAGCGATGGTCTATGACCTGATATATCTTAGTGCTCCAAGGTCTACGGGGAATTGACCAAGATGACTGGTCAAGAAATGCAGGTTGACAATCATGTTGCAGCTACGATCGGGAACTGCCAACAACTGTTAACCTGTTCCTCACGCACTGTCGTTCGATTCTTGTTGACTGAATTGCTGGCGGGGAGCTGATGAAAGTGCGGCATCAGTTGCAGTCTTCATAAGTTGTAGCCGATTCATGTAACTGGGCCCCATGTTAACGTCCACTAAGGAAGTAAAACCTTTAAATTTTGGAACTGGAAGCTCTTCCGAGTGTGAACTGGGTCCAATTGAATTACTGGGATAAGAGATCTTATGCCGGAGTTTTCTTGCGAATACTTTCTGTATCAATCACGCAAAGATAGCAGTCTGTAAGGAGGTTGGTAAGTTCTTGCCAAACCATGGGAACTCCAAATGGCAGGCTTTTGCGTTTAGCTTTTGTCCAGTCACGTAGCCTTTCTTCACAATTATCGCAAACAATGTGGGGTGCAGATTTTTGGTCTTGGTCATCAAGAGGTATTTCAAACTATGCTTTATGGACACATCTTGCAAATGAAGTGACATTTACTAATGGGTGATATTTCTTTCTTGACAAACTAGTGTATAACAGCCGCATATATAGCAAAATGCATCAGGTTCATTGGTTATGTGGACCTGAGTGAGCCATGGTCATACCTGAAACGAAAGTAAATTGGTATTTATCTTCTATTTATATAAAGTATCAAAAGGCATCAAAGCTAGAGCATGCAGTAAAAACAGGTTTCAGATTTGAAATCAGCACTAAACATTCGTGTAGAATGTTGTAAAACCTCTTGCGGCAGAAAGTTGAAGAAATTTTGTTGCCCTGTGTTGTCGTCCACTCCCTGTGATATCACATGATAGCGAACCAAATTGTCCCATTATAGCAGGCAATGAAGAGCTCCACAGCAGGACTTCCAAGAGTTTCAATGACAATCAAAAATGTCTACTGTGGTGTGCAGACGGTGATGCAGTTTGACACCACTGACGCCAGGCATGACAGGGGGCAATGGGGTCGGACAATATCGATTATGAGGTCGGACTCGTGAAGTAAGAATCAAGCGGCCGAACGAGACCATCACAGCTAAATGAAGCGCCTGGTTTATTACCTATGTGACCTGTCGAAGAGAAATAATGGAAAGATAAAATGACGAGTCTGAGCAAGAAGAACGGTTACCAACATCGTGGCCTCAGGTGTTTTACACACTACATTGCTCCCTATATGAATGCTCCGCAAGTTCAGCAGCCTTGGAACGCCCTCCCTAATTATGTCGTCTCTGCTCCCAATCTGGCAATATTTAAAAAACGTGTTGACGATGAATTGTCTCACTTACATTTCATTTTATGACTTGTTAGCCAGGGGCTACAAAACGCAATCAAACGATGTCTTGCCAAACGCCTAACCAATGGATTTATAGTTTTATATGTTTCATACGCGAACATCTCCGCTATTCTACATAAGTCTATGGTGAGTCCACCACAACGCTTTTCCCTTTATCATGCAATTGATTTTCACAATAATTTTCCATCCTACGGGACTTGTTAAGCAAAGCTTTTTTTACCCGTAATAAAACAATTGTTCCATTGTGAACACCGTGCTCATTCGCTTGTACTCGACCGGCACCTGTGCCCTCAAATTTCATCAAGTGAATCTAAAGATAATGGATCCCACGCAGGGAAATGGTAACTAGCGACGGTCCAGTAATTTGGATGGCTACTCAGTCATTCGGCAAATTAGCGACCCATTGCATCTCCAACACAAGTCTTAATTCCTCTGCTAATTCAGTTCACAGTCGCATGATAACTAGAACAAGAATCGACCTACCAATGCTGCCTCTCCAATCAACTTCTCTCTTCACCGACATGCCGAGTTTCGATGCAAATACACAGTAAACTTGCCACACAATGTGTACCTTAGCTCGCAGGAACCAATCAGTTCGTAACATTTCCTTCACGTATCACTCCGGTTTCGCCAAGTGAAAATAGTCGAACAATGTTTGAATTTCTTTGGTCCGTTATGTCAATGACCGCATTTTCCTGATGATACTGAAATTAGCACGCCCCCCACTATCAAGAATACGCTTTATTTATTTATTTCTACCTGAATGATCCCACGTACAACTAGTGCAATGAAACACGTACCCCCGTAGCGTAAGAAACATAAACGAGTTAGCCACGGAACTTTGAACTAATCGCTTTGCCAAACGCCACTAGCGGAGCTTGGTGACCTAGGCGTAAGCCGTCAACCATTAGGTGCAAGGTTCCACCCCTAGCTCAAGCTATTTCTACCTGTATAGTCCAAATCAAGACGAAATCGGCCGTCAGATGCAGTGTTGGGAGGCAGCAGCACTGACTTTCCACAAACGAATTCGCTTCTAGTGTAGTGCAACTCATAGTTCCATTTCAACATCCTGTCACAACCGGGATGGGTCCCGAGAACTGACGTGAGAGCATTTCACCCCGAGCAATATCTCAACAGTACAACTGTAGCGAAGGTAGAAGTAGGACTTGAGTTCGCAAAACGCCAGTACGAACCACAAAATTGGAACTGCATAAAGGTACGCATTTAGTCTGCCTTGCGCTCAGGCTACTGAACCACAGGTTTGGCTTTTGCGCTCTGGTGATTCTTCAGCTGTGTATGGATAATCTAAGACTCAATGAGCCACGTGCAACAAATTTGTTGTGCCAGCAACATACCAATACAGATAATAGTATTTCATTTACTCTGTAATCGAGCATCAAGTGTTGTAACCTGGAAGGTTGTACGATGCTCACAAGCTTGGTCTCCATGTTACTCGGTCACGTTTGAATCCACCGCGGTTGTTCACAATGTTATAGCGTGCTTTTGTGTTGCATCAACGTACTGTTCACCATTGTGTCGGAAGTGACAGATCTAACCTGTTTACATAGCGAAACGTGTAGTAGAACGCTTGTTGCCAGTCACAGTGAACTAAATGTCGGACTTCGGCGTACCTATTTCATGAAGATATAGGCGATGAACTCGCTGACTCTCATAGTAGGTTTGTGGATTCGGTTTTCGCCACATACGCTGCCGATTTGTCAAGGTTTCAGCGACCGGACACTGCCAGCATGTGATTCCTCCTATTGCCAAATTTATGCCTATCCAGCCAAAGCGGTTTGGGGTCACGGGTCACCAATGGGGATGGGAGTTGATCCAGTCACCGAGCATTACCGGAAGCGAACCTGCTACACTATTCCACGCGAGTGCCGAGTGGTACGGACGACGCAAACGCAAACCGGAACGATCAAGTAGCCAGTTTGTCCCGCAACCGGAGAAAGGGAGCTGGACGACCTTATCGACCTAGTATGAATCAATGGCTCACCGGTCTCCATACCCTCACTGATGCTCAATCCACAATTGGTGACTGGCGTAGCCCGCAAAAAGTAAAGTAAGCTTGGTAGTTCAATCAGCAGCTGGCATTCGATATTATTAATAATAATAATAATAGTACTAAATGCATGGGTTAATGAAACATGAACTTCTCGGCATTATCTTTTTTAAAAGTGTTTCACATGACCACCAGAGGACAGTCTAAATGTCAGACATAAATAGGAAACAGAATTTTATCCAGTTCAAAGTTCCATATGTGTATAGAAATTCGTGGCGCACTGAGAAAGAACTCCGTGTACCGGTGGAAAAAAGTTTTCTTGTCTGTGGGTTGAGGGATGGAGAGCAGTTGTGTGGTGATGTGTGATAATAGAACTCTTCGAAAACTCTCCGAATATGGCATCTGGCTTGGCCAAACATTTCCGTGTATATTATGGCGTGCTAAAAGAGGTAATGAAAGATTAAGGTATTAATTTGTTTTCAGCTCAGCAGCTATACATGAAGTCTGTTGGGTGGCGCCTGGGATACTAGTCGGTAATCAAGAATAGGAAAGAAATACGGGACAGTATGGAAGTTGTATGCGACGCACCCCAACGTGTATTGTGCAGGCTACAATAATGGGAACCGAATCAACCAGAGCGCGAAACGGTGCAGCAAAACACTCACGACAACAATTTGTGTAAACTGAAGTAAAACAAGTGGACGTTTTGAAGGTTAAAACAACGGTAAAATCCAACATTGCAGAATACTGAAAGCACGTGATTCCCGGTACACTACAATTATGAGACAAGCAGTGGGGAGATTGGTTAGGTGCGTGTGGGGTGAAGGTGGTCCACATGATTCAACCTGCTACGTGGCCTTGGTTTAACTGTACGCTAGACGTACGTAAGTAAGAGGAAAAGCGCCAAATGAATATTGAAAGTAAGGACGAAGATGTAGGAAGCCGAATCGATTAGCTTCCCCTAGCCACCGAACAAATCTGCATGGTGACTGCAACGGAAGCATTGCCTAGGAAAAAGGTACGAACGGTAAAAGCGAATGAAGTTGGATAGATTGGTTCAGTGGTTGGATGTACCCACGGGCGCTTCGGATTTTTTGGGTTACCTTACTGGATTCTACTTTTTCTTCAGGATTGGTTTCGTATACGTGATCTTTCTGCATGAATTGCACCGCAATATTTTTCTTTGGATGTATTCATCAATCCGTGCAAATTTGGTGGATGTTCTCTGGCCCATTTCGGAGTTCTCGTTGCTTGGTCCGACGGATGTCTATGTCCGCCATATTGGATTTGTTCTACAGTAATCGGCCATCATAACCACCACATCGGTGACCCGAAACAAGGTATTTTGTGCTAAGCAAACTTGTGCTAAGGTAGGAAAGGTGGACTGACTTGCACAAATTGCCAAGGCCGGTACCATGCGAAATGCATCGACGTCTGTAGAACCGACATAGAGAAATACAATAGGTCCGGTTCACTTTGATTCTGTCCGAAACACACGATGATTTCACTGGTAAAATGTGTAGTTGCGTTAACACAAAAGTACGACCGTCTAGTCACCGAAGCTAAACCTCGCTTGAGTGCAAAAATTGCTCCGCACGAGGCGACAACAACACAACTTACAACTCATCCGACTCCTTCAATTTCTGCCTCGAAAGCAAGGAATAGGGTCAGATGTTCACACGGCCACGCAGTATTAGAAGCATTGGGAACCACGACCAAGTTGTCATCACGACCGATAGGAGCATGCCTAGTCCCACCACCCACATCCTCTTATCCAATGTATCCACTACTACAATATCGGTAACACCCACACTTCCGATTACCCAACGAAATCCGAGCTCTCTAAAGACCGATCCGCCTATGCAATCGTTGCTGCTCGGTATAATCAAAGTGCGACTTCACTAGCCTCACGAAGTACAGCCACAAAACGGGTCAAGCACCAGCTGCAACCGTGCTTCCACTTCACCGAATACCAAGCGGAAGTACTAGGCCTTGAGACTTATATACACCAACGTTCCTGAGTCCATGGCAAACCCCTTAAGGGGCAAACATCTGGGTAATTTAAAGCAATAGGATTTCCTTTGTGATGAAATCAGAGATCAAGCCAGTCCGACTAATATAATGCGCTTCACAAGACATCCACCCTCGACTCCTAATGCGGAGTCCAGGCTAATGCGAGTAACGTTGAGTTCGACAGATGATGTCGAGACGGTGTTTTTGTCGGCCGACCGCCCTCGGACTGAAAACAGTGGAATACGCAAAATTGCCGGAAGTTCCATGGAGAGAATGCCTGCACTACCACAATAGTAAAAATGATCAACACACTGAGAGTGACAAAGGGATTATTTTCCTTCATCGCGTGCCCGAGCTACCGACAACCAGCAACGGAGAATCCCATGCTCATGCATTGAAAGAACGGCGTCACATCCGTAAAGCTCTCAGTACCGGCGACATCATACTTCAGTTGATTAGGCAGTTACTTGTGTCGCCAAAATACAGAGGCAGTGACTTGAGGATACTGAAACTGGCGGCGCAGTCACAACGGATGGCTGTGAACCTAATTTCAGCTGACAGATACCACGTAACACACTTCCTTCGGAACTACGACTGAAGACAGCAGTTACAGGGCCTCAGCCACTTATTGTTCTCGCGAAACAACACCACCAGCGACTCAATATAACCACAACAGCGATTCGGAAAGCTGTGCGCTAAGACCCGTGGCTATCAAGAAGGCTCCCGATGGAGTACATACCGCAGATGCAAGTGAGACCAAAAACCAATAGTATTCCTACTTGATTTGATAATTCACCCAAAAAACGATTAGGTCGGCCTCTCATCAGTCGACATTAAATCACAGTATTCATGTGCTCCCAGTAAACAGCTTTTGACATCCGAGAAGCTTTCCTGTATGTACACCAACGCTCAAGGCTTGTTGAGTGAACTTTCCGAAATGCGGCTGCGTCAAGGATCGAAGGCCTGCGACCCCATCGTTATAACCGAGACATGGGTACGTCCTGACAAAAGTGACATGGAGATCGCACTGCAAGCCATGTCCATTGTTCGGCACGACCGACCCAGCAAAGTTGAAGGATTGACCCACTACTTCTGAAACGACCTCTAATGGGGGCTCATAGTGGATCTGATCCGCAAGGTACAAGATTCCCTTTGGTGCCGTCTATGTTTAAAAGACGAGGACACTTGCTTAATGACGGTCATTTACCGCCTGAGATGGACTTCTATCTGGTAACTGAAATAAGGATGATGATAAATACAAATTACAGTCAAATTCTCAGTACTCACGATTTCAAAATGCATGCTCTGGAATTCCAAGCAGCTCTCGGACAACACTCTAAGTCGATCTGCAAGAGCTTGTCTCCAATTATCCGCTCTGTGGCCACATCAACACCCCCACCCAATTCCGAGAAAAAGATAAGCCTTCGATACCGAATCGGATATTTACCAACGAAGAACTAATGGTGGACAGGGTGATCGTCGATGTCCAATTAGGCCGCGACGATTTTGTAATCCTAATCTTCGAATACATTTGCTATGCAGCATATCCCGTGGAACTTGCCGATGCATAGCAAATGATAATACGCTACGACCTACTAGCTCGACTAGGTGAGGTAGCAAACCGTATCGTTCACCTCCTCATCTGTACTCAAGAGGTTGATGTCTCTGCGCGAGTTCAGCTCCCCGGGTGCGGACAGCATTCGCCCGAAGGCATTGAAAGTTGCTGCCATGAGTTTGGTAGGACCACTAGCAATTTTATTTCAACGATGTATGAACGTGGTGCACCTCCCCACAATGTGGAAGCACGGAATCTTCACGCCAATCTACAAAAGTGGCAGCCGTGCTGAACCAAGAAATTAGCCTCCGATAACACTACTTCCTGTGATCTCCAAGGTTATGGAGTACATTGTAGATGAGGCTTTGATGGGGTACCTGGAAAACACCAAAATTCTCGTTCCGGAGCAACACGGATTTCGCCAAAATCGTTCCTGTACCACTAATCTGTTGATTGTTCATGCAAACTGGACGGAATCTGTGGACGCTGATGTAGGAGTCGACGCGGCCTACTTGGATTTCTTAAAGGCATTCGATCGTCTAGACCATCGCATTCTACTCCACAAACTCCAGAAATCTGGAATCGGCGATCCTGTTTTGGGCTGGATAGGAGACTTTCTCGTGCAACGTCACCTGAATGTGAGGGTTCAAAGCAACATGTCGGAATCCATCGAAGTTCAGTGCGGTGGATCTCAAGGCTTGGTACTTGGACCCCGCCTGTTCCTGGTTTGCACAAATGATCTCCCGAGCGTGCTATCTTCTAACTGTTTGCTTTTGCTGATGATCTAAATGTATGGCGTACTGTAGCTGCAGTGGATGATCACACAGTGTTAAAAGAGGACCTGGACAAAGCGTACACATGGTCCATCGAGAACATGCTGCACTTCAAAGTCACCAAGTACAAAGTTCTCAGTATACGGCACAAGAATATGCACAAGTACCGCCTAGGACCACAGATTCTACAGCGGGATTCTCACGAGTGCGATCTCGGCGTGATAGTTCAAGAGGACCTCGGTTGTTTGAGGCAGACTGAAAAGGCAGCTAAGAAAACAAACCAGTACCTCGGCCTTCTTCGAAGAGCTTTCGGAAAGCTTGACCCTTCAGATTTTCCAAAAATGCTTAGTGCGTAAGCGAGGCTGCATGCGGATTACGTAATTTAAGCGTGGCAACTCTGACTCAAGCACCCTCGCACCGCGCTCGATGCTGCACAACGTAGAACAACGAAGAGCGTCGGAGGTTTGACTAGCATCCCCTACCCACTCAGGCTGAAGACTCCCAAAATATACAGTGGGCTTTATCGGCGTCTAAGGGCGATCACATAATGGTGTAGGATCCTGAGAAACCCCAAGCACCCATGCCATTCCCTACTGAGACTCAGTCAAAACACCCCGCTAATAGGTCATCAGTTTAAGCTGGTCACGCAGTGCAGCAGCCTGGATTGTCAGTGAAATTTTTTCTCCCTTCGTGTGTCACAGCCTCGGAACGTTCTCCCGGAACATGTAATTAATGCTCCTACCCTATCCCTTTTCAAAAATCTTTGACGATACTCTGTCACATTTACACTACGTGCTATAGCCCATGACCCCCAAATGCAGGCATTAATGCACAACAGACAGTAAATAGTGCCATAACCCTACTCGAGAATGGATCAATACAAACCCCTTGCACAAAATTTGACAAACACTACTATTGTAGAAACTGGATTTCTGTATCCTGTCGACCCAAGATAGTTGCACACGAGTAACCGTTATCTTTGCTATTTTAATATTTTCCCCGCCTATTACGTGATCAATAACCACTCCCATTATTGCTTTGTGTGCGTACATTCTAATTTCAAACGCTCTTTTTACGGCAGTGCAGTTAAATCGGTACTAGCCCGAACTGACCGCTTCATTCTCACTTGATCTATCTTTTCTCACTCTAAACACCCTATGGGGCATGTCAAGCACCTGCTTTTTAACCGGTATAAATCATTGTTCATTGGAAAGTCAATTAGAAGTACACGTTGTGTGAATGGATTCCGACGCGCAATCTCAAAGTGGACCGCGATTCCTATTGAAGTGAACCTTGGCCATTCGATCACTAGGACCGTAGCTGATGAAGCAGCAACAAATTGGGTGTTGCCCGCCTGAAACCACTGCACTCCATGACGCGTTTCGAGGTTATTTCCTCTCATCAGATAGAGATAGCAGGCATGGAACCCGGGACCATTGGGATGTTAGTTGTGACCGCTACCCCTAAGCCACCGGGTCACGACGGGCAAAGCTTGGCACAACGGTTAATGAGAGATTGGAAAGTCAATTTGAAGTACACGTTGTGTGGATGGTAGACGAGGCACCAGCTAGTGCATGGGAACATTCTGTCAGCCAGTTTAACTCCCTGATTGCCGAAGCGTCAGCGACTAAGACCTTCTGCCCGAGAAATGTGGTATCGTCTCTGCGAAGCAGGACACGCAAGTGTATAACGGTGCGAAACTCAGTCTGGCATATCTACAAACTCTCCCCAAGCACCCAGAATTGGATGGTCTATGCGACCAAACGTAACCACTGTGCTCAGCTTGTTCGCGAGGATAGAATGGCGTACCAGCATAAGTTGGCAGTGCGTATGACCTCAAATCACAAGCTTCTGTATCAAAACGTCAACCGTCCACATAAGTTGAAGCGGGAAATTACTCCCCTTCAAACAGCGGACGGACCCACACGGACACCGAAGGAGGCGGCGAATACCCTGCGCCTACAATATGCTGCAATATTTCAGTGCGATCACTGGCCCCATAGCCCTGTGACAATGGTAGTTTCACTCCACAAACTCACTCACATTTCCTTCACAGCAAAAGCTATACTAAAATAGCTGTTGAGTATGTGAAAGCACAGCTCTCCTAGAGTTGATAATATACACACAAAATTGCTAGCGGCGGTCGGAGAGAATTTAGCTGAGCATTTGACTCAATTCTTCCAACACGGTTTTAACGAAATGTACGTGCCCGACATGTGGAAACACGGGATGACTACTCCTATTCACAAGGGAGGTAGTCGTTCCAATCCAGTCAACTACCATCCCATAATCTTACTACCGGTTCTGTCAAAGGTCACGCAAGCTAACATTTCTGATGCGCTAACAGCCTACTTGGGAGAATTTAACCCTCGCACCGGAACTGCATGGCTTCCGACGAAATCGATCGTGCACTACAAATGCACTGCTAGCACGATGCAGCTGGAATGAAGCAACAGACTCTGGCACATGTGTGGATGTAGTCTTCCTCGATTTCTCAAAGGCGTTCGACCGGTTAGACCATAACATGCTGCTCTTCAGACTTTTGGTATTGGTGATCCTCTCCTAGGATGAATCAGAAGCTTTCTTCTACACCTGCGCCTGGAAGTACGAGTACGTGTATCGCTGTCAGATCCAATCCGAGTTGAATGTGGAGTACCACAGGGATCGGTACTAGGACCGCGAATATTTGTGACGTATATTAACGATATCACAGGCATCATAAGCTCGAACTGCCTTCTTTATTCCAATGAAATCAAGGTGTGGAGGGCAATCAATACACCAGATGGTATGACAGCACTTCAAGCCGATCTGGCTTGGGTATACGCGTGGTCAATGCAGAATCTACTTCGACTCAGTGTGGAGAAATGTAGAGTGCTGTATCTACGGCAATCAAGAGGTTCAAACCTCTTCTGGCGAGGAGGATCCGGGAGTTTATGTCCAGGTCGAGCTTGGACGTTTGAAGCAGGCTGAAATGGTGTCAAGGCGGGACACCCAAAACGTGGGCCTTCTGAAGCGTGCATTCGGATGATTCGATCATTCGATTTTTCCGCAACTTCTCAGCCCATACATACGGCCAAATGTGCATTACGCAATACAGGTCTGGCAGACATGGCTGAGGAGAGATCGCCCCGCATTGGAGATACCCCAACGCCGAGCAACCAAAACTGTCAATGATCTGTATAATTTGCCGTATAAACGAAGACTCCAAGTTCTCAGTGTCTTCCGCGGACAGTATCGGCGATTGCGTGGGGATCACATTTTGACTTACCAGATTTTGTAAAATCGCAACCACAGATGCCGCCATTTGCTAGAAATCAGTCACAACAGCAATTTGAGGGGCCAACATCTCAAGATGACACAGCAACACAGTCGTTTGGAATGCCGTCGGAATCTCTTTTCCGTACGCGTTTCAGAACGTGGAATGCCCTACCGGAATCTGTCATATGTGCTCCCACGCTGGCAGAGTTCAAAGTCCGAGTTGGCCGCGCACTTAATTCGCTACGCCATCTTATGTGACTCATACGTGACCCATAAATACGCACAGGTACCTGTAAGAGATTTCCCTGGTGATCCCAAATCTCCTTCCATTTTTCACCTCACGTATGTGTACACCATGCGGAGATAGGATTTCTACCAACATCTCATTTGCCGTCATTCCTTATGGATTTAGTTTGGATTTACATGTTATATAACGTATACCGCAGTGAGTTCAACGGTAAAACTCAATTTCGCTAACAGTTTTCGTACATTTTGCAGTTTCATCATAACCATCCTAGGAAACCTGTTAAGCATTAGTTTTTTACCCGTATAGATCCATTGTTTCCCGTTCACAGTTTTTGTATGGCTGTATGGTAGATGAGGCTGAGTAAGCAGAAGATGAAGTGGAGAGCCAAAATGGTTAAATCGGTCTCCGTTTTCAATCCTTTTAGAATCCACAGTTATCGGTGTGCTTGTGAGTTAGGCTTACTGGAATTTATTCTAGTAAGCCTAACTCACAAGCATTATAGATGGTCGTGTGAGGAGTGAAGGGATCCTGTCAACTTTTTCTCTTATTTTTTAATGTATTTCTTTTGATGGATCTAACCAAGTAAGGTCACTGGACATAGGACATGTTGTGCTTATTGTGAATCAGGACACCTATGTCTTGATCTTAGCCTTAAACAGCATTTTGCATCGCAAGTTGCTCGCAACATTGTTCTTACGTATTGTAATACTGGGCACTTAGAAACTACCTTTCTGAACGCTGGCTGAAATTCGTTGGGCTAATATTTCAACAAGGAGGCTGCTCCAAATTTTAGTTTATCTTCAGGGCAAGTCAAGAAATTACTTTGTGCGTCCGTGACCGGTTAATATTCAACTCCCACACACAGGATCTCAGCAAGGTACAGAGACACAAATAAATAAGAAACAGTACCCTGAAAGACGCTTTGATGAATAATAAACGCGAACGCAATCTTACTGCGAATCAGCTGGTTAGGGCCAGAACGACAGAGTTTGGAACTAGCAGAAAATGCGGTAGATATGGGATGACGGACGAGAGGTAAGTCTATTTCCGAGTATACATCAAATTCTACTTTTATCTAGCAGACGAAGTTGACCTAGATTCAGATAAAGTCATGAAGGGATGACTTGAATTGGTCAGTATCTTAGATGCTAATTATTTTTTTCTACAAGGATTAGTGTGTGTAGACAGAAATGTGTTGACAAAGGTAGGCAGTGGAACGCCGTTGGGGTAAGTGCATTAATGACCTGGCAAGTAATGCGAAATCCTTACCCAGAAGAGCGGAAATATCATAGGGAAGCAGTACGTCCAGAGGGGAAGGACACAGGCACTGACAAATCGAAGGATCAATTCACGAGGGACAGAGGAGGCTCTTAGCTGAAGCGTAGAACGACAACCGTCTGACTTTTGTGAAAGTTTCAGCTATATGAGGAGTCCAAGAAAAATTGTAGCTCAGAGCCACACCGAAGTATTTCAGTGATGTAGCAGAGTGTAATCCATCGCCGTCAATAAGTAGCTTGGGGCACCTGCAAGGAGCTGCTGGTATTTGGCTGCTCACTACAGCAATACAGGATATCATGGCACTTTGTTTGGAGTTTATTAATGACCTTGCACAGAGAATCGTTTCAAACTTCCTAGTGTTTGCCGACGACAACAAGATCTGGCGCAACATCCAGGCGAACGCTGACCAACATGTGCTTCTGAGTGATTTAGATACGGTGCATCAATGGTCGACCCAAAACTTATTGCATTTCAGCGTCCGTAAATGCAAGGTGCTTTCCATCCGACATCAGGGCAGCTACTCATACCGACTCGGAACGAATGTACTGCAACAATCAACTCTCGAACGTGACTTGGGTGGCCTGGTTCAAGATGACTTGGGTTGTTCCAGGCAATCCGAAAAGGCCTCGAAGACCGGAACCAACACGTCGGGCTGTTGCGACGCGCGTTTGGACAAATAAACAGCTCCATATTTCGACAAATGCTCAGTGCGTATGTTCGCCCCCATGTCGAATATGCAATACAAGCCTGGCATCCATGGCTGAAACACGACCTTAATGCACTGGAGCAGCCACAACGCCGGACATTTAGGAACGTAATTGGAATGCGTAATCTTTCCTACCAGGAGAGGCTGCAACGATTGGGAGTGCTCAGTGGAAGCTATCGCAGACTACGAAACGATCTGATTATGACATACTTGATTCTGCGAGACCCACATCATGTGTACCGCCCTTTACTGCAACTCAGCAGCAATACAAACCTGAGGGACCACACATTAAAACTCGCAGAACAATACAGTCGTCTGGAGTGCCGCAGAAATTTCTTTTCCATCCGTGTCTGTCACTCGTGGAATGCTCTCCCAGAATCGGTCGTCTCTGCACTGACACTAGCAGTATTTAAAAGATGGTTGGACAATGCACTGATCCAATTACACTTCTTTTACTTAACACTACGTCTCCATCCTACACCTGGAGTTTACCATGGAATTATCTGTTGTTAACTGTAGGTGCTATGAATCTAAGAGGATCGCAGGACTACAGCGCAGCATACGATAAGTCCTTATTTTCATATTTAAATTATCAACCATTTTACTATCCTTGTTATCATTATTGTTATGTTGATATCCCCTGCAACTATCCCACGGGACTTGTAAAGCAACACTTCTTAACCCGTATAAATTCATTGTTCATTGATGCATTAAGAGAGATAGCAATTTCTTCGACCACTAGTTTACGTTTTGAACACATCAGATATGTAGTTAGTATTCCCAATTGCGTATCTACCTTCTTGTTTGAAGCGAATAGTAATACCTGATGCAAATACCCGGTTAGGAACCAAATCAAATATGGATGCTAATCATAGCTTCACGCGCCTATTAGAGGGACTCCGAATGCAGCATTTTACAACATCCGGGGTAATTCAGGTTTGAAGAGGACTGAGGTGAGCTTTAGTAAATGAGCGTTACACATTCTCTAGCACACGTGATCGCGTTTCCTGTCTCTTGTAAAAATAATCTTGTTGTATTCCAACACAGTACGAATGAGGACCTCAAATAAATGCACCTTCAACCACGCATCACCGTTATGAATTCGACTTACTCACCGAAATCACAAAGTGATAGGGTAACGGATGCCCAACTCACGTATAGTATTATTACAGGTGATAGGTGTTCTATAAGGGCAAAGATCATTTAGAGATTTGAGCCTAAGGGTGATGATGCTCATGTGATAAACGATTATGGCGAACATGAAACGCTTGCATAAACTGACTGCCTCAAAACAGTTAAAGTCGAGGAATAAGAAAGTATAAAAAACGCATGAACTTTTGCATATGTAGCCATTCTGGACCTCGTATTTATCAATAGGGAGCTTGAGATCAACACAGTAACAGTGAGTAGTCCCTTGGAGTGCATCGGTCATGTTAACCCTACTTTTCAGTTTCGTCGGTTACGCAGGACACTTCAACGGGGGCAGTAGGGAAGCCAGTACAATAATGCATCACGAGAATCTATCAGATCTCATCAAGGTCACCGATTGGTAGGTTTTAGCTGAGTAATCCCATAATGTTGCTTGATAGGAATTCGTCAACCAGTTCAGCAGCCTAGGGACAAAGGGAACAATGACTACAATTCACAGCTCAAGAAACGTAGCCTTTCCTTGGAAGTAGGACGAAGAAATATTTGGTTTTGGGAGATTCCTTTTGGTATACATACGAAGTCACTCCAAATACAGAGAACTGGAAGTCCTACACAACCGAGCGCAAGCACTGCACCAGACTGGTCCGCGAGGATAACTTGAAACGCCAACAGGAATTAGCGAAGAAGTTTTACCCCAATCCCAAGTTACTTTACACGCATGTCAACCAGCTCCGAAAAGTGCAGATAGGTATACTAGCTCCAAACACTCCATGTGGGTAAACACAAGAAGCAGCCAACGTCATTAAACAATTCTCTTGTAAGTTCTAGAACGTACCACATTCACACAGATCACGTCGCAAACAGGTCCTAGCCACTTCGCCACTACTACCGTGCATGCGTTGGGGTGGCTGACGTCGTTGCGCGAACACAGTTCACTTGCTGCGGACAACATACACCCAGAATCATTGAAAGTAGCTATCAGGAGCTTGGTTACATCGTTGTTTTGGATTTTTCCAACACTCTTGTGATGATATGTGCGATATTCATGAAATATTCATATTTACAAAGAAGGAAATGGTGGTGGACATGTAAACTACTACCAGAAAACTCCTCTGTCGGTGCTTTCTTAAGTCATCGAATCTACCATTGCAGAAACTCTCTCTGAATCTTTGGAAAGATGAATGGAGCAGCATGACTTTTACCGAAATCACTCATGTAGTACAAACCTTATATTATCTTGTGATGGCTGGACGAACTTTGTCGGTGTTAGGAAGGGAGTTAACGCTGCTTACCTTGGTTTCTCGAAGGCTTTTGATTGTCTAGATGACCGAAGTCATCTTTGCAAGCTACAGAGCTATGGGATAAGTGACTGCATCCTGAAGTGGATTCATTCAGTCCTATTCCAACACTGCTTGAATCTGCGAGTTCGTAGGGCCCTGTCCAAACCTATAAAGGTGCAGCGTGGAGTCCCTCAACGGTCGGTACTAGGACCGGAGCTGTTTCTAGTGGTTCATTAACGACCTCGCGGAAGTGTCAACGCCAAACATTATACTCTGCACAGACGAGCTCAAGATTTCGTGGCCTATCAAAACAGTATACCCCTAAAGGCATACGAGTTTACGGCTGTGAAATCTGGATTATTGAGTATGCGCCCCCAAAGAACTTAGGATCATCGGCTAAGAGAGCAAGTTTCGCAATGTGTTTAAAATGAAGATGATCTTGGGATGATCGTATTGGGCCATGTTCGTTGCTTAAGACACTTAGAAAACGATGTGAAGAAAGCTTGTCAACACTACGGCCTTCTGCACAGTGCGTCTGAATGAGTTGTCAAATTTGAGCGGTGTACCGGATGGAGAGGGTAAACCAGGGAGACCTCCGAGGCAGCCGATCAGTGGCAAACCGAACGGTATCGGCTACCGGTTGTGCCAGGCTGCGCTGATTGGAAGCCGGTTGCTGATTGTTGTTTTACTGGAATAAGGTGGGAACCTCATCGGTGGGACTGTGGCGTTAGTAATGGTATCGATTGAACAATATACATGAAAGCGCTATGTGAACGAGATACGCAGTATTTTTCTATGACTTAGCATTCCCTTAGTAAACCGTTTGTTCCCGAAGAACCGAGTTTTACGGTAGTTTGATCCCAGCATATTTTCGCAAATGCTCAACACCTACTTGAGGGCGCATGTGGAGTACACTAAACAGAAGTCTGGCACCCTTGGCAAATACATGACGCTCCTACCCTTGAGACATCATAATGTATGGTGACTATCAGTGTTAAGGACGTGTTCAACCTCCCTTAGCAACGCAGGTTGAAGACTCTTGGAGTTCTCAGTAAACAATATGATCATCTACAGGCGGATCGTACACCAGTGTTAGGATCCACGAGGATCCAAACTACGCAAACTAACACTTGCAAATACAACCACAATAGCTCACTGCGAATCCACCATTTAAAGTTGGCCACACTGTATAACTGGTTGGAATACCGCTGGGACGTTTTATCATTCGCGTATCCCGGTCGTTGAATGCTCTTCCGAATTCTCTTGTCTGCCCTCATGCTTTAACCGAATTCAAAACGCAACTTGATGCTGCCTTACATGATTTGACCCAAGTTATTGGGACATGGTGTAACGTAACGAAACTGTTCTCGTATCTTTCAATTATGGTGAGACCACCGATATGATTACTTTTGATTTCACTCCCTGATTACGGGCCTTGTTAAGTATTGGCATTTTCCGTGATGAATTAATTGTTCTTTGCTTTCGATTTTCAGACACTCATAGTGTATGCTGAAACAGTGCGGAAAAATTAGCAGTTTCTTGAGAAGAACGACCTCACTATTCTGTCTGCAATTGCTAGCAGGCTCTGAGTTGCACATGTGCTGTTGGAAAATGGCAGAGTCATCTGGTGAAGCATATGTAATGAACTTCTGAAAATACATCATTACTTGCTTTGTCGCCGAAACCGCAGCAGCGTCGACATCCTCGGGCACCACATTACCTTACGCGTGTATGACGCATTCAACAGTTACGATACTGCTTAGGCACATGATCGACAAGCTTACGCTAATGCACATGTGTGAAATGGAGCATTCGCTACTTATATAAACTTTACGGAACGTTAGGACCATCGTTTTGATAGTTAATCCAATATCTAAAGAGCTAGAGGCTGTGGACTAAAGGGCATATACTTTACGACCCATGCGAAATTTTAAAACAAAACAAAATTGTTTCGGCTTGAAATTAAACGGGACGTCGAAACTTTTTGTAGCTCACTCAGTAGTGTGCAGTAAATAGAAATAGCGTGCCACAGATAGAAAAAATCCGATATATAGTCCAATGTGGGTACAAACACGCCAAACCAGTCTTATTTGGGGTATTACCAGTTCAAAGGATAAACAGCTGTTTTTACAGAAGGTATGAACAATGAACAATGAATTTATACGGGTTAAGAAGCGTTGCTTTACAAGCCCCGTTGGATAGTTGGTGGGGATATCAACATAACAATTATGATGAAAAGGATAGTAAAATAGTTAACACTTTAAATACGAAAATAAGGACTTATCGTTTGCTTCGCTGCAGTCCTGCGATCCTCTTAGATTCACAACACCCGCAGTTAACAACAAATAATTCCAGGGTAAACTCCAGGTGTAGGATGGAGACATAGTGTTAAGTAACAAAGTGTAAGTGGACGAGTGCATCGTCCAACTGTCTTTTAAATATTGTTAGTGTCGGTGCAGAGACGACCGATTCTGGGAGAGCATTCCACGGGTGACAGACACGGATGGAAAAGAAATTTCTGCGGCACTCCAGACGACTGTATTGTTCTGCGAGTTTTAATGAGTGGCCCCTCAGGTTTGTATTGCTGCTGAGTTGCAGTAAAGGGCGGCACACATGATGTGGGTCTCGCAGAATCAAGTATGTCATAATCAGGTCGCCTCGTAGCCTGCGACAGCTTCCACTGAACAATCCTAGTCGTCGCAGCCTCTCCTGGTAGGACAGATTGCGCATTCCAGTTACGTTCTTAGATGCCCGGCGTTGAGGCTGCTCCAGTGCATTAAGGTCGTGTTTCAGCCATGGATGCCAGGCTTGAATTGCGTATTCGACATGGGGGCGAACATACGCACTGAGCATTTGTCGAAATATGGAGCTGTTATTTGTCCAAACGCCCGCCTCAACAGCCCAACGTGTTGATTCCCGGTCTTCGAGGCCTTTTCGGATTGCCTGGAGCAACCCAAGTCATCTTGAACCAGGACACCCAAGTCACGTTCGAGAGTTGATTGTTGCAGTACATCCGTTCCGAGTCGGTATGAGTAGCTGCCCTGATGTCGGATGGAAAGCACCTTGCATTTACTGACGTTGAAATGCAATAAGTTTTGGATCGACCATTGATACACTGTATCTAAGTCACTTTGGAGCACATGTTGGTCGGCGTTCGCCTGGATCCTGCGCCAGATCTTGATATCGTCGGCAAACATTAGGAAGTTTGAAGCGATTCCCTGTGCAAGGTCATTAATAAACACCAGAAACAAACGTGGACCTAGAACCGAGCCTTGCGGCACACCACACTCGACTTGTATGGGTCCGATAAAGAGCTCCGAACTCTGACCACTAATTGCCTTTGAAATAGAAAGTTGGCGATCCAGCTTAAAAGAGGGTCTCCGATCCCGTAATGCTGCAGCTTGGATAGTAGTATCCGATGGTCTAGACGATCGAAAGCCTTGGAAAAATCCAGGTATATCACATCAACACCTTCTCCAGCGTCGGCTGCCTCGGTCCAACTACTGCGTGCAATGAGTAAATTAGTTGTACATGACCGCTGTCGACGGAAACCGTGCTGTTCAGGAGTGATGAGGTTGCAGTTTTCCAGATAGCACACCAGTGCATCGGCAACTATGGATTCCATGACCTTGGAGAGTATAGGAAGAAGGGTTACTGGGCGGTAGTTGGAGGGATCAGTTGGACGTAAGATGGACGTAAGATATTTGTGCATGTATGATAGAACATGGTCTAAGAGGCATGAATGTTGCAATCCGGTAGTCAAACTTGCACATTACGACCCGACAGAAATGGAACCTTTGTACACGAAGCCTTAGAAATCGTTCACCATAACAAATAAGCGAGTAGCTTAGTAGATGGGAAAAAGTTACGTAGATGGTTACGTCCTACGAACGAGCATAATTCACATAAACATGAAAAATAGAGAAGAAACCTCATATTTGTACATCTAGTTGGCAGACCCATACAACAATATGGGGATGAGATGGTGAACGAGGTTCAGTGATTTGTTTAAACGGCCCAGAACCCACTAGCGAATCGCTGAAAGGTAGATAAGCCGAGGAGCAAAACCGCTGGGCTGAAATAACCTGCGCACTCAGACTAAAAGTTCTCCCAACTAGCCTTACACGCCTTTCACGAAATCCATCATCTCCACAAGTAGGGAAACCGCGGTTAATACGAGAAACCATTGACAACACGCGCGATCTGGGAGATGTTCTCTTAGCAAGCCACATTCTAGTCAACTCTTCTGTCAGTGCCCGTATTTTTCCTGACAGACCATGGGCAGAAAGACAGAAGCGGAAATCCAACCTTAGTTCGTCACGTCAAAATGAGATGAAGAAAGTGGGACTGGTTCATGGTGTGTCAGAATTGAAGCATGGCGATACCAGTGAACGACAGAAACACGAAAACAAAGAATGGAGATACACCACAGAGCTCTACGACATGCAAAATATCGTGGCTTTTGACATCACCCGTCTAATTGCGTCTACAAACTACCAAGGTAGCGGACCACGAATTTTTAAAGTTACTGGCTGCGCCCGAAATGGTATCAGTGGCGATCCAAGCACAACATGACAACAGGAATCTTGGGTCACCAGAAGTACGGTTAAGACCATTTCTTCAATTAGTACAGACCTCAGCTACAGATGAGTCAGCCTCAATTTTACCTATCTCAGATCAACTAACCTTGCAAACAACCGTTTAAAATACTACAGCAGACCGGCACTATTTGTGCCGGTCACTCACAGCGAACCGAGCTCCTAATGCGTCAACAAATACAATGGTGCTACGCCAACACTCAAGGGTTGTATTCCAAGCTCTCGGAACTGCGCAAACGACATGAAACAACAACTTGGGACCTCATAGCAGTTACTGAAACTTGGCTCTCAAACGACATACTTGATCCAGAGATGGAACTCAGTGAGATGTCAGTCACTCGAAATGATCGTCCATCTCGCGGTGGCGGTGTTGCTCTCTACTACCGATATTATTTGAAATGTGAGGCTCTTCCCAAAATTTCCCCTGTTACTCCAGACGCACTAGTTTGCCGATGGCACCTAGCAGGCCGAGATGTTGGTTCACAAAAGACGAGTGATGGTTGCCTCTTAGCAGTTATCCATAGGCCTCCGAACTCGTCAGCAGACAGCGATACAATGCTGTTAAACGCACAGCTCAGTGAATGACGCGTGGAATGAACTGAAAGACAAAATTAACTGGGTCATACAATCAGCATCGATGGTTGTACCATTACTAGCATTACTCCGGACCAATACGTGGATCTGTAGCAGCACACGTAAATGGATCCACAGAAGAGATGAAATCTGGAGACAACATGCGCTAAACCCATGTGATACCACGTGGGAGAATTAAATAGCAATTAGAAAATACTGCAGGTCGCTCATTAGAGTCGATAAGTACGCATGGCAGGAGACTCTGGTGCTGAAGTTTACGAGTAAAACCAAAATACTATACAGCTTTGTTAATAGCAAAAGAAAATTAAGCCCAGAATGTGACCACACAAGACGGCCAGTGGCCTAATAACTACTGCTGTGGATTCCGCGAATGCCCTACTCCTGCAGTTTGGCTCGGTAGCTACAAATAACATGGAACCTCCGCCCTATCAACTCCCAACCAATATCGTTGGCTTAGCTAGCCTCACTTTTACCCCAGCAGCTGTTGCGAGCAAATTACAGTCTCTCCGGGAGTACAGTTTCCCTGGAATCGACATGACCTGCCCAAAAGTATTGAAAAACCATTCTCCCACCATTGTAGCACTACTTGCAACCTTTTTCCAGCGTCTGCGTAACTCCCATTCACTCCCACCTGAGTGAAAAAATGGAATTGTCACTTTAACATACAAAGGAGGTAAGCGATCGGATCCTATCAACTCTCCTTCCTGTTTTATCACAAGTGATGGAATCGGTAATCGCAGATGAACTGATGAGATACTTTGAAAGTCAACAAATAATTTCTAATGCCCAACAGGGTTTCAGACACAGACGATCTTCTCTCACCAATTTGCTGCTTACTCAGAATTCCATGGACCAGGGCGGCTGATGAAGGAGTCCCCATAATTGTGATTTAGTTAGACTTTTCTAAGACATTCGACAGGGTTAGTCGCTACTTGCTCCTCCAAAAGCTTGCTGTCGTCAGTATCAACGGTTCCCTACTCACCTGGTTGGCAGACTACTTACACGATAGAGCAAGCAAAATAAGAGTAGCCGACACTCACACTGCAAGCCTGTGCGTCTCCAGTGGTGTGCCGCAAGGATCCATCCTCGGCCCGCTAATGTTTTGAGTCTATAATATTGACCTTCCAGCAGACATTCTATCTCCGATGCAAATATTTGCAGACGATGCTAAAATATGGAGAGCACTTCGCTCAGCATCCGACTGTGTCTACCTCCAGGAAGATCTGACTCGGATTAACGAATGGGCAGAAAGGAACCAGCTCCCACTGAATCCTACAAATGCCACCTGCTAACGGTGTGCAGCTGCTTCGTCAACACAACTTTTGGAGCAACACGTCCTGCAACACGTGACTAGTGAACGCGACTTAGGTCTAATCGTGCAAGAGAGTTTTGGCAATTCGCTCCAATGTTCGAAAGCAGCAAGTGCGGCGAAGTTGAACTTGAGACTTTTGAGGCGAGCTCTCAGCACCTTTGAGCGACGGCTAGTACCAATGCAAATTAACCTCTAGATTCGTCCTCACGTTGAACATGCAATTCAGGCCTGGTGTCCATGGTTAAAACAAGACATTCGCCTATTGGAACAACCCCAAAGGAGAGCCACAAAGGCAATGCGTGGACTATCCGATCTAAGTTGTGAACTGCGTCTTCGTGTACTCGGTGTGTACTCATCAGAATATCCACGGTTTCGCGGAGATCTTATTCTCGTATACCGGATACTAGCTGGAAGCAAGCATCTATGTACATCTCTGTTGGCCCTAGCTCCTTACAAATAAAGCCGAAGGGACCACCTGAAACTAATGAGGTAACACTCCGGTCTGAATTGTAGAAAGTATTTTTACTCACTTAGAATCTGTTCTCACTGGAGTACATTACCAAGCTATGTGGTGAACGTATCAGGCATGACGACATTCGAAAGACAGACTTTCATCTTAGTGATAAACGCTACACAACAGTTTGATAAATTGCAATGGTTTAACCACTGATACTTCACGTTCCACGTTGGAATATTTGGATTTTAATTTTCTTTTGCGTATTCATCCTGTGGGCCTTGTAAATTTATGCTTTTTATCCCATCATTCACTATTGAATGCATGAATTTTGTTGTGCTTAAACGTGTATGCAAAATAAATGCGGAAATGTCTAAATGTCACAAAATGGTCTTCGGAATTCTCCGTGAGTTTCCGTAACAGTTTTCTCTGCAGTAGCATAGATTCCCTGTGCTTGGTTCGATGGGTTGTAGCAGCTAGCTGGAGAATAATTCCAGGCACGCGCCCAGTGCGGTGTAAACGCGCTGAGTGTACTATCTTGTGCAAAATCCTAGGCGCGGTAATGTGACGTGGAGTGGAGACTTGATGCAGAAGTGCGGACGGGTTGCCATACTTTTGAAACCCCCTTAGTATGGACACAAGTAAGAACAAGCTAGTGGGCTTATCGGGTAGACCATACTGGTTTGGTTGTCGGCCCAATTGGGATTCCAGTAGGCAGATGGAGGCAGGGAGAAGCTATTGTTGGTGTACTGACTATAAAACGACATTGCTCATGTGTTAGTGAGGATGAAGAGGTGAAGCACACGTCACGGTTGAGCGATGGAGTCTAGCCGATGCGCGGAGTGTCGGTTTTTGACTCAAACAAATGAACTCAACATTCAGTCCAACATTCCTCACCAAGTACCTAAGTACACAATGAAATTGGAAGCTTAGATGAGATTTTACACAACGAACTCGGACAAACTGGGGGAAACTCCATACTGGCACCTCAGCAGTCATTTTCAACCACTAAAATTGGGAAACATTATACGCCTCAATGAGAGGTGTGTTTCAGTCTCAGTACTAAATGGAATAATGGAACAGTGGTTTTATGCGGGTAAAAAGCTCATACTTAACAGGTCCCGTGGGAAGGTTATAGTGAAACTTCAAAATATAAAAAAATTGTCAGCAAAATTGGGCTTACACAGGCGCTCACTGAGTTATACGTAGTATAAAATGTAGATCCAAGGTAAATTCATAACTATAGCGGCCTCCGATCGGATGTTTTTGGCTGTGTTGACAAGATCACTTTGTCTTGGATTTCTTTGTTCATTGGAAGTATTTCGTGGAAATTTGGATACCATTCCGTTTCATTACTGATTCTGAATTTTCAACCGTAAATACTAGTGTTTGCATCGCTTGGTTTCGGCAATCTTGCTATCGCTATTTTCCCCAGCAATTGGTCGCCATCTTGTTTTTGGATTATTCACACTGCCGAAGCAAGCAACCTGTGGTACTTGTTCCAAAGTAGTCGGATACTGTGCAAATGCCCTCACGTGTGTTTTGTGCCAAGTTAAATACCACTTTTCATGTGTTGGATTATCAGTTGAGCCTTTTCATCGTCTTCGTGAAATCCAACACGATTTCGTCCAAAATTTATGTAAAAATTGCCGAAACAAGATATAACCAGGAAGAGTCAAGCCGACGTGTAGGCTACATCATTCCGTTGCGAACAGCTCCTTGTGTTTGCCCAACAACCTAGCCTGAAGAACCTTCAGGTTTCAGCACAGTCTTCCTCCTCTACTCGTGCAAACTCACCGGCACGAAGTTCAACTGTGGTTGTGAAGCCCAGTTTCACCTGGCATAAATCATTTACCTTTGTTGTATTCAACGAGCATTGATGTCCTAGCAGGTGAAAGCATGAGTGCTGAAGACCAGTGGAAAGAATAAAGAACGAAGTTACGAAGGGATGTCGCGCGTTTAACTTCTGTAAGTCAACAGTTAGCCAAACCACGTGAGGCTGGTAATAGAGCTCGTCCTGCAAGGTCAACCTCGTGCGACCAGATGCGTTATAGCCTCGTGATCTTCCAAGCGCCGGAGTCCAGTGATCCATCACCCCAAGTGCGCTAGGATCGCGATGTCGAGTTTTTGCAGTCTAATTGACAGACTCCTGGACGTTGGTGAGGACTCGGTAAAAGTGAGGTAAATTACCCGTCTTGGAAAGCAAGGTAATCAACAAAAGCAGTCTATGAGAATCACTTTTGTGAACGAAGCCAGTCCAAGACTGATCATGTCTCGCCTAAGTGGGCTGAAGGGTTTGAAGACCCATGTCCGTCCAGACCTGGATCCAGTAGACAGGGAGCGGCTCAAGTCTGCCATCATTGAACTGAAAAGTCGTACTGGTGTGGGGAAACGAATCTTCGTATCGTAAATTTTCGGGTGGTTTCCAACAATCCGCGAATCAGGATAAACAGGCTGCTCACACTTCAAGCACGTCCGGCGGCTCCTGCTGCGACCTGCGAGTAGCCTTCACAAACGTTTGCAGTGTTATAAAAAAGAGCGATGATCTTTGTTGTTTCGTTGCGTCTGAGCGGCCAAACGTAGTGGGACTCGCAGACATGGCTGCATTCAGAGTTATACACCCAGGAACTTGAACTCAAAGGTTACTAGTGCTTCTGCTGCGATAGACTAACGAATGTCCGCAGTGGTGTCTTGCTCTATATCCGGTCTTGTTTGCCTGGGAGACTTTTGAGCACCTACCAAAGAACTACTTGTGGGCACAGTCTATCGCAGCCCCGAGTCGTTGTTTGGATTGGCTGCCCATTTTTCGAACCCACATGAGTCGTTCACACTTTCTACCTATGGGCAATTTTAACTGTCTTCGAATACGATGGCCTGATGTGCATGTGATGCCTGGACATTGTGAGGTTGAAGCAAAGTTCGTGGATTTGGTACTTGAAACTGGTGCATCGCAACACATATGGCAGCCAACCCGTATAACAACACGTTCAACCCTGTCCTGTCTCGACCTGATGTTAACGAGCTACGAACAATGAGTGCCTGAGGTTCGGATTCGGAAGATCCTGGCTACAAGCGACCACTCAGTATTCCTAGCTCACATGGAACAACCTTTGCTGTATCCACGTCCGCTGGAACCAGCTCCCAACTACTGGAAAACGGACTTCGATGGTCTAGCTCGAGCCGCGAGCAAACTGGATTGGTCTCCGTCACAAGTTGCATCTGTGGAAGACTGTTGGATACTTATAAAAGAGAGATTGACATCACTGTGTTCTCAATTCGTGTCATTGAAATGTCGGAAAGTTGGACCCATTAAGCCTCATTGGTTTGACATGACTATGGAAATCTGACTCGGAGGCGGCGCAGACTGTGGGACAGATTCCTCCTCTCTGGCTCTGCCAATGACTACGAAGGGTATAAAAGTCAGCGGAACAGTGCAAAAAGGAATAGGCACCGACATTTCGAAGAGCAGCTCGCAATCGCCGCAAAGACCACCCCAAAGCGAATCTTTGCTTATGTGAAGCGAGCCTGAAGCGACGCCTGAAGCCGGCACATGATGTGCCAGTGCTGGATGGCCCGGATGCACAGCTCCTAACCTCCAGCACTGCGCGTGCGTTCGCGTTGGCGGGCACTTCGCTTCTGTATTTGCAAATGACCAGGTGCCCGTACCGAGTTCGAGGTGTATAGCTTTTATCGAACTCGACAGTCTGGATTGCGGCGTTGAAGAGGTATGTCAACTACTCGCCAGCCTTGACGGCGCCAAAGTTGCTGAACCTGATGGGCTTCACCCACTGGCTCTCAAGTCACTTTCGGTCATCATCTCTCCTGTCGTGACTGACCTTTTCAACAGGTCGCTGTCCGAAGGTTCGTTGCTGATTGGAAATAATCGGTGGTGAAGCCTATTCCGAAAGGCGGCGACCCTAGCAAAGTAGACAACTACCGGCCAATTTGTCTGACACTTATATGCTGAGAAAACCGTGAAGAATGGATTGCTGCAGTTGCTAGAGCCAAAAGAGGTCCTGACGCCCGCGTGGCACGGTTTTATGCAAGGCCGCTCATGCAGTACAAACTTGCTTGTGACGAGGCATGAGTGGTTGAAGGCAATAAGCAATGGGAAGTCTGTCGACGTGATATTCATCGATTTCAGTAAAGCGTTCGACAAGGTCAGCCATGAGGTTCTCCTTCACGAAATCAGGATGTGTGGTGTCGGCGGCTCACTGCACCGGTGGATCCGCGACTTTCTTGTTGGACGAAAGTGGAGGATACAGGTCCACGACCATCTAACAGACTGGTGTCCCTCTACAAGTGGTGTGTTTCAAGGCACTGTGCTGGGGCCCACTCTGTTCCTGATCCACATCAACGATCTGCCTCAGCTTCTCCGGTCGCCGTGTGCCTTGTTTGCGGATGACATGAATATTTGGAGAGAAATTGACGCTCCCGACGACTGTGGCGTACTTCAGCAATATTTCAACAGTCTATCTACATGGTCTGTAGAAGTTCATCTCCCGGTCAACCCAGCCAAGTCTGTATTTATTAGCCTGGGGAAGGGTGCTAACGGCCGAACCTACACCCTTGACGGCCAACCGCTATATCCTACAAGATCCGTGAAGGACCTAGGTGTACTGTCGCGCTACGATTTGAAGTCCATGAACAACACAAACAGGCTATATCGTAACGGACTGCGCATACTTTGAGCGCCCAAACGTAACTTCGGCACATGGTCTGAAAAGGTTGCCACTCGGCTCCTTTATCATTAGACCAACGCTAGAGTACGGTACGCCCGGTTATCCGAGACGAGGTACCAAAGATCGAAAGGGTCCAACACGTTGCTACCATGCTCATCCTGACTTTGCGTGGCTTGGGCTATGAAGACCAGTGCGAGAAACTAGGACTCTACACCTTGTCCTACCGTCGGGTGCGAGTCGACCTCATTATGACTTACCGTCTTCTACATCTCGGTGACTTCCCCATGCTGAGGCCAATGCTACACTTACGAGGGCCATGCAGCATACGCGGACACATATACAAACTTGTCGTGCCGGAGGCGAAGCGAGTTCCCAACCCACCATGCTTCGAACGGAGAGTGGTAACTATGTGGAACAGTTTGCATGAACACGAGATGGAGGCAGCATTTGTGCAGCAGTATAAAAAGTTGTCAGATTTATATTTTGCCACTATCCGATTCAGAGAACGATTACAGACCTACGATGACAGATCACACTTCTGAGTCCTGCAATACCGTGAGGCAGATATTTTAAATGTTACTTGAGAACGATAACAATATTCACGGTTGGCAAATATATAACGCTTTTCACCATCTTTCGAAAACGTTGTACAAAATTCATTCCCACATACTCTATAATACAGCATTCAGTATTCAGAATGAACGCAAACGGGATGTTGGTAGAAATCCAATCTCCACCTGGTGTACACATACGTGAGGTGAAAAAATGGAAGGAGATCTGGGATCACCAGGGAAATCTCTTATAGGCACCTGTGATTATTTATGGGTAATGAGTCACATAAGATGGCGTAGCGAATTAAGTGCGCGGCCAACTCGGACTTTGAACTCTGCCAGCGTGGGAGCACATATGACAGATTCCGATAGGGCATTCCACGTTCTGAAACGCGTACGGAAACGAAATTCCGACGGCATTCCAAACGACTGTGTTGCTGTGTCATCTTGAGATGGTGGCCCCTCAAATTGCTGTTGTGACTGATTGCTAGCAAATGGCGGCATGTGTGGTTGCGATTTTACAAAATCTGGTAAGTCAAAATGTGATCCTCTCGCAATCGCCGATACTGTCCGCTGAAGACCCTGAGAACTTGAAGTCTTCGTTTATACGGCAAATTATACAGACCATTGACAGTTTTGGTTGCTCGGCGTTGGGGTATCTCCAATGCGGTGCGATCTCTCCTCAGCCATGGCTACCAGACCTGTATTGCGTATTGCACATATGGCCGTATGTATGGGCTGAGAAGTTGCGGAACAATCGAATGATCGAATCGTCCGAATGCACGCTTCAGAAGGCCCTGATTTTGGGTGTCCCGCCTTGAAACCATTCCAGCCTGTTTCAAACATCCAAGGTCGACCTGGACATAAACTCCCGGATCCTCCTCGCCAGAAGAGGTTTGATACTCTTGGTTGCCGAGTTTGTTGGCGTACACCAACTTGTGCCGTGGGTGAAGCACTCTACATTTTTCCACACTGAGTCGAAGTAGATTCTGCGTTGATCACGCGTATACCCAAGCCAGATCGGCTTGAAGTGCTGTCATACCATCTGGTGTATTGATTGCCCTCCACACCTTGATTTCATTGGAACAAAGAAGGTAGTTCGAGCTTATGATGACTGTGATATCGTTAATATACGTCACAAATAATCGCAGTCCTAGTACCGAACCCTGTGGTACTCCACATTCAACTCAGATTGGATCTGACAGCGATACACGTACTCGTACTTCCAGGCGCAGGTGTAGACGAAGCTTCTGATCCATCCTAGGAGAATATCACCAATACCGAAGGTCTGAAGAGCAGCATGTTATGGTCTAACCGGTCGAACGCCTTTGAGAAATCGAGAAAGACTACATCCACACTTGTGCCAGAGTCTGCTGCTTCAGTCCAGCTGCATCGTGCTAGCAGTACATTTGTAGTGCACGATCGATTTCGTCGGAAGCCATGCTGTTCCGGTGCGAGGGTTAAATTCTCCCAAGTAGGCTGTTAGCGCATCAGAAATGTTAGCTTGCGTGACCTTTGACAGAACCGGTAGTAAGATTATGGGACGGTAGTTGGCTGGATTGGAACGACTACCTCCCTTGTGAATAGGAGTAATCATCTCGTGTTTCCACATGTCGGGCACGTACATTTCGGTAAAACCGTGTTGGAAGAATTGAGTCAAATGCTCAGCTAAATTCTCTCCGACCGCCGCTAGCGATTTCGTGTGTATATTATCAACTCCAGGAGAGCTGTGCTTGCGCATACTCAACAGCTTTTTTAGTACAGTTTCTGCTGTGAAGGAAATGTGAGTGAGTTTGTGGAGTGAAACAACCATTGTCACAGGGCTATGGGGCCAGTGATCGCACTGAAATGTTGCAGCATATTGTAGGCGCAGGGTATTCGCCGCCTCCTTCGGTGTCCGTGTGGGTCCGTCCGCTGTTTGAAGGGGAGTAATTTCCCGCTTCAACTTATGTGGACGGTTGACGTTTTGATACAGAAGCTTATGATTTGAGGTCGTACGCTTTGCCAACTACCGCTGGTACACCATTCTATCCTCGCGAACAAGCTAAGTACAATGGTTACGTTGGGTCCCATATACCATCCAATTCCTGGTATTCGGAGCGAGTTTGTAGATATGCCAGGCTGAGTTTCGCACCGCTATACACTTACGTGTCCTGCTTCGCAGAAACAAGACCACGATTCTCGGGCGGAAGGTCTTAGTCGATGACGCCTCGGCAACTAGAGAGTTAAAATGACTGAAGAAATGTTACCATGCACTGGCTAGTGCCTCGTCTACCAGAAAGATGCAGTTCGCTATCTCACCTGGTCGAGCTAGTAGGTCGTAGCGTATAGTGGTTTGCTTTGCATCGGCAATTTCCACGGGATATGCTGCATAGCAAATGTATTCGAAGATTAGGATTACAAAATCGTCGCGGCCTAATTGGACATCGACGATCACCCTGCCCACCATTAGTTCTTCATTGGTAAATATCCGATTCGGTATCGAAGGCTTATCTTTTTCTCGGAATCGGGTGGGGGTGTTGATGTGGCCACAGAGCGGATAATTGGAGACAAGCTCTTGCAGATCGACGTAGAGTGTTGTCCGAGAGCTGTTTGGAATTCCAGAGCATGCATTTTGAAATCGTGAGTACTGAGAATTGGACTGTAATTTGTATTTATCATCATCCTTATTTCAGTTACCAGATAGAAGTCCATCTCAGGCGGTAAATGACCGTCATTAAGCAAGCGTCCTCGCCTTTCAAACATAGACGGCACCAAAGGGAATCTTGTACCTTGCGGATCAGATCCTCCATGAGCTCCCATTAGAGGTCGTTTCAGAACTAGAGGGTCAGCCCTCCAACTTTGCTGGGTCGGTCATGCCGAACGATGGAGGTGGCTGGCAGTGCGATCTCCATGTCACTTATGTCAGGGCGTACCCATGTCTCCGTTATAGTGATGAGGTCGCAGGCCTTCGATCTTGGACGCTGCCGCATTTCGGAAAGTTTACTCAGTAAGCCTTGAGCGTTGGTGTACATACAGGAAAGCTTCTCGGATGTCAAAAGCTGTTTACTGGGAGCACATGAATGCTGTGGATTTGTGTCGACCGATGAGAGGCCGAGCTAATCGTTTATTGGGTGCATTGTCAAATCTCGTTAGGAATACCATCTGTTTTTGGTCTCACTTCTACCTGCGGTATGTACTCCATCGGCAGCCTTCTCGATAGCTGTGGGTCTTAGCGCACAGATTTTCGAATCACTGTTGTGGTTATATTGAGTCGCAGGTGGTGTCGTTTCCGTGAGAACAGCAAGTGGCTGAGGCTCTCTAACTGCTGTCTTCAGTCGTAGTTCCGAAGGAAGTGTGTTGCGTAGTAACTGCCGGTTACGAACTAAATCCCGCTTGTTTCCGTTTTGTCCATTCAAATGATTTGTGTTTAGCGGAGGACTTACGCGGAAATAATCCGTGGTTTTTAGACAGATAAAGCATGTTCATTTTCGCTTTACCGTTGACCGGTGACGAGTGCAGTGGTTTGATCGAACCAGCTCGCCCCACCGCACCCCTGCTTCACATCTCTTTACTATTTCCCTTGCTTTTTCCTTTAAGGGATTAACCGATGGAATAGTTGAACCTGTGGCGCTCAAAATATGAAGAGTGTTAACTCATCCATCTCAACGGTAATGCGGGCAATCACCTTCTTCTGGGACAAATTTGTTCGATAAGCAACCGGAGGGTAGTGCATGGGCCCATTGCCAAAAACAGGGTATACGTTGCAGTCTTAAAGATGTACAAACTTAAAGTGGGTTATCTGAGGCGCATGAAGTCCAGTAGCTGCTCGAAGAATTGAGGCATAGAGCGAAATGTTAAACAAGGTGTGCACTAGAAGCTGCGTGGCATGAGAGCCGGAAGATAAAATGAACCGTCGGGCAACGGAAAATGAATTACTGGGGCAATAAAACAACAAAATTAATTTGTCAAAAACGGTAAATGAAATAGGCAAAAATACTAAGATAAATTTGTCATTAAAAGTATGTTAGACCGCTTATGCCTTGTGGAGAAATGGGTAATCCCTTTAGACTTCCACATTGTTTCCATACTTTCACGCTGACGGTTCCGTTTGTGTTAGCAGGGCAGTGGGCCTAAGGTGGTGTGGGGCACTTATGAAGACATGCGCAAAGACGAACAGGTTGTATTCCTATTCAACAAGGTCAATATGTGACGTTGCGGTTTTTCTTGCATGGGGGAATAAATGAATCGTCAAAGTGAACCGATTGAGCGTCAACCATTGGCCCGTGCTGTGAATCACTTCACACCGGAAACTGATGGTAGAGACTAAACAACTCTTACTGAGGAATTTTATGTTGCGAACGCTCCGGTCACATATCGGCGGCTTTACATAACAAACATCGATGTGACATTTACACAGAGAATAATTCCTTGTATTGCTGGCCTAGCGCGGACAAAAATCTGGTGACATTAGGGAATGCTATCAGTTCGCTTGGTTTTGTCTCCTATCGTACGTTTCCCTGTTGGTGACTGCAAAACTGGACGAGCAACGTTGTTATTTCTTGAAAACTGACGTGCGCACACACAACCAAAGTAGCCATGTCACATTACCCCAAATGTTGGACAGCGGAAACAACCGGGAAGCCCGGTACCTCTGAACGGACCAGATTGTTGTTTCGAAGTCGTTGGCTCGGTGCCAATCCGAACGAAAGTTTGTCCGCATGTGTGTGTGCGTGCTTGCGTCCGCGAGTTCCTTCCAGTGACCTTGATAGCTTGCCCGTCTGGAGCAAAGGGTAGCGTGGAGAAAAGTTGGGATGTGCACATAGAAGTTGGCAGTCCAACCTTTCCGCATCATGTCGCGCCACAAATTCCGGATGACTGTGCCTCGGTTAACTAACCTGCATAACCGATTGGGGCGTAGGGACTGGTAACGTTCCACTTCTAGTTGGCAAAGCTTAACACCCACTGCGATAAGAGATTATGGGGACAAACTTCACATAAGTGGGCTCTTAAGTACACTGGTCGATTGTTTACAAGGGATGGGTGAATGAATTCCCAGTGTTTTGCGTATCTAATATTGACAGCTGCTGACTCGGGTTCTAAACTCGCGGATGGGGTTGGTAATGGGACAATAAATTCATCAACGATAAAGGGAGATCACTTAGTACCTATCAGGTGAAAAAGTAAAATCGAAAGGTAAATAAGTTCAAATATAGCGTATATCGACGAACTCAGTGTTCGCATGTGCACACAGTTTGGATAGGTCATGTTGTGACCCAATGAACTTTGATTTAATCAAGTGAGGTTTGTGTGTCATTAAGTCGCATTTGGCATTCGGTTAGAGGGGAATACGATGGAAGTCGGAAGGCCGCTGCACGGTTATGATAATGAACTCCTTGCCAAACTGCTTATGTGCAACTTTTTTCCAATGTCGAACACAGCTCTGCTGCAGGCCATCACCATTGGTTAGGGTTGAGCGCAATTTGGCAGGTCCCCAGCAGCGAATGAGTAGTAGGACTATGGTTGGGAATGTATACCCGGTACCACAAGACGAATGCATTTAAGTTGAGGGTTTGAAGGCGCTGAAGTGCCGGATGTGATAGAAAAATACCCAACCGTAACGAATGCGGACGCGGAAGTAGCACAGCGTCAAGCGTTCCACGCACCGGTTACTGTCATAACTATACACGTTAAAGTCGGATCTCCAGCAAGCGAATTGCTTTTGAACAATATGAAGGCAGGATAAAAAGTTGGATATAGATGTGTGCAAAGCAAGTCGTATACTCGGCCGTAATATCTAATATGACAATACCAGAAGGTCTCAGCCTCACGCGAAGCCAAGGAATATACCGCCTATCAGATGAAACGCGAGCTGTTGCTGGGTTCGCAAATGCCGAACCGATCGTCCACTGCTTTTCAGAATGTGTAGTGCTCGTCTAAGTTATTGGAACAATGGAACAATGGTTTATTACGGGTAAAAAAAGCATTGCTTAACAAGTCCCGTAGGATGAAAATTATTGCGAAAATCAATTGCATAATAAAGTGAAAAGCGTTGTGGTGGACTCACCATAGACTTATGTGGAATAGCGGAGATGTTCGCGTATTAAACGTATAAATCCATAAATCCATTGGTTAGGAGTTTGGCAAGACACCGTTTGATTGCGTTTTGTAGCCCCTGGCTAACAAGTCATAAAATGAAATGTAAGTGAGACAATGCATCGTCAACACGTTTTTTAAATATCGCCAAATTGGGAGCAGAGACGACATAATTAGGGAGGGCGTTCCAAGGCTGACACACGCGGAGGGAAAAGAAATTTTTACGGCATTCAAGCCTGCTATACTGAATTGTCAGTTTCAGAGGGTGACCTCTTAGTTTAGTGTTGTGGTTCAATTCCAACAGCGGACGGCAGATGTGGTTTGGATTCTTCAGAATTTGGTAAACCATTATGAGATCCCCCCGCAAAAGCCGATATCGACTGCTGTACATTCTTAGAGATTTCAGTCTAAGCTGATAGGGCAGATGAAAGAGGCCCCTGACGTTCTTGGTTGCCCTTCGCTGAGGAGTCTCGAGGGCAACAAGATCCTGTTTCTGCCACGGCTGCCACGCCTGAATAGCATATTCCACTTGCGGTCGCACGTAGGTGTTAAGCATTTGGGGAAAGATTGAGGGTTCAAACCGACCGAAGGCTCTGCGAAGAAGGCCGAAGTGTTGATTTCCGGTTCTCGTCGCCTTCTCTGCTTGTTTTGAACACCCGAGATCTTCCTGTACCAATACACCCAGGTCACGCTCCTGAGAAACCTTCTCCAAGGTGTGGTCTCCAAGCTTGTAAGCGCTCACCAGCTGGTGACGCAGATGTAGCACCTTGCACTTAGCTATGTTCAATTGAAGCATGTTCCTCTTTGACCATTCGTAAATGCAATCTAGGTCATGTTGGAGCAGATCGTGATCTGCCTTGTTACTAATCGCCCGCCATATCTTGACGTCATCGGCGAAAAGCAGGAAATTTGAGGAGATAACTGATGCCAGGTCGTTGATAAACACCAGGAATAAGCGCGGTCCCAGCACTGAGCCTTGTGGAACACCACATTCCACCTCAATTGGGTTAGAGAGTGATCCCCTAACACGTACTTGAAGCTTCCGTTGGTGAAGGAAGCTGCCAATCCAACCAAGTACAGGATCTCCGATTCCGTAACTCTGTAGCCGTTGAAGTAGGATGCGGTGATCAAGGCAGTCGAAAGCTTTGGAGAAGTCCAGATAGATGACGTCCACTCCGACCCCATCATCAGCCACTTCCGTCCAACTACCTCGTGCAATCAGTAGGTTGGTGGTGCATGACCGGTGTTGATGGAAGCCATGCTGTTCCGGTACCAAGATGTTGCATTTTTCCAGGTAGTCCATTAAAGCCTCAGCGACGACTGCTTCCATCACCCTCGCGAGTACAGGGAGGAGAGTCACTGGACGATAGTTTGCAGGATCTGAACGGCTACCGGCTTTAAAAATAGGGGTGATAATGCCACACTTCCACCTAGTGGGGACTTGTTGTTCATCAAAGCACCTTTGGAAGAACTGTGACAGTGGTTCAGCTAGCTTGTTGGCCACAGTCTTCAGTGCCTTCGGGCGGATGCTGTCTGCTCCCGGCGAACTATGCTCACTCAGTGAGAGTAACTTCCTTAACACAACTGATGGGTTGAAAAGTACATTTGTAAACAATGGTGTCGGTAACGTGCATGACGTTATGGGACAAGTAGAGGTTGCGAGTTCGAAAGTTGGGGCGTATTGTAGCCGCAGGGCATTAGCTGCTTCTTCGGCGCTTTGTACTCTACCGCCTGTCGTGAAAAGTGGAGGGATTCCATGCTCCACTTTACGAAGCTTATTGACATGCCGATATAGTAGTTTGTTGTTTGCCATGAATTCTCTGGCTAGGCACTGTTGATAAGTTACTTTGTCCTCACGGACAAGTGCAGTGCAATGGTTGCGATGGATCAGGAAATTGCGCCAAGTTTCTGAGTCGGGGTTAATCTTGTAAGCACGCCATGCTGCATCCCTTATCGCCAGGCATTTTCGTGTCCTACTCCTTAGAATTGAAGGCATTTTTGCGGGACGAAGGGGCTTGGTCTCTGATGCTCTGTTGACGATGTCGCTGAATCTATTAACGAACTCTGCCCAAATGTTATCAAGGGGGCTTTTGTTTGAGAAGTCCCAAGCAGCTGCGTCGGCGAGTTCTTTTAATACGTGGTAGCGTGTGATCGAATGAGTTAGTTCCGAGTGTTCAGATGGATACTGCGTAACACACATAGTTAAACGTTATTACTACATAGTCACTGAGACCTAATGGACTATCCATCAATAACTTGTCAACCATGGGCTCTTCATTCTTGAGCACAAGGTCCAGTATGGACGGTTTGTTTGCTGTCCTGAATCTAGTGGGCGTGGTGACATGATTGTACAAAGGAATATTAGCGACCAGTTCATGCAAGTCTGCTTTGAACTGCTCACTGGGCGATGCCAAAACCTCCAGATTGTGTAGATTGAAGTCCCCGGAGATGAGACTATGAGTGAGACTATGACAATATTCTTTGAGGATGACTCAGAACCATTTAACGCTACTAAATAAGGGTGCAACCTTCCAACACGCACATTTAGCGGCGTCAGAATAACTTACACTTGTCAGTCAACATACGGGTGATGTGGCACATTAGGAGCGTTGCTGATTTTACACTCTCGGAATTTATGCGTGCTGTGCCCTGAGACACGCATGTAAGGCATCAGCATGCTACTTAATCTACGCATACCTGACTTCTGTTCAAATTTGTACACCTGCACAGTTCTTATGACACAGAATCTAGGGTTTGCGCTGCTTACTGCGTCGGGATCGCTCTCAGTAGAAGTGCAGAGACTTGTCCTTTTATTGGATACTCGCGAATATCCGTATACCTGCAGTTTGACTTTGAAGCGCAATCGGAGTCGATACAAATCGACTCCAGGGTGCATTTTATCATTTATGCTTATGCCCCCGCTGACTTCAGACCAAAAACCGTCAAACGCGAGTTCTACCAGCAGATGCCCTCCCTCATCCGGAATGCCGAAGGCATGGATATCGTGCCGGTTCGGGATTTGAATGCTCCAGCCGGTCGGACACCGTTTCTGTGTCGATACTTGTTGTGCTGAGCGTTGTAGCCACAATCATCGTCACTATTCAAGTAGCAATTTTCTGGCATACACCGAGTTACATGCTGATTACCGAACGATAGGCTACGTCGTACATCAGCGCAAGGCTTTCGATCTATCCAAAGCACGCCCTCGTGTTTGCCCACCTAGCTCGTAATCATTCTCTGCGAGACAACAATGTCCTACTGATGCGCAGTATCGTTTGTCACTTTCCAACGAAGGATGCGAGTTGACATATTGAGTTACGGCAATTGCATCGCGGTTCTTTGATCACTGTTGAGGAACTTGACTGACCTGGGCACTCTTATTCCACTCTGTTCCATTGAAGCAATTGGATGGAACCTTGGTATGCAGAAAATGCTGATAGTTTTGTTTAAGTACGGGCCGAGATAACCTCTTAGTTATCAGCCGGGAGGAATGTTTGCTACGTCTACTTGCGAACTTCATAGAGAATCGACAACGAACCAGGGCATTAGAAGAATTGAAGCACCTGTTCCAGAAACAGCGGCATTTCAGAATAGAACTGTGCCACCTGAAACTTGGGTAGTTGTGGTATATGTGAACTTAGTTGTAGGAGGAAGATTGAAGCCCCCTGCGCCTAAAGAAGTGCTGTTAGGAAAATGCCGACGAGTAATTGCGCCCAGCCGCGTGAGTCAATGTTGCTGGTTTCGTGAACGCAATGACGTCGACATTGCGTGTGTCTGGTGTGCGAGCAAGTGCAACCCTCTGAGAAATAAGACACCGTAGCGCAGATAGGGGTGTCCAAATAGTACTGCTGGAATGTAGCTGCAGGTGACAGAAGTAAATGATGCTATACTTTACTGCATCAGGCAGGGTTACCTGGCTGCGCAGGTTGCATTGTTCGCCGACTGCCGCTGTGGCCGCAATTTTATGATTTTCTATTTTACTCTCTCTGAACATCAAATACGAAGCTGATTGTTAGTTGCATTGTTTCGTACACAATAACATAACCAGCTCGTTGCTAACTCCAGATTTCATCAAATTTGTCTCTCAAATATCCCGCATAAGTCAGTGAACTCACCGTGTGCTTGACCCGGTGCCTTTCGGGTGCACATTTAATCAAAGGCTTTGACTGAGGACCCGAGTCGTTCTCTTGTCAGGTGTGGGCGCCCTGACAGTATCCTAGTCCATCCTCTTCAAAGGTTAGGAAGTGGTCGATGGACCTCTTCCAGGAAAACCTAGCCATGGGAGACAACAGGTCTACCGGTTATAAGCTCACAGCTCGATTGGCGTAGAGCACGAGCGCCACGCATTGTCTATGACGGTGGGAGGGCAACTCCGGGTGCTCAATGGTTTGCTACTGCCCGCCTCAAGCCAGGCAGCCTCTGGTCAAACTGGTGCAAACCCCCGAAATCCACCCTCATCTGGTCGTGGTCGCAGGTGCATATGAACAATGAACAATGATTTATCACGGGATAAAAGCAAGTGCTTGACACGTCCCGTAGGATGGTTGCGGTGAATATGATGAAATCAAAATATATCTGGTTCATCTACCGAACGTCTGCCGAGAGTAATAATTTGATAATTAACATCAGTGTAAAATTAAAAAATTACCGAGCGCTAACGTTCAGAAAGACACTGAGGTGCAGTGATCGTTGATATAAGGCGTGAGAAAAGTAAAATATGGTCGCTCACTTGGGTCCATTTGATACATAAATCCTGTAGAAAAGCATGCTTGGCGTAATCCACAATAGAGGAATTTAGGTAACAAAATGCTGGGAGCAACATCTAGCCGTTTTTTGAAAACGTCCAAGGTAGGCGAGGATACAACTGAGTCTGGGAGTGCATTCCATGGTTGACAAACCAGAAGGGAAAAGTAATTCCGTCGACACTCTAGACAGCCATATTATTCCTTCAATTTTAAGCAGTTACCAGTGAGCTGCGTGTTATGGCTAAGTTTCAGCAAATGGCGGCATACGTGGTTGGGGTCACTCAATATCTGATACGCTAATATGAGAACGTCGCGCAGCGTTCGATAGCATCCGATAAAAATTCCCAGCAATTTCAGCCTTCGGTGGTAAGAGTGATAGCGCAGGCCCTTCACATTCTTTGTGGCTCTTCGTTGTGGTACGTCTAACGCCTCTGGGTCGCGCTTCAACCAAGGTTACCAAGCTTGGATAGCGTATTCAATATGCGGGCGCACGTGGGAATTGTGCATCATTGGGAAGATTGATAGGGCAAATCTCCCGAATGCCCTTCGCAGCATGCCGACGTGCTGGTTGTCTCTTTTCGCAGCTGCCTCAGCCTGTTTTGAACAGTTGAGGTCACTCTGTACGAGCACACCAAGGTCACATTTCTGGGAGATGGTCTGCAATTCGTTTGTCCCAAGCACATAGGTGTAGTTATGTCTATGGCGTAACTGTACAACGCGATATTTGTCTACGTTGAATGGTAGAGCATTTTGAACTGACCAGTTCGACACTGTATTAAGATCGCACTGGAGCAGTTCGTGGTCTTCCGGTCCTCCGGTCCTCTGATTCTTCGCCATATCTTGATATCATCAGCGAAAAATAGGAAATCGGAAGCAATTGATCGCGTCAAATTGTTAATGGACACCAAGAATAGACGAGGTCCAAGAACCGAGCCTTGTGGTACTCCACACGCCACATCGATTGCATCGGACTATGATTCTCGGACTCTCACCATTAGCCGTTGTTCATGTAGAAAATTGCTAATTCAACTCAGGATTGGATCGCCAATGTCGTAATTCCGAAGTTTCTGAAGGAGAACGCGATGGTCTATGCGATCAAACGCTTTTGAGAAGCCCACGTAGATGACACCGACGCCTACTCCATCATCAGTCCAGCTATTACGTGTACTTAGTAGGTTAGTATTACACGAATGCTTTTGACGAAAGCCATGTTGCTCCGGGGCTTTTAAGTTGTGGCTTTCCAATCATCTGCGATGATTGCTTCCATCCCTTTGGATAGTACGGGAAGTAGTGTTATTGGACGGTAGTTGGCAGGATCAGTGCGGCTACCTTCTTTACTGATAGGAGTAATGACCCCTAGCTTCCGTACTGGTAGAATATGGTTCTCTTCTAAACATCGCTGATAGAAAACAGCCAGTGATTCTTCTAGATCACTAGCTACCGCTTGCAGAGCCTTTGGTCGGATGTTGTCGGCTCCGGGAGAACTGTGCATACGCAAGGATAACAACTTCTTCAACACAGCTTCCGCAGTGAAGGTGATGTTGTCTAAACCCGACGGTGGAGTATTAGAAATGAGGAGAATGTTTGGGATCGTTATTTGCTGGAAAGTTTGGGAGTAATGAAGCCGTAGGAGATCAGCTGCTTCCATTGCTGATCGCGTACACCCATCAGCCGTGACTAGTGCTGCAATCCCCCGCTTCACCTTTCGAAGGCCGTTAACGTGCCTGTACAGGAGTTTGCGGTTCGTGCAGAATCGCTTCATTAAGTCCTGCTGATAAGTGTTGTCTTCGCGGATCAGTTTCACACAGAAGTTACGATGTGTTACGTATGCAGTCCAGGTTTCGGCATTCAAGCATTCCTGGTGATCTTGCCATGCCAAATCCCTCCGGGACATACATTTACGTGTTCTGCTCATCAGAAATGACTTATGCTTGTTTTTGAGTTGGAAGGACTTCTGTTCTGATGCACTGTTCTGATGTGCTAAACGTCCTTGTAAAGGTTTCCCAAGCAACATTTGGGGGGCATTCGGTTAAGAAAGTCCTAGGTGTATCCTTAACAAGCTTAGATAACACATTGTAGCGCTTGGCAGCATGCACTTTACCATCCTCCTTTTCAGGGTAATCCGCATAGCATATATAGTCAAAGAGTAGAGTAACATGGCCACTACGACTCAGTGGTGTGCTTCTAACTATTCCGTCATTCATGAGTTCTTCGTTAGTTAGCACAAGATCCAGTATCGACGGCTTGTTAGCAGTTCGAAATCTGGTGGGAGAGGTTACGTGATTGTAGAGGGTGGCTAGCAATTAGCTGTTGCAAGCAGGCTTTAAACTAAGTACCGTCGGTCGTAAAATACATATGAATTGTTCCAAGTCTCCAAAGTCTGCGTGTGACAGCCGTCAAGCAGATCCCAATCTGTCTCTGCAATCACACTCAACAGTTGGATATGCTCCCCACTGCGTTGTTGTTCAGGATATTGAGTCAAAGTCTCCGCGTGGAATCCCTTAAGCAAATCTCCAGATACCCCACTGCTTTGTGGTTAAGGCTATAGAGCCAAAGGCTCCGGGCGGAATCCCTTAAGCAAACCTCCGTTGCACAACCGCCACCAGCACGCGTGCGATTTCCCAACAATGCAATCGTATGCCTGCGCGCAAAGCACTCAGCATCGGGGGCTAGAACGATCGCACGTTGCTGGACAGGAACTGCAGTGGGCGCCCCGAGCGACGCACTGCACTGGTCGCTGTGGAACCGGCACGTTACAACATCGATATTGCGGCGCTCAGTGAAACTCGGATAGCTGAGCAAGGTAAGTCGCATGAACCAAGTGCTGGCTACACGTTCTACTGGGTGGGCAACGCCACCTCAGCAACACGTGAACATGAGATCGGATATGCAATATCCGATCGCCCAAATAGCCAGCTCGTGGATGAAGCAACAGGCATGAGCGCGCGATTGATAACTGTACGCCTACGACTCGGGAGAGGTAAGTTTGGCACTTTGATAGGCACTTACTGCCCGACCATGTGTTATCCTGATGACACACATGATCAATTCTACACTCAGTTATCCTCCGTGATACGGTCTGTGCCGAGAAGCGACCGACTTGTTCTGCTGGTTGATTTCAACGCGCGAGTTGGACGTGATACATCGGTGTGGAAAGATGTCATCGGTCCGATTGGCATTGGTTCAGCGAATGCGAACGGTGACAAGCTGCTCTCACTGTGTGCCACTCACGGCCTGACGATCACGAACAATCTGTTTGCACTGATTGCGAGTGATATAGCAACTTGGACGCAGCCACGTAGGGGTCACGCTCACCTGCTGGAACATGTCATCGTACGTCAGCGAGATATGCATCACACGTGTACTGCGTGGAGCTGAGGGTGGCACTGATCACAAATCGCTGAGGAACACATCGTACATCTACGTGCGAAGAAGTACGTACAGTGCACCTGAAGTGAATCGGAGGCGTAATTTTAAGCTTCTCCCGCTTGATAGCGTGGAGAAAGGTATTAAGCTGGAGAAGGTGATGGCTGCACGCCTGTGTGATGTGGAATGCATAGCCATGGTGGGCAACTTCTGGCACCACATTCGCGATCAGGTGACAGCTGCTGCCGAGGAGACCGTCGGGCGGGCAAACTGTAAGCGGCCTGATTGTTTTGCTGAGAACAATGCGACGACTGGCGCATTGGTGTCGCAGAAGAATGCAGCATTTGCAGCATATGTGGCAGAACCTAGTAATTCGTGGAAGAAGAGAAGGCCTGGCAGAATTCGACGGCGACTGACCGGAGGGCTCCGTCGCATTAAAAATGCATGGTGGACGGAGAAGGCGAGGCGGATGGAATTATATGCACAACACTGCCAACACAAGCGATGCTTTGACTCCTTGAAATCGGTAAATGAACCGAGGTTGGAGTCGCCAAAGGGCGCTGTTCGATGGTAGATCAGAATCTACCTGCACAAAGCCAGCAGATATTATTCAGATATGGCGAAATAAACGTGACCGTCTCTTGAACAACCGTTCGGTGATTGACTGGACAGCATTGAACGGTCTGAAGTGGCACGCGACAGGCCGACACTGGATGAGACGCAGACAGAACCTGCTCAGCTGTAAAACAACAAGTGTGCCAATGCAAAAGGATCCCACCTGAAGTATTGCAACACGGCGGACCTGCGTTGGTTACTGCCCTGCATCACTTGGTGCAACGCGTGTGGATTGAGGAGGACGTGCCTCCTGAGCTCAAGGATGCCCTTGTGATACCACTGTACAATGGCAAACGGAACAAGCCATGGTGCACGAATTACTCTGGCACCAACTTGCTGAGTTGTGTGGGCAAGGTGATTACTCGAATCCTGCTCAATCGCGTCGTCAGTCAGGTTGTAGAACCGAATGTGGCGGAAGAGCAATGTGGATTCCGTTCGGGTCGCAGCACCATCGATGTAGTGTTTGCGGCTCATCAGTTGCAGGAGAAGTGTAGAGAACGACACTAGCCGTTGTACTCGCTTTTTGCGGATTTCACCAAGGCATTTGATACGGTGAACCGCGAGATATTGTGGATGGTGTCGGGTAAATTTGGTTGTCCGAGGAAGTTTGTAACTTTAATTGATTTCGACACCTTGGTATGTGAGCGAGGGTGCAACTGAGTGGACAGACGTCAGATAACTTTGCAGTTGTCTCTGGTGTGAAGCAAGGCTGTGCCTTAGCTTCTGCCCTGTTTAATATTTATCTACATGCCAGGATGTCTTGTGCTGTTGATGCGGCTTGTGCTTACGGTGTTCGTGTGGAGCACCGTATTGATGGTGGGTTGCTGAACATCCGTCGTTTCAGTGTGAGAACCCTAGTCTGTGAGACAACTATCCCTATGTTGTTTGCTGACGACTGTGCGTTGTTTGCACACAGCGCGGATGAGTTGCAGCACATGACTAGTGCTCTGGCTTCGACAGCGGCAAAATTCGAGCTCACCATCAGCACAAGCACAACTGTCTGTCTGTTTCAGCCTTCACCGAAGGTGCAATCTGCAATATTGCTGCGAATCAGCATTGCTGCTGAAGTATTAGAAACCACCTCCCGCTTCCTCTAACTTGGGAGTGTGGAGTCGACTGACCAGCAGCTACACAGTGAGCTGCGTGTCCGTGTCTCGAAAGCAGCGGCGACATTCGGGAAGCTTGAGTACCGAGTGTGGAACAAGCAACAGCTTACCGTTGGCACGAAACTGATGGTGTACAAATCCATGGTTCTATCCCTTCTTCTATACGGCAGCGAAATGTGGACGACATACCGGCGAGATGTGCGATATCTCGAGCGGTTCCATCAACAGTGTCTGCTACGGATTCTGCGCGTCGGTTGGTGCGACAGAGTTGCGGACACGGAAGTGTATGCAGTGCACTGCGTACTGTTACTGAGACACTTGAGGTGCCTCGGTCATGTGTGGCGTATGGGTTCGACGCGGATACTGAAGCAGCAATTATATGGTCAGCTGAGTGATGGGATGCGGCATGTGTGGAAACCGAAGCTTCGTGACCAGGACATGATCAAAGTGAGTCTATCACGTTTTAATATTGTGTTCAGATGATTGGAATCGAAGGCGATTGATCGGCGTGCATGGCACCATCTGATCACGAAGACAGTTGCTAAGGTGCAAGAGAAATCCCTCATGGCTGCAGAGAAAACGGGGCAATTGCAGAGACGACAGGCGCCGATGGGTTGTACTCCATCGACACCGGGCGCATGATGCTGTAGTACATGCGGTCGCGAGTGCCTGAGTCAGGCAGGCCTATTGAGTCATGATCGAGGCTACTCGGGGCCAACACCAGAACGACTACGAGTCGTGCTGAGAACGTAAGCAGAACCGGCGCAGCGTTTGTAGATACGCTGCATTCGATTCATCAACCGTCTGCTTGCGTGCTGAGTCTCTTTATTTCAGGTAGTGGTTTTGCTGTATTGTTCTAATGTTTTTTACCCCATATCAATGTCTACTTGAACTATCTTCTATGAACTTGCACACGTCGCTTAAGCTAATTGTAGTTAATTTCGATAACATTTTCGCGTTTGTGGCATTTTTAGCAATGTATTTGCTGACATCTTGCACTTATGACGGATTTGTTGATAACCAATTTATTACAGATGCTCATTTAGCGTATCTTTGTGTCAGCACATCTATATGCTTTATTCGATAGATTAGTTGTTATACTCATTTCAAGTGATTGGTTGTTGCTTGATATCCCCGGTGTGGCTGCGCTTGATGTACATGTTGACAAGGTGCCTACCTATCTATTACCCACTACCTTGTCCATACTGGCTCCAGCAGACAGTTGGTCGTTGCTGGAGGGGACAAGGTGCACGGTCCTCGTGGTCGTGCTAGGCTCGAACAGTGGTTCTATGCACTCAGTGTGGAGGGGACTACGGTCCAGCCACCGCCTTGTGTGCGCTTGATTCCCAAATACAGCGTGTTTGTGTTTGCCTGTGAAGGAGTGTGGGCCGGCTCCGTTGATGAAACGTGGCTCCCATCCACATGCCTCCCGGTCTTATTCCTTCGGGTTTACACTGGATATGGGGTGTGTGGTTGGAGCTGTGGGTGGTGCAGCGCAAGCCACCCATGATCCCTCCGTAGGCGCAGGCGTCCTGTGGCTGGCCACATTGACAGACAAATCCGAATCCGGATGGTGTCAACCATGTGTATACCCGTTCAAATGACCCGCAACTGGGTGATTGGCCTGGATCAATCGATAGGTTTAGACTTAGTCACGTGCATGAACTAAAGTGGTCCAGTGCATTAGATTGGATTTATGCTTGTTATATAATGCCATCGCATTTGGACACCTGCTTTGTGTAGTGGGAAGCTTAAATTACATAATATATAGAGGAGAGCACAGGGAGAACAGTACATTTAGCTTACGTACTAACATGATGCAGTGTTGAAATGAATGAGTGGATCACAAAAGGACCTCTAACCTGAAACATAGCATGATAGGCACCGTGACAAGGATAGACAAAGACATTGTAATTTCAAAATACCCGATAGGCTAGAAGGGTGAGGATTATCAGTGATGTGGATTTTCTGTACTCCGTGAAGGTCTGAGGCAACAAGGTACTGTAAATAGGAGGAAAGGGCAGAGGCACAGTCCGGAGCACTTAGGTGCAGATGAAGCAAATTAATCAGGCTTGGTATGACATCCAGACAGGTTACACTGCGCTGGGATGGTTGACAGGCTGAGTGATGACTTCCGCATATGTTGGTCGAGACGTCCCAACGGCGAGTGACGCTGCTCCAGCACAAAGGGAAAGTTGGGCAAAGGCCACTTCCTGATAACTGCAAAGGTTTGTGGTTAGCAGCAAAGTATGTACTCGTCCCTGAGAGATGGATGAAATAAGTGCGTGCGGTGAACCGAGGAAATAATGCACCCTTGGACCCCTATCAGTGCAGCTCAAGGTACAATTGCAGTTTATAACAATGATGCACACTACTTGTCTGACGTTGATAACTGAGTACAGGTAGAATGCCACCGATTATTGGGATATCGCCGTCGGTTTGGAATGCCAAAACTTGTGCACAAGTCAAGGAACTTGGAAGCGTGTAGTATAGCGATGCATGTCAATCTGGTGCTGATGTAGTATCGTTGAATGGGATAAACAGATACAACGCACTTCACAGCACAGCTGCCGAGTGAGTTTCTGTGGTGTTGTAAGAAATAGTAGAAATTGGAATTGAAATAGGCTTAGCTCGGACCCAGAGCGAAAGTAATAACGCACGTTGAGCACACGTGGGAATCGTATTAAGCAAATCGAAATTATGCTAACAACGTAGGTACATTAAAGCAACTACAATAAGATGTCGTTCAAGAATAAGCACCACAGTTTCTTTTGTCAACTTGGAAGCAGACGGACCATCCTACTGAGTCGACATTCGTGAGCTCTGCTTGGCAAGGGAAGTGCCACATTAAGCATGAAACAGTCTAAAAATATAACAATTAGGGCGCACCAAAGGTGTACCCTGTCGTAATGGCCCTCCGTGAAGCAAACGAAGTCTGGGCCTCGATCAACATCTTAGTGTCGAAACAAAAGCATACTCATTTTATATACCTCGTGTCAATCAGATCCACTCACAAATCGGCAAATGCTATCAAATCGTTCATCTACTGGAATCCACTTACGTTATATTCACGACATTTCATATCGATTATCTACTCGATGCCATCGGTTTAGGACGAGCAAGCAAGGGGTCAGATTAGAGCTATTGCTGTTTGCTCGCCAGCTACAACCACACACCCAGTGGCGTGATAACGAACATTCAAGCTATACTCGATCCCCCAAAGCTGCACAGAATAAAAATAGGAAAGTTCAGTGAGAATTTCTCCCACCTACAACTTTGTGCTATCAGTGAGTCTATCCGTCTTTGCGGCTTTTCATTGCATTCGAGACTTTTTGAAACGCATATGCGCCTCAACGGAATACAATGGACATTAATTAACGAACAAACCTAAGTATATATATATATATATATATATATATATATATATATATTCACAATCTGAGTACAGATAATGTGTCACCAGAACCACGGCGAAATAAAGGGGGGAACGAAATACAACGTGAAGAAAACGTTTTTCGGTTTTACACACCCCATTTTGGGAATTTTCAGTGTGTTTTGGAGTTCATGTTAGGTGAGACGTTAACTAATAGGTAACACGGTTGAACAGCACTCTCTCCACTAATGCCGGTTGCGCGCCATATCTTCAAATGTTGCTAACCACTGGTAGTCCGAACCGCTTGGTCCCCATCCTGGAAGGCGGACCCGTCCGACGGATGCTAAGCTTGAACTTGCATTCTCCATGCTCCTTGTCCACCTCATTGGTTGTCCACCGCGGCACCTTTTCCAATCGCTTCTGGGGAGCGCATATAATGCTCGATGGAGAAAGTGATAGGCCGGCATGCGCAATATGGGGTCGAGCCAACGTATGCGGTGTCGGAGAATAACCGTTTGGAGGCATGATCTGTTTGCTCCAAACACTCGCTCTCGGACTTCTGCGCTACTCACGTGATGCTGACACCACACGCGAGCAATTGTAGGCAGACAACGATTGTCGAAAATTGACAATCGTTTTATGTCTTCTGAGCGAGTCGGCCAGGTCTCACAACCGTACAAGAGGACGGCACGGACATAGGCAACGTATACCCTGCCCTTGAGTTTGAGACTGACGCCACGACTGCGTCATAAGTGTTTCAGTCTGACGAATGCAAGGTGGGCCTTTGCGATCCATTGTGAGAGTTCATCTCCAACACAGCCGTCAGCTGTGATGCAACTCCCTAGATAAGTGAAGCAGTGGACTTTTTCCAGGAGGTTGCCAGTAGTGGTGGGGGCAGGCACAGACATCTGACAACCCTGGAGTAGTAGTTTACATTTAGCTGGCGTGAAACACAGGCCATACTTAGATGCCTCTATCGCTAAGCAGTTCAGAGCGCTCTGCACGGCTTGTGGATTGTCCCCCATCAAAGCGATATCATCGGCGTAGTTCAAGTCCGCGACTCTGTATCCTGGGAGAAGCACAATACCGCAGTTTTGAGGGCCTTCCAATGGTCGTTGGAATATATCTTCAATGGCAAAATTGAAGAGGAAAGGTGAGATGGGGCAACCATGGCGCACGCCGCTGGTGACAGCAAACGAAGTGGTAAGCGTGTCGTAAGCCCTGAGTTTACCGACGTGTGACTGTAGAGATCCTTCAAGGTGGTTACAAACTTGTCGGGCACACCTTTCCTTAGTATACTGTTCCACAACGCAGACTTATCTACTGTCTAAAGTAGCTCGGATGTCCAAGAATACTACGATTGTTGGCCGTCGATGGACGTGACAGAGTTCAAGCAGTTGGTGGAGTGTAAATATGTGGTCAATGCAACCTCGACCTGGACGGAAACCCGCTTGTTTCGCTCGGTAAATGCCTTTTCTAGTCGCTGTGAGCTTGCGGAGTAGAACAGACACGAAGAGCTTGGAGGCAACAGAGCTCAAGGAAATTCCGCGGTAATTGGCGCAATCCTCGCGGAAGCCTTTCTTGTGAATCGAAATAATGACCTATTCTCCCCATGCAATTGGGACTTTCGCGTCAGTCCAAATTCTCGTGAAGAGTGATAGCATTTCGTTGACAAGTGCATTCCCACCATCTTTGAATAGAGCCGGGGGTATGGTGTCAGGATTAGGAGCTTTATGACGCTACAAAGATTGGGTTGCGCTTCGCAGCTATGTTTCGGTAGGAGAATCTGTGGCGTAAGCCAAGCACCATCCAAGGAAAACGTAAATGTCACAGTGGCCTGTGCTGAGCAGTTAAATTGGAAAGCAAACTGCGCTGCCCAGCGGCCCAAGCGCCTGTGCGGGCTGGTGATTCCCCTGTCGTTTGACTCACAACTCCTCTGACTGACAGCGTGTGAATTGCAACCAGTGGTCTTGGTGAGGCAAAACAAACTGCAGAGTTTTCCAGCCGATGCAGCGATCTCCATCTCAGCAGCTTGCTTTGACCACCAGGATTCACGGTCAGAGCGAAGGCTTGACTATAGCTTTTGAGAGATGGACTGACGAAATTCATTGTGCTCCGCACCGGCAGGCACAGCACGTCGATCATCTAGCAATTCCGAGAATCTTACCGAAATCCAGCTTCTGGTTGTGTAGCGGATGCGTCCGAAGCTGGTCAAGCCGGCGGGCAGCATTGTTTTTGGCAAATTTGTCCAATGTTGAATAACATCCAGAGCATGGGGTAGAGCAAGATTTCCACGAAGCCTCTGTTGATAGTGCGTTTTCACCGTTGGGTCCTCCAACCAGTGAGTGTTGAGTCGGGTTTGCTTGACCCTGGGTGAACCACCTAAACGCATACAAATTATCGCACAAACCAATGCATGATCGGTGTCAACACAAGTTGACCAAAATAATCGGCAATCGCGTACGCCGCCGCGCCACCTGCGACTTATGGCTGTGTGATCAATTTGCGGCCAGCGTTGGGTTGATGTTGGAGGACGCCAGGTGGCATAATGGCGTCAAGGGTAACAAAAGCTCATGCTGGAGAGGAAAAGTTGGTGGTCAGCACAAAGACAGCAGTCTCTCTCTGTTGTCAGAGCGAACATCATACCTGGGCGGTCCACCGAGGTGGCGTTCACATGGCAGCAGCCAACCAATGCGTGCGTTTAAGTCTCCTGCCATAACAAAGCTGTCTGTTTTAGGCGCCCTTTGGAGCAGCTGATGAAGATGTTGATAGAACTGGTCCTTGACTGCATCCGAGTTGTAGTCAATGGGCGCGTAGGCGGAGCACACGAAAATAGCACGCTTGTCTGCGCGATGCTTGCTAACCTCACAAGAGCTCCGGAGCCTCACAGCACATAGGCGACTGTGGAATGAAATCCAGTCAAGGAGGGCGGCCTCGGCTTTAGCATTGAGTGCGATTCCAACATCAGCTTGCCCAGATGCGGCGGACTCAGCGCCACCCGAAAGGCGAAAATAAAAGAGGGTGTGTGGTTGGACTGGTGATGACAGCTGGTAGACTGTTGGAATTTCACTGTCGAGTTTCACTCAGGCAGCAGACATCAATTTCAATGGTCTCCAGCGTGCGGGAAAGTCCAGCTTTCTGTCCGATCTGCGGTAATGTGCGCACATTGAGGGTTGCCAGTTTGAACTGTATTTCAGGTCGCAGTAGCGAAGATGGCAGACTTCGGGACTGGTAGCTCCCAGTGGAGGGCTGTGTGGTTGAGTTGATGGGTGGCGAGAGAACAACTTCATCGGCGGCGGTAGGGTTGCTCATAATTGAAGAAATAAGTCACAATGGGGAGGAGTGGTGCAAGGAAAGAGTATGTACATTGGTGGCGTGTATTTGTAATGTTGGCGTAGTCGTAGGACAGTGGTTCCTGAGAGCGAGGGAGGCCGTAGTTGTGTGTATCCATGGTACAGCAGTAGGCCGAAGTAAGTGGGTTGTCTTAGGGTACCACGACCCCGAGCCTTTGGTCGAAACGCCTAACCCACAAGGCGTCAGGGCGAAATAAAGATTTCGCACCAGTTGGAAGCCGGTGACTGAAGATTCAGTTCATACGGCTTTCGAATGAGGAAAGCCATACCAAGGACCAAACACTCCTGAAGTCAAAGTAAGATTCCAATACTCGGATTGCATGCCGGCATACAATGTCTCCGAGAAGACAAGGGGTGGTGACTTAAGTGGCGAGTCACATCCGCCACGTCACCGTGTTGTTAAATGGATCTGTGTGGCTTTTTATAGGGAGAAAGCTTACCAGGCGTAAACTCACCACGTCTTGGAGCACTGGCGCCGAACCATTCGTCGGAACGGGAAATACTCGAACCACCCAGCTGGCATCACGAGGAGGTTGTTGGACAGGCCAAGTGGTGGATGGTGACACATCAATGCGCGTCGAAGCGTAGTGGCCACATCAACACTGTGTGGAGCCGACACCTCGCCCTTTGATTCATCAAAGAAATAGCTTATCACGAAGTAGAACATAGAAAAAAGTATCCGAAAGAAGCCCATTACCGCTCCGAAACAAGAAAGCCGCTGGGTGATGGGACAACACGAAGACCCAGTTTCCGACCACCAACGCAAATACGACGGAGACTTCAGTACAGCAATCTTGCCACGAAATCCGTTGTATCAGGGCGCTCGAACCGAGCGGACCAATAGGCGAGTAGATATAGCATTGATAACACAAGTGACGACCGCTTCCTGACACGTATTTGCATCGACAAAATTACGAATTGCAATGTACGGGGATGCATCCAGTCAGATGAAACTAGGGGAACCGGCCCGAATCCCATGGGACGGAGAGCATACACATGCAAAGCGAATGCTGCTATGTGCTACCGTAGGTGAACAAGATCTTTTGAGTTCCGATCGTCTCACTAGTCTGGCTCATTGTCAGAGAATGTAGTATGTGCGCCCCACATTTAGGACCAATCGTCAAGCGCTCACCTAGGTGGCTGGTTCCCTTGGATGACTCTTGGTAGGTGAATTGCTTCACTCATCTTACGATAATAATGCAATAAAGTGTCCGCAGTAACCAAGTATTTCGTGACAAAGCAGTGCTTCTGTGGACGCAAAGCCTACGCTATTAGTATATGAGAAACACAACAACCCGAACAACTTCAGCTGGGAATGAGAGCGAAGCTTTGCGCCAATCGACCGATTCGATCTGTACTCCTGTCGCCTCGCCGGAATCGATCATAGTCCGACTCAAATTATTTCCCAGGAAAATCAATCGATGAGACTAGACAGGCCGGTGTTAGTGGAACTGATTTATTGCAAGCACACACTAGTAGAAGCTTATTGGATGAAGGGCGAATTTGTCTGCCTGGTGGGCCATGTTTGTATACCAAACAACGCCAGTTGCCGGAGGGATGGGTTTCGGGAAAGAACGCAGACTACGGAACAGTTACATGAGCGGGAAAAGTCATAGAGCATATCGCGTCCAGGACTTGTGTTCCCCAATTCAATGGATGTGCCAATGAGATGAGCGATGCCACACATAAGAAACATTGATTAGTTTTAGCATAAATCCAAGCCTGAGCGCCAGTGAGTGGTGAGAAGCCGGGTGTTGAGTTGGCCAAACGTTGGCAAACGAGGCAGAAACCAAATGCGAACCAAGTGAACAAAACACATAGAGGATGCGAATTCACTTATTATTCCTGAGGTATGTTTAGTTGTCCGCAAAAATGTGTTAGAGATGTAGAGCTGCAGAGAATTCGACCGCTTCTGCGAGAAGACGCCTTCCTTGTTAGCACCAAACCATTTCAACGAGTTACATCGTAGCATGTCTCAGAAATTTCAGCTCTTCATTCGTATCCATCTGTAACCAGCTTTCAGCACGTGCCCATCTCCGATTTCACTTAACCAGTGTACTCATTGTGGACAGTACCTTCGAGTATGATTGAACCAACTGTATCGTGACCCTCATTATTGCTTCCGATAGCAGAAAACGCGGAAAAAAGACGTCGGCTGTTGCACGGATTAACTAGGAGATTGCAGCGCCACAGAGATGAACTCTAAAACACACCAGCACGTCTGGATAAAAAGCAGTCAGCAATGAAGCTTCGGCCGTGAATTTGGGGCGCAAAACATGGAGCCGAAGAAACGGTTATACATTCCGATTGATTTTTGCACTGATCTCACCATAGGAGGAGACGACGTGCCAGCGTGGTCCGCCTAGCAAGGCTATCATAATGGAACGTTTAAAAATGGTTTCAGTAGGTACACCTTCTCGGTATGCAATTTGTTAGTAACCAGCACTCGGAAGCGATTGGATGTCAACTGCGAGTAAGCAGGACGATAAATCGACCTGAAGGCCCAAATCTTTTGACCCGATAACACTAGCAGTAAGGCGAACGAAGTTTACACAACGCCCAAACATAAAGTGCAGCGCGAAGATCGCATATAATCTAATCGGGTGCTTTGAGAGATAGCATAATATTCATACGGCAGAATGTTACATCACTGGAGCAGAGCAATCAGTGAACAAAAATTGTCAGGGCTCCACGGTGACTGTACTGGTTGGCGTCCGTCCAAGCCTGCCTGTACCCTTAAGGAGTAAAAGCCTGCTTCATAATTTTAAGGCGCAGATTCGAGCCTGCCTAGGGACCGGGCTATCCTCGCAGTATCCTTAGCGCACATGCGCCTAGTGGTGTTTGCGCGGCAGCGAAGCGTCGGCAATGCGTACCGGCGTACAGCTGATGCCTTTTCGTCAGCCGAGTTCGTGGACATAGGTTTATTAGAGTTCGATAAGAGCAAAAACAGTTTATAAGTAGTGGCGCTAAGGAAGTTACCCTGGTAGCACAATCGCAACAGAAATCGTGTCAAACAGGAAAAAACTGAAGGAAGTCCCACTTTTATCAAGACAGACTAGCAGTAGGTTTCCTGTTAATTTCCATAGTAGACTTTTAATCGATCCGAAGGGTGAATAGGCAAACATGGAAATAAGCAGACTTTTTGAGACGGCAAACGCCCCTCCGTTTTCACGCCGCAGTTAGTCATTCAGAGTGCCTTATTGAAACCTACAAAATCACGAGGCAACATTTGTAACAAAAACATTGTAGTATATTTTATTATTTATGTTTACCTCAACAACGTTATCCTTTGTATAGCCGATCGGTTAGCTGAGGCCCCAGATTCATTGCAGGTTCCTGTAGAGGCTTTCCTCACTCTTACATCAGATGCCGCCAAGCACCAATTTTCGTCCTCTTGCCACATATATCCCGAATACACCTCATTAGGGAATAGTTCCCCATGTATGCTTTGTATAACCCTTGGAAAGCCAAGTAATCCTCACCACTGCTAAGTTATGTTACTGTTGGCAATTTCGTTGACGTGCATTATCGATGAACATAGGGGACACCGCAGGTAGGTCGCCACACTCACCTCGCGTTTATCAGTGTCGTTTCAGGAAACCGATTTGATACGCTAAAAAGAGAACCAACCATGCTTATCTCTGTTTTGAGTTGTACACATTCCTTACAGTAAAATATAGTCGCCAGCATCGGATTTCGGATTTTCCTGTCATTGTGGCCGGCCACAGGACGCCTGTGCCTACGGAGGGATCATGGGTGGCTTGCGCTGCACCACCCACAGCTCCAGTCACACACCCCATATCCAGTAGAAACCCGAAGGAATAAGACCGGGAGGTATGTGGATGGAAGCCACGTTTCATCAACGGAGCCAGCCCACACTCCTTCACAGGCAAACACAAACACGCTGTATTTGGGAATCAAGCACACACAAGGCGGTGGCTGGACCGTAGTCCCCTCCACACTGAGTGCATAGAACCACTGTTCGAGCCTAGCACGACCACGAGGACCGTGCACCTTGTCCCCTCCAGCAACGACCAACTGTCTGCTGGAGCCAGTATGGATGAGGTAGTGGGTAACAGATAGGTAGGCACCTTGTCAACATGTACATCAAGCGCAGCCACACCGGGGATATCAAGCAACAACCAATCACTTGAAATGAGTATAACAACTAATCTATCGAATAAAGCATATAGATGTGCTGACACAAAGATACGCTAAATGAGCATCTGTAATAAATTGGTTATCAACAAATCCGTCATAAGTGCAAGATGTCAGCAAATACATTGCTAAAAATGCCACAAACGCGAAAATGTTATCGAAATTAACTACAATTAGCTTAAGCGACGTGTGCAAGTTCATAGAAGATAGTTCAAGTAGACATTGATATGGGGTAAAAAACATTAGAACAATACAGCAAAACCACTACCTGAAATAAAGAGACTCAGCATGCAAGCAGACGGTTGATGAATCGAATGCAGCGTATCTACAAACGCTGCGCCGGTTCTGCTTACGTTCTCAGCACGACTCGTAGTCGTTCTGGTGTTGGCCCCGAGTAGCCTCGATCATGGCTCAATAGGCCTGCCTGACTCAGGCACTCGCGACCGCATGTACTACAGCATCATGCGCCCGGTGTCGATGGAGTACAACCCATCGGCGCCTGTCGTCTCTGCAATTGCCACGTTTTCTCTGCAGCCATGAGGGATTTCTCTTGCACCTCAGCAACTGCCTTCGTGATCAGATGGTGCCATGCACGCCGATCAACCGCCTTCGATTCCAATCATCTGAACGCAATATTAAAACGTGATAGACTCACTTTGATCATGTCCTGGTCACGAAGCTTCGGTTTCCACACATGCCGCATCCCATCACTCAGCTGACCATATAATTGCTGCTTCAGTATCCGCGTCGAACCCATACGCCACACATGACCGAGGCACCTCAAGTGTCTCAGTAACAGTACGCAGTGCACTGCATACACTTCCGTGTCCGCAACTCTGTCGCACCAACCGACGCGCAGAATCCGTAGCAGACACTGTTGATGGAACCGCTCGAGATATCGCACATCTCGCCGGTATGTCGTCCACATTTCGCTGCCGTATAGAAGAAGGGATACAACCATGGATTTGTACACCATCAGCTTCGTGCCAACGGTAAGCTGTTGCTTGTTCCACACTCGGTACTCAAGCTTCCCGAATGTCGCCGCTGCTTTCGAGACACGGACACGCAGCTCACTGTGTAGCTGCTGGTCAGTCGACTCCACACTCCCAAGTTAGAGGAAGCGGGAGGTGGTTTCTAATACTTCAGCAGCAATGCTGATTCGCAGCAATATTGCAGATTGCACCTTCGGTGAAGGCTGAAACAGACAGACAGTTGTGCTTGTGCTGATGGTGAGCTCGAATTTTGCCGCTGTCGAAGCCAGAGCACTAGTCATGTGCTGCAACTCATCCGCGCTGTGTGCAAACAACGCACAGTCGTCAGCAAACAACATAGGGATAGTTGTCTCACAGACTAGGGTTCTCACACTGAAACGACGGATGTTCAGCAACCCACCATCAATACGGTGCTCCACACGAACACCGTAAGCACAAGCCGCAGCAACAGCACAAGACATCATGGCATGAAGATAAATATTAAACAGGGCAGAAGCTAAGGCACAGCCTTGCTTCACACCAGAGACAACTGCAAAGTTATCTGACGTCTCTCCACTCAGTTGCACCCTCGCTCACATACCAAGGTGTCGAAATCAATTAAAGTTACAAACTTCCTCGGACAACCAAATTTACCCGACACCATCCACAATATCTCGCGGTTCACCGTATCAAATGCCTTGGTGAAATCAGCAAAAAGCGAGTACAACGGCTAGTGTCGTTCTCTACACTTCTCCTGCAACTGATGAGCCGCAAACACTACATCGATGGTGCTGCGACCCGAACGGAATCCACATTGCTCTTCCGCCACATTCGGTTCTACAACCTGACTGACGAGGCGATTGAGCAGGATTCGAGTAATCACCTTGCCCACACAACTCAGCAAGTTGGTGCCAGAGTAATTCGTGCACCATGGCTTGTTCCGTTTGCCATTGTACAGTGGTATCACAAGGGCATCCTTGAGCTCAGGAGGCACGTCCTCCTCAATCCACACGCGTTGCACCAAGTGATGCAGGGCAGTAACCAACGCAGGTCCGCCGTGTTGCAATACTTCAGGTGGGATCCTTTGGCATTGGCACACTTGTTGTTTTACAGCTGAGCAGGTGCTCTCTGCGTACTGTAAAATATATCCTGTTGGATATCGCCTTTATCTGGCGCATTTTTGTCGCTTATGGGATAGACGAATACGTTGTAAGACGGTGATTGTCAGTTTTCGTCGGCATAGAACGACTATGACTGTTGTCATTTTTGCACTGCGTACTCAGATGCGTATCGAACAGACGAGTGTTCAATTCTTCGTGTAGAATTTTGGAGCCCAGTTGATGTATTTTCATTTGTCAGTTGTTGAGACTTACAGCAAGTGGTTAGAATAACCGTAAAGCATAACATGTCGTCAACCACAACACTACAAGCTTTGCGACGCATTTGCAGCTAGCATAACTTAGCAGAAACCATTGAGTCGGACAACGGGTCGCAAGTCATGTATCATCCATTTTCTGAGTTTGTGTGCGCGATTGATTGCACCGTACCATCCATAATCTAATGGACAGGCTGAGGGACTCATTGATATCATGAGACGAGCACTGTAAGAAGCGAAGGGAGAAGAAACGCTGAAAGAAGACCTAAAGACATTCCCGCTGAAGTACCGAGTTACTCCGAACCCCAATGCCGTAGAGAGAAAGTCACCCGCTTAACTTATCGGTTGAAAACTGCGAACAACCTTCAACTTAATGACTCTTAAATGCCAATCTTTGCGCCATACGATTCCTGTGATGAAAAGTTAATACGGCAGACGAGCTAGGCGTACGGCCCAGAAATTTTGAAGTTGGAATACCGGTGTTTGTCGCCTTTCAGCAGGGGCATAAGATCTAGGGGGTACCCGGAGTGGTTGTAGGCAGGTGGTGTACGAGATCCGTGTAGGTAGACAGGTATGGATCCTCCAAGTCAATCAGATGAGGCAGCGCTACAGGAGGAAGAACATTGGGACATCCCATACCACGGATGTCCAAACTTTTCGTAAGGAGGGCCACATTTTGTGAGTTAAACATAGGTCGAGCCACATTCAGTGTGACATTAAGACATTAACAAAAAATTACATATGCTATACATTTTTATTGCAAGATTTTAATGTGAAAGGTGAAACTATGATCTTGAGGTCATTATTATTTTTTAGTTAGTTAAGACAGATTTAATGAAAGCACTAGATTGACTTTTCATAGTTGGTTTAAGATAAACAATACTACAGCATTGATGTTTGCCAACATATGACGCCATTGAATTTCGTACTCACAACATCCCTAGTTTATTGTAATCTATATAATGTCGTCTGTACGGAAAAATTCAAGTTTGAAATTATTATTTTATGCTGAGGTCGTAGGGCATTTGGTCCGCGGGCCGGAGTTTGGACATCCCTGTCTTATAACGACGGACCTGATTTTACTGAGCCGAAGGATGTTACCAGACGATGTATACGGTCTTTAGAACTTCCAATGAAAGGAAAGCAGATTAGACCAAAACGGAGATTTGCTGAGCCGTCCCAAGTGGCCTTCCGACGGAACAGCTATGCGAAGCTAATGTGTACTTATTTTTCAAAAGGAAATGTCAAGCGGACGAATCAATAGAGTCTGATTTGATCGAACACTGTTCAAGCTAAGCGCGCAAACTTACCGCATTGTGTGGAACTAAATCGGAGAATCAGTGCAAACATATGTTTGTTCACTAGTAAAGTTTTGTCCAGCATGTGAACACATTTGAATTGCACTGATTTGCGTCTTACCCTTTTATTCGTTTGCACTCTAAAAAGACCCTATTGTCTATTGCCTATTGGGACAGACATACTCCGGTTCCCGTTCGTTTCGTTGTTCCGACTATCGCAGTGCGTGGAATTAGTCGAGGACGACAGAACAGGGCGTTTCAAAGAGAGATATCTCTAAAACAGGTGCGATCAAAAGAAGCGAAAACAGTCTTCACGGCCAGGAAGTTTACCCTGATATGCCGTTTGTAAGTATAATGACACTTAACTACGCGTGGTGTAGAGCAGAAACGTGAGCAATGCGCCCTCTGCCGGCACTGAAGCCAGTTTACTTTTTGTTGATTCGTTTGTGCACGTCAGCAGCTTGGCGGTGAATGGTCGCAGACTGACGAGCCGATTCCTACCACACATTTTCTTTAAACATGAGAATGACATTTGATAGTCGTTAAGCCGACGGTATCGTTTTTTGCGCCACATAGTGCCAAGCGCAAAAGCCAAGGAAGGCGCAAGTGGATTGTCACCACTCTTCAGTGACGATGGTGGAAGGTGGTTTGGCTCATCAGCCTTGCCTCGCTCAAGCAGCAGCAGCAGCACATGTCAGACCTCGACGAACATCATCATCAAAAGTATACAACAGCTAAAGGTAAAATTACCTCAGCTAGTGTGTCCCAATAGAAGAAGACGAAAAATGGAGAAAGATAAAACATAGAACATAAAAATATGATAGAAAGACAAGTAGAAGCCTTTGAATAGTGGGTGTTATCCGCCAGAAAACACAGCACTCCACGATGCATTTCGATCTTATCTAACCTCATCAGGTGGAGATAGCAGACCTCAGACCCTGGATCATTGTCATATTGGTTGGGATCTCTACCCCTTTAAACAACAAGTAAAGACAAGTAATACAATGCTTGGTACCATGTTATGCTGTGAGTGTGAGGTCGTGGATGGAGGGGAAGCTAAAGCGATGAGCGAGGTACAAAGAAGCTAACAACAGAAATGCCATTGTCCGCTTTTAGCCATGTCAACAAGTGTGTCAACCCAAACGTGTTCATTATCTTTCGGGCCCAAATCCGACAGTCGGGAGACACCAGCCGACGCCAATTTTGAAGCGAAGATCTTCATTTCTCTTGACCAGTCATCGCTTGTCTCCGCTCCACATCCCCAGCACGCAAACAACCCACATCGCAGAAGTTGGTGGGCTAGCATGCGCAACACGTGACCCAGCCATCGGAGATTATTGCGTGAAATAATGGTGCTGAGCTGTCCACTCGCTCTTCCTGCACCAAATACACCACGCCGAACACATGCATTGCTTACGCGGCGTTCCCACCAGATGTAAGCTGTTGCGAAACAGCGATGCTCAAACGTAACCAACCTCTTTAGGTCTGTCGATCTGATGGGCAAGCTTGCACAACCGCACACGAGGGTTAAACGCACTGCTGCGTTGTAACTTTGCGCTTCAAAGTAAGTGGGATGTCGCACCAGCGCCACAGGTGCCGGAGATTGGCAAAAGTGCCTCGATCTTTTGTTACACGGTTCATGATCTCATCTTCTATTCCACAGGCACTAATATAGTTGCTTAGGTACTTGAATTGCCGAGCGGCTTGTACCTGCCCATCTTGGAGAAAGATTTTTTCTTTTCGATGGTGCAAAGCGCAGTCCGAAAAAATGACCGTCAGTGCTGATTTGTCCAGGGTTGCTTGGCGTGTTTGGGAGCTATCACAGATAAGGGTAATCTTATCAGCATACTCCAAATCAAAAAGTCGATCATCAGGAAGCACTTCCTCACCTTATAAGTTGTGCCCAGCGAATGTAGTTTCAAGGACTCCGTCGAAGCTTAAGTTATAAAAATGACAACAAGTAACAGTCTCACATCGATTGAGATATTAAAGGGCGGCGACAGTGCGCAGTAAGCGCTTACTGTACCTGAAGTACGCGCGTACAGCGCTCCGATAATGTTTACATATTTATCAGGCACACCTCTCCTGAGCAGACAACCCCAAATGGCAAATCGATCCACCTGATGGAAGACACATTTGATGTCGAGGAACATTAATAGGGTAGGCCGCCAAGCAATATGGTGGTGTTTCAACAACTGAAATAAGATGAAGATCTGATCAGTGCAACCCCGACTTTGACGAAACTAGGCGTGCTCCTCTCGAATCTGGCTTTCATGGGTGCCAGTCAGTTTGTGGAAAACGACAGAGACAAATAATTTAGAGGCAATCTGGATATTTCTGATTTCTCTAGAATGCCGTATTCAGAAAGCGAGCCTCGCATGAAAATTGGGACTAGAACGAAGCGGATCCAGTATGTTGGAACACTCTCCTACTCATATACCTTAATTAATTGTGAATAAGAGCTGGCCCTCCGAACTCGAAGAGGGATGGAGGAAGTCTATCTCCTGCGGCCTTATTCAATTTCAACAGTCCGATTTCACGTCCGACTGCTGTGCGTGAGGGCGGATCCAAGGGGATGGCACAGGGAGAAGGGCAATCACTGGTCAGTAAAGAAGCTGGTAACCCAGGCTGATTAAACTGCTTTTCAGAGTGTTAGGCCCAATACTCCAAGCGTTTTGACAAGCTGTGAATTGGCCGTCTACTCTAGTCGCATATAGTCCCGCCACCAGATCACTGATGCTTGTTTCGCGCATCAGACGAAATAGCACGACGGCTATCAAGGGCACCGGCTGTTTCTACCTCCGATGCCTCGTCGATAGTGGGAGCTGTTACTTCAGCATCCGAGTTGGGTTCAGGCCACCACCAAGCAAACTTGGTATATCGAATAGGCGTACTTGCCCTTCAAAATGCTCTACCCCACGTTCTGATTAATCTTCGTGTGAATAAATCAACTAACCATCTTTAGCCACAGTTCCAGTCAGAAGAGTTGGAATAACATCGTTGTTCCTGAAAGTGCTGGTCTTCTCTATCTCACTGGATCGCACCGCTCACCATAGTTACCGGTCAGACGATGGTTAACAGCGCGACGAAACCTTGCAACTGATAGCCCTACGGGGCCATCTTCTGTGCCTCAGTCAAGATAATCAAAACCTTAGTTATCCGTTCACTAACAAAATGCATTCAAGGTGGGAAGACAAATGGGTAAGTTTGTTTGCACTAAACACTAGAGGCTAGTCAAGGGAAAACTTAGTTACTTTGTTTACTTCAGTTGCGGCAGCTCACGGGCATTTTAGCTTCGTATTACTGTTCCGCAGATTGTGAACACAGCTGGCGAACAAGCACCTACGAAATTTGGCACCTCAGCGAAACAGCGAGAGGGAACGTCACGCGGGAGCATACTAGAGCGAGTCTAGAGTCGGAGCAAGGCCTCCAGACCAACCGACGGTAACACAGTGACCTGCGTTCACTAGATGATGCGCTGCGATAAACACGAGTCCAGCACAGCCTGCCTCTCCGTGACTGCCATGTAACTCGATATCAGCGTCTGAGGATTGAAAGCCGTGGTGTCGATGTAGAAGCTGTGATGGGCGTGTATCTAACAAAACGATTGCCACTGATAGCGTAACGAGTGTCGACTAGGAAATGGCATCAGAGATAATGTTTGAATTAGGATAAGCTATCAACTTCAGCATCCATATCACTCGTAACCACTACCATCTTCGTATATTTGGTCAATCAGAATGAGGAATAACTAGGTATACATCAAGTCAGGTATTTCAGGGGCCAGTGGCTCCGAAGATTTACAAACGATGTAATGAAAAGATGGATTGGGGTGTGTCATGAGAACTGGAGATGACCGGGCTCTTGCCGTCAGGTGTAGGAACAGGGGCGAACGTCCACCATGTCATGCCGGTTCAAGGGCCTCAGCTGCTTATATTTTGCACATTAATCCTGTAGATCAAACAGGGAATGTCGTAATACCTAAGCCCTACGCTTCCACATCGTTATATATAGAGTGATTCCGGTACTATTGTGCTTAACACCGATGAGCGAAAACTATGATCGCAACCCCACACGTCAGTTTGGTTCGCACAAATGCGAGGTGCAGTGGGGAATCACATGCAGTTGAGAGCTCGACGTCGCGGTTTATCAATACTTGGACATTGCGATAGGTAGATAGTAGGTTGCTGTCCGACGACTCGGCGCGATATCAATCGTAGCCACGAGGCGTCGCCGTGGTCCTAACTATAGCACATAGTGTTCCACCCAGCCCAAACAATGCATTATGTGGACACACTACCTGGAACAATCTACGGAGTGACTTCAAAGATAACCGTTTAATGACCGAACCTTGAGGGGATGTGGTGGGAACAAAGTGGCGCAAAATGGATAACGTTCGTATACAATACCAATGGCACCAAAATCCGAGAATCAGGTCGAATGAGAAAAGAGTTTTGGGACATAATGCGACCAGATGGTCACCTGTCGGTATGTCGGACAGAAGTATGGTATTAGTCAGAAGGCTCTTGGTTATGGGCTCACAGCTGAACTGGAGTGCGCAAGTCAGGTGGTGGATAAAAATATCCAAGTAAAGATTATTATGCTCATTTGTTTGAGAAAGAACGACTGTGAGTGAAAATAAGACTGAAGGATGAGACAGAGCGCTAGGAGACAGCTGTCTTTTCCCCTCGTAATTCGAGTAACGCGGAGCGGAGGCAAAAACGGACATATATATGCTTTTATGCTGTCCGTGGAGTACCAATACGATACAAGGGAACATATAAAGCTAGAGGAATGTAGTACTCAGTGAGTTTGACACATAGGGTGGGGGTAAAAGTAACGCTCCAGTTTAAATGGCAAAGAAATAGTAATAATAGTAATAGTAATAATAGTAATAATAACAATAATGTAGATTACTCGGTTTATCGAGGTTCTCAAATATGTCTTTGTAGAAGAGAGTAGTACAGGGAATCAAAGGATTTAGCATAAATCCATCAGGACCACATCAAATCAGGTATCCATATGCACTTGTTTATCAAACACTAAGTTCTGAGTTTGCGTTCATCATCGAACTGAGAGTTATGGGGGACTAAACGACCAACCAAAGCTATTACAGATATTAATGACTATCAAATCGAATTTAGGTGTGAGGAATTACATTTCAGTGGTAGTTGCTGCGTGTATACTGCGAACTCGGTCCGGATACTTGCGATGGCATCAGGGAAAAACTGGGAACGCGCATTATGATGTATCAGAGTAATTTTGAACGCCTAGGTTAAGCTAAACGGGTAGTAGGCGGCCAATAAGCGCTTATATACGGATACTGCGAGCTGTTTTCGTGAACAAGGACCATAGTTCACAGACGATTTCGTTGTGGATTCATTAGAGCAAGCGTCTGCTAATTTTCGATTCGTCGTCTAACAAACCAGGTCTGCGTAGCCTGCTTTGCGGTCACATGTAGGTGGGCGCAGTCAATAAGAGTCAGCGCCAATTGATTGATTCTCCATCCTTATCGCAGTCAGTTTATATACCTTAACAATAATGACAGTTTCAGCGGCACAGTAAGTAAAGTAAGTAAGTAAGGAATGTTGCGCTTATTGCCCACAATGACACAAGCATCGTTAATCTAAAACTCGATGCAAACTGTGTGCATGGTGATCGTTAGGATCCTAGCTATTGACACACATTTGGCACGATTTTGTGATACGTCTTTCCGGATATACCTCTGCTAAAATTTAGTAATATCACCCTTCTTACAAGATTTCGTAGTTTTAGCCGAGGAACGCCTGTGCAGTCATATGAAACCTCCCCGCACCAAGGAACAGAAGGTCTAAACATCGCATGCAAAAAGACAGTAAAAAAGGATGACAACAGTACATCAGCCATTTGAACTGATGCTTCGCTGCCATACAATCATAACGGCATAGGGAAAAAGGAATAGTAAGAGAGAGAGAAGGGGGACTTACCTGAAAACCTTAACGCCCTAAGCAAACATTCAGGGTCTAGGCGCCTACACCTTGTGTAGACAACATTCCGTCACAAACAGCTGGCTATCTTGCAAACATAAGGCGGCATCTGGGAGACAGCCTCCTTTCGGCTTTCACTGCCTCGCGTCATAACCAGCCATTACTCCGCAGGTAACTCAGCACCAAACGCACTTTAAACAGGCAATCCGATTAGGAGACGGCAGCAGACGCGCCACTGGTGTCGGTTGCGAGCCATGTCCTGTAAAGTCTCGAGCCAAGCACAAGGTAAGTCACATGGACTCCAGCCCGGGAGACGAGACAGACCGACGGGATCCAGTTTGGTTGTCAGTAACTTCAGTTCCCGCTGTCAATTCGATTTTTGTTCACAAGCTTTGCGCCATCCTACATCTGGCAAACTAAACAAGGCCCACTTAGGTAAGCGGTGATCAGGCATTCGTAGTACCTGCCCAAGCCAACGCAACTGATTCACTACTATCCGTCGTTCTAAGGAACTCCCTTGCTTCTCACTGCCTAATACTCGCCTACGCACATCATCGGTTCGGACACGCTGGTGCCACCCGACACCAGCAATGCTCCGCAGACAGCGATGATCGAAGAATTGAAGGCGCCTCAGATTTTCAGACCGAAGGGGCCAACTCTCACTCCCATAGAGCAGGACGGCCCTCACTGTAGCCTTGTATACACGAGTTTTCAGACGGAGGGTAACGCCGTTCTGTCGCCCAAGATGCCGCAGGTTCAAGAAGACCGTTCTGGCTTTCGCAATACAACATCTGATGCTGAATCAGTCAAATGAGGGGCAAGCTGACAGAAGTCGAAAGGGAACACAGCGCTAAGCTTCTGGAGAAGTACTACAAATTACACGGTTTAGGGCATTCCGGCTAAAGGACAACGCACCGCTTTGCATAACAATGTCAGCTTTCACCTTCCATACACAGACCAGCGTGAACAGTGAACAGATCCCATAACAGATGATGAAAGATAGCGTGGAAGGTGAGTCAGAGAGAATGGACCAGCTGCTTAGATACTCACGTCTCCACAGACTCTATCGATGCCGCAAGCGATTCCGACCGAGTCACAGCAGTACTGTAATCACTGCGTAGTAAATAGGACAGACGGAAGGCCAGAAGCAATTGTGATTCGTATCAAGATTTAGCCAAAAAGTGGAGAGGATCGGTCTTCCCCACTGCAGGATAAAACGCTATGATGGTGATCAAAGTAAGGGATGAGAAGACGCAAAAGCTCGGTATTGGACGGTAGTCAAAAAATGGCAGAGGAACTCCACGAAAGTAGCACCTCATCACTAGCAGCATGCAGTGAGTTGCGATAATGAACGTGTATTCGATTGACGGATAAGGATACAACCAGTTAGCAATAATTGACACACTCATAGCATCACTAATGGTGAACTAACGTTGATTGCGTCGCCAGTAAAGCGAATACGGTGAATTTTGAGACCGAATGAAACATAAGTATACGTTCAAATGAAGGATCTATGCTGGCATCCAAAAGAAATCCGCGCGCCGATTCGCTTTGGTGCCGCCTATGGTTGCGGAACAATGACCAATGTCTAGTAGCTACAAATAACCGTCCACCAAACTTTATGTCGGAAATGGACGGCAAATTTAACTGCGTTTTGAAGGATGCACTGAACAAGTCATACAGACAAATACTCATCGTGGGAGAATAGAATGTGCACGACTTGGAAGTGCCAGCAACCGATGGTGCACGGTTTAAAGCCTGTCTGCAAGAGCCAATATCCAGCTACCCACTCTATAACCACGTAACCCCTCCTACCAGGTTTCGTAATCGCTAACAGGCGGTAGATACTTGATCTTTTACTCACCAACAAAAAACTCATGATTGACAGAATAAGTACAAGCACACCACTGGGTCGCAGTGACCGGGTTACTCTACTCGTTGACTATATATGCCATGCGGAGTATCCTGAAGAACAAGATCACAAAGCATATATTCATACTTATTCTAACGTGCTATCCACGCTTGTTTAGGAGACACCTTGAACCTAGTTAACTGAATACCCCCCAGAACTCACCTGAGGAACGTTGATAAGGACATTTAGCAGAGTGGTAGCGCACGCATCGGAGCATAAATCTCTCAAACAGAAACGCAAGTAATTTCTGAGGAGCGGAACACCCATGTACGTATCCCTGAGGCATCTGGCATAGCGACCACACAAACATTGAACGAATACTAAAACCTGAATTGCATACGCGGTGCATCGTAGCTTTTTGTGAAAATGACCCACGATGATAATTGACGAACCAGTAGGAGTTAATGAACCGATAGTGCACGAACCGTAAACTCCTAAACCGACACATTAGTGGACTACGTAAGGTGCAACACGGATACCCGCGATTAACGATGGCAACAGCCGAGACCATACGACTTAAATGATTCCATATATTCCGGAGGGTAACGAGTCCAAATATTCGCCTAGTTTCTATTGCCCCAAAATAAGGTTTATTCAATATCACTTTCACTACAGAGGCTATTGTCCCTGCATACCCACAGTTCTCCTGGAGTCGATAACATCCGGCCGAAGGCTCCGCAAGCAGTAGCCAGTGATCCAGTAGTACCACTGGCCATTACCTATCAACGCTGTCTAGAGGAGAACAAAATTCCACCAATAGGGAAGCGAGAGGTTATCATCCTATCCATAAGGACGGTAGTCGCACTGACTATCAATTACCGTCCCACAACGCCGCTTCCTCTGCATTTTAGTTATGGAATCAATCATGGCACATGCGCTGATGCGTAGCTGGAAAATCACAGCATAATAGCTCCGGAGCAACACGCGTTCCGCCAAAATCGCTCATGCACTTCGAACTTGCTAATTGCACGCAATAGCTGGACTGAAGTAGTTAATTGTGGTGTGGGAGTCGATGTCATCTACTTGGACTTCTTAAAAGCGTTTGATCGCTTCCACCACCGAATTCTTCTCCGCATGATTCGGAACTATGGCATCGGCGACCCAATCTTGCGTTGGATAAGCATGACATGATCGTCGGCTGGAGGTAAGAGTGAGAGAATCCCTGTCCGATATAACTGAGCTGGAGTGCGGTGCACCACAAGGTTCGGTACCAGGGCCTCGTTTATTCGTGGCTTTAATGAACGATCCAGCGGGTTCCATCGCTTCCGACTTCCTATTCTTCACGGATGATATTAAGAGATGACAAGCGATCAGAGGACCGGGTGACCAAGAAGGGTTCTAGCATGATCCTAACATGATATCGAAATGGTCAGTTCGGAATACCCCACCATTCAATACAAAAATATGTCGCGTTGTTTAACTACACTATAGGCATGACTACACGTATTGGCTTGGGGCACACGGATTGCAACCCGGTTCCCAGTAACGCGATCTTGGTCTGTTCGTACAGAGTGACCACAACTGTTCAAAACAGACTGAGACAACTGCGAAAAGAGGCAACCAGCACATCGGCCTGTTGTGTAGGGCATTTGGGGGATTTGACCCATCAATCTCCTCGATGATGCACAACTCCTACGTGTGCCCTCACTTTGAATGCGCCACCCAAGCTTGGCAACTTTGCTTGAAGCGTAACCTAGGGAATTCAGAGGCACACAAGGTAGGACAACGAAAAAACATAAAGAGTCTACCTAATCTGTCTTACCAGCAAAGTTATTGGTTTACAGCAGACGCTACCGAAGGCTGCGCGGCGATCTCACATTAGTGCATCAAATATTGTGTGATCCTAACCCCACATGCCGCAATTCACTGAAATTTAGCCATAACACCAAGGTAAGAAGTGTCTGTCAGAAAGCGAGTAAACAATACAGAGGTCTAGAGTGTCGATGGAATTAAGTACCCTTCAGGTTTGCCAACCCTGCAACTCACTTCCAAGCTCAGTTGTATCCTCCTCCTCTTTGGACATTTTCAAAGAACCATTGGATGTTCCCCCTGGGTTCCATCACTTCGTTGTCTAAGCTGTCCTATGGTGGAATATCTTTATCGAGTTCTCATACTGGAGTTGTGTTACATGGACCCAAAAAGAGGAACATGAGGGGCCGGTCTTGTATTAACTTTTCTCACACAATACGTTAACTATGACTGCTCCGGAAGCTGTTTTGTATGCTTGCAACCATTTTCCCTTTTACTCTATCGTTATTCAGTAACGCATTTAACTTTATAGACACTTAAACAGATGACTCGTATAGTTCTTTGATTTTGCAGTTTCCTCCCCCCCAACCATTTGTCAAGCACCTGCTTTTTTGCCCGTGGTAAATCATTGTTCAATGTTCGTTCCGTGTGTCCAGCGTGTTCGCTGTTGCTGCCGCCCACAACAGCAACGCCCAACAAGTGAACGACTTTGTCGCCGGCTCTGAGTGAAAGCGAGACCCACCAGCCAACTGGTGTAACTTGGGAAAACATAGTTAAACTTGCACGAGAAGTACGGCATTTTACACAGTCCGAATCAGGTCACATTGCAAGCGACGCACAATCCTATGCAGATGGCAGTCGTCGTGTGCGGATGAGATACGGTCAGGTTGAATAGGCCAGAGATTGGAGCCTTTTGAAACTCCAATTGAAGCCTATCGAACAATCAGCTCCAACTGCAATCCATTACGAGATAGGGATACAGTTTGCGGGGGGTGTAGAAAAGAAGGCAGAGAAATTGAATGTAGTTTGTACGATATGATCAGACCAGTTCGGTTAGAGCGTGTCTCATCCGTCGAAATAATTATTAACATTCCAACCGATTAAGTGGAACAGACTACAAGAGGGCGTTTGCAGGCTCAGTGGAGCGCTGGAATCGCTAGGTTATAAAAACAAAGGGACTATTAACAAATACATGGATCACAATTTCACAAGAGCCTGAATCTTCAGTGACCGCATTAAGTCCAGTGCTGAAGTCACGGACTAGCATTATAGAAGAAGTAAACGAAGCCAAAAATCTCGGTACGCCAAATTCACGTGGTCAAGCTTGAGTGCTGCTCACATATGCAGCCCACATGACGAGGGTTAAAGTACGCATAAGTCAAGAGCAGGGGTTGCAAAACCGGGAAATGACCACAAATGACTGTCTGGTGCACAAGTGATCTCAAGCTGGCATCGTATGCGACACGAGGCACGAAGGTGAATCCGTTCGTAGAAGCATAAACGAGTGATGGACTTGGCAGGCTCTTCGTCGCATAACGCGGGCTCTTCAATTGACACGAATATGCTACTACATTAATCATCCCGACATGTCAAATGGGCGTTCAAAGGGAGTCGGAAAGTAGATGGATGCTGGATGTTGCCCCTCGCTCGCAACACACTGCACTCCATGACTGGTTTCGCGTTCATCTGCATTCATCAAGAAGTGATAGCCGAGCTGCGGCTCAAACCCAGGGCTTTTGGGGTACAGCTGAGGCCTCTACTCCTAAGCCACCGTGTCGCGGCGGGCAACGCTCATCGGAAAGCTCTCAGGGCATTTTATTTTGCTGCTACCAGTCCCAGGTATCACTTTGGTACCCTAGTATTTAACTAATTGCAGTATCTGTTCAGCCGAATCGTTGTGCTCAAGCATGAGCGTTCTACTCCCCCCACCCAAATTAGTTGAAAAACTGGAACGATTGGTGGCATCCGGTTCCGGAGTTGGATGTAACCGCGGCTTCCACAGCAGAGTCACAGAACGTTTGCGCCTACAGAAGGACCATGGGTGAACCGTGCTGCACCACCAACAGCTCTAACCACACATCTCCGTGTCAAGTGTAAACCCGAAGGAAGAAGAGCTGGAAGTATGGGAATGGGAGCCAGGTTATATTGTAGGGGCGCGGATCTCAGTTCACACGGAAATGCCCCGGAAGCAGCAGGAGATCGGGACTAACGCGGAGACTGGGAACGGGAATCGTCAACCCAGCTCGTGGCCTACGATGCAAGCCGGGAATGGGTCGTCAGCGAAAACGATACCGCGGCCACGCCGAGAAGAACAAGAGGCGACATGAAAGGGAGCCCGATTTTCCCAAGAGATATGCCTTTATCTACGGCCCCAGGAATCGGCCCGACCAGAGCAACACAGCCCCGAGCAAGCAAGTCGAGAGCTTCGGTACGAATCCAGTCTGGATAGGCTGCGACGCAAGGGAGCAGAAACGTGGGCGGAAAACGGTACATTCAATGCCCACGTCGGATCAGCCTAATGGCGCTTAGTGGACACCACTTCACTCGGCGGAACGTGGTGCGTCGTAAGTGGGAAACGCGGCTATATTTGTGTGTGTGCGTGGGACATGTGTGTGGACCTCTCAGCGTGCAATAAACAGCGTTCTCCCCTACCGTGTCGTTCTCGTTACAATATCAGCGGAGCTGGCCCACACTCCTTCAACATGCACGGCCACGGTGACCGTGTATCCCGTCACCCACGCAACGATTCACAGTCGCCTGGAGCCAGCAATCGAGAGGGAGTGTTAGACAGGTAGGCACCCCGCTAACATTCACATCAAGCGTAGCCACACCGGGGGTATCAATTAACAGCCAACACAGAATTCGAAGGGAAATAAATGCACAAAATGGACACGGAATAAGCAGCAGAATAACGGAACTGAGCAAATCAAATAAGGTGGAATACGCAGCTGTTGTGGTGTTCTCCGAGCTGGGCAACTTGATGGCAAACGTTTCGCCACCAGTCGAGGTAGCATCTTCAGTGCAGGATTGATAGCAGTCAGGTAGCAGGAGCTGGTAGCAAACAAACCCAACAAAGGAATAACCAATGAGAAATACCTTTTAGGCAAGTTAAGAAAATCTAGTGCTTAGAAAACCTAATTCAGCGCCACATAATGTTGAAGTTGGGTGGGCCGCAATGCTAACCTGCTAGCGGCAGTGGAATTATCGGTTCAGATCTCGACATGATCATGCTTAGCCGAAGAGCGCAAACGATAATAGTGTGGGATGAGTAGGTTCGTTCGCTTTAAGGTACTGTACATAGGGCCAAAGTGAGTGAATCGAAACTCAACCTCATCAAGCAAACGGCCACAATCACCTGTCATTGTCTACCGAGGGTTGATCGTGTCGGCTGGCACGTGTGTCCCCAGTGGTGAGCACCGGGTGACAAGAAACTAGTGTCGTCCCCTTGTTTAACTGCTGATCACTGGTGGATGTAAGTAACATGTTCTCATGCCTATCAGGAGAAAGAGTATACAAGACCTAATTTTTACCTCGGGCGCGTTCTCGATAAGCACTAACATATTGAATGGTCTCCATGTTTGTCGTTACAAGATAGTTGGCTGCAAAAATGAAGCTAGACCATCACATGTGATTCCGGTAACAGTCCTACACTTCCTGTGAAATGTCAACTGGGGAACACACTCCTCCCTGTTTAGGTCCCAAAATGGGGATTCATTCATTTTTTTCACGTGGATCCCAGAGAGCTTCTGATGTCTTCTACGACGGGAACGTGGACTTGGGCTTAAGGCCATTTGGCCCTAGTGATAGCAAACTACATAAAAGAGCTACTTCTAAGTACGCTGTCAACACGAAACATAGGCGGGAAATTCGGACTTTAACTCGAACGTATGAAAAGTCTCGCGATTTCGGTGTATTATTGAGACTTTAGCGTTAGTGGATGAAATAGACAAAAATTCACACCCGTCTGAGGTAGTAAGAAAAACGAACTGCCTGTAATATTATAACAATCCAAGTTGTCGGCATCCTTGTGAGAATTGGGTGGTGACATAACTGGCCTAAGTTACCACATCGTCATGCCTGAAGGCGAAAGAGAGATTCCCCAAACTCTATGGTTGAAGTTTTTGGTGTATATTTTGCTGGATCATATTACATTGAAAAGGAACCTCTGGTGTTAGCATCCTCCACAAACGTCTCTACACGATTCTCAGCTAGTAACCCTAGTGTGTCCATGATAAATTGCGTGGCTATCTCTCCACGGCCATCAGATAGCCCTGGCCTTGATGGGAGATCTCATCAGTTTTAAGCAAGCAAGGAGGTGAAGATATTCCCCTCACATTATTGAATGTCTTCTCCTCGTCCCTCCAGGCTGGACAACATCCGAAACTTTGGAATATGTTTGGAATTATACCGCGACAGAGATCCGGGTCGAAGACGGAGATACGAACCTATAGAGCGATTAGCAATCATGCTATTTTCTTCCGAAGTTTGAAGAGAATATTTAGTCTCCTTCCTATTGTCGCACCACCTCTCGCTTTCACAAGATGGGTTCCCAAATTCCCGTTGCTGTTGGACCTGCCAAATCGACTCCCCAAACCAGGTGGCCGATGCGATTAATCCAGGTCTTCAGTGCATAGTTATATTACTTGACATTCAAAAGGCGTTTGACAGAGTCCTACACAGAGGGCTGTTATACAAACAGTATATACGGGGTGACAAATTCACTTGTGCCTGTGCTCCAATCGTATCTAGTTGGAAGATTACAGGCTGTTGATATAAAGGGGAACATCTCTACACTTGGTGCAGGGTAGTGTTTTGCGCCCACTACATTGTACGTAAATGTTCTCCTCTCCGTTAGTTAATTTCGTTAATCTTATCTGTTTGCAATTAAGTTGAGTTATTGACTATACACTATATAGTCAAAATAGCCAACATCCAAAGCGATTTAAAAGCCTTGGAGAGGTGAGCTGCAATGTGAGAGATGATATCTTTAACATCTAAGTGTAAAATCTTGGCTAGTGGATGTCACATAGAAGCAATATTACTCAGGCTTCATGATGAGACCATTCTGTATCTGTTCTAGGATTGAGATATGCCAGTTCCCTCAACTTTAGCGAACATGCAAATTATGGTGCACCAAAGGCTAAGGAATCGATTGGGCTCGTATATCAATTAATAACTTTGAGAGAGGTCCGAGTAGTTACAATCAAAACTGACAGAAGACCACTGCTTGAGGGTTGTTGTGCTATACTCAATAACCAGCGCAGACATGATTTGTAGGCTACTGAAAACATCCCATGGGTTTCAACGTAACGGAGCTTTGACCATTCAACTGTTCTTTCCTGTGGAGATAGGTACACCCAGCTGAACCTCGAGCTTCTATGGTTGAGAATGTTGCATTTAAATTTGTGCTTCCTCCATAAGTTCGTGTGGCGAAAATTCTATAGTAAAAATCACATACGGAAGTTTCGAATACAAACCAAAATATGATGTACACAACACAGAATGTGTAGTCACATTATTCAGATTCAGGACGAGTCTGAGGCAAAATTTTTGTCACCTCAGGCACGGGACAATATGGAATAAGCTGCCTGAAGAAATCAGATGTACCGAATATTTGTGCATGTTCAAGAAAGACAGTAAGGTTCAGTTACCATTAGAAAGAGTGAAAAACATGTTAACTATTTAAATTGATGACAAAAAGCTATTTCAGGAAGGACCTGACCAGTTATGACACCTGATAATTTGAGTACATATGTGTGACAATGGATGAAACAGCGTAACCTGAATCATTTATGTCGTGCCGATCCAACCGCATTCACATTCTATTCTTCAACGCAGTCTCTTATACACATCTATTCTTTCCTACTGACTGTCTTCTGAGCTGAGCTCGGGAACAAAAATAGATTTATTAGTACGGGTACAAGAAATATGTGCGTAATCCCGCATTAAACTGGCCATTGCGTAGAATCTTTTTGCCATTCTCTTCGTTACATACGTCCAGCAATGCCAACGATTTCATCATCTTTTCCGGAGACAATAATTTGAGAATATATACCAAATTTCAGTGCTTGGTAACATCACATTCTCCACTGTTCGAATACCTTAAACTAATGACGACTCTGAACATTCGTTTTAGTGCCCCTCGTCTATGGAGAATTCGGCTGTCCCGCCGTACAATTTGATCAGAGGACTTGACGATCCCACTTGCACTGTTTAGAAATATGACATCTATTTGGTTATTAGCATTATTGTCCTCATTCTTTCTTCATATTTTCATGCGTTATAATCTTACTTATTTCATTAATGGCCACAACTGGGCCGATCTTCTGAGGTGAGGGGTTGAAGCTTCCAACAATGAACAATGGTTTATTACAGGTAAAAAAGCGATAGCTTTACAAGTCCTGTTGGATGGTTGAAGTGAATGTAAACATAAGTGTAAATCGTCAATTTAAGCGTCTAATGATTCAGGTGTCCCTTATTCATATAAACATTGTAGAATGTGTACTGAATTGTTACTGTAGAGTAATATGGGAAGTAATATGGGAAAGGTATGTCTTAAGAACAAAAGAAACGACAACGCTTACTCGTGCGCCGCTTTCTTGGACTGAGGTAATTGATTAATGCAGTTGTAATATATCCGAAACTATATTCCACAATAGCAGTGTGTAAGTAATGAAGCACAAAAGCCGAGAATGAGCACCGTTTGTTCGCGTTTGGTTGACGTAGACACCTCTGATTATATAGCGTAGTGTAAGTGGATAAGCGAATCATCCAGACGTCTTTTGAATATCGTTAGCGTGGGGGATGAAACAACGTATGTGGGAAGAGCGTTCAAGTGTTGACACACACGAAGGGAAAAGAAATTCCGGCGGCATTCCAACCGGCTGTATTGTGTGGCCAGCTTTAGCTGGGGTCCTCTGAGTGTTGTATTGCTATTCAGCTTTAGTAGGTGACGATAATAATGGTTTGGATTCCTCAGGATCATATAAGTCATTATCAAGTCACCACGCAGGCGTCCATATTGTCCACTGTAGACCGGGAGGGGTTTCAGCCTCAATCGGTAAGAGAGAGGAAACAGGCCCTTTACGTTCTTGGTCACCCTTCGTTGTAGCAATTCAAGAGCGGTAAGGTCTTTCTTTTGCCATGGCTGCCAGGCGTGGATGGCCTACTTAGAATGAGTCCGAATGTAGGCTTGGAGCATCTGAGAGAAGATGGAATGATCGAAACGCCCGAATGCTCTCTGCAAAAGCCCAAGGTGTTGGTTAGCTTTTTTGGAGGCTTTCTCGACCTGACGGGAACATCCCAGATCTTCCTGAACTATCACGCCTAGATTGCATTCCGTTGCAGCGCGCTGCAGTATCTAATCCCCCACTCTGTATTCGCAAGTAGCTTTATGGCGCATGCTCAACACCTTGCACATTTTAGCGTTGAACTGAAGCAGGTTTTGAGTCAACCATTCGTAGACCCTGTCCAGATCATCCTGAAGTGCTGCATTGTCGCTGGCTGTTCTAATGGCTCATCATATCTTGAGATAATCAGCGAAGAGTAAGGAGTTGGAGGTGATTACTGTCGCGAGATCGTTTATGTAAATCAGGAATAGTCGTGGACCAAGTACTGAGCCCTGGGCCACTCCGCACTTAACGTCCATTGGGTCAGAGATGACGCCGCGAACCCTTACATTCAGATGTCGTTGAAGCAAGAAGTTAGCTATCCAACCGAGGATTGGGTCACCAATTCCACAACACTGCAGCTTGTGAAGGAGGATACGGTGGTTCAGACGGTCGAAAGCCTTTGAGAAGTTCAGATATACTGCGTCAACACCTACGCCGCTGTCAACGGTCTCAGTCCAAATGAATCTAGCAAGTAGAGAGTTTTAAGTGCAAGATCGGTTCTTGCGAAATCCATGTTGTTCTTGTGCTATGATATTGCGTTCCTCCAAGAAGTTCATCAGTGCTTCGGCAACAATCGCTTCCATGATTTTGGAGAGCACCGGAAGTAGTGTTATCGGGCGATAGTTGGCCGGATCTGTACTACTTCCTCCCTTATGGATGGGAGTGACGATGCCTTGCTTCCACATTGTTGGCACCCGCATCTCATCGAGGCATCGTTGGAAGAACTTGCAGAGTGGGTCCGCCAGGTTTACTGCAGCCAATTTCAACGCTTTTGGACGAATATTATCAACGCCAGGAGAGGTATGATCGCGCAGGGCAATTAGCATTTTCATAACATCCGCACTCGTAAACACAATTTGGCTAAGTCCTGGTGGTGGTACAACGATCGGGAACAGTGTATGCGGTGATGTCGTGCTGTGGAACTTCGGGGCGAATTGTTGACATAGGGCGTTGGCCGCCTCGGTTGCGGTTTGTGCGGGTCCACAAAACTGTGTAAGGCAGGAGCTTGTTTATGTGTCTGTAAAGGAGCTTAGGGTTAGAAAGGAATTTCTCAGCTAGATTCTGTTGGTGCTGTATTTTATCTTCGCGTACCAGGTTTACGTAGTGATTCCTTTGGATAGTGTAGGCTTCCCATGTTTCGGCACTCGATGACTCCTTGTATCTTCGCCAGAGTAAATTCCTCGTAACGATACACTTGCGTGCCCTGCTGCGTATGAATGATTTTACTGTCTTCGCTCGCGAAGATCTTTTCCTAGAAGCACTAGTTACTAACGTGTTGAACTGGTGAGCAAATTCAGACTAGGCGACATCGGGGGATCCTTCTGCTAGAAGGAAAGAAGGAAGTTTGATTAGAGCGCCGTAATGCGTAATGAGCTGACACTCCTCGGTGTTTTCTGAGGAATACACTGCATAACAGATGTACTTGAACATGAGGGTTGCATGGTCGCTACGGCCTAAAGGACCCTCTATCGATACCGTTTGGATCATAAGCTCTTCATTGGTGAGTACGAGATCCAGGACACCCGGTTTGTTTCCCGTCCTGAATCTTGTGGGAGATGTGATGTGATTGTAGAGTGGTAGTCCACTAATTATCTCCTGTACTTCATTTTGAAGTGTTCGTTGATACAGGCTGGGGTTTCTGTGGTATGAATATTGAAGTCGCCAACCAGGAGAATGTGGCTGTACGACTGCGAGAGAATGGTCTTCATTGTGGAGGCTATGCGGTTGTCCATTTCCAAAGTAGCCGACGGAAGGCGATACATCACACCCAACAAACATGCGTCCCCACGGCTTAGGTGAAGACGACACCAAAGCGCATCGACAATCTGAACCTCTGGATCATCGATGAGATCAATGTGTAGTTCGCTGCGATAAAGTAGTACTCCACCTCCTCTACTTGGTCGATCGTTGCGTAGAATAGACATCCCAGGTAGTGCGATTTCTGCTTCCTTCAACCAGTTCTCGTTTATCATAACGAGGCCCCTTGACATCGAGACCTGACGCAGGCGAAGCTCCGTCAGTTTGCTTAAAAGACCTTGTGCGTTGGTATAAAAACAGGAGAGTGATTCATAGGTTAGAAGGTTGTTTGTGGATGTAGACAACAGGTTTGAGACTTGGCCGACCCTCTTATGGTCGGCTGCTACTAGTTTTTTTGAATTGTCTTAAGCTCGCGAGAATGACTTGGAATAACTATGCGCACCATGCGATCAGGTTCATGATGATCCTGATGGTCACTCACCTCCTGCAGTGTCTCGCCGGATGCTATGACGGCAGTCAGATCAGTCTCTGTGGTGGAGTCTGCAACAACGGTCGTTCCCATTGAGTTGGGAGTAACCAGTAGCCTCTGGTCGTAACCTGCTGCTTTTAGTCGAATTTCTGTTGGTAGCATGTTCCGGAAGTTACCCCAGTTCTCTAGAACTGTCTGTAAAGTTAGCTCAGACGGTAAGACCAACTTCAGCAACCTAGGACCACACCCTTGGTAAGTTGGTGACACGGGAATCCTGGTCAGGGAGGTAGCAACGACATTTTCTAGACAGCGCCTCACGAATGTATCGCCATTGCTCCAGGTCATGTGCCTGAACTTCTTCAGGAGATGAAGCTTGAGACTCAGGGACGCCATGAATAATTACGGTTTTCAGCGCGTGTTTTCTACTTCCCTGTTGATTGTTCATATCCTTTGAACGTTCTTTCCACGGAATATACGGTAAGATACATACTCCGTTCGATGCTCTTTGATGTCGATTTGCAGCGAGCAGAATGGATTCCGTTTCTTCCGCGGAATGTAGTGTTACTCGAAGTAGTCGAGGCTCACCATAGCGTAAGGAGTTTGGGTGTCGTGCGATGCGGCTCAGCGTAGTGGGTTCAGCGCGCATGCTGATGGCACTACAGATGGAATCCCACTGACTACGATCGTCTATCAATTTGCCCCTTATTGTATTGGATTTGGATTCAGGAACGTTAGTGCACACAAGACAAGGCACCATGATTCCGCCTTGTGGTTCGCGACTTAAGAGCACTAGGTTCTTTTGTTTTTTGTGGATTTGTGAACCGCACTGGCGATAGCGATCCATGTTGAGGCACAGTTTTGACCTCTTTGGTAAGTGGAGTCACAGGTGTCTTTTACGGCGTTTTCCTAGAAGCAACCGCTGCGTAGGATGTCCAGTTATTTTTTGTTACCGTGGGCTTGCTGGAGTTTTGTGTGTCGAGTATGTCAACTGAATTACTAGTTATTACACCCTTGGAGAACGTAGGAGCAAGTGGATTGTAAACGACGTTTTCACTTACTGGAGTCATGTGGCCAGGGGACGTTGGAGACTGAGACGAGATGGTGAGGTTGGGACGCCTGGCCCTCTTCTTCGGCCTAAACGGGGAGTTTGTGCTTGTCCGTTCAGTTTCAACTATAACATTGTTTACTTTCACAGATGCGTTGCTAGCCTTCGCCAGTTGCTCAACTGTTTTCGCCAACTTTTCACACTTTTTCATTAGGAAAATTACACAACTAACAACAGGGATGGATTTGCACACCTGGCAGAACCAAAATGTTTCGGTTTTGCTGCTGTATTGTCTAGTTTAGAGTGCATTCAGTTCTAAACACTTCGAATGTTACGCTTTTTGACAGTTAAAGCAAACTGGACCAGACTTGACGGTTTTTACACATAGGTCACAATTGACTTTCGAATGGGCCATATCCACTTGAGGCGTGTACTTTGTTATGGTGACTTGTACCAATTCCAAAAGGGATTAGATAGCAAAGGAGAGTTCAGAATCTATATTGTAGATCTATCACTTACCACTAGCTTAGAATGGAATAATTCTACTGATATATGTGGTCACGGTCAGTAATGGGGTAGCGAATTAGGAATGAGCGCAGATGGTGGTGATTTGGTGTAAAGATTCTCCACTAACAAGATGGAATAGAGTAACTGGATGTGTATACTACAACAGGGCAGCAAGAGGATAGAGATTCTGGCTTCGATTCAATTTTCGTTGAGTGGCGATCGGCGCTGGTTTGAGGTCAGGGGGGCCATACGTGTCGCGTCCAGATGAGTCACACGTTCCTTAGGGTAGATAGGCGACGTGCGTGCTATTGATGCAGCCGGTAAGTGGATAGGCAGCGATGCAGCGTAGGATTGAGGCAAAGCAGGATGCCTTGGAAAATACTGTCTAATGACGACAGTGGCTGCATCAAAGGCGGACCAAATTGACAACTATCGCTTTGTATAACGAGTAGAAGGAGTGGTAGTAAGATGTTCGGGTGACTCTCAAAAAGATCTTTAAAATAAGACCATCAGAGTTTTTGCGCGATGAGAGGAAAAATAAATTCTCCGATAAAATTCAAGTATGGTTGACCTCCAAATTGCAAAAGCACAATTTGCTGGTGATCCGCGAATGACAGATCCGAAAGATGAACAGTGGTAGGAGGACCTCGCGGAACCAGATCGAATGATAGTACGTAGGTCTCTGTTAGCATATATGCGAAGATTTAAGGGCGAATAACGCAGGACACTTTTTTTGCGACCGCTCGGTGAGTCGATCAGATGAGGTATACTGGGCCATAGCCGTTGTCGATATGACCGTTCAAACAGTTTAGAAGTCAACCCACAGCCCGATTTGACGCTTATCACATATAATCAGTGTTATGTAAACGTTTTGCCTAGCGAGATTTTACCGAAAAGGATTCCTAACATTGAAGCAACTTCTGATCTTGAACCCTGTTAATGAAATGGGGATATTTGGGTTGTTAAGGATCAGCATTGCCCGCGATGTATTCCCTTAAATCCTGCAATACATATTGATCAAATCATTCAGTTGGACTGTGTCTAGCATTGTTGAGGAATATATTGCTTATTGATTTAATGAGTGGTGTATGGTGCGATAATGCAACCAACTGGGTAGAAAGGTTTAGCTTCAAGGAAGTAACCAGATGGCCAACCAAATGCTATCCACCCTCGATTTGAAATGTAGCACAAATGGGCATCCTGTGAAAGAGCCAGGACAGATCTTCAACTTGTTAGTTGTTGTGCTTCAGTGGAACAATGGTATATTTACAAGTCTGTATACAGGCCATGTGCCATCAGAACCATGGCAAAACGGAAGACAATAAGCGTATGAAGTAAACAAAGGAGGACACTTCATTTTTGGTTTCACACATGCCGTAGTGATTATTTTGTTCCTTTTTAGATATAAATTTATATACGAGATTAATCAACAGCAAAAACGACACAGCACTGGCACCGCTGAGGTCTGTTACGTGTCATCACATCCAACGTTTGCAGCCACAGGAATTCCGAGTCACATGGTCCTAAGCCTGGGAGGCGCGCTGATCCGACTGATGCTAAGCTTAAGGTTGTTACTTCATCGCCCTTTTCCACGCCATTGGTTGTCCACCGCGACACTTTCCAATCGCTTGCGGAAAGCGCGCTCGCCAAGAAAGGTGATAGGCTGGCATCCGCAGTATGTGACCTAGCTAGTGTGTGCGGTGTCGAAGAACAACATTTTGAAGACTGGGACTGTTCGCTTCAAGCGCTCGTTCACGAACCTCCGTATTGCTTGTGTGACGTTACCACCACACACGAGAAATACTTCGCAGACAACGGTTGTCAAAAAGTGACAGTCGTCTCATGTCTTTCGAGCGAACATGCCAGGCCTCACAGCCGTACAGCAGGATCGTACGGACGGAAGCGATGTACACCCAACGCTTGAGACTGACATCACGACAACGCCATAGGTGTCTCAGTTTGATGAAAGCAATGCGCTGTGAAACCTCATCTTCAACACAGCCACCAGCCGGTGATGCGACTGCCTAGATAAGTAAAGCAATCCACTTGTCTCCAGCAATGGTGAGCGCGGAGGCAGGCCCCCTGCCAATCCTGAAATAACACTTTATATTTGGCAGGGGTGAAATACAAGCAATAATTGGATGCCTCAATCGCTAAGCGGTTTAACGTGTTTTTGACGGTTTACAGATTGTCACCCAGCAAAGCGATGTCATCGGCGTAGTCCAGGTCTGTGATTCTGGCGCCCGGGAGAATCTTAACACCGCAATTCAGGATACCTTCCAGCGCTGGTTGCACGACATCTTAGATGGCAAAATTAAAGAGGAAAGGCGAAATAGGGCAACCTTGGCAAACGCCGCTGGTGACAATAACCGAAGAAGAAAGTCTGTCGTGAGCCTTAATTTTGCCCGACATGTGACTGTACAGCTTCCTCAGAATGGCGACAAATCTGTAGGGCACACCCTTGCTTAGGAGACAATTCCACAAAGCAGCTCTGTCTACTGAATCGAAGGTCGCGCGGATGCCCAGGAACACTAGGATTGTTGGTCGACGGTGGACGTGACGGAGCTCGAGAGTTTATCGGAGCGTGAAGAATTGTTAAATGCAACTTCGGCTTGGGTGAAAACCGGGAAAACTCTCTCCGGTAGAGGAAAGCTTGCGCAGTAAGATGGATACAAAAATCTTGGAAGCAACTGGGATCAGCGAGATTTCGCGGTAATCAGCGCAATCTTCGCGGGGGCCTTTATTGTGAAGTGGGACAATGACTGAATCTCCCCATGAGTTGGGGATTTTCTCATCTGTCCAAACCTTCGTGAAAAGTAAGATCAGTTCGTTGACAAGTACATCCCCACTGCATTTGAAAAGAGTCGGAGGAAACCTGTCAGAGCCGGAAGCTTCATGCTGTTTCAAAGGTCGGATTACGCTTCGGATCTCTTTGGTAGGAGAGTCAATGGTAGATTCAAAACAAAGAAACGTGTGTATCACTAATAAAACAAAGTTCCTAAGCAGCATGATTGACTGCAGCTGGCTGGATTACCACGTCTCATTATATAGCCTATCCGTGAACGGCTGACTTTCCTGACTTATAACAGGAGTAAGATTGACTATGAAGCGAGGCACATGATACATACTTGCATGCTATTCTACGGTGTTTTGGAGGATTGAAGGCATATTTAATGCGTTGAGTCCAACCAACCTTACTTACTGCTCTTTAGCAACAAATCCGTTTCGTTTAGACTAGTTGTATAGCAGTAAAGCACCAGTGCAGAGTATCTGTGGGTGCTAGTGAAGACGATGGAGCACGAAGCACAGGGCACGGGCAGACACAATAATCACCGTGTCAGTTCAACTAAAACTCTCGATCTGAAAGCGATGACCGCTGGTTTGATCGACTATTAGGGCTCTCATGATTAGACGATCTTAACAAATAACCCCAGTCCCTGTGAACCACAGCTTGTTACACAAATTGCGCGGACGAGTCTGCAAAGTGTCCACAAAACGAGGGCCATCCCATAAAGGAAGAAAAGTGAACTGCTTCCACGTCACATTGAGTCGACGAAGAGCCTATTGCTCACAGATTACAAACGAGCGCCAACCTTGTCCGCCGACTCATTCAGCATGTATAATCACTTAGCACGACCGATGAAGACGAGTTTCATGTATGCATCACAAGCGTCGTTCAAAATGTACTTGCAATAAATATCTATATCATTAATCGTGCCCCTATCAGCACCTTCGCATTCGCAAAACAATTTGCTATTTCAACATGGAAACAGTCATCACATGTTTTGGATAGCATGAATCTACTCAGTAACTTTGTCAAGACTAATATTTGATCAAGTTGAAGTGGTTGTGTGTCTATTTGTAAGAAATTGATCATGCCTTCATTGGTGTGCCTCGTGTAACATGGAGAACATACATTTATGTTCATACTGGTGCATAAAGGGTCGAATGCATGAGTCAACCGATGGCCCGTATTGTTAATATCCCACCATTTACTCAACTGCGCGACAAGGGTACCTATCACACAATGAGTATGAAACACTATGGCTAGCTGCAGCTGGGAAATGGCTGATCGAGAAAAGAGCGGCGGGATAAGTCTTCCACTGGATGCGAGTCCATGGGGAAAGCCAAAGGAGGTACGGTACTATCACAGTGCGATAAACAAGAAGAATGAGGAAAAACGGGCTTGAATGAAGTGTATGAAGCGACACCCTGTGATATTTGTGAGGGCGAGAAGTACAACGATAAGCATACTACGATAACGCGAGGAGAAATCAATGGACAAATTGTGTACACTGCGTTGAACAGCATTAGTGGTTCACAGTTTGCATCATCAGTGCAAACGATGGATAGGCAAGTGCGTCCTCGGCAGCGAATGATACGGCACCCAAGAAGGCTTCAAAAGAGTTGCAGATCAGTTCGCTTCAGAGGTCCCTGTTCATCAAAGCCATGAATTCTTCCAAGTTGACTGCGATAAAGGCAGATAAGTATGAAAGACAATTCAATTGATGGACTGCCACTCAGACAGCAGGTGACAGAAGCAGGTAAAGAACGAGTGCCAGATTACGTTTAAAAGACTGGAAGCAGGTAGTGAAATTAAGCCATGGAAAATGAATGAACACGTCATCTCGTTCCAAATTACATGGATCTCAGCGTGGCACAGATGACGGGACTTTATATACATCTTCCGTTACGAAGGGGGCCGGAGCAAAAAGAAGACCCAGAAATGTTTCGGGGTGCCAAAGAAAGGTGAACTAGAGCACATTTGTTATATAACCAGCGAATCCGGTTCAAATACGATAAAAGATTGCCCCCCAGCGCTAGCTTAATCGATTCTTCTCTGTTGTTATATAAACCTATTCAACAAACCGTTCCCCAAAAGTCAGCTTCATGCAGATCACTAGATAGGAAAAAACAATGGCCGTGTTATTGTATTATTGTAGACAATGTCCTCATGGGGGTCAAGTATCACGCGAACCCATAGGCTAGTAAGTATGGCGTGGCCTAGAATGTTCACGTGATGACAGCCCATTGTTTCCGCGAAGCGGGAATTGATTGACTTCTGCTAAACCATTGCCCATCTAACACACACCGACCATGCAGGCCACTGCACAGTGGGCCGAGATGACTTCCAGTCTGACTGCGGACAGAGGACTCTGCAGGCCATTGAATAATCTGATCTAGTCAGACCAACATCCAGTAAATGATTTTCAAGGACATAGATGTGAGCCTAGACTCAATGGGTAGATAGTGCATAGACCGATAGGACGGCGGGCTAGCGTTAACCTTTGTTCCAGATGCAAATAGGTGAGAATGCGTATCGTCTGGGACGTGCCCGAATCGTCCATTCCAGTGCGTCTTTGCCGATCAAATGAAGAGGACAGGAAAGTGATTTTAGTCTCATCAATATCAAAGATGTTTAGTTACGTTCCTAATCGACATTGAAACTTTACACACCGGGAAAACTGCAAAAAACCAACTGTAGTTGTCCTTACAGACATGTGAGAAGCCGCATCCTCTCCTGTACGGTTGTGAAACCTGGCCCATCAAGTCGACAGACTTACAAAGGCTGGTTAGATTCGATCATCGCTGCTTTTGCAATTTGGCTTACATCTGGTGGGATCATTGCGTGAGTAATGAGCCCGTTAGGCGTCGTGTTTTTGGAGCAGGAAGGGAGAGTAAACAGCTCAGCACCATTATATCACGCACCAGGCTCCGATGGCCGGGCCATGTGTTGCGCATGCCAGCACACCGACTCCAGCGACGTGGGTTGTTTGCGTGCTGAGGATGTGAAGGGGAGGCCAAGCGATGATTTGCTTAAGACGAATGAAGACCCTCACTTTGAACTTGGTATCTCACGACTGTAGGGCAGGGGACCGAACGACGATGAATACGTCTGGTTGGATACAAGTATTGACATGGCGAAGAGCCGACTTCCAAGGCGTTTGTGTTGAGTATTTTGTCCGTCCGCATGTCGCTTATCTTCCGTTTCCAACCGCGATCTCTGTCTCGAAGCATAATAAGCTACTAAGCGATATATCATCCGTTGTTTTACATTCTATAATGTTTAGTAGCTGTTTTTTTTCATATATATTTTGTATTGCGCCACAATAGTTGAAGTGCGTTTTCCACCTTCAGCTAAAGTGTAATGATGATGATAATGAGGATGATGCATACCCAGAGGATAACTTGCACACCAAGGGACGCTTGCAGGGTGAGCGCCTCCGTTGCTCTCAACATAACCACCACCGAAAATGACCCCAAGCGGGTCCTTCGCCATCATCATTAAATCATTATACACCTTCGCTAGAGATGGAAAACACGTCAGCTACTTTGCCGCAATACATAAAAGACAACGGGTGAACCTCAGCTAAGCTACCAGTAACGGATGGACATTATTCCGGAAAGCTACCAGCAAGCTACTACGCAGCAAAAATTGTTATGCTAATTTTGTATTATGCCAAAAGTGAGACCGCAGTTTGAGGCAGAGGTTAAAAGGGATGGGGAGGGACAAAGAAACTCACAACACGAACGCCCCTGAGGTCGGCTTCTAGCCATGTCAGCAAGTGCATCCAGTTAAAGGTGTGCATCGTATATCGGTCCCCAACAAGGGAGTCGAGAGGCTCCAACCGAGACCAACCTTGAACTAAGGGCCTTCATTCCTCTCGACAAAGTCATCACTTGGCCACCTCTTCTCTTCTTCCATCTACACCCCGTTGCGCAAACAACGCACGTCGCGGGAGCCGTTGGGCTGGCATGCGTAACACGTGGCCCAGCCATCGGAGCCTGATGCGTGAAAAGACGGTGCTGAGCGGTTCATCTCCTCTTCCTGTGCCATAAACAAGGCGTCGAATACGCTCGTTGCTCACGCGGTGTTTCCACCAGATGGGAGCCAAGCTGCGAAGGTACCGGTGGTCGGACGTAACTAGCCTCCTTGTGTCTGCTGATCTAATGAGCAAGGTTTCACAGCCGTAAAGGGGAGTTGAACGGACGACCGCATTGTACACTCTGCCCTTCAGGGAGAGTGATGTCGCGTCGGCGCCATAGGTGGTGAGGGTTAGCAAAAGCACCTACAGGTTTTGCTAAGGATCCTTTGTGTTAGCGACATGTGGCAGTTTCATTCCTTCAGTGATGCACTACTTGTCAGAGTCACACTTCTGCGGACGCAAAGCTCATAGAGTTGGATAACAACCTGATTTTGATAGGGCAAGAATGACAAACTCATTGGGGACGATTGGTATGAGCTTGTTACATGAAAAGCTGAATCAACACCGTTAGTGAATCGGACTATACGCAGGTTCAGAGCTTGAACAGTCATGCTGAAAGTTGCCTCTTATGTAGAGGACATGTCCTCCCTCACTATTTGAAGTCAGTTTATAACGATTAGGCTCGCGTATTTCCACCGCAAAGTCGAAGGGCACGGTCCGACCGAACACGGGCTATACGGTTTCTGAGCCTTCTCGTCACGGAAGGCCGATGGTATATAATTATAATGATAGTAAGAATAATACATACATTTCTCCTGATGCGAGAAACTGTCTGCAGCGTTACAGATCCATTTGTACAAAAGTAGTCATGCTCTTGCATGGGCGATATGCATAGGTAGAAGATTGGAACTTATGATACGTATAAGTGCGTTTTGGTTGTTGGTGGAGGCGAAAACCAAGGTTTGGAAACATGAGTGTTTAGTTTTTGAACCCCTATTGGAATAGCTCATCGAGGGAATTTTCCAATGTGAATATAGTCAGTATGATGTCCCAGAACGATTACGTCGCTCTTTCTCATATACCCGAGGATGGGGCGGGTGAGTAGCTTAAAAACCTCAACTCTAGCATGGGTTGTGTGGATTTTGTCGGATATTTTCACACAGATTCTCCAGCACGTGCTACTTGGCATTGGGTCTATTCGATTAAATGGAAGGTACATGAGTACCTAATTGCGATTACGCGTGAACAGCTACGTAGGAACGTGTTCATTGTTTAGTGTAATAAATCCTTTGGGGATGGAACGGTCGTATAACATGATGCTTGATTTCTTAGCCGAAAGGTTCTTCATCCACTTGTGACACCATGACCCGAGGGGATATAAGCCATCGTGAATGAGAAGAAGCGTTCCGTGAAGTTCACCACGCCAAAGCTTATAGATGATCGCTGGAGTAGTGGGATATCAGACCCTCCTAGTTTAACGGTGGTTGGTTGAATTCCATCAGATTCCTGCATGGAGGATGGCCTGATTGATTTTACAACTTGGTGGATACCGTTGAGCGAGATATCGACTCTGCATAACAGGATTGCTACTGTAACCATTGTGCACACAGGCACGAGATCAGCTTCGAGATTTATGGAAGTAGCAAAAAAGTCATTAAATGCTTCACAGATCGCAGCTGGATCATGAAGTGGTCCTTGCCGTCAATAATTCCAGCATTCAGAGGAGAGCGGTGGTCACTGGTTCTACGATGCAGTATTTTGGCAGGCTCCCTAGCTTTGCAGCATGTTCGTAGGGCCATATATTTTTCGTTTTCTAGCCGCTTTAACTGTGCATGTTTGACTTTGGTGGCAAATTCGTGCATTTGTAAGATAAGTAAAAAACATGACTTTTTCTGCATATTGCAGCTAATTTTCCGGTTTTCTGGTTGATCGAGTGTTCAGCGGCACCTTTGGAGACATGAGGAATACGATCACACTGTACAGCAAGGAGGGCCATCAGCCATTTGAACTGATGCTTCGCTGCCATACAACCATGAGGACCTATGAAATAAATAATAAGAAGAGGGAGAGAAGGGGGACTTACCTGAAAACCTTAATGCCCTAAGCAAACATTCAGGGTCAAGGCGCCTACACCTTGGGTAGACAACATTCCGTCACAAATAGCTGGCTATCGTGCAAACATAAGGTGGCATCGGCGAGACAGCTTCCTTGCGGCTTTCACTGCCACGCGTCATAATCAGCCATTACCCCGCAGATAACTCAGCATCAAACACACTTTAAACAGACAATCCGATTAGGAGACGGCAGCAGACGCGCCACTGGTGTCTACTGCGAGCCATGTCCTGTAAAGTCTCGAGCCAAGCACAAGGTGAGTCACGTGGACTCCAACCCGGAAGGCGAGACGGACCAACGGCACCCAGTTTGGTCGTCAGTGACTTTATTTCCCGCTGCCAAGTCAACTTCTGTCCACCTCGAGCCTTGCGCCACCCTACATCCGGAAGACTAAACAAGGCCCTCCTAGGTAAGCGGTGACCAGGCATGCGTAGCACGTGCCAGAGCCAACGCAACTTATTCAGTGCTATGTGTTGTTCTAGGGAGCTAGCATGATTATCACCACCTAGTACTCGCCTACGCACATCATCGTTGCGGACACACTGGTGCCATTCGACACCAGCAATGCTTCGCAAACAACGATGATCAAAGACTTGAAGGCGCCTCAGATCTTCAGACCGAAGGATTTGAGTATAAAGTTGCTCCGCAGATGTGTACACACTGGTAATGAGGAAGATGACAGAGAAACAGATTAACTGCATGAAGCATTCCCAGTTTATTTTATGGGTTGCACGTCGCGGTATAGGAGCGAGTTCAGTGAATATTTTGGTGTGGAAACTGAGTCGTATCATCTTATGCTCGCTTCCAGGAAGACTAAGATCTCGGTCTGTGGGTTGGGTATCCCCAATGTGAATATTAAATCCAAGATGTTGGCCGAGCTGGTTGGACTGGTAACCCACTGTGTTCAACCCCTTGTTCAGTTGGAAGGAAGAAAACCGGTATGCAGATATGACGATGGGTGGGATGGCCAGCGGATTTCTGGTAAGTTGAAATCATCAGCAATTATTTTCTGTCTCTGTGGCAACCCTGATCCAGAGCCAAATGTGGAAGTGATGTTGGCGATACTCACGTTAGACGTATTTGGTGGGTTGCAGATACAGGCGAGCACTATGTAAGAGGAGGCACCTGCAACTGACAGTCCAACTGGATTCAGAGACATTTCTCTGCTCCAAGCGGTGTATATGTTCAGTTGTAAAGGTTTTTGTGCTTATATGATGACTGACCTAAAGCGACGCACAGACGATGGAGAAAAAATCCCCCTATTGTGAATTTTCGGGTAGTCACCCAGATTCCTCCGCGAATCCGGATCAACAGGTTTCTAATGCTTCAGGCGCGTCCAGCGGTTCCTACCGCGGTCTGCGCGTAGCCTTTACTAACGTGTGCAGTCTGATGAACAAGCGCGATGTGCTGTACGACCTTGTAAGCTCTCAACGACCAGACGTATTAGGCCTTGCTGAGACATGGTTAAACTCCGACATAACCGCCCAAGAAGTAGAAATCAGCGGCTACTCATGCTTCCGTTGTGATCGACCATCAAATGATCGCGGTGGCATTCTGCTTTACACAGTCTTTCTTGTATGGGAGACTAGTGAGCGCCTACCGAAGCGTTGATGGTCTATGTGAGCAGTTTGGTGTTCGATTCACCTCAGACGCTGCGACCTGCTCGTGGGCGTGGTACATGGCAGTCCACTGAGCCACTGCTTGGACTGGTTGCCGCATGTCCGTAACCACATAAGTCGTCAGCTGTTCCTACTCATAGACGATTTCAACTTGCCCCGAAGACAGTGGCCTGAGGCTTCATTTCTCCCCGGCCATTGTGAAGTCGAGAGAAGTTTACGGAGTTGATATTTGAAACCTGGACTACACAGCACATCAACCAACCGACGCGCACGACTCCATCATGCTTAGACCTGTTTTTGACCAGCTGCGAGCAATGTGTGCATGACATTCAAGTCTTGGAGCCCCTGGGAGCGAGTGAGCACTCGATGATCATAGCCAGCTTGGAACTGCCGCTGCCGTATTCTCCCCCGCTAGAGTCAGCTTTCAACTATCGGAAGGCGGACTTTAATGACCACACAAGAGCAGCGAGCCGGATGCACTGGTCGTTACCAGAGAATTCGTCTATTGAAATCTGTTGGACTATCAGTAAAGAGGGAGTAAAATCATTGTGCGCCTAATTTGTACCCCTCAAGTATCGGAAAGTTGGGCCAGTCAAACCACATTGGTTCGACAAGGAGTACAGCAAACAGGCCCGACGAAGACGCAGACTATGGAACAAATTCGTGTAATCTGGTTCTGATGATGAACTACAAGGCGTACAAGGTACAGCGAAATCTCTGCAACAACGCGAAAACAAAAACGCGCAGAAATTTGGAAGAGCAGCTTGCAACCACCGCAAAAACTGCTCTCAAGAGGATCTTCGCCTACGTGAAGCGGCGCTGAGACCTGCAGGCAATGTGCCAGTGTCGGAAGGGTCAGATGGACAGCCCTTAACCGCGAGCACAGATCGTGCGTCAGGATTGGCGGCACACTTCGCATCCGTATTTGCAAGTGACCAGGTGTCCGGAACGAGTTCGATGAGTACCGCTCCCGCTGAACTATAGACAACCTGGACTGCAACATTGAAAATGTAAGCAAGCTTCTGAAACTGTATTTAAGAGCAAGTGGAAAGGTTTCTGTACAACTCTACCGAATTACGAAAAATCAAAAACATTTAGTTGTGAATCATCAGCGGTTGTGTCTGGTCAGTTAATCGTTTATCCTTGTGCGGTTAGGAATTCGTATGGGTGTCATTATTTCCGGACATACGATGTCTTCTTTTGGCATTGTATGTGCATCGTTTCGCAAAAGCACAGGTTTCCGAAATAATCCTCGATACGCGTATTAAAACAATTCACAGAATCGACCTATATTAATTCTTCTGGTATTGTATTCCACAAGTTTACGATTCTTCGTTCGATACAAAGCTGATGTGATACTTTGTTCATGTTGGGGACCCTGAGTTTGTAACGGTGTCCTCAGGTGTTACAGGATTCCCGCAGGTGAAATATTGTCCACAGTATGGGGAAGTGATTCAAGTGTAGTACTCGATGGGTCATAATATGGTCAATTCTTACTCGGCGGTAGGATAGTGTGTAGAGTCCGAGTCTTTCACAACCATTTTTATACGGAAGCTCTCGTAGACCCGGTATCATTCTATTTGCGATATGCTGTATTCTCGCCAGCTTTTCAGTTTCCCACTGGGTTATCCGATGGCAAGCTGGGGCACCTTATTCAAGGATTGGTCTAATGAGCGAGGTGAATAGACGAAGGACGGTTACCTCGGACCATGTGGAGAAACTGCGTCTTAATGCCCAGAGCATACGAAGTCCCGAATCGTACAATTTCTCTGCATTTTCTAGTGATCTCATATCATGTCGCGAGAGAACTCCTAAGTCTCGGACAGATGTGTTATGGTGGAGCAAGTGGCCGTCGAGTGGCTGGACGTCTGGTGATACTGATGAACTCCGACTTGCTTGCGTTAAGAGGGAGTTGCATTTCAGTGGACCACGTTGACAGTCGCTCTAAGTCATGCTGGAAGCGAGCGCAGTTGTCCTGGTTCTCAACGGTCCTACAGATTTTCAAATCATCTGCAAACAGGACACATGGTGACTGGAGCTGCTGCGGAAGAGCGTTGATATAATTCGGCAATAATACTGGCCCAAGTACAGTTCCTTGAGGCACGCCACTGGTAGATGGGAACCAGTCTGTCAGGTAGTCATTGACCTGTACTCTAAACCTTCGTCCCACAATAAACTCGGGTAACCACTGAAGTAACGTGCCACCGATTCCGTATGTCCTTAGTTTACGAAGGAGTATCTCATGGTTCACTCTGGCAAACGCCTTACTAAAGTCGATGTACACCACGTCAACATCCTTCTGTTCATTGAGAGCTCGTACCCACTGGTGGTTTGCGTACATCAAGTTGGTGATGCAAGATCGCCCTTTCGTAAAGCCATGTCCACGTCCATCGATTCTAAGTAAGACAGCAGACACTTTTTCACAACCTTCTCGTGAACTTTGGATAATATCGAAGTTAAACGGATCGACCTATAGTTCTCTATTTTACGCGGATCACCACCCTTGGGAAGCGGTCTCAATATCGAGCATTTCTAGTCGTTGTGGACAGATCCTACAGTGATTTATTGAATAGGTTTGTCAAGGCTGGTAAGATGATATTCGATAGGGACTTGAGTATTAGTAGATGAACTCCGTCTGGTCCGCGGGGCTTTGCACCATCGAGGTTGACGAGTAGCTGATACACTTCGACTGCATCATATTGTAGCCTGTCGAGCAAGACTGGCGCAAACTGTGCCGGTACTGGAACAGCCGCCGGTTTACTGAAAAATACGGTGAGGAAGTGCGTAGCCAAGGCGTCCGCGCGTTCTGCACTTGAAATGAGCGTCTGTCCGTCCAAGCTCTCTAAAACTGGTAGGTCGCCACCGGAATTCAGTTGAGGTTTTCAGTAGGCAAATATTTTTTTGGGTGCAGTTGTGGCCGAGGATGCTAGCTCCTTTTCGAACTGCCGGCGTTCCTTTATCTTTGCGGCGTTACATAAGTTTCGCTGTCTCTTGTATACCGTGTAATCTTCATCACAACCCGAGCTGATGTATCTATCCCAAAGTTTGCGACGCCGTCGCGCTAACTGTCTATATTCCGTATCAAACCAATGCGGTTTGACAGGTCCGATTTTTGAATACTTCAGGGGAACGAACCGAGTACACAGCGAGTTAAGCTTCCCCTTCATAGATGACCAACAGGCCTCAAGCGACGCATCCTGTGGTAGTGTCCAATCAGTCACATTTGCAGCTTAGACGAGCCCGTTGAAGTCCGTCTTCCAATAGTTGAATATCGGCTTCTGTTGATTGTAATATGGTAACGACAGTTATAAGCTTGCCACAATGGAGCAGTGGTCACTGTTCGCCAGGGCTTCGATGACTCTGATCTCGTTCAGCTTCTGCTCGCAGCTCGTAAACATTAGGTCCAGACAAGATGCCGAGTGCGAAGTTACGAGCGTCGGTTGGATGACATGTTGCGTTGCCCCGATTTCAATGGTCATTTTAACGAATTGAGTCTCAACGTTGCCATGATCGGGAAGAAGTCGAACGTCTGACCAAAATATCTTAGGTAAATTTAGATCCCCCATCAGTAAGAACTGGGGGCGGCTCATGTGCTTCTGTACATGTGGTATCCAATCGCAACAACGGTTTGATGGGATATGGCAGATAACACCCACTATTAGTTCTGTGCGCCTGAGGTGGATTTTGCACCACAATTGCTCGCATAAACTATCCTCGCCTCGATAGGTGCTGGTAAGTTTGCCAGATAGTGACGATTTTATGTACAACAGAACACCACCGTGAGCATTTGAATTTCGATCGCATCGGAAACAAGGTTATCCTGACAACACGACTTGTTGGAGTATGACGTCGGAGTTCAGCCAAGTCTCTGAAAGTCCTAAAACGTCCGGGCCGATCCGAGAAAGCGAAGCGGCACAGTTCGTCACGTTTGTTCATTAGACTGCACACGTTGGCGAATGTTATACGGAGGTACTGGAGGTGCATGGAGGTTGAGCAACCGGTTGATATGGGTTCGTATACCCTTCTTGATCACCCGAAAACTTACAATTTGAAAGTCAGTCTCACCTTTCTCTGCACGGCGTTTGAGCTCAGTGACCGCAGTTTTCGAACGATCCCTGTCTTCGGGTTCCAAATCTCGGCGGATATGAACTTTTATGCCTTTCAACATGGACAGAGGAGACAGTATGAGCTGCGGCATATTGGAATTTGCAAAGGTGATTCTCAGAGGTCCATATGACTGGTTAGTTTTCTGGCCAAGTCGGATTACTTGTTTAATCGTCACACTGTCTTCGCCCACATCTAAGCGTCTACCAATGAGCCGATGGAGGAACACAACATCGTGATCATAACGTATCTGAGGGTTTTCATCTTTTGACACTGGTACGTGGAAGACCATGAGATTATGACGCCTCAGCGAAATCAGTGATGAACCTGTGGGAGCAGAACTAGAAACGCTTAACAGATTGGGTTATTTTTTTTCAACAGGAGACGTCTGAACTCGATTACGTGGGCCCTTGCGCCTTTGAGTGATCCATGGATCCTCGGTGTTCAGAAGTTCACAGACAGGCTCTGAGAAATTCACGGACCGATCAGTGCAGCGGCATTTCGTAGGTTCCGAGTCTGAGTCTTCCATCGGTGGGGAACATTAAACCTGAGGAACGGCAGGGGTCGAAGACACTAGTGGTGGTGCAGATCGCGAAGTGATAAGAGAAGGTGAGGTAACAGAGGTACTTTGACGAGATCGCTTGACCCACGTGGTGAACGGTTTGTTTCTGTCTGAAAGAGATATCTTCCCGTAGTTGTTGGCGGTCGCTCTGTATGCTGATGTCTTGCATAGCGACATTTATCACTTATAACTTGAAAAAAGCGATGTCGGATGTCGAGAGATTATCGAAACACGTCAACGGATAAGCCAATGCAAGAAATATAGAACAAAACATCACAGCCGGAGCACCGAAGTGCATGAGCCTTAGTTCCCACAACTTTCGTACACGAACCAAAAGTAGCTTGAGACGGTATCACAAGATAGAGCAAATCCAAGATGGCGGACAGAGATGGCAGTAGGGTAAATCAATGAGATCTCCGGAATTAGCCAAAGAATAGCCACCAAATTTGCACCGCTTGGAAAATACGCCAAAAGAAGAATACTGGTGCACAATTCACATAGAAAAAACTGATAACACAGTAATCCGAAGCAAAAGTAGTATTCAGCACACGGTGATCCAAAAATCCCATCGCAATGAGGCTGGACCTTACCGTGGTGCGATGGTTTGTGTGCCTCAGTGATCCATTGAGCTATACTGGGTGCTGCTTTTGCACCTTCAGAGCCACTCATACCAGATTGGTCAATGGTTAGAGGCCAGACAAACTCAGCCTCCTGGTCATCCAGGTTGGGGGTTGGAATGAGGGTGGCACCTTATTCCTTAAAACGGACCCCTTGTAGTCCAGTGCCAAACCCGCTGCCTTGCGGACAGCTTTTTGAACCAAAGGCTTTGGTTCAGAACCCTAATCGTTCTCCTGTCTAGGCCTGGGCAACCTGACAGTATCCTGCCCACGCAATACAATGAATCTTTCCCCAAACAAATTTCTGATGCTCTGGCCACCGCAGAGGATAATCAACGGTGCCCTATCTGCTGCATCGAGCAGGGTGGATAGGGGTTTGGATGCTACTGCTCAAGCCTTCCCATCTTCTTATTCCCCTTCTTGCGCTTTTTCACCCTTATCGTCCCGTTCCAGCTTCACTTTTATCCCCCCTGTTTTCAACCCCCCAATTCTCGGCCCTCCCCCACCTTGCTTCAATAGTTGCTTGTCTTTTAGTTTCAACTCACAGGTGAACGCGGAGCGTCATTCCTGCACTGTCAACAGGCCCATGTCCAAGCAAGCGGCCCATTCCAGTTCATCGGCTTCCATTTGGAGCCCTCGATCCTCCTTCAGGCTGGCATGCCTCAATGTTCGCACATTGCTTCAGATCGGTCAACAGGCAGCACTTGCCCGAACATTAGAGACCCTCTCGATCGATAGCTGCTGCTTATCGGAGATCCGCCTGCAAGACTCGAGCTCTGTACTCACTCTGCGATCCCCTGCAGGTGACACTAGCAGCACTTTCTCATTGCGCCTATCCGGTGACGATGCAGCTTCGAGCACCGGCCAAGCCGGTGTTGGTATTGCCCTGAGTCCCCGGGCTGAAGCTGCTCTGGTTGATTGGATTCCAATCAGTAGCCGGATGTGTGCGGTCCGATTGGTTGGCTCGTTCAAAACTTCGAAGTCGCGTGGGACTAACAGGTGTCTATTCGTTATCGCTGCCTATGCACCGACAAACTGTAGCGATGACTCGGTAAAAGACGACTTCTATCGCCAACTGAACGAACTCCTTCGCCACAGAAGAAGCTCGGACACTGTAGTGCTGGCTGGGGATCTGAACGCTCAAGTTGGAAAATTATCCACAGATGAGCTGCATCTAGGCGGCCAACATGGTATAGGCTCCCGTAATGATAACGGTGAGCGGTTACTTCATTTGTGTGAGGATGCTCGCTTATTTCTTGCGAGCACCAACTCCCGACACAGCACACGCCGGAGAGTGACTTGGCGCCCAACAGCCTCGAACCAGCTATGGACGCAAATCGATCACATTGCTATCAGTTACCGCTGGAGAGGCTGCGTCCAGAACTGTCGCTCGATTTGGAGCACAGGTGTTGACACCGATCATGCACTTGTATGTGCTGACCTGCGGATGCGTTTTGGCGGACGCCCGCGACGATGTTGTGAGCGCATTGACACCGGCAGACTGGTGAAGCCAGCTGTTCTGAACGCCTATCAAATTACGCTGTCATCCGAGTTGGATAAACGCTCACTGGATGCAATTGAAGCTCACTGGTCTCATATGCAACAGGCCTTACTAGCAGCAGGCAAATCCTCATGTGGTATGTCTAATCGCCAACATGAACATTGGGTCTCTTCACAGTCTTTGGAACTTATAGATGCTCGCCGGCATATTCCGGCTGGAAGCGAACACAATGAAACTCGCAAAGAGCTCCGGGCAAAACTCCGTGCTAGCCTGAAGGGAGACCGCGAACCCTGGTGGTCTCGTCGTGCAACAGAGATGGAAATGGCCGCTGCCCTTGGTAACCATCGTGAGTTATTCCGTCTGATACGGGAAACGGGCAGCAGGAGACCTGGTGTTAGTGAAACCATACGTGACGAGAGTGGACAGCCTATCCACAACTTATCAAAACGCCTGGAACGTTGGGCTGAGCACTTTGAAAGGCAATTTAATCGGTCGGAATTGTTAGATTTCTCGCCGACCAATGATCGCCCTGCTCCGTGGGCTGTCCCTTTGGATCCACCCTCTCGCTCAGAAGTCGAACATGAGATCAAACTGTTGAAGTTAAATAAAGCCGCGGGACCTGATGACCTTCCTTCAGCCCTCTTCAAATTCGGGGGACCTGCTCTTGTGGATGATTTACACGAGTTACTAGTCAAACTGTGGGAGCAGGAAACTGTCCCAACCGATTGGAGCCGCTCCATCATAGTCCCAATTTTCAAAGGAGGCTCATGATCGGAATGCGGCAGCCATAGAGGAATCAGTCTGATCTCCATCGCCTCCAAATTGCTTGCCTCTGTCATCCTTCACAGACTGACTGGCACTCGTGAAAGCCAGATTCGTGAAGAGCAAGCTGGATTTCGTCGAGGTCGTAGCTGCATTGACCACATCTTCACCTTGCGTCAGTTGTTGGAGCACCGTCACATATATTGGCGGCCCACCGTTGTCGTGTTCCTCGATATCAAAGGTGCATTCGATTCGGTGGATAGACATGCACTTTGGGACTGTCTACTCAGGAAAGGTGTGCCTGAGAAATATGTGAATATTATCCGAGCATTATATGCGCGTAGCTCGGGCAGAGTGAGGGCTTACGGCAAGTTGTCGTCGCCCTTTAATATCTCCAGCGGCGTGAGACAAGGATGCCCGCTGTCACCTTTCCTCTTCAACTTCGCTGTTGACGAAATCGTGGAAATCGCGTTTACAGGACACGACTTAGAAGGTGTGGAGCTACTCCCAGGAGAACGACTTCTTGATTTAGAGTATGCTGATGATATTGCCCTCATCTGTGACAGCTCACAAACGTGCCAAGCGGCACTGGACAGATTAGCACTAGCTGTCCGTCACTTCGGGCTTTGCTTCGCACCTTCGAAGTGCAAAGCGTTTCTCCAAGATTGGTCTGGACCGCCTCCTACGCTGACCCTTGGTGGGGATCAGCTAGAAGTCGTTCAAAAATTCAACTACCTGGGAAGTTGTATCAGCGCCCGTGGGATTGAAGATGAAATCACGAATCGTATAGCAAAAGCTCGGGGCGCTTTTGCTGACCTTCGCCACTTACGGCGCCGGCGTGACATGACTCTTGCCCTGAAGGGTAGAGTGTACAATGCAGCAGTACGTTCGACCCGATTGTACAGTTGTGAAACCTGGCCGCTTAAAGCAGCGGACCTGAAGAGGCTAGTTACGTTCGACCACCGGTGCCTTCGTAATTTGGCTCACATTTGGTGGGAACACCGCGTGAGTAACGAGCGTGTTCGACGCCTTGTTTATGGCACAGGAAAAGGAAATGAACCGCTCAGCACCGTTATTTCACGCATCAGGCTCCGATGGCTCGGCCACGTGTTGCGCATGCCAGCCCACCGACTTCCGCGACGTGTGTTGTTTGCGCGCCGGGGGTGTGGATGGAAGAAGAGGAGGGGTGGCCAAGCGATGACTTGGTCCAGAGGAATGAAGGCCCTCACTTCTGAGCTGGCCTCGGTTGGAGCGTCTCGGCTCCCTGGTTGGGGTCCGAAAGACGATGAACACGTTTGGCTGGATATACTTGCTGATATGGCAAGGAGCCGACCTCAGTGGCGTTCGTGTTGTGAGTTTCTTTGTCCCACCCCATCCCTCTTAGCCTCTCCCTCCAACCACGATCTCATTACTTAGCGTTATATAATTTTGCATAATAATTTTTTTTGGGTGCACAGCAGCCGGCTGGTAGCTTACCGGAACGATGCCCATCCGTTACCGGTAGCTCAGCCAGCTTTCACCAGTTGTTTTTTCTCTCCTTTTTTTCTTTGTATTGCGGCACAGTAGCTGAGGTGTTCCCCACCTCTAGGTAACGTGTATGATGATGATGATGATCCAAAAATCCGCGACGTCCGTGGATACACTAAGTCTTGACGAGACGAAGCTTGCCGGGCCAGACGAATCCACGCAATGATTATCAAGTCCTTATCGGCCATCATCTCGTCTTCTGTAACTGAGCTGTTCAACAGGACTATTAAAGGGCGACTGGAAATGCTCAGTCGTAAAGTCAATACCGAAAGGTGGCAACCCAATCAGTGGATAACTACCGGCCGATCTGTCTGACCGCTGCTTTGGCAAAGACGCTCGAGAAGATCGTGAAGAAGAGCCTTCTGTAGCTTCTTGAGTCGAAAAGTCTCTTAACGCCCGCACAGCATGGTTTCGTGAAAGGTCGCTCGTGTAGCACCAACCTGCTGTTGACGAGGCACGAATGGTTACAAGCGCTGAACCAAAGCAAGTCGGTCGACGTCATTTACATTGACTTCATGCAGTGATCCTCGACAGGCTGAGAGTGTGCGGTGTTGGCGGCTCGCTGCATCGATGGATCAAGGATTTCCTCCTTGATCGAAAGTGAGGGTCCAGGTGGACAACCATTTAATCGATTGGTATCCATCGAGCAGTGACATGCCCCAAGGCACTGTACTGGGACCGATTTTGTTTCTGATCCATGTAAACGATGTGCCTCAGTTACTCAAATCACCTTGTGCGTTGTTCGCACATGACTTGAAGATATGGAGAGTAATCCGCACACCCACTGATTGTGACCTCGACCGCCTCTCTACGTGGTCTGCAGATGTCAACCTTCCGCTCAACCCGGTCAAGTCGCAATTCATGAGGCTGCGTAAGTGTGAGCACAGTTGAAGCTACACGGTGGCCGGTCAGCCGTTGCATCCCGCGCCTTTCGTGCGAGACCTTGGTGTACTCTCACGCTACGACCTAAAGTCCATGGGCAACACCAATAGGCTGTACAAAAACAGCCTTGGTATGCTTTGGGCGCTCAGGCGCAGCTTCAGCACTTGCTCCGAAGAGATTGCTACTCGCCTCTTCGTCACAATTATACGACCAATGCTAGAGTATGGCTCCCCGCATATTGTCCTATCACCCAGGGCGAGGTTGAAAAGATTGAGCGAGTGCAGCATGTAGCCACCAGGTTGATTCCCAACTTATGAGGTGTGCCGTATGAAACAGGTGTAAGAAGCTAGGGCTTTACACCCTAGGTTATCGCCGACTGCGGGTTGACCTCATCATGACGCACCGGATGTTATATCTCGGTCAATACCCCATGTTGAGGCCGCTGCTTCATCCGCGCACACCAAGCAGCACATGAGGACACCGGTACAAGCTTGTGGTACCGGATTTGAAGCCGGTCGCTCACCAACATTGTTTCGAACGGAGCGTGGTGAATGTATGGAACGACCTGCCGCAGCACGTAGCTAAGGCAAAGTCGGTGTCGGAATTTAAGAAATTCCTGGACAAACACTTTGTCGACATAAAATATATTTAGCGCAACACAACATGACGGGTCTTTGTACCCGAGTGATATTAGATGCAGCTACACAGAACAAGCTCTATTTGCTGCTTCCAACCAGTAATCTTCTAATGCAGCGATCTTTTCGAAACAGGTGGTAGTTTGGGATCATCAGAGTAGGATCAACTGTAGCAGAGGAACATCAAGTCGCAGTGATGAGAATCGTTTTTGGGTCGTTGAACTGGGCAAGCGCGTTTGAAGAATGAAGTTTGGTGATTATAGAGCTGTCATTAAGCAGAATCATTGAAAGTGTACTACGTATTAGGGAAGTACCGTTGTCTGTAGCATGGTCTGAGTGTCTGGATTTAAGCACAGTGCACATGGTAGGTAAGTGCGAGAGTGGTGCGCCCGAGTTATCCATTAAAAAGTTTGGGGGCAGGGACAGCGTGTCACGTGTGAATGTCGAGACAGCTGGGAGCATGAAGGGAACCGGGGCATCGTGCTTAGACTGCCGTTGGCTTGGCACTGGAGTAACCTTGTCATCTGGACAGAGTGGATGAAGAATAGGGTCAAAATGCTGACCTGCGCCGGATATATCTGAGGTGGGAATGAGTAAGTCTATTCCCGCCACCGTTAAGAATGGATTGGAAGAAGTCGCGTGAGAGATTGAATGCACATAGAATGGAGTAGGGGGTAAAATCGCCCTATTGCCCGATGTCCTTCCGTACACATCTAGTGTTTGTCGTGGAGCGTGGTGATAAGTAGGCGTAGCCAAGAGACAGTTGTTATTGGTATTACACAACAGATGAGGTTGTTTTCCGTGGTGGCTATAGGAGGCTAGTCGATAGGAAACATTGGGTGGAACCGAGTATTTGAAGACACTGGTTCTTGGCTTGTTTAAGTCGTCCGTAGGCTGCAGCAAGCTATGGATTACACCAGACTGTCTATACCTGGACGTGTCTGGGTTGTTGAGACCAGATTGTGACAGTCAATGAGTTGTCATGGCTCTCGCTGTTCCAAACACTAAGACTTCACTTCAATCCTTGTGCATGAGGAATTCAATTTAATGGGAATACCGCTGTCAGGAAAAGCAGAACCCGCATTCTCCGTTCATTGCTCTGAGCGCGTTGCAGTAGAGTAAATAAGGATAGCATTCGAGATTATTGCCAATGAGGATGAATAGTCGAGGTCTAAGTCGACCTCTCTAGTATCCGCATCAGATGCACTCATCCAGTGGAGGTTTGACAGAGATTTCTAGATGAGCCTAGTCACCCTTTCCGGTGTCCGCGGCATAGTACCAATTGCGGATCTATGTAGGGGTGTGCAGGGCTAGGATAGGTCCACAATGTAAGAATCACTGTGCGGCTTCCTCGCTTAAAAAATTAAAAATGATCGGTCAACAATGCCTTGGTGTTTTCTCTTTCAAACGTTGACATTTGCATTCGACATCAGACATGTTGTAAGGTCTCAGTATCGTTAATTGTACTTTATCCAGACCAAACCTGTCCGGAACGTTTAAAACAATCACATTTTTACACATTTGTTCGTGCACTCCGGAGGCAATCAGCAACCTCGCTTTTCCAATCAGAACAGGATGTGTTTTTCAATGGGTTACTGATGGAATCAAGCGATCAGGTGAATTTTGAAGGGCTCAAAGAGTGCCAGGGTTTTTCCATCTCATCGAGTTGTGAGTCCAATTTACCTTCTAGTTCTGTTTAAAGAGGAACAGATTCGGTTTCCTTTCGGGGCCTCGCATTTCATTCGCTTTGCTGGTGGAGTGGAAAGTACATGACGCTTAGACCGCTGAATACGGCGAGAGTTCGGTGGGCCATCGCAACTATGGGCTTGTGTGTGTTCAGACTCGGACGCCAAGATAAAATGAAAACCAACGCCGTGAAATTTCTCGCAGTCGGCTGTTGATAAGTCAGTTAGATTCCACGGTTACGTTTGTCGACGCCAGACATTGATACCAATCCAGCGATGGTGGCGAGATGCGCACCTGAGGTCAGGTGACAGGTGTCGTCAAGCTGAATCCTGCCGGGTGGGGCACAGGTTCCGAACGACAAGTTGGCGCGGACTTACGCCGTGACGATGGACATATCGATGGTTCCGGATTGGGTTGGGAAGTGGTCAGCAGTAGCAATCCTTGATGGCTAGCAGTTGTTCTCGTGTTTCTGACAATGAGGGCAAGGTCACAGGGTCCACTTCGCGCTTCTGTGGCTGCGAACAGTACAGTCTGGCATGCCGATCGGATGTGGCAGCATGTCCGTGAGGCAGATAACACGATGGTTTGATAGACGAGTCTCCTGGTGGGGCCTAAGAATCGTCCCCAAGTGGGCTTGTCGAGAAAACTTTGGCTGATTTACACAATGTTGGACTTGGATGAGCAGGAGCTTATTCGAACGCCGATATAAAACTCTATCAAGTGAGATCAAAAATGCCTCCGATGGTTGGAATTACGTAAATCTGTTCGCATGGATATCGATGAAACCCTGTCCGAACTTAAAAATGCAAAACAAAGGTGGGTGCATTGGTAGTGTTCTCCATAAAGCACTATCATGAGGTGGGGCTTGTAAAAGCAAGACGAATAAGTATAGATGCAATGGCATGTGGCAAAGTGCAGCTGAATAACAAGGAAAAAATTCCACAGTGCACGAATGTATGACTAGCACGCAACTGCGGCAAGCAATATGACTGTAAACGTATGACATATGTGAATTACAAAATGTACACGTACATTTCGCCACCACACCCACCAACGTTAGTGGTTTGCCAACCCCAGAAGATAATCTTCGATCAGGTACTATCATCAAAGTTGTAAAACAGGACCACAATGTAGGTTTACTCACAATAGTGCGGTTAATCGGAACACCTTGTTTACAAAACTTCAAAGAGTAGGTTGAGTGCAGATGAGTTGCTCGCCATCGACTACACTCACTGCACAACAGCACTAATGTTTGCAATCGCAAGGTTACGCCAACCATACCAGTCGCAGTCCAACTAGGTAAAATTTTACGCACTGTTATAAAACAACGATAAGCGATTTTCGATAAATCGATATTGGCTCTCTCAATACGGGAACCAGAAGGTGAATGAGACTGGGATTTTAGCATTCCATTATTACTCAATGACACGCCGAGTATCGAGGGCAGGCAAACGTCGTCTACCGACCAATTCTCGTAATCCCCAACATCGAAATTTGGCGACTCGGGCACGACATTAAAAAGCGGCCAAAAAGACAACCAAGGTAGGTTAGCAATAGAATGAAAAGACAGAAGCAAGATCAGTGAAAGAAGCAAGATGAAAAATGCAGTGTTAATCAAACAGTTAGTTGTGGCAATCATCTTCGGTAACTTTGTTGCGTTTGTATCCCCTGGTCAAATTGGTGCAAACCAGCCAAAACCCACCTGCGTCTGGCCGTGGTCGCAGGTGCGTATCCAACTACGGTCGCAAAACGTACATGAATCGTTCTAGTACCTCCAAGGCTGCGTGTGACGGCTGTCAAGCAGATCCCAAAATGTCTCTGCAATCACATTCCCGAGCTGGATCTGCTCCCCACTGCCTTGTGGGTCAGGCTATTGAGCAAAGGCTCCGGGCGGATTCCCTCAAGCAAACCTCCAAAACACCCACTGCCTTGTGGGTAAGGCTAATGAACCAAACGCTCCGGGTAGAGTCACTCAAGCCGACCCGCGAAGCATAACCACTACCACCAACCATGCGATTGCCCACTAATGCAATCATATGCCTGCGCGCAAAGCACTCAGCATCGGGTGCTGGAATGTGCGCACACTACTGGACCGCAACTCCAGTGAGCGCCCCGAGCGACGCACTGCACTGGTCGCGATGGAACTGACGAGCTACAAGATCGATATTGCGGCGCTCAGTAAGACTCAGCTCCCTAAGCAAGATAAGTTGCATGAAGCAGGTGCTGGCTACACATTCTACTGGGTGGGCAACGCCGCCTCAGCACCACGTGATCATGGGGTCGGATTTGCAATATCCGATCGCCTTCATGGACAGCTCGTGGGTGAGTCAACATGCATCAGCGCGCGACTGATGACTGTTCGCCTACGACTCGGAAGAGGTAGGTATGCCACCTTTATAAGCACGTACGGTCCGACCATGTATTATCCTGATGACAGGCGCGATCAATTCTACACTCAGCTATCCTCCGTGATACGGTCTGTGCCGAGGAGCGACCGACTATTTCTGCTGGGCGATTTCAATGCGCGCGTTGGGCGTGGACAGATGTCATCAGTCTGTATGGCATCCGTCCAGCAATTCGGAGAGAGAACCCTAGTCTGTGAGATAACTATCCGTATGCTGCTGTTCGCTGACGGATATGCGTTGTTTGCACACAGCGCGGATGAGTTGCAGCACATGCCTAGTGCTGTGGCTTCGACAGTGGCCAAATTCGGGCTCACCATCAACACAAGCTAAACTGTCTGCCTGTTTCAGCTTTCACCGGAGGCGCAATCTACAATGGTGCCGCGAATTAGCACTGGTGATGATGTATCGGGAACCACCTCTCGCTTTTGCTACCTTGGGAGTGTGGAGTCGACTGACTAGCAGCTACACAGTGAGGTTCCTTTCCGCGTCCCTACGGCAGCGGTGGCATTCGGGAAGCTTGAGTACCGAGTGTGGAACAACCATCAGCTTACCGTTGGCAGGAAGCTAATGGTGTATCAATCCATGGTGCTGTCCGTTCTTCTATACGGCAGCGAAAGGTGGACGTTATATCGGCGAGATGTGAGATATATCGAGCGACTTCATCAACAGTGTCTGGGACGGATTTTGGGCGTCGGTTGATGCGAGAAACTTGCAAACACGGAGGTGTTTCGCGGAAGTGGAATGCACACTTCTGCTGAGGCATCTGAGGTGGATCGGGCGTACCAGCGGCATGGATTCGACGATATACACAAGCAGCTGATATATGGACAACATAGTGCTGCGAAGCGGAACGTAGGAAAACCAAAGTTACGTTACAAAAATATGATCAAGATGAGTTTATTACTGACTAATGTTGTTTACAGGTGTTGGGAATCAGAACCAATGATCTGAGCTTATCAATAAGGCGGTTGCTTAGGTGTACGAGAAAGCACAATTGTATGCGGAAGAAAAAGGTCGGTTGAAGAAGCGACAGGCGCCAATGAATTCTAGCCCATCGACGTGAAGCGCATGGTGCGGTCGCGAATGCCTCAGCCATGCCGCCTCGTAAGACAGCAGCCTGACCACATGGGTCCAACATCTAAAAGGCGACAAGTTAGCTGAACAGGTAATCATCATCAGCGCAGCGCTTGATAAGTGCGCTGCCTCCGATTCAATGCATTAACCTAGGCCACTAATACGATCGATGTGCTATATCCTCGCTGCAGTTAGTCTGTACGTGTGCGTGTGTTGGGTTCCTTGCATCTGAAGTGTTGGCTGATGATTGATATCCTCGGGGTGGGTGCGCATGATATGAATGTTGACAAGCTGCCTGTGGAAAAATCGCTACCTCGATTCTTGGCTCCAGAAAACTGCTAATCTTTGCTAGAGACAGAGTGCACGGTCAGATTACCAAGTTAACACTCGTTAAATGGTGGTACTGAAAGCAAGGGAGTTGGCCTGTATGCGGAGATTTTAGTCGTCTGTTATGTAACCCACATGTCGCTGTTCCGAAACTGCGCGGGTGGGGACGACCCCCCATTAATCACAATCCGCACGCGAGCGTTTGTCGTCGTGTGCCGGCGAAGCGTCGGTGCTGACGTTTCCTAGTTTCTTTCTTCCTGAACTAGAAATGCCAGAGAGACTATGAAAGCTGTAACTGCACTGGAGTGGTACGATTTCTGCTAGTGAAACGGAATGCGGGCTCAACACGCTGTCTTTTCCCATGGTTGTGTACCCGGGACAAATGCGTTGCAGCAGCACGTACGCGTCACATGTCGAGAGAGCGAATGGTCGTTGGGTGTTCGCTTGAAGAACGAACTGCCAGTGCAACGTAAGTCACGTAAGCGAATCCGGTCGCACTCTGTTCCTTTTTAATGATGGACATGGAAGAGTACTCAGTCAAGTGAGGTCAAAGGTCAAACATTGATGCGTCAGCAGTCGGCTGAAAACATGGTGGTCAGACGTTGTCGCAATGGGTGAAGAAAAAGAGAGTTTTTCAGCAGTGTCCAAATCACACATTATTGAAGTGCGAAATGCGAGCGGCACAGGTCACATTGCCACTTTGTAACCAAACCCCAATGAGCTAAGGACTGAGAGCGATTGGAAAAAGGGCATTCGAGCAAGGTGATACTGATATGCATGACATTGGACGGTCCGTAATGCGTTGAGAGGATACGCAGATAGACAGCGATGATAACAAGCGAAGGAAGATTCAAACGGAAAAGTAATCCTGCAAACGGCGGCTTAGCTACAGTAGAAGATCCACTTAAAGCCGAGGTCGCACACGTCTAGTTCGAGAGTAGGGCTTATTGCGTCTTAGCTTTGCACTAGCGCAACATAACTGCACTTAGTGCGCTAAACTCAGTGCGAACTTAGTGCACACGCACTGGATACGTGAACAGCAGAGAGTTGGTGTGGTAGCAAACCAAACAAAGCGTGACGTGTGTGTGTGTGTGTACAAACGACCGCCCGATAGTTTCAGAGTTAGGGGAGACAACGACGGCGGCAGTGAAAACAATGCTCCGTCATCTGTGAGTCAGCTTTTGTTTGCTGTGGATGCTTTGTTTCAATAGCACGACCACCAGCGCCAACATCAAGAGAGTAAACTCAGAAGTACAGAGCAACGGAAGAGGCAATGCCCCACCCGCAGATGTTCGGTGTCCAATGGATGGAGTGAAGTGGACGAGTGGGGACAAATGAGGCGAAGACGGTACAACGAAGCTATAAGGGAGAATAGGAGAATGATGGTGATGGTGAACATTGATAACAGAAGGAGCATGCCAATAACACGTGGGTGCATCGGTTGTCCACCGTTCCATGTGGGCGTCAGAATGTAAGCGAAAGAAAAGCGATGGAGCAGTGTTGAATGGTGCAGGAAAAGAGATAGTTGTAAGTGATTGCTGGAGCGGTATGGTAACGTGTGCCGGACCAATTGCGGTAGTGAAAAGAAACTAACATGATAAGAAATGCGAAATCACGAAGAGAAATGGGTGAGTTGGAATTTAAAGTAGTGCACACAAACAAAACGGTGCTCGGAACCAGAATTTAAAACGGGAGGTCCACAGTCGGGAAATGGTCCCCCTGGATGTCCGTTATCAGTTTTCGCCTCGAATGCAGCGTCCGTTAGTAGGTGAAAAACAACCAGGGCACTAGAAGACAAGGTCAAAAGAGACACGCTTTCCAGGGACAAAGAGTAAGTTGAACCAGTGTGCAAGCAGTTCAAAAGCACCCAGGATCATTGATCAGACCCGGGCAAAAGTCGGTATGTAGGGGCAGTAGACAGCTTTCAGAAACCAGAAGAGAATCGGACCGCAAAGCTGAAAATGCTCCCCACACGGGTGTATAAAGCTTATCTTGACTTGAAGGCATGAGGTTCGTGGGAAGACCTAGCGTGATGTCTTTGAGGAGTGATTCCGAATGTATCTAGTAAGCACTTAAATTGGCTCGGCTGCTGGGAAAGGGGACAGTTTGGCGTGAATTGGGCTAATATAGCAAGGCAAGGTCTACTAGATTCGAGATGCCTCAACATCATTGAGCAACATGAGGGAATATGAAGCGATCCATTTATTAAAGGATTATAGTGCTCCCCCCATAGAAAAAGAGCCAATATCAGGTCAAATTAAGAATGCGCTGTATGCACCCTCAAAGAGTGAATATCCAGTTGTCGGTAGGTGTAAAATATTTAATAGACAATGACAAGGATCCTGCAAGCCGAACTACCAACCAAGTTGTTAACCATGATTTCGGCAGAGGAACGATGTGGATCCGTGCTTGACTCAAATCACTATGATAACAATAACGATGAAAAACAGAGGGGAAGAAAAACGAAAGTTGGCAGGGTTGAAGAAAAAATACAGAGGATAGAGACGGAATGCAACACAGACATTGGCACCCGGGTCGCACTATATTTGACTTGATTACTGATTACTGTGATAGCGATAACAAGGCCCTCAGCTACAGGGATGGTACGTGGTAACGCAGCTAATTTCTTTGGACAAATTCTTCATGCACATTACAAATTGCCATTTAATGAGGCTGTATTCAAGCAGACACAGGCAGGAGGTGAACACGGCTGTGAAGAACCTGACTAGAAGAGGTGAAAGACAGGTAGTACACTGTTAGAGGTCGTTTACCGAAGCTCAGTGACATTAACCCCACTAGACAACGGTAACATTTAGCTGACATCGGTGATAATACAACTGATTTGTCCGTTAACAATGACAACAATAACCGCTTATCCATTGCAGAAAGTATCACCCGACGGGATCTAAAGAATCAATCGCATAGTTACGTACTTCAAAGAAACAGTGAAGCCAGAGTATCGTGTTGAGGTGCCGTCTGATTATGGTGGAAGAAACGCAATCTCAAACATGTGTATTACAAATGTTTGGAAGGGCAGGCAACGTTTAAGGAACACCGAATGACTTTCGTGGGTGGGGTGCATACTGGTGTTGTGGCAGTGATTTGACCGTACATGCGTTCCGTGACAGGAAAACTAGCGCCGAGCAGGCCAGTACGTCGAATAGACTAGACTTGAAGGAGTTCTTGCAGTAGGAGCGAAACGTTGTCACAATGAAACTCGTACAAGACGGACACGCATTGTAAATCTTTCGAATTTGTGAATTCTCAAAAGGTTCAACGCCAATTACAAGCTAGCGAGTATAACTAGGTTACTCTTCATACTAACAGCAGTTGGATGAGTCGATTTGAAGATGTCGAATCAAATGTGGCTCATAAGTTCATTTGAAGCCACAGATGGTAGCATGTCAGTATTTTGTGCTGATGTTTAGATGTCAGACGACCTTGGTGACCCCAGAGGAAAGTGGACAGGACCCGATGTTAAACACGAATATTTGAAGGCAACCCATTTGTGATGAAGGTACAGTCGAAGACGCTTTATTGCCCACCATTGGGATATTTCAAAAGTAGGCAATAAAGCGGGGTGGGAAATTAACCGATATTGCCATTTTTTTCAAAAGTGAAACAACCATTGAATTATTGTACAGTATATCACTTGAATTGTAATAAGCTAATCGGTATAAAATACTTACTTAAAACAAAAGACGTTTATTCGGAAGAGCATGATCCATAATCTTAAAATCATGACAAAGTCTCTTACCTGGATAGCTATAAAAACTGGCGCTACTCTAGATTTTTGACGAGAAAACTATCCAACCTCAGTTGTATATGATTTTGAGCTGCATGCATGCTGGTTCGATAAGCAAGTGCGGCTGCACTTGCTTTATTGCCCACCATGGAGATATACCAAAACTAGGCAGAAGAGCGGAGTGGACAATTAACCGATATTGCCATTTTTGCCAAAAGGGAAAGAACCACTGGATTATTGTACAGTATATCACCTGAGTAGTTACGTGCTAAGAAGGATAAAATAGGTACTTTTAACTAAAGCCTACAAAAGACGTTTACTCAGAAGAGCATGACCTATAATTTAAAAAATTATGACCTAATGCATCTTACCTGGCTAGCTCTAGAAACTGGCGCTACTGTACATTTTTGTTGAGAAAACAATCCAGTGTCAGTTGTAAATTATTTTGTGTCGCTACACCATTCACTTTTGTACTGATGACGTCCAATTTGGACAAGAAATTGTTGCCTATCCCATGCAAAAGTCCGGAGCTATACAGATCTTCCACACAGTTATTTGCTCTTGAATCCGACACGCGCTGATGGCTACTACTCACGGAGGCATCCGGCACGTCATCCTCTGTGTCGCTGCTTTCTTTCTGTTCTAACCAGTTCTCTAAAATTTAACCGACGATTTTCTCTGTAGAGGTTCTTAGATCTTAGATATATTCCACCTCGTTGTCAATAGCCACGAACTCTTCTACGTTAATGAATGTGATTGTGCAAGCGCTGATCTCGTCCTCAGCGATGACGACCTCATCAGGTAGTGCATCGGATGCCGAATGAAAGTTTTTATTATTGTACCGGTAACATGTCTCCAACTTATTGAAACGAACTGAATTGCATCGAGCACAGAAATCTTGGCGCTCACATCCACCGCTGACGATGAGGCAGAGAACACATTGTGTTAGATGTGATAAAAAATTCGGTCCACAATTTCCGTTCCGTAACGAATTTTCAGATTCATGATCACACTTTGGTCAATGGCTTGAAGAGTGCTGGTCGCGTTTGCCGGCAAACATTCCATTCGACTGTTTTTTAGGCCTTCTACCTGTGAATGCGCTGTGCAATTATCCAAGAACAACAAAATGTTTTAGCCAATTTGGCTTAGCTCCTTGCTCCATTCGAGCCCCCACTTGGTGGGACGTTTGTTCGTCATCCACGCACTTTCGTTAGTTCTGTAAGTTACAGGAAGTGTGGCCACGTTCACGCCATTAAAACATCGTGATTTCTTACTTTCTTCAATCAAAACCAGTTTACTTTTGTCCGTGCCAGACATATTCGCGCCGCACAGGAGACTGTTCCTATCCATGGCTTTTTCGATCCGCTGAGCTTTTCGGGAGAAATACACAAAAAGTCCTCTAGAGTTGCTCGGTACAAAGACCTGTTTCGTCTGCATTGTATATGTTGTCGGCCCGTAGCCTAGAGGTAACAAGCTTGTCTCGTAATCTTGCGGCGTCCTCGTGGTGTACTCAGCCCACGTGCGCTGCCTTCCACCACCTCAACTGCACGGGTTAGCAAAGGCGACTTCCGCCTGCGACGCCTGCGTTCGGCGCAAGGAGACTGGGAAACACCAGCCACCGGGGACACCAATGTGACCCCTTCGCTGACTTCCCTCTCCGGTGAATTCATGCCGTCACGCGTACCATTGCCCGCCGCCACGTGGGTAGCTGCAGCGGAGGATGACGGCTCCATTCCCTGGAAAGTAGGTAGGTTTTCCGAGGATAACAGTTGCAGCTGCTGCAACTGCGATGACCGCGCGTAAAGCTGAACATCATTGTGGCTTGTGAGCAGCTCCCGCACGCATGCGAACACACCCATGGTGCGCTGGAACTCCTCCGTGCCCATGCTCAGAATCTGCGTTTCCAGAGACGCAAACATATCCCGAGTGATGCGAATTTTCGCCGCCCGATCAAGAACTACATCACTGGGGCATCTCACCGGAGCCACCGTCAACGTCCCTTCCGTATCCTCCGAAAGCATCGGCGCACATGTGCTTATCGATGGCAATACCCAACGGCAACCACGAAGCACATCCTCCTCCTGGTAGGCGTGCAGGCTCGCAACGTGTATTATGTGCGCACATGGAATGCGCCACTGCCGATTAAATCTGCATCCACAAGCGCAGCCATTTCCGATGACAACACGTTGCATACCAATGCGCTCGTCCTCCACCAGCCAACAACCAACGCCTTCGTTGACGCTGCGAATACGAACACGAACACTGTGCCGCGCGTACTGCCGCCGGGCGTAAGACGAGAGCCTGCGCAATATAGCGTCCCCAACGCTGGCTCCGTGCTGAACGTGGCATTCACCAAGTTTATCTCTGCCCAGCAGTGTTTCCCTCTCTTCAATCATGCTACTTGCACGCTGCACTATCACCTGAAACAGGTGAAGTAGCGTTGACCGTTCACTCAAAGTTTCTTTCAGATGCTTGTTCTCATTTTCAATGCGATTGGTACTGTCGCATCCAAATAAAACTACATGGTCCATCAGATGAGCCGCCCAGCTAAGCCGCCATGGAATCCATGTACGACGCAGGTATTGGAAGCATTCTGCGCTCCGCAGAGATATCGCTTCCATAATCCGATGATAATGAGCGCAGTCGTACGTATACAACAATGACCGCAGCATGCTGAAAAGAGCTCTCTTATCTTCAGGGTTACACAGCGGAAGGTGTGAGCAACGCCGCCGCATGTCACGCATAATGTGTACCCGACAGAAAACAATGTTCGCATTGGGGTACGCATTACGGAACGCGTTCACTTGCGCCGCGCACTTGTCCATCACCAACGTCCGAGCACCGGCAACCGAGGGGGCCAATTCCAACATACCTCTCACTGCCTCCTCGTAAGCTACCTCCGTCTCATTAGGCAACAGGGCATAAAAGAAGCTCATACCGAGGCCGCTGACATCCACAAACATGCAATGCCACAGTATGTAGCCTCCGTAATTGATCTGGTACGTGGAGTCCGCCAAAATTACCTCCCCGTACTGGCCCACCAATTCAAGCATGCGCGAGGGTACGAAAAATAGGTAACGAATTTGATTACCCGCATGCAGAACTTTCACTTCACCATTTCTTTGCAACATTTGAGTCACCTCCTCCACCTCTGTGACACAGGCCTTACGATGACGCCGCCGCATAACATACAAATCCCTCCTTGTTAAACGAATGTCATACTGCTGCCGCACAAAGGCCCGCATCTCCTGGGTCCGACGAAAGGTTCTCATTAAGTTAAGCACAAGCCTCTCCTGCTCTTCCGATAGCCTCCGATTACACGCATACAACCAAGGCTTCCCAACTTGGAAGCTGTGCGAATGCCACAGATACGCATTCCCAATTTCGTAACATTCGCCCTTATACGTCACAGAAAAACGCGCAGGGCAATCGTAACATCGGTACCTATAGTAATCTTATCATGAGGCAATTGCAATGCACTTACCGCTTTCCAGTGACATTACTGCGCCTCCCATGCACACATACAAACAGAATATATCGGTATGGGCATCCATCCGGTAGCACCTGTCCAGTCTCCCTTTCGTACGCCTTCGCAGATTGCACGTTACGACGAACAAAGGAAGTCGCCGTTTTAATCTGAAACTCTTTCAGATCCTTCTCCACCGATGCGAAGTCCAGATAGGGACCCTTCAACAAACGTCGGAATGCAAGCGAGTCATCCACCATGGCTGCTACGCTTGAGGCGGGAAAATGATTAACCATCGTAACGCATTTAAACCACTTAGTAAATTGATTTCCAATTGAGGTCGTAGGACTTTAGCAAGCGTACTCAATCATTAATAAACAACACTATGAGTTCAATGTCAGGCAAATCGACATCACATGACCTGCCACCCTATGTACCGGGATAACACTGCCGAAGGAGCGTTATTTCCAAGTGGCGGATGGGACGCTCTCGTGGTAGAAACAGTATTTTCGAAATCTTTGTGGCTTTGCAGTTTCGTTCAATTCTGTGCAAATGTGATATTGCATTTGTTTAAATGTGTCGGAAACCAGATATGCGGTAGAAACAGTATTTTCGAAATCGTACGCCATGGAGTCTGATTTCCGGAGAATCTTCTTTGGGCGTTCTAATGACAGTTCTGACGAATTTAATAGTTTGTTTTCAGACTTTATGCTTCTTCATTACGTCAATTTCGTACGCTACTGCAGCAAAAAATGTAACCGGTGAAATCGATGACCCTAACAAAAGTAAGACATCGACAATGGAGCGAAAAACATACGCAGCCGTTGCTACGTCATCGGAGGGGCTAAAGACAGTTCCATCACCAGTAGTGAAGCCACCTGCTCCGTGTGCCGAATCAAAGACCCGTGGGGTTAATACACCCCGTCGTGGCGATTCTTTCACGGATAGTAGCGTTATATTCCGTAACGCGGCTGTATCTACTGCTGTCCTTCCTGCTGATCGCATGTTGGAAGACCTTCAATGGTTTAAAATGTGCGTAACGAAACTTCTTCCGCCTGGTTTTCCAGGCGTTACTGTCAGGAAGCTGATTAGACTGGGGAACGTCCCAGTTAACGTACCAAACCCGCGACCGCCGCTACTTCGTGTGGTACTCTCTACCCCGGAGGAACGCAATGCTCTCATGCGGTTTGCGTTTAAGCTGAAAGGTACAAATATTAGCGTTCAGCCGGACCTTCCGCTAGCCGATAGGCTGAAGCTAAGGGAGGCCATCAAGGACCTCAAAAGCGGGCGAGCGGCCGGTGAACAAGGTCTACGGTTAGTGGGTTTTCGGGTGGTCAGCCGGCGGTCCTTTTCCGCCCTACCAGTGCCAGTACTGGTAGCTCACGACCCAGGTCTGGATCTAACGAAAAACTTCAGATAGTGTTAAGTAATGTGCGCAGCCTAAGGAATAAGGTGCACGAGTTAGGTCTGCTTGTAGATGGGTATCATCCCGATATACTCGCATTCACTGAAACGTGGCTGTCTCAGGACATCACGGATGGTGAAGTACATCTATCTGGCTACGCACTATTTAGATGCGATCGCTCTGCTGGCCGACAGGGTGGGGGCGTCGCTCTTTATGTGAGCTGTAAACTTGACGTTTTGAAGACTTGCTTATTTCAGTCGGCAGACAAAACTGTTGAAGCTTTATCGGCTGTTATTAGCACATCCTCGGCTCAGGTTACAGTTGTAATTGTGTATAGAAGCCCTGAGAGCGTATCCAAAGAGGTACTTGTATTCATTCGCTCCCAGTCCTCAAATAAGTGTTTGGTGATGGGCGACTTCAACGTCCCAGAGATTTGCTGGGCAGATCTTTCTTGCGACTCAGCGTCAGGCACATTCGGCGCTGATCTGCTTGAACTTACGCTCCAAGTATCTTTGCACCAGTTCATTGACTTCCCCACTAGGTACATGGATGCCCAAGTGCCGTCTATTTTGGACCTAGTATTCGCTAAGTCACTCGATTTTGTTGATGACATTACTTACGGACCTCCACTGGGTTCCAGTGATCATGTTTGTTTGCTCTTCAATTGTACTCTGTCTAGACGCTACCAGAGTACTGTTGAGTCTCGCCCGAACATATGGCAAGCAGACTATCAATCAATGAGAGCCAAGGCTTCTGGTTTCCATTGTGAGATCTCAGGCGACGATACTGTCCAGGTTGCCTGGGATAAATTTAAGTCCTACCTCACAGAGGTCTCTGCTCCCTTCATACCAGTCACAAGGAGAAAGGAGGCTTGAGCACAGCCGCCTTGGATAGATCCCACTGGCAGGCATCTGCTCACAAAGAGGTCTAGATGTTGGCGGACTTACCGAGACGCTCCGTTCGCCGATACTTATGACAGGTACCGTAAAGCTAGAAATAGGTGTAAGCAACACCATGTGGCTTCCGTGTGTGCATTTAATGGCGGCATACAAGCAGCACGCGTATCCGACAAGTGAGCCGTTTCTGATATGTGCATCCATTTGCAGGCCAAATACCTATTTGCATCCGCTGGCTGGCGGACTACCACCTACCCACAGAGTCCATGCCGTTGCGGACGTTGAAAGTCCCCGTTACCAAACCATCTACGTCTAAAATTGCACATCTTGTACATCGTCTGAGAAGTGCTGAGGAGGTTACTCCATCCGGATTTTCGGTACTGTATCAAGAGCTATTGCGAAGGACTAACGAAGTAATTGGTGATTCGTCAGACTTTCAACGTGCAAAGAAACAACCGCGTTGGCCGAAAATTATGGCGCCCACAGATTTGTGTTTCACATGCAGCAAGCCTTTTGTGATTGACGCAGTTCGCTGTGCGCACAATCGGTTACTTTACCATCGAAAGTGTTTGCGTGTGCAACCAGGAGCCCGTTGTACAATTTGTGTCAATGCTTCACAAACGGTATCTGTGCCCATGATGGCAGTGCAATGCTGTACTACCGGTAAGAAAGCAGCTTTTTACCTCGATATTTAGCTGTTGGCCGTTCACCCTCACCTGATTTCACAGTTGCCTCTACCCCATCAACCTGCCCCGCTTACGAAGGTAAGAGACAGCTTAGTATAACTATTTCCTGCGCAGACAGTCAGGATGAGATTACCGCCGATCCGAGTAAAGTCAACAAACCGTACCCCATTTTGCACGTGCACTTGGTACTGGTGATCTATTTCCTTACCTTTCATCGATAGCTTGTCGAAATGGAGCCGTGGAGTTCCCCTCAAACAGAGGTATTGTGCAGAATAGAGTGCCAAAGTAAGCTACTCGGTGCAATTTAAACTCCCATTTTCACTTCATTGCAGCGTCGACATGGATGCCAGCCCAGTAAAGAAAACGCAAAGAAAAAACTTGTTCAGATAAAAACTATCGTTCAATTACCCTACAGTAGACTATATGTTCGCACTACTATTACATTTTAGCCGATGAATACGACTTTGTGTAAAGATACCTTGCATGGGACATGCGCGTCCAAGGCACGAATATAGTGAACAACGCTGAAACTTCTCTCGCTGCCTTCTGTTAAATACAATGCACAGTTTTTATATCGGTTTCTCCGATCATTTGGGATTACAGCGTTTTGAACAATGAACTGGACTAGCGGCACGTTTGTTGCCAGTGTAATCGGACCCAAGTCGGTTGTATATAGGTTCTATCAGTGGAGCATTTGGTGTCAAAGTAATCGGACGCAGTTGGGTTGTGATAGCGTACCGCTCGAAGCCTCGTGGTCGTTGTATGTAGGCTCCATCAGTAGCACATTTGGTGTCAACGTAATGGGACGCAGTTGGGTTGTGATAGCATACGGCTCGAAGTCTCTTGGTCGTTGCATATAGGCTCAATCAGTGGCACATTTGGTGCCGATATAATAGGACACAAGTGGGTTGTAATAGCACACCGCTCGAAGTCTCCTGGTCGTTGTATATAGGCTCCATCAGTGGCACATTTGGTGCCGATGTAATAGGACACAAGTGGGTTGTAATAGCATACGGCTCGAAGTCTCGTGGTCGTTGTATATAGGCTCCATCAGTGGCACATTTGGTGTCAATGTAATAGGACGCAGTTGGGTTGTAATAGCATACGGCTCGAAGTCTCGTGGTCGTTGTATATAGGCTCCATCAGTGGCACATTTGGCGCCGATGTACTAGGACACAAGTTGGGTTGTAATAGCATACGGCTCGAAGTCTCCTGGTCGTTGTATATAGGCTCCATCAGTGGCACATTTGGTGCCGATGTAATAGGACACAAGTGGGTTGTAATAGCACACCGCTCGAAGTCTCGTGGTCGTTGTATATAGGCTCCATCAGTGGCACATTTGGTGCCGATGTAATAGGACACAAGTGGGTTGTAATAGCACACCGCTCGAAGTCTCGTGGTCGTTTGGTCGAGAATTGGTAATTGAAAATCAAGTTAGGGTTTGGGTTTGCGGCTACTGCATTGCGTAATTGTAATTAATATGTGGCTTTCCGCTTAGTGTTTACGATATTTTTACCATGAAATTTTCGTTGCTGGAGTTCAAGCGGCGTTGCAAGATATACTGGGTGACCAAAAGGTCGTCCATAAGGTGTACATTTGCACTGCTGAGGGCCAAAAGTCTGATCATTTAGGGATGTACAACAATCACACGACGGCACACGCTTTCGCTGCTCGAGCTGAAGGGATGCATATTCCGTCAACGTTTCGCGCTAATCGAGTATAGACTAACACAGTGACGAATTATTCGTCACACATGCCGCGCTAAAAGTCACTTGTGCTGACCAAAAGTACGGTTAAAAAGCAGGAGTTAACGCATTAAACAGCGCCGATAATTATTTAGAATATTAGTTTAACAATATCCATGGCTAAAACTATCGGGCACAAGAGCAGACTAATTCAAAGAGTCCAGGACGATAGCGATTGTAAATAATTTGCTTATTTTTCATTTTCACGTTTACCTATTTCGCTGCAGTTGTTGTACAGCTTTGTTTTAATTAACTATATATACATACACTTGGTTTCGAGCTCGTCTTCCGTGGTTCTACCTTGGTTGCCGCTGGATTGTTGTGATTGTGCGCGTCGCTGCCTGCTCTATTCACGATCGGACTCTACGTACACGTACACTTCGTCATACCTCGCGATTTACGATCGTCCGACGCTTAGGCGCATCAGGATATTTTATATGTGAGGTAAACCTAACTGACTGAGTGTTTTCCTTGCCGGTTCCTCCATATAATTGGTGACCCCGCATTTTTATTTATTTTTTGTGTATAATTTTCCTTTTTTCACAATGTCTGATCACGCGCCCGCTATTAATGCGTCGGAACATTCCCTTGGACTCGTTTTACCTTCTTTTGACGTTTCTAACCCACGTGTTTGGTTCGTTCAAGTAGAAGCTGTTTTCCGTTTTCGTAAGATCACATCCCAGTCCACAATGTTTTCATATGTGACTGCTCACCTACCGTCCAACATCGCCTCTGAGGTCATCGACATTCTTGATCCTATGCCCCTAGAGTCCCCCTATGATAAACTTAAGGCAGCCATATTAAAGCGCACTACAGCCTCAGACGAGACACGCCTTCAGCAGTTACTCTCTGGCGTTGAGCTTGGAGATAGAACGCCGTCTCAGTTACTCCGACACATGCGTTCCCTCGTCGGTTCTTCCATACTGGATGATTCCGTTCTCCGCCAATTGTGGAGTAATTGTCTTCCTGCGAATACCACGGCTATTTTAGCTGTTCTCGCCGACGATCTTCCGCTAGACAAACTGGCAGAAGCTGCTGATAAAGTTCACGAACGCTTCATTAAAACGTCGGTATCACACGTCACTGAGACTAGCTCAGGCAACCTCTCTGGAACCACGCTACTTGATACAATCAACGAGAGACTTTCTAACCTAGAGCTCACCTTGTCCCACCTCAAACGCGACCGCGTTCCTTCGCGACGATCCGTTTCTCGATCCAGACGTTCTAGCAGCTCTCGTACACGACAGTCTCACCGCTGTTGTTATTATCACCACCGCTTCGGAGACGCAGCGCGTAAGTGCCGTCCAGGGTGTAAACACCCCAAAGCCTTTTCAACTCCTACGTCGGGAAACCACATGGCCAGCCAGTAATGGCGGCGGCTGTCGCTGGCCAGGTTATTAGTCGCCTGTTGTACGTATTTGACTCCACAACCAAACTTCACTTCTTGGTTGATACTGGTGCAGAAGTCAGCGTTCTCCCCCGTTCTCTGGAAAAACGCCCCCTGCAACCAGCTGGTCCAATGCTTACGGCAGCTAATCAGACTAAAATCGCTACCTACGGCCAGAAATTACTTACTTTGAGTCTCGGACTACGGCGTAACTTCCCTTTCATTTTTACCATCGCCGATGTGCAAAAGCCCATCATCGGAATCGACTTTCTCAGCAAGTTCGGTCTTGTGGTCGACCTACGTTGTGGGAAATTACGAGACGATACTACGTCTTTAAGCATCCCCTGCAAACTTGCTTCAGTCAATTCTCTCGGGCTTCGCATCCTCATACCTGACGACTCACAGTACTGCTCATTGCTCCGACAATTCCCGTCCCTAATTCGAGCGAGTAACGATACTTCCGACCCTAAACACGATGTACGCCATCACATCGTTACAACCGGTCCGCCAGTAACTGTTAAAGCTCGACGCTTGCGCCCTGACAAACTTCAGGCAGCTAAAAAGGAATTCCAACACATGCTTGATCTCGGCATTGTTCGTCCTTCAAACAGCTGCTGGGCATCACCTCTCCATCTGGTGTCAAAAAAGTCAGGCGATTGGCGACCATGCGGTGACTACCGTGCTCTCAACAACGTCACTGTTCCGGATAGGTATCCTATCCCCCATATCCACGATTTCTCACTTGGACTAGCCGGAAAGTCGATCTTTACCAAACTCGACCTAGTCAGAGCTTACCATCAAATTCCAATGGCGGAGGAAGACATCGCAAAAACCGCTGTGATCACTCCATTTGGCCTTTACGAATTTCTTCGTATGCCTTTCGGCCTCCGGAACGCAGCACAGTCTTTCCAACGCTTTATGGATCAGGTCCTCCGTGGCCTTGATTTCGTCTACGTTTACATTGACGATGTTTTGATCGCAAGTGCCACACCCGACGAGCATTTATCACACCTCCGAATGGTTTTCGAACGCTTTGAAAGCCACGGTATAACCATCAACCCGGACAAATGCAAATTTGGTCAGCCAACGGTCGAATTTCTCGGTCACAAGATCGATGGTGAAGGTATTAAACCCCTCCCGGATAAATCTCAAGCGATCCTCGACTATCCGATGCCTCAATCTGTCCGAAGCCTACGCCGATTTCTCGGTATGATCAACTACTACGGCAGATTCATCCCCAACTGTGCTGAGTTACTTCATCCGCTTACCGACTTACTGAAAGGAAACTCAAAGACGTTAACCATAACCCCAGAAGTTGAAGCAGCTTTCACGGCCGTCAAGCAGAAGTTTAGTGAGGTTACCTCTCTCCATCACTTGAACACCACTGAGGACGCTACACTTGTCCTTAAGACGGATGCTTCAAGTTCCGCTGTCGGTGCAGTTTTGCAACAGTTAGTTGATAACGAATTTCAACCGCTGTCGTTTTTCTCACGGAAGCTACAACCTGCTCAGGTCAGGTACAGCACCTTTGGTCGTGAACTGCTCGCCATGTACTTGGCTGTGAAACATTTCCGTCACCTTTTAGAAGGACGTCGTTTCATACTCTTGACAGATCACAAGCCACTGGTGTACGCTTTCCGTTCTGCCTCGGACCGTTACTCACCCCGAGAAACGCGTCATCTGGACTATCTTTCGCAGTTTTGTGTTGATGTTCGTTATATCGACGGTTCTAACAACGCTGTTGCCGATGCATTGTCCCGCGCTCATATGAATCAGTTGTCGTCAACACCCATCGACTTGGAGAGAATAGCGGCCGCTCAAAACGATGATCCTGAGCTTGTCCAACTTCGTTCAAACCCCTCATTGAAGCTCACACAACTGCCCGTACTTAACTCTGACATAAGAGTTTACTGTGACCTTTCAACCGGTAAGCCTAGACCCTTTGTCCCACGATCATTTCGTCGAACCATTTTTGATCATTTTCATGGTCTTTCACACCCAAGTATCCGCTCCACCGTAAAGCTCATTACCGACCGCTTCCTCTGGCACAATATGCGTTCAGACATTAGACATTGGGCTAAACATTGTCTTAGTTGCCAAACCAGTAAAGTTCACCGTCACACAGTCACTACTCCAGGTACATTTTCACTTCCTGACGCACGTTTTAGACACGTTCACGTAGATATTGTTGGCCCTTTACCTCCTTCCAACGGTTTCACTCATCTTCTAACATGTGTTGACCGTTTTACCCGTTGGCCACAAGCTGTTCCTTTACGTGATACATCTACCGAATCTGTTTCCCGTGCTTTTGTTGAATCTTGGATCTCTCTGTTTGGTGTTCCATCCACCATCACTACCGACAGAGGGACTCAGTTCAGTTCCACACTGTTCCGTGATCTGAGTCGTTTATTAGGCTGTACTCACCTAAGAACAACCGCGTACCACCCCGCTGCCAATGGCCTCGTCGAGCGCTTTCATCGACAATTAAAAGCTGCCATCATGGCTAGTTCATCCGACTCACGCTGGTCTGAGCGTCTACCTGCGATCCTCCTTGGTATACGCAATACAATCAAAGAGGACATTGGGTGCTGCCCTGCAGAACTCGTGTTCGGGACGACCCTCAGACTACCTGGTGAGATGGTACTGGACTCTCGCACCACCGGCGAACTAGACCCCTTCTCGTACGCTGAACGCCTCAAACAGCATTTTCGATCCATTCGACCAACGTCTACGCGGCCTAACCTACGTAAACAGCAAGTCCACCCCGATTTGCACAAGTGTCCGTTTGTTTTCATCCGCGTCGACGCCGTCCGAAGACCTTTAACTCCGCCCTATGAAGGCCCGTACCAGGTCTTATCACGGAAACCCAAGTATTTCGTGTTGAATAAGAATGGATCAAAAGAATCCGTGAGCATCGACCGACTCAAACCAGCTTACGTTGAACCTACAGTCGATAGTACAGATCCCGTTTCCTCCCCTCAGCATACACCCGCCCCTGACTCATTACCCCCTACCCAACAACACACTGACGCCAGTACACCGAGTCCTCTGTGCCCTCCGACTACACGCAGCTCCACACACACACGTTCTGGTCGTGTTGTTTTCCTTCCACATAAGCTTGCTCAGTACGTTCCGTAGGCACCTTGTCGAGCGTTTCCTTAGTGCACGCTCTAGGGGAGTACTGTAGCGATTGTAAATAATTTGCTTATTTTTCATTTTCACGCTTACCTATTTCGCTGCAGTTGTTGTACAGCTTTGTTTTAATTAACTATATATACATACGCTTGGTTTCGAGCTCGTCTTCCGTGGTTCTACCTTGGTTGCCGCTGGATTGTTGTGATTGTGCGCGTCGCTGCCTGCTCTATTCACGATCGGACTCTACGTACACGTACACTTCGGCATACCTCGCGATTTACGGTCGTCCGACGCTTAGGCGCATCAGGATATTTTATATGTGAGGTAAACCTGACGGAATGAGTTTTCTTCCTTGCCGGTTCCTCTATAGACTTGGCGCGCACCAGCCTTGGACGCAGATCGATTAAGTTGCAATCAGTTACCACCGCTGGAGAGAATGCACCCAGAACTCTCGCTAGATTTGGAGCACATGTGTGGACACCGATCATGCACTTGTATGTGCTGACATGCGCATTCGTTTTGGCGGGCGCCCACGACGACGCTGTGAACGCATGGACACCAACCAACTGACGAAGTCAGCTGTTCTAAATGGAAACTGAACTACGCAGAAATGCGAGTTGAGTAGGCGCTCACTTGAGACAATTAATGGTCACTGGTCACCTGTTCGCCAGTCCTTACTAGCAGCAGGCAAATCCTCATGTGTTATGTTTAATAGCCAACATGGATCCTGGGTCCCTTCGCGGTCTCTGAAACTTATCGACGCTCGCCGGCATACCCAGGCTGGAAGCGAATACAATGAAACTCGCAAAGAGCTCCGGGCAAGATTCTGTGCTAGCCTAAAAAGAGACCGCGAATCTTGGTGGTCTCATGGTGCGTCAGAGATGGAATTAGCCGCTATGAAAGTGCATGCTATAATGGCTATTTCCGCCGTTGAGAGCATAAGGCACCACATGTTTACCAGTGAAATACATGAATTTTGACTTTCCCTTCACCCTAACTCACTTATTTTACTGTTTGCAATGATCGAGTATACCTGTAGCTCAAATGGTTAGCTAACGTTTCGAGTTATTCTCCGAGCTGAATAATTTAATGACAAAGGTTTTACCACTCCCCTCAGTGGCAATTTTAGTGCACTTCTCCGAAGAGGAAAATCTCCCGGAAAGTGTCGTCGTGACGTAGCGTTTGAAATTAGCCTCGTCGATCTGTGTCCCATGATCTGTGTTCCTTCGATATTTGGCCGTCCATTTTCACGCTTTCGCAGCTTTAGTTATACTGGATCGAGGTCAGTGCGGAGGTTCAGGAACTTCTCCGCAGAGAACCATGCGTCGAGGAATTCCCTTCATTTTCTTATCCCTCCATGCGCCAGAATTTCTGTTTTGTCCCAGTCAGCGTTGTGTCCTTCCTCATTCAGGTGCGCTGCGAGCGGTGACGATACATGTTGATATCGACACGCTCGGTTGTGCTCTTTTATTCTTGTGGATAGTTTTCTCCCCATTTGACCTACATAGTCTTTGTCGCAGTTCTCGCATTGTATTCTGTAGACGACATTTTGATGTTCGTGTGCCTCCAGGCTTTCTTTAGGTCTGGATAATATTCCTTTCAAAGTCGCAGTTGGTATGAGAGCGATCGTCAGGTTGTTCGGTCTGAGGAGTCTGGCTGTTTTTCGGATAAGTTTTTGATGTACGGCAAGGCGATGTGTTTCGTCGATGCACACAATCGGATCAAGAAAGGTGCAAAATTCTTAAGGAACGCCGAACCACATGCATGAAAGCAGTAGGCCAACAAAAGGCGGAACATTTAAAATTAGTGATTGATCGCAAAGCAACCATTTCAAGAGCAAAAACGCTGGCTGCTATTCGAGAAAAGATGTCCAAATTGTCCATTTTGAAGTGTTCAGATGTCAACTATGGTTGGGTCAGGAACCTTTCCAAACGGCATCCCCATGCCGTTGCATGACAGGTCCCCATCTAGGGACTTAACTACAGCTTCAAGGATGCTGGAACCATGGAATTCCTAGCAGAATTCGAAAATACCTTACAATCCATTGGACTTAACTAAGAGCCCAAAACACAAATAAGGCATGCCTTGGTTCCGATTCTAGCACGCAACAAGCAAACTAACTCTTTATCACAACCAAAGAAGAGTGCCCTACAATCCTTGAATGCCAACGAAACCATCGTAATCCTGCCTGAGGACAAAGAACATAGGACCATCATACTGGACAAAACTGATTATATTGAAAAGGCAAGTCATCTGCTAGCCGACACAGCAACCTATCGACGCATGGAGAACGATCAAACCATACGGTTGACAAATAAAGTGAATAAGACACTTAAGAACCAACAAGAATCAAAGCAACTCACAAAGGGAGAGTATGATAGCATGAAGGCCCGTGATCCAAAAATGGCACAGTTCTACGGGCTTCCTAAAGTACACAAAGAGAGTGCACCGCTACGACCAATAATATCACTCCCAGGTGCACCAACATAAAATGACTAAAGAATTATGGAAATGCCTCAACTACCTGACCAACGAATCGCAATACCCGATCAATAATGCTCATCAGTGTTTGGAAAAGCTCAAATGCATGCGGATAGCCCATGAAGAATTGATGGTATCCTTTGACGTCACCGCACTATGCACCTCCATCAACTTACAGAGCGAAATATCAAAGAACGTCTGAATAATGAAGGACAAACGACCAGGAAGCTAACAGCTGAAAGCATATACAAGCTCATCGACTTGTGCCTTGCTACTTACTTCAACTTAAACGGAGTTTTCTACGAGCAAGTTAGTGGAGCTCCAATGGGATCCCCATATCTGGACCCATTGCGGAAGTCGTCACGCAGAGGTTGGAAGAAAATATACTCCCAGTCATTAGTCCGAACTTATGCGTGAGAAGTGTTGAAGATATGTTTGTGATTCTCAATCCAACCAGATACAGACGGCACGGGACCTACCGAACTATGAAATGGAAGGCATTCGTTTCACAATTAAAATAGAGGTGAAAAGCCAACTAATTTTCTTGGACGTGCTGGTTACCAGGACAGTGAAAGGCGAATTACAAACATCAGTTTAGAGAAAAGCAATGCACACCGACCAAATGCTGAATTTTAACAGCAAGCACCACAAGTGTCACAAAATAATCTGCATACCGACACTGTTTCGTAGGATAGAATCGCATTGCAATACTGCGGAGGCAAAACGAAAAAAGAAGGATATCTTTTTATGTCATTCTTTCGCAGGGGCTACCAACGCAATTTCTTCCGAAGACACCTTCCTCGATAGAATACAAGTACCGGAACTGCACCAACAACGGCGAAACACATCGCCTTGCAGTACATTAAAAACGTATTTGAAAAGACAGCCAGTCTCCTCAAACCTCACAGCCCAACGATAGCTCACATACCAACTGTGACTTTGAAAACAATATTATTTAGACCGAAATAAATGCTAGAGGCACACGAACGCCAAACTGTCGTCTACAGGATAAAATGCAAGAACTGTGACAAAGACTATGTATGTCAAAAGTTGCGAAATCTATCCACAAGAATACCAGAGCACAAGTGTGCATGTCTGTACCATCATGCATCTTCACAGATCTCAAAGCTACTTGTTGAAGAATGACACATCTTTAACTGAGACCAAACTGCAATTCCGTCGCGCAAAGTGGCAATAAAATGAAGGAAATTACGCGAAGCATGGTTCGCTACGGGGCATTCACTGAACCTTCGCATTTACCTCGATCCTGTGTACCTACAGCTAAAAAAGTGTGAAAGTGGACGGCCAAATATCGAACAAACAGAGAGCAGGGATCACTGATGGAGGAGGCAAATTTCAAATGCTACGTCCTGACGACACTTTCCGTAAGATTTTCTTCTACGGAGAAGTGCACTGAAGTTGCCACCGAGGGGAGTGGTAAAACCTTTGTCATTAAATTACTCAGCTCGGAGAACGAAGCAAAACTTTTACTTGCAGTTCTTCAAGCATTAGGATATGCAACTGACGCTTCCGCGTAACGTTTACTTTATAAATAGTCATTCCTTAGCAAGTCCCTTGTGTAAATATGTATGCGCAAATCGCAGGGCTACTTGTCTATTTCTGCCACATATGTTTGCCCTGTAAGTTACATATCATTCTCAGAGCCATTTCCGCACTAGTCCACCTATTTCCCGGAGCACGCTGACATTTCTGCCTAGTAGTGACGCAAAACACGAAATCACATAGGCGCTTACGAGTTAGGCAAAATATGCATTTCCCATACACTTTACGTGTATCACTCTTCATATGCTCCCTTAAAAAGCCTTTTCTTCATGTTCTGATTAGCCGTAGGCCCTAATTACTTATCAAATAAAATAGAGCAACTTTAGACCCAGAGGCCGTTTGATTGCAATATGAGAAATGTGTGGTGCTTGAGGACGTTCCGTGGTACAAATGGTACATAGCAACGATGTTACCTAGCGACGTTGCCAAGGAGGATGAGTGCGCAAATAGCTGGAAATAGCTGGAAAGTGTGGAGGAATTTGGATTGTGTGCGAATTGTGATACCGTTGCGCAGCATTGGGGAGCATGTGGGACGTTTTCAGATTAAAACGGCGACTTGTTCAGTTCAGTTCAGTTCAGATGGGACTGCAACATTAGGAGAATCCCGTGGGTGTTCCATCTTGTATGCTGTTGGAAAATCCAGGCACCAGCTACCAAGGTTACAGTAAAATATACACTATAAAAGCCAAGGGACACCGATTCCTTTAAACATCTGTCACTTGTTTATTTATACCACTTACAAGTTAATTAATTACATATCAACATCCTACGCTACCATTATACTCCTGGCTGTGCCGGCTGATCTCGGCTCGTAAAGACGTTCCCGCCAGATGTGAGTCAAGGTCCCAAACGAAACAACCAAAAATTTCGAACCTTCTCGCGTGCGAATCGGGGTCACCAAATTGTAGTTGTCTATACTAGTCCGAGCGTACTGACCCTCCGGTGCTGATACCAGAAAGCAACAAAAATGGACGACGGATGGTATTGAGAAAGGTTACAACCGAACGAAAAGCGAATGAAACGACGTGAGCATACCTCAGTGTCGGAACTCATAGTGTGTAGTAGGCGTTTACATTTTGTCCTTCCTGTCATCAATTTTATCATAACATCTTTTGTGCAGTCTGTTTGAATTAATGATTACAATACACTTCTTCGTGCCCCGCGTTCCGACGTGCTGAGTTTTGCCTTGCTGCTCCTGCATGCGTACGGTGCGGTTCAACCTGCTTGCGAATCGAATGGTATACTTGGAATTACCATCGGACGTCTATTTCCATTGTGCTCGAGGCGTGCCACAGGTATAGCGCAACCTACGACTGGAATGCAACTGTGATTAGACTGTGAGTGGACTCTTTCCAACATTTTGTTCTTACTAAGAGACCGAAAACTTCCCAGTATTCTCTCGACCACTACATAAATGGGTGAACACGCCTCATTCGTTTGTGAACACGTATTATTTTTATCAGTCATATGTGACGAGACCCCGTGTGTTTTACGGACAATTCCGTCGAACCCTCGCTTCCTACCTCTGACATTTCTAATCCACCTGTATGGTTTATTCAGGTAGAAGCAACTTTCCGATGGCGTAAGATTACTTCAGAATCTTCCATGTTCTCCTGCGTCGTCTTGTGCTTACCTGCCTCCATTGCCTCTGAAGTTATTGACATCCTTGACGGTATGCCAGTAGAAGCGGATATCCTTAAACGCACCGCCGCGTCTGATGAGGCTGGTCTGCAACAGTTACTTTCCAACGTCGAGCTTGACGATCGCACCCGACCTTAGCTTCTTAGACACATGCGTTCCCTAGTTGCTTTGTCGAAACTCGACGACTCCATACTCCGCCAACTTTGGAGGAAATGGCTTCCGGTAAATTTAACAGCGAGTTTATCAGTTTTTAACGGCTATATCACTCTGGGAAAACTCGTAGAAGCTGCGGACAAAACGCATGAACGTTTTTTAAAGAATACTCTTAATCACGTAGCTGAGGTCACTACAGTTGGCTCATCCCACAGCTTGATTCGATCAACCATAGAATCTCCCGTCTAGAACTCAGCGTGTCTGCTATTTGACGTAAAAGCACTACTAACAGAAGAATTCCACTTGGCCTGCGCCGCAGCATATCACACGGACGTCAGTGGTCGTACGGTTACGTCCACCGTCGCCCAGGTAAAGCAGCATGTAACTGTCGCCCGGGACGTAAATATCCGAAAAGAACTCCAATTTCACAACCGGGAAACGCCAAAGCCAGCCAGTAATGGCGATGACTGTCGCTAGCCAAGTCCTCAGTCGCCTTCTGTACGGTTCCGACTCCGCGACTAAACTTAATTTTTTGGTCGATATTGGCGCAAAAACCAGTGTTATACCACGATCTTTGGAAAAACGCGCACTGCAGCAATCCGGACCTGCGTTGCAGGCGGCTAACCAGACTAAGATTGCGGCATACGGCCAGAAGCTGCTGCATCTAAGCATTGGTTGGCGACTCGAATTTCCTATTATCTTTACTAACGCAGATGTCCATAAACCCATAATTGGCATCTACTTCCTTAGCTACTTCGGCCTCGTTGTCAACCGACGTTGCAGGAAGTTAAGGGACGACAGCACTTCGCTCGCTGTTCCCTGCCATCCCGCCCCAGTCACTTCCGTCGGACTTCGCGTACTCAGGCCAGACAATACGTCGTATTCCTCATTGCTTCAGCAATTCCCGTCTTTGGTTCATTCTAATAACGACTCTAGCGAGCCTAGACACGAGGTTCGTCGTCATATCGTCACCACAGGTCCATCCGTATCAGCCAAACCGAGACGCCTTCCACCTGACGAGCTCCAAGCGGCTAAACGTGAATTCAAGCGCATGATCAACCTCGGCATCATTCGCCCATCTAACAGTTGTTAAGCTTCCCCGCTTCATCTGGTACCTAAAAGGTCCGGTGATTAGTGTCCATGCGGTGATTACCGGGCACTCAACGCCGTTACCATCCCCGCCAGATACCATATCCCTCACATTCATGATTTTTCATTGGGATTGTCTGGGAAATCCGCTTTTTCTAAGATTGACCTTGTGCGAGCGCACCATCAAATCCCAGTGACATTTGAGGACATTGCTGAAACGGCCGTTATCACAACTTTTGTTTCGTACGAGTTCAGTTGTATGCCTTTTGGCCATCGCAATACGCACAGTCCTTTCAACGCTTCACGGACCAGGTCCTTATGGTCTATATTTTGGTTTTGTCTACATCGACGATGTCCCAGTAGCCAGTGCCACGCCATAGGAGTACTTGAATCACCTTCGACAAGTAATCGAAAGCTTCGATCATCACGAGATAACCATTATTCCTGAAAAGTGTCATTTTGGTCAAACTTGCGTCGATTTTGTTGGTCACAAAATTGATAGCAAAGGCCTTAGTCTCATCCCTGAAAAACCCAAGCAATCATGGACTATCCACTGCTCCAATCCGTTAAAAACCTGTACCCATTCCTTGGCATGGTTAATTATTACGGAAGATTTGTTGACAGTTGTGCTACCGTTCTTCAACCTTTGACTAATTTACCTAGAGGCTAATCCAAAGAAGTTCATCATTACGCCAGAAGCCAAAACAGCGTTTGTTGCCATTAAGCAGAAGTTGAGCCAGGTAACTTCCCTGGGCTACTTGGCCACCGACGAGAAAGGTACTCTCGTTCTCAAGACTGATGCCTCACAATCCGCTGTCGGTGCTGTAATCAAACGACCAATATGCAATGATATTCGGCCGCTGTCTTTCTTTTCTCGGAAACTACAGCCAGCCCAAACGAGATATGATACTTTCGGTCGCGAACTTCTCGCGATCTACTTGGCCGTCAAACATCTTTGTCCTTGAAGGACGACGCTTCTTATTTCTGGCGGACCACAAGCATTTGGTTCACGCTTTTGGGGCGGCTCCTAACCGCTATTCTCCGAGAGAGACACGACAGCTGGATTACCTCCCACAATCCTGTGCCGATACTCGCTACCTCGACGGTCCAACTAATGTTGTCGTAGATGCACTTTCACGTGCTCACATACATCAACTGTCATCCTCTCCAATAGATCTTAAGGAAGTGTCTGTTTCCCAGCACAACGATCCTGAACGCACTCAGCCTCGATCCAATATTACATTGAAATCCTTGAAAAACCAAATTTTAAACTCAGACGCAAGGATCCATTGCAATGTCTCTACCGGTAAGCCAAGACAGTTTGTTCCACAGTCATTCCGGCGAGCCGTCTTTGGCAATTTTCGTAGACTATCGCACCATAGCATTCGATCCACTGTGAAGTTGATCACCGATCGTTACACCAGGCCTAGCATGCGCTCCGATATCCGTCAATGAGCTAAACTCTGCCTCGGCTGCCAGAGCAGCAAAGTACACAGACACACTATCTCAGCCCCCGAAACATTCTCACTACCTGAGGCCCGCTTTAGACATGCCACCTAGACATAGTCGGATTGCTTCTTCCACCGAAAATGTTCACATTTATTCTGACTTGTGTTGAGCGTTTTACTCGTTGGCCGCATGCCATTTCTATACTTGACGCAGCTTCAGAAGCTGTTGCCCCGGTATTTTTTAACACATGAAGTTCCTTCTTCGGTGTACCATCTACGATCAATACAGATCGAGGATCTCGGTTTAATTCCATCTTGCTCCGTGACTTGAATCGTCTGTTGGGTTGTGCCCACATTTGGACAACTGTCTATCATCCCGCTTCGAAGGGTCTTGTTCAGCGTTTCCATCGACAGCTTAATGCCCCATCACAGCTAATTCAACTGACCCACACTGGTCTGAACGCAACCCAGCTGTCCTTTTTTGTGTTCGTAATACCGTCAAAGAGAATATTAGATGCAGCACAGCCAAACTCATCTTTGGCACGACTCTCAGACTTCCAGGTGAGATGCTTTTGGATTCCCGAGTCACTGGCGAGATGGATCCTGTGTCTTAAGCCAAACCTCTTAAACAACACTTCGAACAATTCGACCTAGGTCTACTCGCGTCACTGCCCGCAAATAACGAATTCAGCCGGGTATATACACTTGTACTTTTGTTTGCATTTGCATTGATGCAGTTCGCAAGCGTATAAAGGTCCTTTCACCGTGTTGTCACGGAAACCTAAGTACTTCATACTGGAAAAGAATGGATCGAAAGAACCTTTGAGTATTTACCATCTTAAACCCGCTTATGTTGAGTCTGTTGTTACTTTGGCTGATCCTAAGTTGTTATTCTCTGTTGTTCAACCTACTGGCTCCAATGCTGCAGAACCTTCATGCGCCAGCTCAACAAGTGATCCTAAACACACACGTTCAGGAAGTTCTGTCTTTCCTCACCAAACTAGCTGAGTTTGATCCCTAAATAACTATAACAAGCGTTACCTTACCAGTCCTGTAGTGGTTATTAATCATTTATATTTTGTCTTTCCTGTCATCAATTTTATCATAACATCTTTTGTGCAGTCTGTTTGAATTAATGATTACAATACACCTCTTCGTGCCCCGCGTTCCGACGTGCTGAGTTTTGCCTTGCTGCTCCTGCATGCGTACGGTGCGGTCCAACCTGCTTGCGAATCGTATGGTATACTTGGAATTACTATCGAACGTCTAGTTCCATTGTGCTCGAGGTGTGCCACAGGTATAGCGCAACCTACGACTGGAATGCAACTGTGGTTAGACTGTGAGTGGACTCTTTCCAACATTTTGTTCTTACTAAGAGACCGAAAACTTCCCAGTATTCTCTCGACCAATACCAACTCACCATGGAAACGTGTTAAGCCGGATGTAAGTCCGGGTGGCCCTAGATTCGGCGTTAAAACAAAAACCAATATTGTATTATTGGATAACAAAGGTGTATATAATATAAGAGATATCTTTTGTGTTGCTACCCCATTGGCACACGAAATGTGACCCTCGTAAGCAGAAGCTTGTTTCGTCCCTAGATCCTCTCTTGTCCTTCTCCGTTGGACTATCGCCGACGTCCCAAAGACTTTATCTATACTAGTCGTATCCTACAAGAATTGGGCAACGAGCTGATGCAGTTGTTTAGCTAGAACATGGCAGTTGGACCCGAGTTCGCAGCTGAAAGCGATTTAAACCGAGGAGGTTCAAATTCCGCTCCGATGTTGCTCTCTCTACTTGCGGAGTTAATGACTAAAACCGACTGCCGGACCCGCTTGTTAATGCGCAGTCAGAAGCGAGTTTCATACGTTCGCTATAGCAAACCCCGGAAGCAAGTTACGTTAGCAATAACATACAGATAAGTTACTTCTCTAGTTGCGCTTAAGTTCCGTCCGCTTGGTCAGCGAAAGTAGCTCGATTGCACATACCGTAAAATCATCCGCATTGGAACGCAAACCTTTGCTTCCTTGACCCGTATCCGAACAGTGTTGTGTTAATACGCCTGTCCATTATTGCACACAGCGGACACGCTGTTACCTTTCGGCATGGAGTACACAGTTACTTTTTTGAACGTGCAGGTTGTGAGCGCTTGCAAAATTGATTGCACTCACTACCTTGTTCGTTATAATGTGAAACATCCATTTGTGCAAGGTGTCGTGCAACGATCTCCCTGTGATAGCTTGCAGAAGCGTCGGCTGAAACCCAATAAATCATGTATGCGGGGTTTACCATCTGCGTCTTTTTGTTTTGTTCAGCCAGGTAGATAGCGAAATTTTACAGTTGATGCTGGTAATCCAAGTGTTATTGTCGTTTGGGACGCAGTTTGTTGTACTGCTTTCGTCAGCTTCCTCACAAAGGTTTTCAAAGCGTAGACATCCTGCGTTACACAGCGTACTACCAAAGGAAGGCCTACCGAAAGTAAATGACTTTACTACATCATGCCGGAAAGCATCTGAAGCTGCGTCCTGATTTTGGCGAGTTGCTTCCACAGGTCACTGATGGTACAATGCGGTGTCACATGCGGCGTGCATTAACACCTTCGCCAACGGCTCCGTCAAGAACTAGTTGTCGAGGGATCTTTCATGGGTACACATCGTCGTAATGTCACGCAGTAATTTCACGACGACGGCGCATCACCCTTTCTGACGGCAAAGCAGTACGCAATTCTTTGTTGTTATACTACGCACTATTTGTATATCTTGTAACTGAAAGTGCTGTATTTATACATTTATATGTATAGTTAAGAGATGCCACGTTTACTTTGTAACTGAGAAGCGTACTCAGTTAGCAACCGGAACCAAAGAGACATGTTTGTAATATTCCTTAAGTCCGACGTTCCGAGTTGTTACGCGTCCAAGTAGTGTGACAAGTTGTAATGCAGAAGACATACCTCCTAGACGACTGGATATTCAACCAGCGAATTATCGTCCTATGTTTGACATATGTAATCTACAAAATTATGGAACGGACAATAAAACGCGCGCTATGCCTCCAGCTAGAAAAATTAGATTTTATCTCTTCTTCCTAGCATGGATTTCAAAGCACTCGCTCCTGCAACACATACTTGCTGGTGGCAAGGGAGAAATGGATGAGAGTACTAGAGGTTGGCAAACGATTGGATGTTGTGTTTCTTGATTTTAACAAGGCGTTTGACAAGGTTCCGCATGAGCGGCTTCTTTTCAAGATCCGCGGAATTGGCATTGCTGGAAATTTTCTTTCCTAGATCTCCGATTTCCTGTACAGTCGCCGTGCGCAAGTAAGGGTAAATGATACGCTTTATGATCCTTTTTCTATGACCAGTGGTGTCCTACAGGGTTCGGTCCTTGGCCCTGTCCTCTTAAACAAATAAATAAATAAGTGGTATATTCTCAGTATATAGATATAGTTATCACTAGCGTCAGCGCAAAATCCTAAGCTTCTTTTGATTCCCTTTGCTACTGTGGTACCCAGTTTTAAACCTCTTCGACTACTCCAGCCTCTCAGTCCCCAAATTCCCATAGGCATCAAACCAAAGCCTCTCTTCTTTTGAGGATCGGCTGCCACCGATTAATTTTCTCACTGGTATAATTAACTGCCTTATGTGCTCGCATCCATTTGACACATTATCTGCATGCTTGGTCGTTATATGGAAATTGCAATCTCAGGTCCTTGGTTGAGGTTTGCTTCTCGGCTCCATTCTCATGCTTCTCAGCGCACAATTACGTCCCCTCTCGTGTTTTGCCTCTCTTCTGGTCTATATCGCAACAGTCCAATGGCGGTCTAGTTATCACTAGCGTCAGCGCAACATCCCAGGTCTCTTTTGGTTACCATTACTTCTGTGCGTCTCATTCTAAAACATTTTGGCCAAGGCAGTCCTCTGAGGCTCCAAATGCCCATAGACCTCAAGCCAAGGCCTCTCTTATTTTGAGCATCGGCTGCCAGCGACTCAAGTTCTCATTGGTATAAGTTACAACCTCAAGATACTCTTCTTTGTTTGAATCATTATCTCTATGCTTGGTAACGCCTACCGAAATCCGAATTTCCGGTCTCTGATTGACTTTTGCCTCTCGGCTCCACAATCATGCATCTCAGCTCACATTAACGTCTTCCCCTCTTGTTTGGCGTCTCTCTTCGCTCATATCGCAACTATTCTTTGGCAGTATAGGTACCACTAGCATCAGCTCATCGGTCACTCCATTGATTTCAGCCAGCACATCTTTACCATAAATTTTATATTTATACAATAACATAGTCCTGTTCAATTTTGTTGGCAGTTTGCTCGGTCCGTTTTTCCTCTCACCCTTGTTCTACAGGATAACATTACCTGCACCGAACACCGCTGAAGACGTACCTGCGGCGCTCCCATGGACACGGCTTCAATAAAGAACAAAGAAAAACCCGCACTTCATAATCATGACACACTAAAGAACCTAGGAAACTGGTCAATTCAATACAAGTCACCTGAGTCGTCCGACTTCAACAGCTCCAACCAATTGTAATGGACTCCGAAGGCGACTACACAGCCATAGGAAACAAATTGGCGTTGCGTGACTGCGAATATCCGCGAGGGTAATCGGTCAGATACCATCTTGCCAATGTATATCAACAGCCGGCGTTCCAGGACGTGGTGGGTCTTCGTCTGGCAAGCGTTTTCCCTACAAAAAGCCACAAATGTCTGTTTAACAACACTGCGACGTGGCGGATGTGACTCGCCACTCAATAAAGTCACCGCCCCTAACACATTGGCAAGTTGATTGACACCACGTTTACAAGTTCTGTGCATAAATCGGCTCTCGCATGAACACGCCTACATATCTGACTAGTGACATACCACTATTCTTAAGTATTTTCCACCCGTTTCCTCATACTTCACTCCCTGACCTACATTGCTTACGGGACCTCATCGGACTAGTTCCTCAGCAACATACTATATAAATGATCTGATTACTAGCTTTACCTCTCGCATTCTGTGTACATAGACTACATACAACATTTGGGCGCTTTGGGCCCACACTACTGTTTCCAACTGTACTTCTCCCACTGTTGGTGCTGCTTATTCGGCTATCATGTACAATAATGCAATGTGCTGATCATGCCTAAAAGGCGTGTCTCGCTTTGTCGAGAATAAAATATTTATTTATTTATTTATTTATTTATGTAGTCGTTTAAGCAATCCTCCGCCTGTGCATCAACAACGGGCGGCGGTAACCGGTTCAATGTATTCAAAACGCGAGTGGATAGAGCAAGAATGATCCGTACTTCAAGACTCCATGGCTTGAATATTTTCTATCGGTGGCCTCTAGTCGAACTCCCAATGTTGAGGTGGAAGAATTCCTGCAGCTCTCTCCATAGCTCTCCCCTTTGGACACGACGGGTAAAAATTAAGTCCCAACGCTGGCGACGGTAATCCATAGAAAACATATTCAAATGTCAAAGTCGTAGGGGATCCGGCAAGTCACGTAACTCGGAGACAAACTTCTATCCAAGCCGTTGGACCTCTCCGATCATGTCGCGCTCGAAGTTGGAAAGCGAGTAGGCAGCAGCCAGGCCGTATTCTATAATCGGGCGTACATGCGAGGTGAACAGACGTCTAAAAGGTTCCGGTGTCAAGCGACAGAAAACTATTCGGATGGTTTGAAACATCCTGTAGAAAGTGTCAATCCTCTTCATGGTGTCCTGTGTTTATCACAAGCCCGGGGTAACAGTCACGCCCAGCTCACACGCTGAAGCAACATCTTTGAGCAAGAAACCACTTATGTGGTAAGAGCCGAATGGTTCAGCTGCGCCGATAGGCAGGACGAAACATTTGTCTTGCTTAATGGGTAAGCGCCACTGAATCGACCAAGCATGCAGGAGAACGAGCATCACTTGTAGTCGAGCAGCGTCCCCTAGAGAGGATACCTCATTCTATATCTTTATATCATCCGCATAAATCAAGCAATCCGATTGAAGCTCAGACGGTAGACCATCGATGAAGATGCTGAAGCGTTCGTGGCCGAGGAAGGAGCCCTGTGAGACGACGCCAAGCACAAGTGTGGGGTTGGAATACGTTTCGTTCACGCCCACCAGCATGGAACGACTGTGAAGGACATCGGAAATCCACGAGAGAAACTTTCCAGTGACACCGATTCCTCGGAGTTTGTAGAGAAGCTGTTCATGCGTGACCTTATCAAAAACTTTACTGAAGTCCACGAACACAACGTCCAGGCGTTTGCCAACATCCAATGAATTTGCCCATTTCCTCTAGCCAAAAGCAAATTGGTAGAGCAGGAGCGGACTTCGCCAAAACCACGCTGGGCACCGGGTATCAGATCCAACAGCTCGAGATGAAGCAGAAGCGCCCGTTTCAGGACCAGTTCCATGATTTTGCACATTATGGATGTAAGGCAAATCGGCCGCTGGCTAGCTAGGTCTTGCCGGTTCCCTCTATTGTATATGGGCTTGATTATGCCCATCTTCCAAGCGGTCGGGCAAAGTCAGGACTGAAACGATCGACGGAGGAACTTCGTGATAGTTGAAGCAATGTGCTGAGCCACAGTCTTGAGGAACAAGGGGTGCAAGTCGTCAGGAAAAGGCAATAAGTAAGGATCCAACTCACCGAGAAGTTTCAACATGACGCCAGTAATTATATCGACGTGCTCTAACAGAGAAGAGGGAGTGCACACTGTTCTGTCAAAGAACGACGCTGATGTTGAGTACACAGAAGAGTATTGCGCGCCAGGAGGCTGGCTTTGTCGGTGTTTACGTGAACTGGATCCCCATGTTCGGAAGAACACAGGGCAGTGATACCACTACCCATTCAAGTGATCCGTTTGAGGTAGGAGCAAAGCGCCTTAGAAGACTTTCTAGAAAGTGTAGCTAGGGAAGTTCATATGGTTGACGTTTCTCACGTTTTTGCAGGGTACAGGTATTCGTAACCGTTTGGTAACCCATGTAGTCACGCTCTGCTTGGGTGATTCTAAAGTGGCCCCACAACTTACGTCTTCTGTTCATTAGGGATCTCAATTTGCGATCTATCCACGGAGGGCCTCTAGAGAGCGGCGGATTTTGGAGGTGGGGATAACTAATTCAATGAGTAATGTCAGCTTGGAGCACAAAAGATTTCAGGCACCGTCCACCTTGAGATGTTCGGGATTACACCAATCCATAATACCTGCAGCCATTTTAAGACCAAGGGCATCAGTACGCCAGCAATTTCGGCGGAGGGCACATGGGTTGTAAATGGAATAAAATAGTACAAGGATCGCTTTTACCAATCGGTTGAAAGACAGTTAGGTCCATGACGTCTGACTGCGCTGGGGAGATCACAAGATCCAGGATATGGCGCAACTGGCCGGCGTGAATACGAGTCCGCATGGAGACAAATTGCTACAGGCTGCAGCCGAGAACAGATTCAAGGAAGGCGGCATCAAAGCAATCAGGTGGACGATTGCAAAGAAAGAGGTCCCAGTCGATGTTAGGTGCATCAAAAGCTTCCCGAATAAGATAAGCCTTTCTAGCATTTTGCTTCTTGCTCTTTTCTAACGGGCGAGCTCCTGGTCCCAGTGGCGCTCTGTAGATGACTCTAATCAAGGAAGATCTGCACCCGTCATGAATGCAACACCAAAGGGCATTGAACACTCTGTCATTATCACCTGAGACCTCAACTAGATGGGACTTCAGATCCGCCCTCCAGTAGAGTATTACTCCGCCTCCCGAGTTCTTCGCATGACGATCGCCCCGAGAAAGGTGTTATCCAGGGATAGATACTTCAGAGTCAATGATATTTGGGAATAACCGTGTTGCATTGAAGGCCATTAAAGCAGGACAACCTTCTGCGGCAAGCCTCTGGATCTCAAGTTTATTTTACGGACTACAAACATTAGCGCACAGCACACGCAGTCCGTTCTTTTGCGTTACTGTCCTGGGATGACAAAAATCGGCCTCCAAAGAGTTCTCAGAGTTTTCGAAATGCGTAAAAATCCACGATGTGAAGGTCTGTTTCACCACTCGCCGAACGGGTCCTCAGCTCATGAACAGCTTTTCTCATTTTGTTCCGATCTTCTGGGGAGAGATCTCGCAATACATTAAACGGCTTACCTTTGAGACGTGAGGTCGGTAGGAGAATGCACCGATATTCCTCCTCATCTTGGAACACAACCTTAAGGGGGCCAGCCTTGAGGGAATCTTATTGTTTCCTACCTATGCAAACGCCGTGGTAATGTTGATTCCCTGGTTGCCTTCGTCGAATAACACAGAGATCAGTCGTTCTAGGATAACTTGGTCGTCTAACATTCTTCCGGCTGGTTAGATTGACAGTGAAGGCAAAAATGTATAAAAGGAATATGTAAATGGCAACTCTGTCTAGATGATGATTTAAATGGATGGCAAATAAAACTACTCTGTGGTTGTTCAAGTGGATAACAATGGGCAATAAACCGCTGTGGCGCTACGTTAGCGGCGGTAATCATGGCCAACGATATGGATACGTTTTTGCGTTAGTTGCGTTCCTTTTCCCTTAAATTTGCTGACATAGAGGAGCATGTGAAAAAATTGTACTCAGCAGCTGCGACGTAATTCTACAAGCAGCAAGTAGTGATTATTTTTGCCCGCAAAATAAATAAATAAAATAAAATACAAAGTTTATTCTCAAAGTTATAGCGACACACCAAGGTTTATAGGCAGTTGTGTATCATAACGATACTTCGGGTTCCATCGTGTGTAGTTGAAACGGTCAACGCACTATAAGTGCAATGAAACGGTTCATGTAGACGGAGAGTATATTCTTGCCCGTGACGGGAAAAGTTGAAATATGTGTCTAGTCGACTTGCCAGTATGTGGTTGTGGGCAGTGACTATGCAGTGGCGACTCACATCCGCCACGTCACAGGGTTGTTAAACAGACATTTGTGGAGAACGCTTGCTAGGCAAAAACTCACCACGTCCGGCAACACTGCCGTAAAGCATTTTGAACAATAATATATAACTGGCAAAGCAGCTTGACGACTGATTTCATATTCGATTATTTGCAATCAAATGGCTTCTAATATCCTCTGTTGGTTGGACAGCTAATTTGATTGGGTGCGCCATAATTGTTGAGGTCGATTGAGGATAGGAACATCGTAAGGAGTCGCCTTGTTGCGTGTCCAGGTGAGCAAAGTTCGAATTTTCTGCTGTCTGGATTTTTCAGATGTATACTTTATGGGAGTGTGAAGATGTGTCCAGCTCTCCATACTAGACAACGGTTGTGATGATTGCAGTTGAGTCCATTTGGTGTACAACCATGCACCATTTGACTTTCGTCAAATTTCGCTTGATCCAAAGAAGTTTGGATCACCGTTTTCCCCGGATTACATGGCACCCATTTCGGGTACTTAACAAACTTCGTCCATCTTTTTTGGATTCAGCATCTGGCTACCTTTCCGGTAATTTTTGTGTTTTGTAATCCGTTTTGCACCTTGTTTTAACCCATAACTGTTTCTGTTGACTGTCCTGCAGGTAACAGCTTGTCGGTTTTACGTTTCGATACTTGTTTCACACTCTTTGAAAGCGTCATGTCGGATTCACTGAATACCGGCGCTAATGTGTCTTCGGCTGCATTGATCAGCGAATCTAATGCTGTATGCGGCAGCGGGAGCTGCTCAAAGCCCGTGACGGATGAGTCTGGTGGCATGCAGTGTTATGTATGCAACTGCTGGTACCATGATACCTGTACCGACTTGAGCTCTGATCAGTACGCAATGCTTTCGACTAGCGATAGCATGCTATTCAATTGTCTTCTATGCCGTCGCCGTCGCGTCTTGAGGTCAATGAGGAGACATCGAACAACGCCGGGCTGGGTAACCAGCATTTGTGGTTCTTCCTCACATCTCTTGATCGGAAAGTGGAGTTACTGATGAGGAATATGGGAGTCTCTATTGATGTCGGCTCATTGGAGGAAGACACGCAACTAACCTCAATTGTTGTCGATGAAAATCCGACTGAGGTGATGGCTACCGTGTCGTGTGTCCCAGCGGTCTAGAATGCCTCTAAAGGGGCATCTGATGCCGTACTGGAAGCCGTCGACGCGAGACCGAACTTATGGCCCCTGGGCCCAATAAAAGCAAGAGGAAAAGGGCTAAGAAAGTCCGTAAGGCTGCCTCAATGCCTGAAGGTACTGAAAGCATTAAGGTATTGGAGGGGAACACAAAGCTCCAACTCCAATCACCTTAGTTCCATTGGTGAAGCAACGCGTCGTGTCGACTTCGGTCACACCCGCAAAGTCTGAAAAGACTAGACCGGTGAGGTAGTTGGAAGCAGAACATAAAGACTCAACCGCAATTACTCCAGCTCGCTTGGCGAAGAAACGCGCCGTGTCATCTGCCAAACTGGTCGAAACTGGGATCGCGACAAAGACGGGTGGAGGGAATACGTCGCGTCAAGTTGATTCTTTTACTGACCGTAGCGTGATCTTTCGTAACGTTGCTGAATCCCCGGCAGCTCTTGCAAAGGAACGCATGCTGGATGACCTCCAGTAGTTCAAGCTCTGCGTCAACAAGATGCTTCCACCTGGTTTCCCAGGTGTCACTATCAGAAAACTAACCAAATTGGGGAACGTCCCTGTAGACACGCCAAATCCGCGACCCCGACTACTTCGTGTAGTCCTCTCAACCCCGGAGGAACGCAAAGCGTTATTGCGCTTTGCATTCAAACTCAAGGATAGTAATGTCAGCGTTCAGCCGGACCTCCCACTGGAAGATCGACTAAAGTTAAAGAAAACCATCAAAAGCCTCAAGAGCAGGCGGGCGGCTGATGAGCAAGGCCATCGTCTTCTGGGTTTTTAGTTGGTCAGCCGGAAGTCAAATTCTGTCCTACTAGTACCCCTCCTGGTAGCGTACGATCCAGGGCTGGTCATGCCAAGTTTCTTCGGGTAGTGCTTAGTAATGTTGTTACTTAAAGAGACGTAGCGGTACAAACTCGTCCTTACCGGCTTTACTACGAGCGGAAGGGACCCGTGGGCATACCATGATATGAATTGTATATTTACCGAATATTATACTGGCGTCTTTTCTCACGAGGTCTCTCTACCTCAGGTTGAACTGGTCACAAAAGTTCCAGAGACTTCTTGCCTAACTGAAATCAGCATAACGGAGACACGTTTTCTGGCTAGTACAAGGGCTAAATCCTTCCAAAGCTTTTGGCTCCGATTCAATTCATCCGAAGCTGATGCATGAATTGGCCGCTGAGCTAAGTGGCCCTCTGACATGCATATTTACAATATCACTCGATAACTGTGCCTTCGGAATGAAAGAAGGCAATCATCTGTCCGATTTTTAAGGGCGGGGACAGAGTTCTGCCCGCGAACTACTGGCTTAACAAGTGTAGTAGTTAAGTTGTTTGAAAAATTGGTCAGAGAATTGGTAGAGAATCACCTGATTAAGTTTAACCTTCTCAGTGCGGCCCAGCATGGATTGCGTAAGGAATTTTCATGTCTGACAAATTTACTTGTAACTCCTGAAAGCTTGGCTGGGGCAATAGACGACGGTCACGTCATCCACGAGCTTTTCGTTGACTTCTCGAAAGCCTTGGATACTGTCCCACGTCAACGACTCTCATTGAAGTTGAGATCGTATGGGATATCTGGAGCCGCCCTTAAATGGGTTTCTGCTTTCCTAGAGGGGAGAGAGCAGGGTATACGCGTGGGGCATAGCCTTTCGCTTAGACAAGCTGTTCTTGACGGCATTCCGCAGGGCTTGGTTCTAGGGCCGTTGCTTTTCGCAATTTGTCAATGACCTACCCCAGGAGCTTGGAGTACCGTCGCTATTGTTTGCTTATGACCTCAAGCTCTGGAATATTGTGGATATCCCTGGTGGCTCTGAGGCACTTCAGACTGCCTTGGATAGGCTCTGGGATTGGGCAACCTTATGGTTGATGCCCATAAATCAGGCGAAATGTTCTGTCCTCCGCGTTGGAGGTGCTAGTCCTCCCACGCGCTATGTTGTTGGTGGAAGTGAACTCCCTGTTGTCATTCAGCAGGTTGATCTAGGTACCACCCATACCTCATTGCTTCACTCTTGGGAAAATTGGAGGAAGGCTGCTTGTAGAGGGTTCCGTATGATGTGGTTTATTCGCCACTCCTTCGGTGTCCTAACAGCCAATATTTTTGTGAAGCTGTTCTCAGCTTTTGTGCGACCTCACTTAGAGTACTGTATCCAGGCTTGTCCACCTTGTCTTGTAAGGGACCAAATGGAACTAGAGAGGGTTTTGCAAGTGGGTACAAAGTTAGTGCAAAGATTACGGGGGCAAACGTATCCCGTACGTTTGCTTAGCTTGGGTATGTACTCACTGCACTACCGCAGAATTAGAGGAGCCTTGATCCTCACTTACCGTATCTTAACGGGTAAGATCGGTCCAGACTTGTCCTGGCTATTTAGTCCCGCCAAGGTTCCCAATCTCCGAGGTCACCAGTTGAAGCTGCACAAACAGCGTTCTGACCGGGTAAGGACGGAAACTCGCTTGTCGCGTCGAGTTATTGAACGTTGGAACTCGCTTCCGGCGCATGTGGTTAGGGAGTCTACGGTAGAGGGTTTCGAGCGTCAGTTAGATGCTCTTGGGTGGCAGTACCAAACCTTCCCCTTCTCCTAACCGACTTGTATCTTCAACTTTCCCTTCGTTCTTTTTTAGTTTTCTTCTCACCTTGGTGTTATCATTATTTAGCGGACATTCCTCCTCTTGTTTTCTTAGCTTATCCTTCACTCTTTTACTTCACATAAGCCGGCCTGGCAGGGACTGCTGGGCAGGAAAATGTGGGCAGTAATTGGTTGGACAGGGTGTGATGCGGTCTTTGTTTTAGGCTTTTCAACATCTCAAGCAGACCTGTCAATTCCCGATCCGACGATACGCAAAAGAAGAAACATTCACGGGATTATCCTATCGTTCCGGTCCCAACTGAACTTGAACATGAACCGAGAGAAAACCGTTAAAGCTGGCGTGGAGATAAACATTGTTAAAATCTTATGTTACAACATTTGGAGGTGAGACAACTGCATGTACTCTGTGCGATAATGATTCTGCTGAAAATGCCTTTTGAATGCCCATGGAATCATTAGCTGTATGGGTAGATAGGTAACGTCCGCTTAGAGACAAGAGCGTTGTACCAGTAAGTAATCCATGAAGTATCAGTTTAGTGTGAGGCAAAAATTGCACGGGGAAAGAGCAAAGAGAGTTAGAAGACTGATGGTGATGGCAAGGTGTATAACGAGCAAGTAGCTAGCCCAATACCATAGGGAGCGCAGAAAAAGAAACTTAAAAATAAATAGCTTGCCGCAAGAGCTAAAGGTCAGTTGGTGGTAAGCCAGCGGAAAGATTGGATGCATTTAGTCTAAAAAACGATTTCCGAGATACGGAGTGGCTTCTAACAGGCACTGGATAAACGCATACGTATGAAGCTTACGACCACTAGCTGCTTCTAAACAGAGGTGCCGAATTTAAGACAACCGACAGAGGGTGGCGCTAGGAAAGACTACCAGTGGCCGGATGTAGCCCTTCCAATATGACGCTTGGTCAATAGTGTATGCCTACAGGGTCACAGAATGCATCAACAAGCCAGCGAAGGTAAGTGATACAGACAGTACAAGAGAATGTGTGATGGAGAGACAAGGAGTGTATCTTAGCAGGCTCAAGATCTGCTCAGAAGGGACATGGAGCCCACGGCGAATGGCTGCAACGTGATGAGGAAGATAAGAAGAGCGAGAGATGGCGGCGCTAGGACAGAGATTATCAGTGGCCAGCAAAGGCACTCGGATTAAGCCTACCAATTACTAGTGGATACCTACAGTGACAGAATAAGTCAAGGAACCAGCGAAGGTATGTGATGCAAGCAATTCAAGAGAGTAAGTGTTGGAGAGATAAGGAGTGGCTTCTAGCGCAAAGCTGTATGCTACCTACCATGACTCGCTGCAACTGAAAATTATTCACGTAGTTAATACGAGGAACTGATAATGGTACTAAGGGGGAGAGAGTATCGACGGCTAGCAATGGCGTTCGGCTGAAGTCTTTTAGTTGCTAGTGGCTACCTACACTGTCCCAGAATAAGTCAACAAACAGCAAAGTTATGTGACGCAGACAGTCCCAAAGAATGGAGGTTGGAGGTAAGAGTGAGTGCCTCATAGCAAGCTCCGGATATGCGCAGAGCTGCTTGGAGCGTACTACCACTAGTGGCTACTAAATAGAGATGCTGGGATCAAGAGGATCGACAGATAATGGCGCAATGAAAAAAATTCGGTTGCCAGATGTACCCATTCCATTAAGCAGTTTAAATAAATAAACAAATAATTATTTTATTCTCGACAAAGCGAGGCACGCCTTTGAGCAGGATCAGCATATTGCAATATTGTACAGGATAGCTGGCTAGCCGAACAACCTCCTCGTGGTGCCAGCTGGGTGGTTCGGGTTTGACCCGTTCCAGCAAATAGTTCGGCGGCAGTGTTCCAGGACGTGGTGGGTTTTCGCCTGGCAAGCGTTCTCCCTATAAAAAGCCACAAATGTCTGCTTAACAGCACTGTGACGTGGCGGTCGTGACTCGCCACAAAATAAAGTCACTGCTCCGTGGGTATCCGAATAATCCTTTCCAACGCACGGACATCCATCTTCTACTCAAGCATTGCCGAGGATATGAGAGTCAAAGTTAGAGCAGCACAGTTAAAAGCGGGAACCTCACAGTGACACACCCACACACACACAGTTACATAGTTACATACCCCCTACATAAACGTACACTGGTACGGCAAACATAACGTATTCTTGCACATTCTAGACCACGCATTGTTGTCATAATGATCATGCCTGTAAAGGCGTGCCTCGCCTTGTCGAGAATAAAAACTTTATTTATTTATTTATTTAGAATTAGCAGCACCAACGGCGGGATTGGTAGAGTTAGAGACAGTGGTGTAGGCCCATATGACCCAAAGGTTGTATGAAATCTATGTCTACAGAATGCGAGATATAGAAATAATACTCAGATCTCTAATGTGGTATGTTGATGAGGAACTAGTCCGATGAGTCGCGTACACAGTGTGGGTCAGGTTAGTGAAGGATGAGGAAAAAGCTGCAAAAGTATTTAAGAATAGTGGCATGTCGCTAATCAAATACGTAGGCGGGTTCGTGCGATAGCAGATATCTGCACAGACTTTGCAAGTGTGATACCGGTCAACTTGCTAATGTGTATTAGGGGCGGTGACTATTTTGCGTGACGAGTCACATCCGCCACGTTGCAGTGTTGTTAAACAGACATCTGTGGCTTTTTGTGGGGAAAATGCTTGCCAGAATAAGACCCACCACGTCCTGGAACACTGCCGACTGGTGATATGATAATGACAAGATTGCATCTGACCGATTACCCTCGCGGATATTTGCAGTCACGTTCCGCCAACCTGTTTCCCAAGGCTGTGTAGTCTCCTTCTTAGTCGACCGCAAGTGGTTGGAGTCGTCCAAGTCGTATGGCTCAGGTGACTTGTATTGATTTGATTAGGTTTCTAGTTTCTGGTGTGTCAGGATTACAAAGCGCGGGTGATTTCTTTGTTCTGTATTTATTCCGTGTCCATTGCAGCTACGCAGATATGTCCTCAGCGGTGTTCCGTGCAGTTAATGTTATCCTTTAGAACAATGGAGGGAAGAAAAACGGACCGAGCAAACTGTCAAGGAAATGGGATAGGACTATGTTAATGTCTAAATATAAAATTTATGGTAACGTTGTGCTGGTTGAAAGCAATGGAGTGACCGTATATGCTATACATCATATCCGTAGTTTTGCGTGCATGCACGAGACCAAATATTTGCTAAAGGTGAGAGGAAGATGCTGTCCGAATTAGCCTAGCGTACTCGAAAGTTGTCCTGTGTGGAAACCGTGAGTATCAGGCGGTGTTAACGGGTAAATGTGTTGAGGGAATCAAATGAACATAGTGAGTGTTTTAATGTGCATCTGAGATATAGGTTGAGCGATCGGTTGACAGTGCTAGAGCTTATCATTCGAACAGGTATGAGAGCCAGTAAAGTTAGTACGCCGGGTTTGAGACCCATGCAAATAATAACTAAGATGTACAGTACGCGGATGCTAAACAGCGGGGTGAAGGGGTGAGACGGTATGTCAAAGTCGTGACGCGAATAGGGTTTATTTACTACAGCTGTAGCGACAATACGGTTGCAAGGCTTGTCCTAAAGGGCCCTGGAATAGCGGAAAAAGATATGGACGACTACAGTGCGGAAAAAAAGCCAAATAGATGACAGGAAAGGGTGATCCTGGGCATCGGGTTAATTATGAAGAAGAAACTGCCCGCTGACAGTCCTTCAACGATAATAAAAGGAGCGAGAGGGGCTTGAATACTACAGGTGTAGGTAGAAAATGGTTGTAGAGCCAGTGCTGAAAAGGACCGTGGATATCAGTAGTGTGAGCAGTAGCCGCAAAAGATGCTACGTGTGCCACTCTGATGTGGACATCCACGGTGGAACATTGAAATCAAATAGACTGCTAGTTATAACTCACTAATTGGTAAGTTGCTGGCAGCCTGATTAATTGGTATACAGGAGCGGCACGCTTTATTAGGCTCAGCATAGTCAGATAGGTGTACAGTATGGAATGCATGAGAGAGAACAGACAGCAATACTTGCGACAGCTTTAGAGCGAAAACGATAGTAGTGCCGGCTCCGGAAGTGAGCAAGGGTAACGGAATAATACAGACAGCACCGCCAATTGCTAAGTGTTTCACCCCAAGGTTTGTGCTGACCAGAAGAGGTGCCGAAGCAGTATACAATAGAGTATGGCTAAACATAGGAGTGGATGAGACCTGAAGAAGTTCAAGTGCTCAGCATCTGGTGGAATAAGAAAACCATCAGTCGGATAGTCAGGGATGTGAACACTAAAATTAGTACGGCAACCGATGTGCTGCCGCTAGTGGTATCTGTACCACCATTGAATAGTTGCGATATGGACCAAAAGGGAGGCTAAACAAGAAAGGGAGACGTTAATGTGAGCTGAGATGCATGATAGTGGAGCCGAGAGGCAACACTCAATCAGAGACCGGAAATTTCAATTTCGGCAAGGGGAACAAGTATACAGATAATGAATCGTACGGAGGCGGACATTATGAGGCTGTTACTATATGGACCGAAAGAAATGACGAATGAGAGATGAAGACATTATTGTGAGCTGAAAAGCTTGGTTGTGGAGCCGCGAGGCAAATCTCAAACAGAGACCGGCAATTTCATTTTCGGTATGGAGGGCTAAGCATACCGACAATGAAGCAGACGAAAACAAGCCTGAAGTTTTTGCTTTTACCATTGAGCATGTTGGTCAATGGCGGCCGATGCAAGAAAGTAGAGAGGCGTTGGTTGGGGACCTATGGGAATTTGGAACCAGAGAGGCAGGACTGGTCCAAACGGTTTAAGAATGAGAGCTAAAGCGGCAAAGCGAATCTAGCGAGACTTGGAACGTTGCGTTGGCGCCATGGGGGTACATAGACCACTATTAAAGTGTTACTATATGGAACGAGAGAGATGCAGAATGAGAGAGGGAGACAATATTGTGAGCTAAAAGGCTTCGTAATGGAGCCAAGAGGCAAAACTCAAGTGGAGACCGGTTACTTCAATTTCGATAGGCGATACCAGGTATGCAGATAATGAAGCAGACAGAGATGAGTATCATGAGACTGTAACTTATGCTAATGAGAACCTTATTCGATGGCAGCCGCTGCTCTAAAAAGAGAGGCCTTGGTTTGAGACCTATAGGCACTTAGAGCCTGAGAGGCCGGACTTGTCCAAAAGGTTTAGGAATGAGAGGCACAGTAGGAGAGAGATTCTAGAGACGTCAGTGCTGACCTCAGTGGTACCTATACCATCATTGAACAGTTGCGATATGGAACCAAAGAGGCCAAACAAGAGAGGGAGACGTTGATGTGAGCTGAGAAGCATGATAGTGGAGCCGAGAGGCAAAACTCAATCAGAGACCGGAAATTTCCATTTCGGTAGGGGGCCAAGCATACAGATAATGAATCAATAATGAATGCCAGTGGCTTTTGCCACTCCATGGCGCAGTTGCATAAGCAGCGGGCTAGTTGGCAAGTGCCACTAGCTCTCATGGGTTCGATCCTCCGCAGATTACCGAAGAATGCGCACCACTGATGAGCCCCAATAGGGCGAAACGGCCGGCTGGTGCTTTTCCGGATAGCTGGTCGATATAGCTGAATTGTCGGCTGATTGCGACGCACAGAAATACTCACCAAATTCCTTCCACTCATAAGTAATGACGGTACCATTTTTCCATGTGGTTGGTTAAATCCGTTTTCCATGGAAAGCGTGAATATGTTGAGAAATATAACTGAAATATCCTGGCCACCGTTTATCAGCAGCGTAGAGGAGAGACCATCGGGACCAAGATGTGATGACCGTTTGAGTGAGCTTATTAATTGAGTGCTAGAACGTAGGTCAATCTAAGTGGTGTCAAGTGAGTCATGGGTGCGCCTAGCTGGCATAGCTGGTGAGGTTCCGTTAGCGTCAGTGAAAGAATTGCAGAAGTATCCTTTGAGGGTCACACATATTTTTGTTGGATTGCTAATAACGGATGTGTCAGAAAGTCTGAGTGAGGCAACGGGCGTAGATTTTTGATTGTTTTTTGTCGGAGTAGTTGACTGGGTGACTTGGTTTTATTGTTGGATTTAAGGGCAGCATCTTTATCAGCAATCTTGGCTGATTCCTGCGCAGTTTGCCAGTTGGTTAGGATTTTCTCTCACGCGAACAAGGATGTGAAATTCCTTAGTTTTGGAGTATCGATATCGCATTTTTTTATCTTCCTAAGTACACCGTAGGCCTTGGCTGTTTTCGCTGTCATCTTTAGGCGGCATCTGCTTGTGAGTGGGGCGATTACATCTAGGCAGTTCAAGCAATTTAGTTATAGGACGTGTGCGGCAGTGTCTACATCACTGGCTAAAAAGAAGTTGTCCCAGTTCGCAGATCGCACTAATATATCAAAGCTGTCCCAGTTAACGTGGTTGAACTTTCGAAAATGTTTGACAGAAGAAGAAGAAGTAATGACGCAGTGTGAAGTAGAAAATGTAAATATGAGTTTGACCACCTTTTGATCGCATCCATATATATTGGAACTTTGGAACATTTTATTTAATGGGAATAAAAGCCCGAGCTTTACATGACCCATAGTTTAACAGGAGTTCGGGTCTGGTCTGATGAAAGGTCATGCAAACATATAGCTGGTTGGACTTGCGTGTTAGCCGTACCTTCATCGGGCTTATGCGGCATTTAAACAGCATGCACGCCGGTTCAAAGCGTGACATCCCACCACGCTCTCCGAAACGGCTTTGGAAAGGAAGTAGGTAGAGGAAGAAACGAAAAGAAATTCCATCAAGTAGTAGTTATGTCAGGGAATATACTAAATAACTAAGCTAAATAGTTTATTCTCGAATTTGACGAGACACACCAAGCAAGGCATGATCAATATTTACATGCAATATTGTTTCGCAACAAACACGTTGCTATGAGTGTAGTCGGCAGTAAGCTGAAGGTTGAACAGTCTGCGGAAATTGTGTAAGTAGTCACGGGATAGAGTCTTCAATGAATGACAAAACGTTGAATTATAGCGTGCCTAGTGGAAACAGTCAGGGCACTATATGTGTACTGAAAACGGTACATGTAGGCACGGTGTAACTTATTATTGAAAGTGACAGGGCAATATTGAGTAATGATTCTGGTCGACTTGCCAGTAAGTAGTTCAGGGCAGTGACTTTATTCGGTGGCGAGTCACGTCCGCCAAGTCGCGGTGTTGTTAAACGGACATTTGTGGCTTTTTATAGGGAGAACGCTTGCAAGGCGAAACCCCACCACGCTCTGGAACACTGTCAGAAATTGGTCGGTGCACTAATATAAAACTGGCAGACCAGGTGGTCGACTGATTTCACATTCAGATATCCGCAGTCAAATGACCCTCAATTTCCTCTGTTATTTGGTCAGGTATCTTGGGCAAGGCCGCCATAATGGCTGAGACGAATCGACGATGTGGGCTTCGCGAAGAATCGTCTTTGTGGGTATCCAGGTGGGCGAGACGTCAGTTTCTTGCGTCTGGATTTTTTCAGGAGTATGTATCCTTTTCAGTTGTGTGAAGTTCTCGAGTCCAGCTTTTATCACTGGACAACGATCCTGGTAGTGAGTGCAGTTGTATCCGTTTCTTGTGCAGCCATGTGCTTCATAGGTCCTTATTGGTTGTTCTGTCCCGGACAAAAGCGTTTTCCCGGTACTATCCCAGATCCCCAAGAAGTTCCGGACCTCGGAGAAAAGGGAAGGTGAGAGACGCGGTGTAATTCGGCCAGATGACAGTCCAGGCTGGTCTTAAACTCCTCCACAGTGGGTGCCAAAACTAAATCGGCAGGCGGAGCATTCTACGGTCGGCAGATTTGCAAAGCGACTGCATCAGACACCTTGCGTAAAGATCAAATCTAGGATGTTAGAAAGCCTGGTGTGATCGTGGACTTGTTGGGTCCAGTTATTTGCATGGACGGTGTCAACAAAACTTCTGTATGTGAGTGGGGCAACCTGGTCGTTCCAGGGGATAAGTGACATATTGAAATCGCCACCCACTATCATGTGACACGGGGGCATTAGGGAGATTTCAGTGAAAAGCTCATTGAGTTTATTAATCTTTTCGCTAGATGTGTGTGGAGGGTTGTATACGCAACCGATAAGGAGGTCAAGTTGACCTCCTGTCGTCTGGATCCAGCTAGAGTCTTCAGGGTCACCTATAGATAACAATTCGGAATCGGGTGCACCAAAGTCGTCCCGGACGTAGATAAGGCAATCGCCACCCCGCTGGTTGTCACGTCCGTTACAGAATGCAGTGTGGCAAGGGATGCGTAGTAGGCTGTCAGAGACATTTGAGGAGTGCCACGTCTCTGTGATGAGAGACAGCTGTGGATTTGAGAGTATGACAACTGAGCCAATAAGGTGCATCTTATGTGTAATACATCGCATGTTAATAAGCAGCATGCTGTATGATTCAACGCAAGGAGAGTTGAAGGAGTTAGGTTGTGTGAGGTAAGTTGCACAATTGGGTGAAACTGGCGCAGGGTACTTGGAAGTGGTAAGCAAAGGTGGAGAGGTTGTTATAGGAATATGATCAAAAGGTGATTGAGTAGGTAGCTGATGGTAGTCGGCCGCTAATGAGGCTTTGGTAGTATCGTTGACTGTAGAACCCATCCGGAGGGCTGAAACCAACCGTGGGGGGTTAGCTGCAGTGAGCATATGAGTTGTTTGAGGTAATAGAGAGCTGGCGCGAACTCTTGGTGGACTGGGCAAGGTGGGTCGTGTCCCGCTGCATCCCATAAAAAATAGGCCTTTGGATGGCATGGCCCGCGTGTAGTGCTTGTCATCCGGATATACTTTTGGTTTAGAAGAGCGTATGGTCAGGGAGCACGGGTTAGCGTTGGTCGAGCGGTAGAGATTTTCAGAAGGGCGTCGTCCTTGGGAGGTTGCTCTGTTCCCCAGTTTTTTGAGAGGTTGTAGGGATTGGTAACGGTGTTGTGCAGTTGATGTTTGGAGGGTATAGCGCTTTTTGTAGGGCCGACTAAGCGAAAGCCTACAAATCAGATAGCCAGCCTTGTTAGTTATTAGGGGAAGCACTGTGTTGATGCTGCGCGGGCTGCTAATAATTCCATTTTGCTTTGGTGACTGGTAGAACGTCCTCAGTTTGTGAAAACCAAGGCACTTGTTATGGTTCTGGGGCTTGATAGCATTGTTGGGCGCCTTGAGTAGGTGCGGCTTGCGCAGTGACTGGGCGGGTTGGGTCAAAACCTGCATAAAAGGCGACGTTTGTGACCGGAATGATTTAGACCTCAAGCGATCTATTGGTACAAAAATTGATTGGTGCTTATCAGCTATCCGCTTGTGCCACGAGGACATTGCTTGGGTACGATTATCATTGTTATGGTGATGCACCAATGGGGAGTGTTTCGTTATACGAGGCTTGCCGTGCTTCGGCTGTTGACTTTGGTTGGTAGTCTGTTGTGTTGCGAGGGTGATTTCGGCTTTGCACGAAGGGGATGGAAGGGAGCTGATCAGCGAAAAGTCTACATTGATCGGTTCGGAATCTGTGTCACTCCTGTCGGAGGCGTTAGGCACCAACGTATCCACTGACTCAGCTTTTTGTATCGTTAGCTGGGACGAGTACGGAACGTTGGTTGACTTTTTATCTATTGGGGCTGTGTGGCTTGCGTCGGTATGTAATGCTGTCGTGGACGCGTGACGCAAGGAGTTGGGTCCAAATCCACGTTAGTGCTTGTCGTAGAGCAAGCGATAGCTCTGGCAATCGTCGATGAATCAGGTAGCGGTTGTCTTGCTTTGGTATTAGTATCCGGTAGGAAAGCTCTTTGCAGCGGCCTTAGATCAGGCTTGATAAGAATAGGCTCAATGTTTGCGTTTGTTTGTAAGGTAAATCTGTTTGCTTTGAAGCGTGTAGCCTGTTCTTGAGTTTTGAAGACGATAATAATAGGGCAATTACGACTGGTCTTCGAATTACTGAGCCGTTTACTTACGCACGTGTCAGGTGGGATGTTACACATGGACGTAACTAAGCGGGTGACTTTCTCCAAAGGAACTTTGGCAGGAACGTTGAAGATGATGGCGTTTCGGGCACGGCGGGTGCGCTCGTTTATCTCATTAGTGATGGTAGTAAGAAGGGCGCCGGCATCTTTGAGCTCATCAGCGTTGCCATTTTTCCTTATGTCTGCGAGTTGGGCCAATGGCATAAGTTTTGCTAGGTCTGCTTTGGTAACGGCCGTTTCCTTTTTAAGTGCAGCTACTTCATTTGAGAGTGCACTGATTTTGTTAAGTGCATCTTTCAGTAAGTCAATAAGAAAAACACTGCAGAAGCGCAGTTTATTCTGGTTGCCTTCTGCAGCAAGACGTTTGCTTGTCTTAACCGCATTTGTGGTGCATGACGCAGCGCTGTGATCGACAGCAACGGCGGTATTCGAATGAATAGTCCTAGGTTTGCCCCGGATTTTGGCTCGGACGGCTTTACCTTTCATTCCATTTTTGTAAGTCAATACGGAGGAGCACAGCTGCCCAATTGGTGTTCCAAGAAAACTGTTTTGCTGTATATATGATCTACAAACCTTAAAGTATAGCACGTCAAAATATCGAGGCAACGAGTTTAACTATTCTAATGAATAGTAGCTATATGTTAAAATAAGCAACAAGAAGACGAAAGCGCACAGTCTCTAACCTTGTAGGTAACTTCTTTACGGGCAGCGTGAAAATTTAACTCGGTTCCAGCAGTTTTGGGATCGCTGTCATCATGACGAGCTTTTTTGACCTGACAACAATCGCTTCCATCGTCCTGTCGCTGAGCCATGTAGAAAAAGCATCGTTAGCAGCCTCTTTTTGGCGTTTCCCGCAAACCTTGACGGGCATTAAACGACGCCTGAGAGAAATATGATTGACTAAGTTCCCCGTTTATTTGTGCATATTCATTTCAGCCTCTAGCCACATAAAGAAGCGTAGGAAAATACAGGAACATGCACTAACCTTATTGCTATTCTTTCGATTTCTAGTACAAACGCTGGAATCCAGTAGCTCATCGAAGTTTTTGGAGCTGTGCTCGCTTATTGGCACAGGAAACGGGACGCTGGTTGAGCTAAAGCGTATTTTGTCCCTGGATCCTTTGCCCTGAACCTTTGACGCTTCTAAAGCCTTAGATGGTTTTTCGTCCTTTGAGCACTGGACCTTAAGTGGCTACTCACAGCTGGAGTGCCATTAATCAGTTGCAAAAGACGCATTTACTCTGAGTTCTTGTGAGTTGATCATTTCGGTGGAACTTGTCTGCATGCTCTAGGTTTCTTGGCAGTTGTGCCTATGCTGTTTTGCAAAGAACCAGTCTTCACATGCTTGGAGTTTACCTTGACTTTGTTTCGTCTGTTAGGATTTGGTGAATCCATTTCAATACATACGTAGGCACTTGGTATTTTTGACGAGACCTTTCCTCGATTGCATGCTGTAGCACCCCAAAAGATATGTTTTATCTTATGTACACTTTTGTTACTCAATCATCTAGTATTGATTTTGTTTTAATGCTGACTCTACGGCCAATCTGACCTACAGCCGGCTCACCACTTGTCTCCGTGGTGAGTTCCGACACTGAAGTACGCTCTCATCGCTTCATCCGTTTTCCGTTCGATTTTAGCTCTTCTCGAATACAAACCATTTTGTCTGTTCTTCTGGTTTTCTGGTAACCCTACCACAGCGAGAACTCTTTCGAACTAGTATAGACTAGTCGTACAATTCCTGGTCACCGTACACCGGTTCACAACTGTTGCTTATCTCTTGATTTTTATTTGATTTTCTAACGCTTCTGTCGAGATGGTTGAGTGCAGTCCCAACTCTTCGTGTCCTTCCGACGACTGGTTTGGAACACATGGCAAAGCCAAATATCTCAAAGCGGTTACAGACTTGACCTGGGGCTTGCAATGCGGTATTTGTTGCCGTTGGTTACTAGTGGACTGTACTGTTTTGCATCTGATGCAGTATGTACATATAGCTAGTCGCGAGAGCATGCCACACAGTTGTGTTGCCTGCTTTGTGTGTAGTACTGAGCCTTATACGCCAGTAATTAGCAGTCTGATGTCTCTGGAAAGTCACGTCTGCTGTGTTTCGCTGGACAGGAAATTTGGTTGTTTTTTAAGTTGCTGGACTGCTTAGGTCTTTGTCAGGAGGCAGTGGAAGCTACCATTTGCCGGACCCAGCGTCTACTCTCAGTACACAATTTAGTAGCAACACTGTTGTAAACGATCCCTCAGCTACCGTGTTTTATTCGTCTGTTAGCCAGGAAGACAATCGGGCTTCTGCCCTTGTCAAAGTAAAGGAGAAGAGGTTTAAAAATTGGCAAAACCCAAGGCGGATGTACCATGTCCCTTGGATGCCGTATAACTATTTCCCTTCATTTCTACTGCAGCTGCGTCGTCCAAGGTGGATTCATTTATGACGTTGGAGTCTAAAATAATCGGACGCTAATCCGAACCTGCCAACGTCACCAGAGCGTTTGATAAGTACGCAGTGTTGCTGAATCTCGTATACTAATGGCAGTTTTAGTTTCAGTATCGCCACTAGGTCATGCTGCGCTTGTAAAGGGGCATATGCTAGATGATCTCCATTTCTTTAAGATATGCGTTAACAAACTATACTGCTGGGCTTTTCCGGCGTCACTGTGCGAAAACTCACCAGACTCTGAGTTGTTGCGTGTTGCTCTCTCCATTCCAGAGGTACGCCAAGCTCTTCAAAGTTTTGACTTTAAGCACAAAGGCATTGACTTCATGTTGCAGTTAGCCCTCACTTTACCGAATACGTTGAATTTGCGGGTGGCTGTGTGATACTGAAGCTCGTCCTGAAGCAGGAGAGAAGATCTATTGGTTGGTTTTCGGGTGCACTTCCTCCCAGACAGAACCGGTTCCGATGGCGCACGATCCCGGGCATACGATAAAAACTACATACCGGTGGCCTTCAATAATTCGCATATCCTGCGAAACAAAGCCCTACCAATTCAATGCCTATGTTGACAACTGCGGTGCAAGTGTTCTTTCATTCACTGTTACACATTTGTCCACCGATCCGCGTAGGTGCGGGTGTTCTCGCAGTATACTCAGTCCACGCGCGACTGCTGGTGATCACGTGGCAGCGAAGCGCCGTTACGGCGTACAGCTGGCGATTTATCTTTTTAGTTTTTATATCCACCGACGTCACGCAGACTAAAGTGTGTTTATCGAACTACGCACTACTGTGGTGTGTTCGCCATCGCAATGGAGCTGGACCTTACCGTTTTGCGATGGCTTGCGTGCTTCAGAGATCCATTGAGCCATGCTGGCTGGTGCTTTTGCACCTTCACACACACCCATACCAGATTGGTCAGTGGTTAGGGGCCAGACAAACTCAGCCTCTAGGTTGGGGGTTGGAATTTGTCGGCTCCTTATTCCTTAAAACGGAATCCTTGTAGCCCAACGCCGAATCCGCTGCTTTGCGGTCAGGTTTTTGAACCAAAGGCTGTTGTTGAGAACCATAATCGTTCTTCTGTCTCGGCCTTGACAACCTGACAGTACCCAACCGCGCAATACAATGAATGGCTCTTCAAACAGTTTCCTGAATCTCGGGTCACCGTAGAGGATAAGCTTCGGTGCCCTATCTGCTGCCGCGAGCAGGGTGGACTGGGTGTTTGAATGCTACTGCTCAAACCTACCCATCTTCTTATTCTCCCTCTTACGTTTTTTCACTCTTATCATCCCGTTCCAGCTTCACTTTTATCCCCCCAGTTTTCAAACCCCAAATCTTGGCCATCCCTCATCTTGTTTTGATAGGCTTTTACCTTTTAGTTTCAACTCACATGTGAATGTGTATCGTCGTTCCTGCCCTGTCGGCAACCTATGTGCAAGCAAGCGGCCAAGCCAAATTCATCGGCTTCCATCTGGATCCCTTAATCAACACATAGATCGGCATACCTCAATGTGCGCACATTGCTACAGATCGGTCCACAGAACGCACTTGCCCGAACTTTAAAGGCTGTGAATGTGTGGTAAGTGCCCAGACAGAGGAATATTTTAAAGAACGATTGGACAAGTACATGCTGAGCATGCCTGGACTCCGCTGTTTTTGCTGCAGCTGTAACACTTCCTCTGGGAACACTTAAGAGACGACGTGTCATCCAGCCAACGTACGGGAGGGGATGGAGCGGCCACTGGTGTTCCCTTCTGCTCTCTACAACTCTATGAACTCCATCGATATCTACTGCTTACCGAAAACCCGCCCACAAGGCTCGAGCAATGTGCCAACTTTGCAATCCACTTCAGGTGATACCGGCAGCTATTTGTCATTGCACCTGTCCGGTGGCTATAAGCTTCGAGCAGCGGTCAAGCCGGTGTTGGTTTGGCCAGGAGTCCCCTGAGCCCATCCGTTACCGATAGCTTAGCTGGCTTGCATCTTTTGCAATTGATTCCCTCTTTCTTGTAGGTATTGCGTCATAGTACCTGAGGCTTTTTTCACCTATAGTTAACGTATATAATGCTGATAATGATTGTGTGACTGCGCCTTCGATCGTCACGCAGGTGGCATTGCTTTGTACGTCCACTCAGCCCTTACGGTCTTGAAGACGTATACTTTACCCACTCGCGGATTTTTTATATTTCATCGGTGTGACTGAAAGGTGTGTTGGTCGATAGAAGCCCGATAGGTTGAGGGTGGTCTAGTTGATGTTATCCGTAAAAGTTCGATGAATAGCTGTTTAGTGATGATGAAGTTTATTCGCTCCCACATGGACTGCCAGAATTTCTCCTGCGATGCTGTTTCCTTTTGTTTTATTGTTGAGTACTCTATCTAGTCGTGCATGCTCCCCTGCATCAGTTCGTTAAGCTGCCCACTAGATTTATGATGGGACAAAACCGTCCTTTTTGACCTTAGCTACTAAATTCTCTTACTTCGTCATGGACTTGGTAGACAACTTTGAAATCGAAGTACCGGGGGCTCTTTTTCGCTTACCTGTGCAAGAAACAGGAAGCTGGTTAGGCAGAGGCCTGTATCGTCCTTGGAACCTGACCTGACCACTCAGTGCTAGCGACCACGCTTTTCAGTAGCATAAGTGCGTTGTTAGTCGTATGGCGGATAGTCATCCCCACGGGGTCCATATATATGGCTCCCCAAGCAGGGGGCTTAATCACTACCCTAGGCCAAATTAGAAGTAACGGCGCTCAAGCTTACAGTTTGTGGGGTGTAGGAACTGTTGACAAACTGACAACCAAAGTCAAGCGCTACGTCAAAGCTTTGAACGGACCTGCCAGTCGGACCGCACCCATCCGTCTATTGATTGTGATGTATATTTGGATGCCATAGGTTATTCACCTACAATGATTCATTACGCACGTCGTCCGCATCACTGCAGGTAAGTGCACCGCATATATATACACCTGGCTTTTAAACCGCCAGTAGACATGGGCCTCCCGGATTTCTTGTTTGGTGGTGCAATTCTATCTCGGAGTGCGTGATGCCCCTCTTTTCACTAGATGCAAATGATTTCTCTGTGTTCAAGCTTTGTGGGTTACGAGCAATTTACACGCGCACCCGCAAGGTCGGGAATATTGGTGAATGGTTTGAACGTCAGGAAACGTTACCGCCTTGTGCTCCTGTACTTCAATTAGCAAATTCCTTCAAACATTGGTTATCATGTGACACTTTACTATGTCTTTCTGATACCACTGTACTAGATGCACATTGGTGACCGCCATCATTTTGCATGCACCACTGCAGTAATGCTGCCTTACCTTTATGCAGCCTAGGTTTTTGTTGTGAAGTAAAGCTTCCACCTGTTCGCAAACTAGTGGATAGCAGGAATGATGTGTGGAAGAAATGGACACCACCTTATTTCGGAAAGCAGCTGCAGGTGAGATTGTCTGCTCAGAAGGTCCGCACTTGCGGTCTGTTTTTCTGCTATGTTGCACCCGTCCATATGTACCCGTCACAGGTTGCGAGGTGACACGGACATGCTAGGTGACCATGAGTTTCTCATCGAATTCAACAGCATTTTAGTTCCAGATAATAATCTCTTAGACATTTATATTGTGAAAGATCCACGATGACTGCCAGGATGGGCACAACATCTGTACCTCTTGAAGCTGTAAGTCAAACTTGCGGTACATCTATAAAGGTTGTTTTCCTGTGTGTTTGTGGCACAATTTGCAATACACCGTTCCTCAGTGTTTACGCGCTGTGAGTCAAGAGCGCAGAAAAAGCTCCCCATAAGGACGCGAATATTTGAAATCGGTACTAACGTCCGACTTGATTTTAATGTCATCTTCCCCCGTTATTACCGTGTTGCAGTGATTATGCAGCGAAGGGGATGTCAAACATCTGTATTCTATAACCCGAAAAATAGAAATTACGTGTGACCCGCGTAAACCTTGTACAAGTGACATTGATAAAACCCATTTCATGCACGCTTCTTGCAACACCACTTTAGCCTAAGCCAGTGGCTTCGCTCATACCGATAATGTCGTCTGCTATGGGATGTATATGAACCAAACCAATACTCCCGGTGGAGGCGCGCAGTGCCTATAGTGCCTACTTTGCCATTAGCCATTTCGATGCCACTGGTTTAGGACCTATATAGGCCCGTCAGGAAGGCAAGTGAAGCCAACAGCTGCTACTTTCATAGTAGCGAGGTTGATGCAGCTGCCAAAGGACTTATATGGGCACAGTAAAAACATTCATAGAAGCGCGCGAAGTTCGAAGTAGGTTTCATTTGCGGTGGTGCTGATGACACTGCTGTGCCGCCAACATGGGCTCAATAGACGCCGGTCGTGCACTTCTGCACAGCCAACAATATCCGCTACGCCAGCCGCCATACTGAAACAGATAGTATGTTAGCGTACACGTGAGCGCGGGGACTTACAAGGCAGTTGTGTGTCGAGCCGGTTGTAAGATTAAAACAAGAAGGAGTAATGTACAATCGGTCAACAAGTAAATTGTACACGAAAGATAAGAGTTATCTTTTTGGGCGCTACAGCACGCTTCTTGCGACACCACTTTAGCCTAAGCCAATGGCTTCGCTCATACCGATAATGTCGTCTGCTATGGGATGTATATGAACCGAACCAACACTCCCGGTGGAGGCGCGCAGTGCCTATAGTGCCTACTTTGCCATTAGCCATTTCGATGCCACTGGTTTAGGGCCTAAATAGGCCCGTCAGGAAGGCAAGTGAAACCAACAGCTGCTACTTTCATAGTAGCGAGGTTGATGCAGCTGCCAAAGGACTTATATGGGCACAGTAAAAAACGTTCATGGAGGCGCGCGAAGTTCGAAGTAGGTTTCACTTGCGGTGGTGCTGATGACACTGCTGTGCCGCCAACCTGGGCTCAATAGACGCCGGTCGTGCACTTCTGCACAGCCAACAATATCCGCTACGCCAGCCGCCATACTGAAACAGATAGTATAAATAAATAAATAAATAAATAAATATTTTATTCTCGACTATGCGAGGCACGCTCATGGAGGCATGATCAGATATGTACAACGGTACAAACATTATAATGCAATTGTAACAGTAACGCAGAAAATTGTTCATATATCCATGATTGGAACTGTACAATGTTGAAAATGCGAAACAATAAGTTTGCTGTCATGAGATCCGGGACCTCAGCTAATAAGAGATTGAGAAACCTGAATGATCCATTGAAAGGTAATGGAAGAGCCCGCACACAAGTAAGGAAAAGGGCAACGTATGGTAGGATGTAAAACGACAACAGTATATACAGATGTAGAAGTCCCAGTGTAACGATCCTATGTAGAATTGTGACGCTAGTTGACCTGCCAGTGTAAAGTTATGGGCCGTGAATTTATTCGGTGGCGAGTCACATACGCTACGTTGCAGTGTTGTTAAACGGACATTTGTGACTTATTGTAGGGAGAACGCTTGCCAGGCGAAAACGCACCACGTCCTGGAACACTGCCACCAATCCATTGAATGGCAAATTGTAACTGGCTATGTTTCTTGTTAAAAGTCTGGGACAAATATAGGATAACTTCGAATACGTCTTGAAGGCATGTGGAGCCAATATCTGTAGTTCACCTCGCAGTAATATTAAGGTCATTGAATTGGGACGTATTTGGACTAAGTAACCACCGTTCATTGAGGCTCGTAAAGCTACGGCAATACGTACCTTTGTTGGACATGCATAGGCTTACGCTAATGGAGCCAAAATGGATACCACTTAATTTGTGAGCATGCCGCCCCTGTTATGGGACTTATAATACTTCTCCGAGCACTGGTGATGCGGGCGAGGCAACCAAGGGAATCTCTTTGGGTGCCAACAGTAATGCCACATCTGTGGCAGTTATATAGGCAAAATAAACACACACCAAGCTAGCATGAATGTCCAACTATATAGCACCATGTCTCCTGCTACTTGCAACATGCCGCGTCCCTGTAATTTATTCATCTGTGCTCCAGTAAATGACTACGTGGGAAAATTTAAGTGGGCATAAACGTGCTTCACGTTTATTTCGAAGTAACTAATTTACCGTGCCTCTTGCTCACATTCTAGCCCGCATGCTACGCCCTGTTACTTGTTTACCGCACCATGTTTACAGGTGAGTGGTGCTGCTCCAACCAATTACTTTTCAGATTATCGATGCTCGTCCATGCCTCCGTATTTTACAGCCCACTCCGCATACAGCATAACCGGTGCTAAGGTGTCACAACCGCCCGCCGCAACGTTTGCATGCTCCTGGTTAGTCTGCACTGTTAACTGCCTTCGCTTTCCAATTACTTCCTGGACGGCCAGACGGCCCTTTTCAGGGCCACACTATGTCCTATAGCCTTATGGTGCATCCTTACAAGCCAGTAGTGCCCATACAAATGCTCGCATGCGCCGCAACATTTGGCGGTTAGTTTGGTGGATGGGTCCGTAATCGTAGAATACATGCTGTAACGCTCTATTACACTTCCGGTTCCTGAGCATAGCCCTTCCATGCCGTGACCGAAAACCACCAAACATTTTTCAGTATTTTCGCTTTGCGGGTTATGAGCATTTTGAACAATCCCAACAAAGACGACAGTAATCGCATAGGGTTCAAATGTCTGTGCTCACACCCAAACAAAACAGTCCCAATACTATTTAAGTCTCGATTTACCGTGGACGTTGTTAGTCATTTGCAAGCCTTCCAATTCCATTCCATTCAGCATCGCCAAGACGAAATGAATAAGTGCGCGCCTGGTCTCTTCGCTAAGTTACTCATTGTGTTGCAAGCAATTCAATTTCGCTTAATAACAATACCCAACACTGCGTTCGTGTGGGTACTATTACGCCAAGCAATGCTATATGGATCATAAGCTCCGTTTAACAATGAGCGTAGGTTATCGTACAAATCGTCACGCATCAAATTATTCCATGTTCTTCCATTGTAGCGCTTAAAAGATAACGCTTATCGTTCATGTACAATTTAATTTTTAACCGATTGTACATTATTCTTTACTGTTTTAATCGTCCTTACAACCGGCTCAACACTCGCCCGCATTGTAAGTTCCCGCGCTCACGTGTTTGCTCTTGTCTCGCTTCATCCGTCCGCATTTTTGTAGCCCATCGAATACAGTGCACTGTGTCCGACTCCAATTGCCTTCTGATATCCGCGCTTTATTTCGCGCACCGTATCGGACTAGTATTAACTAGTCCTACAAATTGGTGAGCCCGATTTGCACGCGCGTATTTGACGTTTATTTTCCTCGTTTGTATTGTTTGGTAAGTTCGTTTCTTTTTCTCGATTATTTACTTGTATTCATTTGTTTCGTGTGTAATTTTAGTATTTTCAACTTGCTTTTGTTTTTCCCATATCTTTTTGTCTGACATTTCGAGAATAGCATCTGAGTCGTTTCGCAGCTTAAACATGCTTACTTTGGCTTTTCCAAGTTTTATGAAACAGCCCAGAGGTATGGTTTACAATAGTCGTGATCAAACTGGTGAATGAAAGCATTACGACGGACAGTCCGAGGTACAATCAGCTCGTCCCACGCCTTCCTACGTCGGTCGTGACGATGATTGAGGACATTCTACCCTGCCCAGCGAACGAGGCAAAGTATGAAATGATGAAGTAGGCAACTTTAAAAGAGTTACGGCCCAGCGCACAAACTCAAGTTGAACAGCTCAATAGTCCCAAGCTTGTAGATCGCAAGCCGTCGGCGATGCTCCGCGAACCTCAGCGCATCGCTGGCTCATTATTTCTGAGCGAAAAAGGGATAAAGAAGCTGTGATTTGCACGTCTCCTAGAGCCATTGGCGGTATTGCTGTCCATGTTTATAAATACACCCCTGAACGAATTAGCTACCAAGGCAGACGCTGCGTTCGAACGTCTTCCGCAGCAGAAGACCACTAGCTCCGGTGACGTATGCTCACCGACAAAAACCGAATTCCATATTTGCTCCGGGCCGTCAGGCCGACCTAACCCTAAAGACGAGGAAATTGCGTTACTTCGCAGCAGGATAGCTGCAATGAAAGCTTCGAAGCCGCGGGTGCCACGGTCAAACGCCGATAATGTTTTGGCTACCGTCCGTTGCGGCTCGTTTGTTCCTTCACCGAGTATGTCTCGTTCGGCAGGGAAGCGCAACATTTTCACTGTCCGTTCTTAGTCAGATAATACCAAACCCGTCAAAGAAATATGTTGGTATAACCTCCAATACGGTGGAAGAGCTAGACGTTGTCGGGCTCCTTGCATAGGCACGACCAAGCTGCTTCAGGGAAAGCGAATAGTCCGCATACTAGCACGACAAACGTAGCCGTCAGTAATCAAGCAAATCGCCTGTTTTTCGTTAAGGATCGACATTCTTCCATCACGTTCCTCATCGACGCGGGAGCGGAAGTCAGCGTCAGCACAGCGACCGCTAACGGTAAGCACTCAGTGCCTACGTACAACCTACGTGCGGCCAACGGTTCTCCGATAGCTTCATTCGGTCCGCGCATGATGAACTTGGGCCCTAATATGCGCCGAGGTTTTCAGTGGGTCTTCATGGTTGCGTGTGTACCCTTCGTAATTACCGGTATCGACTTCCTCCGACATTTTGGGTTGCTTGTGGACGCTGGTCGCCATAGACATTTAGACGACCCTACTAAACTAGGGTTTGAAGGCGTTCCTACGGACGCCCCGATAATCAGTCCCGTTTTTCGAATCGCCGATGTACCGTTAGATTATACGAACCTACTGTCTGAATAACCGCGACTGGCACGACCAGCTGCAGAGTTTCCGCTGATCAAGACAGAGGGCGCTCATCACATAATCACGTGTGGTCAGCCAGTTAGCGCAGGCCAAGACGGCTTATTCCAGACAAACTATGTGCAGCAGGAGCCGAGTTCGACCACATGCCACAGCTCAGGTCGTCAGCCTGTCCAACAGCCCATGGGCGTCGCCACTGCACGTGGTCTCGAAGAAGGTTAGGGGCTGGGGTCCTTGCGGCGACCATAGAACCTTGAATACAGTAACCACGCCCGATCGCTATCTGATCCCACACGTAGTGGATCTCACCGCCAGTCTGGCAGGTACAATTATCTTCAGCAAAATCGACTTGGTACGCGCATACAACCAAATTCCGGTAGCCGAAGCGGACATTGCTAAAACTGCCGTGACGACTCCATTTGGTTTGTTCGAGTTTCTGCGTATGCCATTTGGTCTAAAGAATGCTGCGCAAACCTTTCAGCGCTTTTTCGACCAAGTTTGTTGGAGTTTAGATTTTGCTTACGCTTATACCGACGACATTTTAATCGCTAGCTCCTCACTAGAAGAGCACATATGCAACGTACGAACACTTTTTGATCGTTTATCTCAACACGGGGTGACGATCAACGCGGAAAAGTGCTCGTTTGGTGCCGACTCAGTAAACGTCCTTGGCCATCGTATCTCCGCTGCAGGCGTCGTGCTAGTGCAGGATAAAATACAAGCCATCATCGACTACCCCGAGCCTCTTTTTTATACAGCTTAAGCGTTTTGATGGGCATGTCAACTTTTACCGATGGTTCATACCCAACCGCGCCTCGCTGATGCAACCCCTCACGGACCTTCTCCGATGGAAACTCAAGAAATTCGAATTTCCTACCACAGCAAGCGATGCTTTTAAGTAGCTGAAAGAGGCTATCGCTAACCTAGCTTCCATAGCGCATCACGATCCGGCCGCCCCACTGTCCCTCAGTACTGACGCCTCGGACATGGCAGTCGGCGCTGATTTGCAGCAACAAGTAGCCTACACGTGGCAGCCCTTAGCGTTTTTCTCCAAACGCCTACAACCTACCGAATCTCACTACAGCATTTTCGGTAGAGAACTACTAGCCGTGTACCTAGAGATACGTCACTTTCGACGTCTTGGAAGGCCGCTCTTTTCCCGTCTTTACCGATCACAAACCCCCAACTTACGTGCTCGGCTCGACTACCGACCGACACTCTCCTAGTGAGTCGCGCCACCTTGACTATATCGCTCAGCATACGACCGACATATGGCATGTCTCAGGTGTGCACAACGCCGTCGCCGATGCACTTTCCCTCATCCAAGCTATCTCCGCTGACGCTGGCACTGCTATCGACTTGACATCCATGGCCACAGAGCAGCTTAATTACACTGAGGTTGATCTACTACACTGGCCTCCGTCATTGGACATACGACCCGTTCCGCTGACAGCATCAGACGGCACTATCCTTTGCGATTTATCTCTGGGCACGCCGCGCCTCTGTCATCCCACGTGAGTTTCGGCAGACCGTGTTCGACACATTGCACGGCTTGTCTCACCCAGGCGTTCGTGCATCAGTCAAACTCGTAACCGCACGAATCGTTTGGGGCAACGTTAATCGGGACGTCCGTACTTGGGCAAATGCTTGCCTTCCGTGTCAACGCGCAAAAGTGCACAAGCGCACGAGAATCCCAATAGCCGCCATTCCGACGCCAGCCGCACGTTTTCATAACGTGCAGGTCCACATCGTGGGTCCTCTTCCGCCTTCACAAGGCTCTGTATATCTATCGACCCGTGTCGATCGATTTACTAGGTGGTTCGAGGTTGTCCCTATCCCGAATTGCTCCTCGGAAACAGTAGCGAAAGCTTTTCTGGAGCGCTGTGTAGCTAAATACGGCTGTCCCTTCATCGTAACCACTGATTGAGAGTCACATTTCTCGTCGACATTTGCCACCTTGCTTAAGGATTTAGACTGTCGTGACGTTCAGATGACGGCGTATCATCCGGCCGCTAACGGCATGGTGGAGCGTTTTCGCTGCCAGTTGAAGGCAGCGCTACGTGCGCACCCAGATCATTCGTGATCTGAAACACTTGTCCTCGTTCTTCTATGCTTAAGAAACACGGTTAAAACCGATTTCGACGCCCACCAGCGCTGCTGGTATACGGTTGCATGCTGCGGTTTCCCGGACAGCTGGTAGCACCAGCCCCAGGTACCTCCACTTTTGACTATGGATGTCACACTGATCGATTGGCTCAACAGATGCGTGAGCTACGTTTACTCGCTCCTCCAGCGCAGAAGACACCCGTGTACGTGCCTGAGAAGCTGTGTACGTGTTCGCACGTCTTTCTTCGCGCAGATGGTGTTCGCCAGCCCCTTCAGTCGCCGTACATAGGACCTTCCAAAGTGCCACATCGTGCAAAGTAAGACGTACAATATTGATCGCGGTGGTCGACGCGAAGTTGTCGCCACCGACCGTCTAAAACCCGCCTTTATGGAAGAAACCACCTCGCCATCTTCGTCTAGTAGTGCTTCGTGCAACGTCACCACGCACCACACCAGCCTACAGCATCCTAGTGCAATTCAACCAGACCACAATCTCGGTCTACAAGCCGTCCCAACATCTCTCGAATCTAGCCCGCCGCCTCCCACGACCAATCGCCGTGGTCGGGTGGGGCGTAAGCACGTTCGTTTCTCCGACTACGTAACGTGTAAATACATTGACCTTTGTAGAGATTGCATATATTTCCCCAGTTTTTGTCGATTAACTCTGTCGATGTAAGTGCGGATATCAGGAGATCTGTAGGAGTCGCTCCCTTCTTACAATGTTCATTATCTTAGAATGTTTGCGTCACAGCTCAGATGGTTTGTTGACCTATTATGTGCCACCGTAGGATCCACTAGTAACCAAAGGCTTAATCCGAACTCCAATGCTGGCCATTCATCTCTCTCCTAGCGCGCCGTTATCCTACTCTGGTCAACTCTTCTTGGCAATAGCTAGTCATTGTTGGCTCCATGTAGCCTACAAGGAGTCAATTCTTGACTCTCCAGCCTTCATTTTCTCCTGCCGTCTGTCTCTCTTAAACCTTGCTCGCATGTTGACTTCTTCATCGAAACTGTAGGTATCCAATAGTGGACAAACCTCTTAATGATATGGCTACACCAGCCACTGATTCATTCTTTTCCAGAGCCACTATCTCTGCTTAGCAGCAGCTAGTCGCTATAGCTCCCATCTAACTTTGTGGATATCCGGAGCTCGCTCCCTCTTACAACGTTCATTCTCGTGGATTGTTTGCGTCACAGCTTAGCTGATCTATTGACCTATCAATTACCTTCACTGGCCTATAGATACACTCAGCGACCCTCTCTCTCTTCTCTTCCTTTGAGCATCGATTACAGTTCTTATTGGCATAAGAAACAGCCTCATGATGCTGGTTCATTACCTGCATGCTTGGTCGCCTGCAAAATTGCAATTTCAGGTCTCTGATTGACTTTTGCCTCTCGGCTCCACCATCATGAATCTCAGCTCACAATTACCTTCCCCTCACTTGTTTGGTCTTTCTTTTGGTCCATATCGCTTCGGTTCAATGGCGATATAGTTAACACTAGCGTCAGAGCAAATTCTTAAGCTTCTTTTGATTCCCTTTGCTACTGTGGTACTCAGTTTTAAACCTCTTCGACTACTCCAGCCTCTCAGTCCCCAAATGCCCATAGGCATCAAACCAAGGCCTCTCTTCTTTTGAGGATCGGCTGCCACAGATTAATTTTCTTACTGGTATAATTAACTGCCTTATGTGCTCGCATCCATTTGACACATTATCTGCATGCTTGGTCGTTCTACGGAAATTGCAATCTCAGGTCCCTGGTCGAGGTTTCTTCTCGGCTCCATTCTCATGCTTCTCAGCGCACAATTACGTCCCCTCTCGTGTTTTGCCTCTCTTCTGGTCTATATCGCAACAGTCCAATGGCGGTATAGTTATCACTAGCGTCAGCGCAACATCCCAGGTCTCTTTTGGTTACCATTCCTTCTGTGCGTCTCATTCCAAAACCTTTTGGCCAAGTCAGTCCTCTGAGGCTCCAAATGCCCATAGGTTTCAAGCCAAGGACTATCTTATTTTGAGCATCGGCTGCCAGCGAATCAAGTTCTTATTGGTATAAGTTACAACCTCATGATACTCTTCTTTGTCTGAATCATTATCTCTATGCTTGGTAATGCCTACCGAAATCCGAATTTCCGGTCTCTGATTGACTTTTGCCTCTCGGCTCCACTATCATGCATCTCAGCTCACATTAACGTTTTCCCCTCTTGGTTGGCGTCTCTCATCGCTCATATCGCTACTATTCTTTGGCGGTATAGGTACCACTAGCATCAGCTCATCGGTCACTCCATTGATTTCAGCCAGCACATCTTTACCATAAATTTTATATTTATACAATAACATAGTCCTGTTCAATTTTGTTGGCAGTTTGCTCGGTCCGTTTTTCTTCTCACCCTTGTTCTACAGGATAACATTATCTGCACCGAACACCGCTGAAGACGTACCTGCGACGCTCCCATGGACACGGATTCAATAACGAACAAAGAAAAACCCGCACTTCATAATCATGACACACTAAAGAACATAGGAAACTGATCAATTCAATACAAGTCACCTGAGTCGTCCGACTTCAACAGCTCCAACCACTTGTAATGGACTCCGAAGGCGACTACACAGCCATAGGAAACAAATTGGCGTTGCGTGACTGCGAATATCCGCGAGGGTAATCGGTCAGATACCATCTTGCCAATGTATATCAATAGCCGGCAGTGTTCCAGGACGTGGTGGGTCTTCGTCTGGCAAGCGTTTTCCCTACAAAAAGCCACAAATGTCTGCTTAACAACACTGCGACGTGGCGGATGTGACTCGCCACTCAATAAAGTCACCGCCCCCAACACATTGGCAAGTTGATTGACACCACATTTACAAGTTCTAGGCATATATCTGCTCTCGCATGAACACGCCTACATATCTGACTAGTGACATACCACTATACTTAAGTATTTTCCACCCGTTTCCTCATACTTCACTCACTGACCTACATTGCTTACGGGACCTCATCGGACTAGTTCCTCATCAACATACCATATAAGTGATCTGATCACTATTTTTACCTCTCGCATTCTGTGTACATAGACTACATACAACCTTTGGGCTCTATGGGCCCACACTACTGTCTCCAACTTCACTACTCCCACTGTTGGTGCTGCTTATTCCGCTATCATGTACAATAATGCAATGTGCTGATCATGCCTAACAGGCGTGTCTCGCTTTGACGAGAATAAAATATTTATTTATTTATTTATAGGCATACACTAGTGACAAAGCGTCTGATTGGAATAGCTGCATCTGGCGACTGAGTCACTCCTAGCGCCACCATCTGTCGGTCGTCATAAATTCGGCATCTCTCTTCAAAAGTAGCTAATGGCCATTGGCCCCATGCATATGCGATGATCCAGTGCTTGTTAGTAGCCACCCCGTATCTCAATAACCTTTACTCCTTTAGAATATCTGCATCCAGTCCCTCCGCTGCCCTGCCACCAATTGATATTTAAGACTCTCTCGCAGCAACCTATTTATTTTCGCGTATTATGCCCCCCTCTCGGATTACACTAACTACGTGCTGTTCATGCACCTGACAATCACTACCAACATTCTAACTCTCTTTGCTCTATCCCCACGCAACTATCGACTCATATCAAACGGATACTCGTACTTTACTTACTGGTGCAACGCTCTTGTCTCTACGCAGGCGATAGCAATCCACCTGTACGGCTAATGATTCTATAGGATACTCAAAAGACATTTTCAGCAGAATTATGGTTGCACAGTGTACATGCTTTTGTCTCAAGCCCAAATGTTATAACACAAGACATTAACAATATTCAACTCCATGCCTGTTCTTGCGGTCTTCTCTCGGTTGTCCCTCACTTTCCCTTTCTCTGAGGTCCGGGACATCTTGGAGATCTGGGATTGGACTGAGGAACAGTTTTGGCCTAAGACGGACGTAACAACCCACAAGGACTGACATGGAGGATGGTAAAACTCCACAAGGACCGACCTACAATCACCATAACCCTTGTCCAGTATGGAGAACTGGACATATCCTCATGCTTCCATATATTATACATCTGAAAAATCGGGACAGCGGAAAAATTGAACCTTTTGCTCACCTGGACATACATCAAGAAGAAAAATCGCGATGTCCCTCTCCTCCACCGACCTCAAAAATCATGGCGACCCAGATCACAATACCCGTCCAACTAACAGAGGAAATTAGAAGCCATTACCCCGCGAAAAACCGAAGGTGAAACCAGTCGTCAAGCGGCTTTGCCAGTTCAACATTAATGTTCAAAATGCTTTACGGCTGTGTTGCAGGACGTGGTGGGTTTTCGACTGGCAAGCGTTCTCCCTATAAAAAGCCACAAATGTCTGTTTAACAACACTGCGACGTGGCGGATGTGACTCGCCACTGAATAAAGTCACAGCCCACAACTACATACTGGCAAGTCGACTAGATTCACATATCAACTCTTCCTGACACCGTTTCAACTACACACGATTGAACCCGATGTATCATCGTGATACACAACAGTTTATAAACCTTGATCATGCCTAAGTTGGTGCGTCTCTATGAAACTGAGAATAAACTTTCTATTTATTTATTTTATCATGGATATACGACCAATTTTCTACTGTTACTGTCACAGTTGCCATAAAATGTTTGTACAGTTGTACATATCTGATCATGCCTCCATGGGCGTGCCTCGCATAGTCGAGAATAAAGTATTTATTTATTTAAAACAAAATATCAAAAACCAAAAATCCATTTTCGAAAAAAATATTCAAAACCCAAAACATTTAAACACGCAGATAATTTGTTTGTTCTTTTTGGCCTTTTCTGTGCTTGTTTTTCTATTTTCTGGTCTCTACGTGCTCCAAACCCTCCAATCCAATCGGCTGGCCCACACGAGCAATGGTTTCAAGAACCCTGACGCGCACGCTGTTCGTTTCTCCACGGAACGTGTGTCGCTTCTTCACAAGTTGAGGGTTGCTTCGCGGGACCAGGGTCGTTTCTTCGTGAGACGATGGACTTTTCTCCGTGGGACGATGGTCGTTTTGGTGCCGGGCGGGGTGCGGCCTGGGTGCGAGACTACTCCCAAGCGCACCGTTTGGCAGCAGCGGAGGTTGAGGTCCTGTCGGCCTTTTCTGGGCTAGCCAGATTTTGTAGTCCGACTAGCCTGCGCCAACATCTCGCCGCAATGCACCCTGCCCTGAGATCAAGAAATACCAAAGCGCAAAGGGCACAACGGACTCCGACTTCCGTCGAATCCCTATTTACACGAACGCCCGCTCCTTCGTACTGCACATGCTTTCGCCTAACGAACCTCGATTCAACAGTTCTTTTCGAAATCGAAAGCTTTCTATGTACAACCTTCTAGGGGAGAGAGCTCTGTAGCGCCCAAAAAGATAACGCTTATCGTTCATGTACAATTTAATTTTTAACCGATTGTACATTATTCTTTACTGTTTTAATCGTCCTTACAACCGGCTCAACACTCGCCCGCATTGTAAGTTCCCGCGCTCACGTGTTCGCTCTTGTCTCGCTTCATCCGTCCGCATTTTTGTAGCCCATCGAATACAGTGCACTGTGTCCGACTCCAATTGCCTTCTGATATCCGCGCTTTATTTCGCGCACCGTATCGGACTAGTATTAACTAGTCCTACACCATTGTGGCACTGTGAGCAGATTTCCGCTTACAAAGCATAAACGTTTACTGACCCACTTAACTTTTGGAAATGGTTCAGTGCATGTTGCCCACTTGAAGTCAGTGCACATAGCTACATTGCAGTTGGCAAGTGCATGTGGCAACAATAATGCCGACGGCCTATTATTACGCTGCATGATGATTACCAGTGCTGATATTCAACAAAAAAGATGCATCCCTACATAGGGAATGCTCGCCGTTACCGACCGAAGAATGCGTTATCACATTTCCCAAGTTAGGCCACACTTGCAGAATCCATATGCATACAATTAATAAAAAGCGCCCAACTATATAGACATGTGTTAGGATGGTTTTCATATGTATATTTTTATGTATATATTTCAGGTGGTAGGGGTGCAATGTTATCCTTATGTTTTTCTTTCTTATATTATTGTCTACCTTTACTATCTTCTATAAACTTGCACACGTCGTTTAAACCAACAGTAGTTAGTTGCGATAACATTTTCGGGTTTGTGGCAGTTCCGTAAAATATACTTTCCGACCTCATGAACTTTTCACACATTTCTTAATAATCATATTTTATACGCTCATTTAGTGAAGAGTCATATCTCCGTATCTGTACGCATTATCCTATTTAGTTTATCACACCTTTTCGTTTCCAGTGATTACCTGTTGCTTGATATCCCTGACGTGGCTGCGCTCGATGTGCATGTTGACAAGGTGCCTTCCTGTCACTTGCTTAATACCTCATACATTCGGGCTCCAGGAGACAGTTGGTCCTGGCTAAAGGAAACGGGATGCACGGTTATTGTGGCCGTGTTACGACCACAGAGTGGTTCCATGCATTCAGTGTGGAGCTGGCCACGGTCCAGCCACTGTCTTGTGTGCGATTGATTCCTTACTACAGCGTGCTCGTGTTTGCCTGTGAAGGCGTGTGGGCCGGCTCCGTTGATGAAACGTGGCCCCCATCCACATGCTTCCAGGTCTTATTCCTTCGGGTTAACACTGGATATGGGGCATGTGGTTTTAACCACGGGTAGTGCAGCGCGAGTCACCCATGGCTCCTCTGTAGACGCAGACGTCCGGTGGCTGGCCACAGTGACAGGTAAACCCGAAAAGCGTATGCCGCCAAACATATATATATACATATATATATATTGAACTTTTTTCTAAGAACATATGTTTATGTATATATCATATTGTTCTAGTAGTACATATTGCTATCACATATATAAATATGGTGTAAATAAATAAATATATGAAGATATATATCTTTCGGACGAAATATATCCATACTATCGGGTATTTACTTTTTAACTGCTGTGTCATCGTTAAATATACCCTTACATTTACGCATTACATATCCTGCTTTTTCTATTCGTCATAAGGTTTGCACCACCTATGCGCAGTATGCCTGCTGAATGGCCGGCACGTTTTAAATTTAAAATGAATTCCGCGGCAATATTTTGCAGATACTTCAATACAGTGCACAATTGTACACATCTTATTGGTTCACATTACCCATGGCAATCTTTTAGCAGCTGTTATGCTGATCATTATCTATTTCGGTGTACTTCTCATATGGCTTTTACAAGCTCTTCCATTTAGCTCCATGTTCCAACATAATATGGCTTCTGGATCTCCTTCAAAAGTTAACATGCAAAAACACGGCAATTTCCATTTCGTTTTTCTGCATGAATTCATTTATTTCCCGTTGCCGGTTCCCTGATTCCCAGTTGCAGAAAATGCCATTTATAATAATTCAGCACCAACAAACAATTACAGCTCACCATGCGAGGCAAACCTGAATTATACTTTAAATCCGAAATTTGAACACATTTTCATCCATACTTGGAATAGGCTTAAGTTTAATAGACGACTAACCTATTTCAACTTTTGCCAAGCCCATGAAAAATCAGTAGTTTGTTGCAATTACTCTGTAAATACTCTGAAATAGTGTTTGAATAAACACTTGAAGCGAAGGTAGACTATTGTCAAATTTACTCCGATCCAAAGTATCTTGTATCGATTAAAGTGCTACTGGACACAGCGTCTTCTCGACACTTACTGGTACTTTTTGCGCTTGTTCCACTTTTTGATCCCGTTTCACACCCTGTTTTGCTTTTTGTGGTCGTTTTACGTTTGTATACTTGTTTTTAAGTTCTGCTCTGTCTTCCACTTTAGACATGGTCGTCACGCTAAAAACCTAGGCGGATGAAATCTTTGGATCCTCGATTAAGGAGTACAATGCAGCTTGCGACAATTCTGCTTGTTCAAGATCAGTTACGGATTCAGCGGATGGTATGCAGTGCGCTGTTTGCATCTGCTGGTATCACAAAGGTTGCGCCGGCCTCCGAGCGAACCAGTTCACTATGCTATCATCCAGTGAATACCTTCCGTTTAGACTTGCTGGCTGTTACACTCAGAAAGCGAAGTGCCCTGCTAACACCTGTGAGGAATTTAAGGCACTGACATCCAGGTTCACAGTGGTTGAGAAGACGTTAGTCGGGCTTGCCTCGCTCAACTCTAAAGTGGATGTGACTAGGCAATTCCTGAGTATTGCAAATGAGGACTCCGTAGCGGACTGTCCCCTGCGGACAGTCCATCCTTTGATGGGCCGTTCATCTTAACGGACGCTCCAGTACAATTTCCTACTGTCACTACAGTTCCCACAAAATGTCTGTACAGCTGTAAATACCTGATCATGCCTCCATTGGCGTGCCTCCCATAGTCGAGAATAAATATTTATTTATTTATTTACACATTGAGATAACTGACTCATATGCCTCGGACGGCGTTGTTGGCCCTCCACAACTGAAGAGAAAGTCACGGGCTCCTGGGCCAGCAAAGAATGGGCAAAAGAGGACAAGGAAACTGAGCAAACCATCCGCACCCAAACCGAGAATTGAGGAGTCGCTCAAGATGCAACCGCCTGAGCGGGAAACGCCACCTGGTGATGAAATTCCCTCAGTTTTATCTAAGGTTGTGCAGGCAGGGGCGAAAAACCCCAGAAGTCCCCATCGCGTGCCACTCAAACTGCGGTGCCTATTACAAACACATCATCCTATCTTCACGGGGGTACAAGTCGTGGAGGCAGGCATGGAAGTTGAGCCACGGACTTCTTCGCCCGCAGGACGAAGGAGAAATCGGAACAGAACTTCCCATACCCTTCAAGATGGGTAGGAAAAGTTTCAAGAATGGCGGGACAAACAAACTGGAGCGTAAGATGTACGCTACAGTTTCTTTAAAGTCGTCTGCTAACCTGCACCCAGTCTCATTGCTTGCGGCTAAGCCGGTTGTCGTCAACGTAAATTCCAAAACCCGTGGAGTAAATACACAGCATCAAAGTGATTCTTTCATGGATAGATGCGTGATATTCCGTAACGCAGTGGAATCCACTGCTGCACTTCCTGCCGAAAGTACATTGGACGACCTACAGTAGGTTAAGATGTAAGTAACGAAGAATGTTCCACCTGGATTTTCCGGTGTTACTGTCAGCAATAGTTTTTGCGCGCCACGGCGCCATTATGATCCTTGGTCTGACTATTACCTGACAATATGCTCGCTCTTATGGACTACATCTTTTCGTTTATTCCTTTCACTGTAACGAAATGTTTTAATATTCCAAAGTTGCTGTGCTTGTATGCATATTTGATCATGCCTTTTAGAGGTGTGTCTCGTTTTACAGAGAATATACTATTTATTTATTTATTTATTTATTTAACTAGATTGGATACCCTCCCAGTTAACGCTCCAAACCCTCGACCGCGCTTACTCCGTGTAGCCTCATCCACCCCGAAGGAACGCAACGCGCTGTTGGGGTTTACCTTCAACTCGAAGGATAATAATGTTAGGGTTCAGCCAGACATCCCATTAGTGAATAGGCTGAAGGTAAATAAGGCCAATAAGGACCTCATATCTAGGCGAGCGGCCAGTAAACAAGGTCTCCGGTTGGTGAGTTTTCGGGTGGTCATCTGAAAATCTGTTTCCGCCGTACCAGTGCCAGTACTGATAGCGCACGATTCAGGACTGGACATTAGGAGCACCTTCCGATAGTGCTAAGCAATGTGAGGAGCCTAAGAAATAAGGTTTGCAAGATAGGTCTGCTTGTAGATGAGTCTCATCACGATATACTTGCATTCACTGAAACGTAGCCGTCTCGGGAACTCACGGCTCGTGAAGTACAACTGTCTGCCTACTCATTGTTTAGAGGTGATGGCTTCGTTGGCCGACAAGGCGTGGGCGTTGCGCTTTACTCAATACTGAATACGGTATTATAGAGAAAGTAGAAATGAATTCTGTACAACTCTTTCGAAATTTGGTGAAAAACGTTATAAAAGTTTTTAACCGGGAACATTGTTGTCGTTCTTATGTAACATTTAAAATATCCCACTCACGATATTTCAGGACCCACAAGTGTGATATGTCATACTAAGTGTTGAATCGTTCTCCGAATCGAATAGTGGTGAACTATAAATCTAACGTTTTGAACCACTGCACATATGTTGCCTCCATCACCTGTTTAGGTAAACTATTCTTAATGTTTACAACTCTCCGTTCAAAGCACAGTGGGTGGGGAACACATTTCACATCCGGCAAGACAAGTTTGTATCTGTGTCCGCGTGTGCGGCATGGCCCTCGTAAGTGCAGCAATGGCCTTAGCACTGGGAAGTCACCGCGATGTAGAATACGGTAGGGCCTAATGAGTTCAGCCCACATCCGACGGTACGGCTAGGTGTGGAGTCTTATTTTCTCGCAAAGGTCTTCATATCCCAAGCCCCGTAAACTCGGGATGAGCCTGGTAGCAACGTGTTGTATCCCTTCGATCTTTGGTGCTTCGCCTCAGGTAAACGGAAAGTAGGCGGGCGAACCGTACTCTAGCATTGGGCTAACGATGGAAGAGAAGAGGTTAATGGCAGTCTCTTCAGACTACGTTTCGAAGATATGTTTGAGCGCTCAAAGCACGTGCAGTCCGTTACGATATAGCGTGTTCGGGTTGTTCATGGGCTTCAAATCGTAGCCTGAGAGTACACCTAGGTCCTTCACGGAGGGTGTATGATTTAGCGGTTGGCGTCAAGAGTGTAGGTTCCGCCGTCAGCACCCTTTCCCAGGCTCATGAATACAGACTTGGCTGGGTTGACCAGGAGCAAAACTTCTGCAGACCAGGTGGATAGGCGGTTGGGCTCTTGATGAAGTAGGCCACAATCATCGGGAGTGTCAATTTCTTTCCAAATCTTCAAGTCGTCCACAAACTAAACACACGGCGACCGGAGAAGCTGAGGCAGATCGTTGATGTGGATCAGGAACGGCGTAGGCCCCAGCACAGTGCCTTGAAGGACGCCACGTGTAGAGGATTATCAGTCAGTTAGATGGTCGTCGACCTGTACCCTCCACGTTCGTCCAACAAGCAAGTCGCGGATCCACCGGTGCGGGTAGCCACCGACACCACACCTTCTGAGTTTGTGAAGGATAACCTCATGGATGACCTTGTCGAACGCTTTACTGAACTCGATGAATATCACGTCGGCGAAATTCTCCTTGCTTATTGCCTTCAGCCGCTCACGCCTCTACACAAGCAGGTACGTAATGCATGAGCAACCTTGCATATAACCGTGCCACGCGGGCGGCAGACCTCGTTTGACTGTAGCAACTGCAGCAATCACTTCTTCACGATTTTCTCAGCAACCTTTGCTAATATTAAGTGTCCGACAATTTGGCCTGTAGTGGTCTACTTTGCTAGGGTCGCCGACTTTCGGATTAAGCTTCACCGCCGAACATTTCCAGTCAACCGACAACGAACCTTCGGACAGCGACCTATTGAAAAGGTCAGTCACGACAGGAGTGAGGATGGTCGAACGTGACTTGAGAGCCAGTGGGTGCAGCCCAGCAGGTCCGGCAGGTTTGGTGCCGTCAAGGTTGGCGAGTAGTTGAGCTACCTCTTCTACGCCGCAATGCAGGCTATCGAGTTCGGAAAAAGCGGCACATGTCGAACTCGGAACAGACACCTGGTTATTCGCAAATACAGAAGCGAAGTGTGCCGCCAACGCAGACGCACGCTCAGTGCTGAAGGTTAGGGGCTGTCCGTCCGGGCCATCCAGCACTGGCACATCATCTGCCGGCTTCAGGCGTCACTTCACTTATGCATGGTTTTCTTTGGGGCGGTCTTCCCGGCTACGGCAAGCTGCTCTTCAAAGTGTCGGCGTTTATTCGTTTTTGTACTGTTGCAGAGGTTCCTCTAACATTTATATCCTTCGTAATCATTGGCAGATCCAGAGAGGAGGAATTTGTCTCACCGTCTGCGCCGCCTTCGAGCCGGGTTTAATTACTCTTTGTCAAACCAATGAGGCTTAATCATTCCAACCTTTGGGCACTTCCATGGCACAAATTGGGAACACAATGAAGTCCATCTCGCTTTTATAAATATCCAACAGTCTTCCACAGATGCAGCTTGTGACAGAGACCAATCCAGTTTGTTGGCTGCTCGAGCTAGACCATCGAAGCCCGTTTTTCAGTAGTTGGGAGCTGGTTTCAGCGGACGTGAATACAACAAAGATAATCCCATATCAGCTATGAACACTGAATGGTCGCCTGTAGCTAGGGGCTCCAGGATCCTGACGTCACCCACTGGTTGTTCGTAGCTCGTTAGCATCAGGTCGAGACAGGCCGGGGTTGAACGTGTTGTTATGCGGGTTGGCTGGCATATGTTTTGTGGTGCACCATTTTCAAGTACCAAATCCATGAACTTGGCTTCAACCTCTCTATGTCCAGGCATCAAATGCACATCAGACCATCGTATTCGAGGGCAGTTAAATTTACCCATAAGTAGAAAGTGTGGACGACTCATGTGGGTTCGAAGAATGAGCAGCCAATCCAAACAGCGACTCAGGGGGCTGCGATAAACTGCGCTTACAAGTAGTTCTCTACGCGTGAGGGGGACGGTGCACCACAGCAGCTCACACAAACCAACGTCACTTTGGTAGGTGCTCAAATGTCTCCCAAGCAAACAAGACCGGCTAGAGAGCAAGACACCACCGCGGACGTTATTTAGTCTATCGCATCAGAAGCACGAGCAACGGTTGAACGCAAGTTCTTGGGTGTACAAGTCTGCATGCAGCCATGTCTCTGCGAGTCCCACTACGTCTGGCCGCTCAGACGCAACGAAAAAACAAAGCTCATCGCGTTTCTTCATAACACTGCAAGCGTTTGTGAAGGCTACTCGCAAGCCGCAGCAGGAGCCGCCGGCCGTGCTTGAAGTGTGAGCAGCCTGATTCGCAGAATTTTGGAAACCACCCGAAAAGTTATGATACGAAGATTTGTTTCCCCTCACCAGTGCGTCTTTGCGGCACAATGATGGCAGACTTGAGCCGCTCCCTGTCTACATGGTCCAGGTCTGGACGAACATGGATCTTCAAACATTTCAGCCTACTTAAACGGGACATGCTCAGTCTTGGACTGGCTTCGTTCAAAAAAGTGATTCTCATTCGCCGATTTCGTTGATCACCTTGCTTTCCAAGATGGGCAACCTGCCTCAGTTTTACCGAGTCCTCACCAGCGTTAGGAGTTTGTCAAGTAGACGCCGTAAAACTCGGCATCGTGATCGCAGCGCACTCGAGGTGATGGATAGCTGGACTCCAGCGCGCAAAAGATCACTGGGTTATAACGCCTCTGGTCGGACGAGGTTGACCTTGCAGGGCGAGGTATACTACCAGGATCACCCGGTTTGGCTAACTATTGAATTACGGAACTTAAACGCCCACCGTCCCTTTGTAATTTCGTTCTTTGTTTTTTCCACTGGTTTTCAGCACTCTAACTTTCACCTGCTGGGACAACAATGCCCGTTGTACACAACAAAGGTAACCGATTTATGCCAGGTGCAACTGGGCTTCTCACAACGGTTGGACTTCGTGTCGGTGTGTTTGCACGGGTAGAGGAGGACGACCGAGCTGAAACCTGAGGGCTCTTCGGGCTAGGTTGTTAAGCCAAACACACGGAGCTGTTCGCAACAAAATGCTGAGGTCTACACGTTGGCTTTACTCTTCCTACCTGTATCTTATTTTGGCAATTTTCACATATAGTTTGAACGAAATCGTTTTGGATCTCGCGGAGACGATGAAAATGCTCAACTGAGGATCCAACACATGAAATGTTGTATTTAACTTGGCGCAAAACACACATGAGGGCATTTGCACGGTATCCGACTAGCTTGGAGCAAGTGCCACAGGGTGGCTGCTTTGGCATTGTGAATAATCCGAAAACAAGATGACGGCCAGTTGACGGAGAAACTGGCGATAGCAAGATCGGCAAAACCAAGCGATGAAAACACAAATATTTCTGGTCGGAAAGTTCAGAATGGGAAATGAAACTAAATTGTATCTAAGTTTCACGAAATACTTCCAATGAACGCAGAAAGCCCCATTGTGCTTGGGTCAACAGCCAAAAATAACCAACCGGAGGCCGCTATCCGCAGTTAGATGTGAACGACATTTCATGTACCTACATGTTATAATCGACAGATAAAACTGTCGAAGCTCTGCCGGTAGGGATTAACACTCTCTCATCTCAACTTACAGTTGTACTTGCGTATAGAAGCCATGGGAGTGCGTCCAAAGAGGCGCTTGAATTTATTCGCCCCCAATCCGCATACTGGTGTTTGATACTGGGGGATTTCAATCTACAAGAAGTATGCCGGGCAGCTCTTTCTTGCAACTCGGCGGAAGGTACTTCCGGGGCAGATCTATTTGAGCTTACGCTACAACTACCTTTGCAACAATTTGTGAACCTTCCCACTAAGCACATGGATGCCCAACTCCCGTATATATTGTATCTAGTGTTTGCCAAGTCACTAGGCTTCGTAGGTGACAGCACTTACAGCTCTCCCTTAGGTGCTAGTGAGCATGTTTGTTTACCGTTCAGATGTACCCTGACTAGGCGTCACCAGAGCGTCGTTACGCCATTTTCAAACATAAGGCGTGCTAACTGTCAGGCAACGCGTATCAAGGCTGCTGGGATGCGTTGCGAAATATCAGTTGTTACTACGGTTCGGGCTGCCTGGGATAAATTTAAATCCTATCTCACGGAAGTGTCTACTTCCCACGTCCCGCTGGCAAGGAGAAAGGAGACAAGCGTGCGGCCGCCGTGGATAGATACCACTGGCAAATACCTGCTCCAGAAGCGTTCTAGGTGCTGGAGGACCTACCGTGCGGCTCCATCAACTAGCACCTATGCTAGATACCGCGAGGCTAGAGATAGGTGTAAACAACACTCAAGGAAAGCTCGACTGTTGTACGAAAAGGAATTGCCTGATAGAGCTTTGGAAAATCCGAAGAGGTTCTTCGCTTATATTAAGAGACGCTGTGGTGCAAATTCGGTAATCCCAACTTTGATGCGGACTGATGGAGTACGTGCATATGCGGACTCAGATAAGGCTCGTGTACTTGGGGAAAAGTATGCAGGGGTTTATGTACATGAGACCGCGTTGCTTAGCATTGAACTTGTCCCCAGAGTACCTGAGGATTCTTAATTAGCTGAGTTCACTGTAGTGGAAACGCAAGTCTTTTAACTGCTGCAAGAACTGAACCCTTCCAAAGCAGCTAGACCTGATGCAGTTTACCAGAATCTTCTGCATGAGTTGGCAATGGAACTAATTGGGCCGCTGACGATGGTGTTTCAGAAGTCACCTGACAGCTGTACATTACCTTCTGAATGGAAGGAGACTGTCATCTCTCTATCTTAAAAATGGTGACAGAAGTCTGTCAGCCAATTATTGACTAGTCAGCCTAACGAGCGTCGTAGGCAAACTGCTTGAAAAGCTGGTGCGAGATTCGTTGGAAGGTCAGCTGAATAGAGTTAATCTACTCAGTAGTGCACAACATGGATCCCGGAAGGGTTTTTGTGTCTGACGATTTTGTTAGTTGCTCGTGAAGCTTGGGCCAAAGCAATGAACAATGGCCACGTAGTTGATGTGCTTTTCGTAGACTTCTCGAAAGCATTTGATAAGGTACCCCACTTGAGGCTGTCACAAAAGCTGAGGTTCTACGGCGTATCTGGCCGCGCCCTTCACTGTGTATCTGCGTTCTTGCAGGGAAGAGAGCAGTGTTTACGTGTGGGTTGCAGCTTATCCTTTAGGGCAGCGGTCCTAATCGGCGTCCCACAGGGCTCGGTCCTTGGACCCATGCTGATCTCCATCTACGTAAACGATCTCCCTGGAGAGCTTGGGGCATTATCCCTATTGTTCGCTGATGCCCCTAACCTACGGAATGTTACAAATGTTCCTGGAGGTTCTGAGGCCACACAGCGTGCCATGGATCGACTCTAGGACTGGACTACTTCGTGGCTTCTGACCAGTAAGCACGCTAAGTGTTCCGTCCCTCGTATAGGAGCAACTTTCCCGTCTTTGAGCTGCGTACTCGGTGGGGTCGAACTCCCCTTGTCTCTAAACAGGTAGACCTAAGTCTCGTCTTTGTCTTTGTATTCTGGTGACAACTGGAAGAAGGCCGTAAGTAAGGGTTTCAGAATGTTGTGGTTAATACGCCGTTCTTTCGGAGCCTTCAACTGCCGACATATTTGTGAAGCTGTTCTCAGCTTTCGTGCGGCCCCATCTGGAACATTGCGTCCAGGCTAACCCGCTCTGCTTTGTTGGGGACAAAATGGAGCTCGAGAGGCTGTTGAGAGTAGGTACCGAATTGGTCGAGGGGTTACAAGGGCAATCGTTTCCCGAGCGTCTAATTAGCTTGGGTGTGTATTACATGCACTACCGACGGCTTCAAGGAGACCTAATCCTTATTTACCGCATTTTAACAGAGAAGTTTGGACCGGACTTGAGCTGGCTATTTAGCACGGCTAGGTTGCCTTGTCTTGGCAGTCATCCCATGAAGCTACACAAGCCGCGTTCTGACCGGATCAGGGCGGAAACCCGGTTATCGCTTAGAGTTATCGAGCGCTGGAACTCGCTTTCAGAAAGTGTAGTCAGTGAACCTACGGTTAAGTGTATCGAGCGTCAGTTAGACGCTCTTGGGTGGCAACACGAAACCCTTCCCTCCTCCTGACCATTTCCACCTTCAAACTTTTAGTTCTTATTCTGTCATTCTCTTCACTCTTTGGTGTTATCCTTCATTTAAATGACTTTCATTCACCTTTATCTTCCATTTACGTTTTACTTCTTTCTTACTTCACGTAACCTACACAGTGGGGACAGCTAGTGCAGGGAAGGTGGGCAGTACCTGGTGGACAAGGGTGTGTTTCCGGTGTTTCGTTTTAGATTTATCAAGACCTAGCACCATATCATTTCCTAAATCGACGATTTGCTCAAGAAGGAACACTTAAGGGGTTTTCCTATCGTTGCAGTCCATCTGAATCTGAAGCTGAATCTACTCAGTTTAGAATTCGCGGGGACATGTTACCGTAGTTACAGTAAACTACATCACTGCCAACACAACATTATTGTAACACTTTATAAACAGGCGCAGTGCATCCTTTTTATGATTGGAACCTTAATAATTACTTCCTGAGTGTCGCGAGTTCCCCTTAGATGCTTGCTATTCCATTTCACCTTGGCCCGTAACAAAAGTTTCGCCATTGGCTAGAGCCCAGCTCCCTAACGGTGTCATCCTACAAGCGCGGAAGAACTCCAAGGGTTGGGAACGAAGTTCTACTACACAACACGTAGCCTCTACTAATGATAATCGACATGAGGTAACTTGGAACAAAGGAAGTTACAGTTAACCAATGGCGTCGTTTGCTTGTTCTTCTCCGGTAATTGAGCAGGAAAGGTGCTCTGAAAGGCAAACAGCAGAGAGTGCCGTTACTGTAACGATTCAAGTTTGGATGCGAGTCAAAACAGTTTCGATACTTCTATACAACAGGAAGCAAAAGCGATCGACCTCTTACCTTACGTGTTACCATGAAGCCCGCGGACGCTGGCCACTAGTGCCACTGTAAACGTTGTGGGTTCAAGCTGGCGAAGCTATTCGCTTGGCTGCACGGAATTATTCAGAATTTTGTGGAGATGTGTACTTTATAGTCCTTTTAACCTAAAAAGCAATGTTTGAATACCCCAATATGATGGTTACTATTGGTAACCGTTGGCACTGAACTTAAACCCGTGTAACAGGTCAGTTAAGAGATGTTGATAAATGAGAGGGACGATGAGTTACTAGCTGGTGGGTATAAAGCACGCACATTCATTGTTTCTTCAGACGAAAACGAACAAATAAGCTGCTATTTCTCTGGCAGCTAACGAGTAGCTTACTGGCAGTCAAACTGATTATTCATCCATTGAAGCATACCGGTAGATTCATTATCGTACGGATAAGAAGCTACTGATTGATGCTCTTGAAATTTCTGTGTTCTTATTATGCTTTTACAAGGTTAATAGATGGTTACAGATAACAGTGAAATGGCAAGTAATGAAAATAATACACCAGCCGTCGGAAAACAGCAACCTATACCGGTTCGCGACGAAGTGAAAGAGCCGTCACGGGGCCTCTCTTCTGCTCTCTGCCACCCAATGAACTCAAGGGTTAATTGCGCTAACGGTTAGAAAATGAACTGTCGTCTTGGGCCTAATACATGGAGCTTTTAGTGAGTAGCCTGTACCGGGAGGCCGGAGAGCGATTCGAAAAGGCAGGTCGGGTTGCAGGGAGACATTTATTGGTACAGTAAAAGATTCCACGTTATCTAGCTATAAAAGTCGGCACCGTTGATGCTCTAGCTATGGGAAAAGAGCATGCACAGCACACAGGGCAGTCGCGAGTTGCAACCGAAATGAGCGCCAAGCAGAAATGGCGATAAGCAAATCAAACCTTCGAACTCAGCAATCAGTTCAACTAGCCACACAGAGTGCCTAGGTGTACGATGTAATAATTTAAATTAGCCTTTTACATGGGCAAACCGGGGAATCTCCAGACTGTTATATAGCCCTCCCCCAGAAGGGATTGTGTAAGCAGTCCTTCGATCTACATGAGGACTATCCGTCGCGGGCCAGCCCTCTGCGGGACCAGGTTGTGAGACCTGATGCAGCTGCTGGGGGAGAACCATGCCATCGGACCCTAGCGGGCTCCCACCCGTGTCCTCCCTACGGTGTCGAAACAGTAAAACTATTTGTGTGGGGACAGTTAGTATAGTTCACGTAGGTGGTTGAGTAGGTCGTTCGTACCACTTCCAATTAACGTGCGGGTATCCAGCGAAAAGTGAAATAAAGTGCAACCAACCGACTTTGTATATGGAAAGCTAAATGAAAAGGCAGTGTAAATGTATTGCAATGCACCAAAGCGTGCAAAGCGAAAAGACATGTGCAAAGCTGCCTTTGGATTTTCAAAGGTTTTGCTCTTTAGTAGATTCAAAACGTCTTGGCGCACTTTGTGGATTTTGGAAAACGTTTGTTTTGAGCTAAAATATTTTAGAGACACGTTTCATATAAAACAGTAAGTCGGCAGATAGTAGGGCGAGTATGAGTGCTGTCGAGTGAGGTTGTTAGTTCTGCTGGAGCGAACTGACTGGCCTGAGGTTACGATGCAAGCTGTAACGGCGCAGGCTGTGAAGGTGCTTATTGCACCGAAGAGTCAGGGTTATCGTGGAATGCTGGCTTGAGTCGATCAATGTTGATCGTCTCAGTCCTACCATGGTGGTCAATGGTAAACGTTTTGTCGCATCTGCTTACGACACTCTACGGGCCAGAATAAGGAGTTTGGAGTAGCCGGTGTACACTGTCATTGTGAACAAATACGTGCGTGCAAGCAGTTATGCGTTCGTCCATGGTGGTACGCAAGCTTTGTGCCCTGGGTTGCATAGGCTGAAGCTGTCGCATGTGACGAGATATGGGAGTTGCGTAGTCGCCATAGTCGGTTGTTGGCGTCTTTGGCGAGACGAGTTCACCAGGTAAGCGTTGTGTGCATCCAAAGACTAGCGACGATAGAGTGGCGTGCCAATCCACTTTAATCGTGCTTATTATGCCTTAGAGGACGGCCGAAGTGTTTCGTGCCAGGATGTGCTACATTGGGCACATAGTGAATATTTGTGGTGCCGGTGGAACCTTTCTACTATCCCCTTAGCTGCGGGGTGGTAGGCGGTGGTTCGGTTGTGTTGGCAGCTAAGAACGTTGAGAAGTTTGCTGAAGGCTCCGTCAAAGTGTGATCCTCTGTCGGTGGGGACTAAGCTTGGGCAACCGACTTGAGCGACCCAGCGTCTTAGGAAAGCTTGCGCAACTGTCTCATATCAGCAGTTGACTAGCGGTATCGCATCTGACCAACGGGTGAATCGGTTGACACACGTGAGAAAGTACCCGTAGCCTTTGCATGGTGGCAAAGTTCCGGCCAGGTCGACATGAACGTGTGCAACACGAGAGGCAGAAACTGGAAAGACACCAAGTGGACTTCTGGTGTGTATATACCGTGGCGCGCAGACACTTTAAGCGTGCGCATGCCCAAAGGCGGACATCTCAATTGACCTTGGACCATACGAAGCGTTCGGTTACAAGCTTCTGCAAAGCTCGTAGGCTGGGATGAGGCAAGTTGTGTAAAGCGTTGGAAACTAGTCGAGGCATTGAAGTAGGAACTACGGGTCGGAGAGCAGCTTGTAAGGCGTCACAAAGAATGGCCCCTCAGATGAAACTAGTGGACGTTCGTGTAGTTTCAAAGAGGTGCTGCGTCCCAGCATTTCTATGTCGGAACCAGCTCGCTGGGCAGCAGCCAAAGCGGCCAGGTCAATGTCGGTGTCAGGCGATAAGCTAAGCTGCTGAAGGCGTGAAAGCGCATCCGTGACGGTATTGAGAGCACCGAAGACATGTCGTACGTCTGTATAAAGTTACCAGAAACCATCAGAGCATCTGATAGTATCCTGAAATTCTCCACGGCCATAAATAGACTACTAAATGTCCTCAAGGTAGCAGATATCTTGGGCACTTGCATTCCTGAGGACCAGCTGTGGGAGAACGGCCCCGATCACATATAGAATTCCATACAAAGCCTTAATTGTGCGGAATAATACCGATGCGCAAAGAGCCTTGTTGGTTTATACACCTAGCACCAATAAGGCTCCTTTCAAACCCGACCCTGTCCTCTTCTTATCACGGTATTAGCTTTTAATCCCTCTTCTAGCGAACTGTCGTTTGCCAGTGCCCTGCCTTGCCCTAGTCTCATCTGACTGGCCTGCTTCTCTTTGACTTACTCCAGACTACCAGCACGATTCTGTAGCCTTCTGGCTATACCCCCTCTTCCCGAGAGCCTGCTGGTCTTGCTCACCCTTTTTTAACATAGACACCTCCATCTAATCTGTCCATTTCTGCGGACCCTCTCTGAATATTTTGAAGGTACCGGTCATTGTTCGGAAGACCGAACACTGTGTTCCCCTCACTAGTTGCCCTTCCACACCTTATCAGTAACTCAGCGCAGTGTGTTGACCTGGTTTCCTCTGACCAGTCTCCTACTTTCTGACTGCCTACAGAGCACTGAGCTGTAAACGTTATAGGTTCGGCGCAAACAAAACACTATTTCCCTCACCCCGAGTGCTTATACCTAAATAACTAATGTAAACTCCCCCGTATCTAACATGTCCATTTATGCTGACACTCTTCATTTGTCTTCCCAACGTAACTGTACTATTAAACCTCAATGCGCCGAATAATACAGCCTCGTGTATTTCGGCTCCTGCTTTCTGACTCCTTTGACGATACTGGCCAATAGTAAGAAGACCAACTACCTTGTCCACAGCACCTTAGAGAGTCTCGTCGGGTCCGCCACTTCAAATCGGTAAAGTTTACTTCACTCTGACCCACTTGTTTCCTTACTTCGTTGTATTCATTCCTTCCATCGGATTGCTAACTCTCAGTACCGCGCCTTGACCGAGTCTCATCTGACCAGTCTATTTATCTTCTGGCTGCCTTCAAAACTACGAAGATACAAACAGGCTAGGCTCTGTTGACTCAATGCTATGTTCCCCGCACCTCAGGTGCCTGCAAGATATGCTCAATCTTTATTAACTTACTAACTCCGTGAGCATCCTTGACTCATTCACCCTTTATTAATATGGCTCTCTTCTCATCTCTATTATACGTCCTAATCCTGCCGTGATCTTGTCTCACTGGACTAGTCTGTTTATCTCTGACTGCTCCCATGCTGCCGAGCCTTAAACGGTATTGGCTCCGCAGAGTTAACTCTATTACCCCTACTCTGAGGGATTTATCGACTGGTATCCTCATTATTGTTATAGCCTCTTTCTTGTCTGTATTTTACGAACTAGTCCCAAAGCGCCGATTAATCCAATACCGCTTAGTCGGCCTCGTAAGCACTAAATTCATTTGGACTTCTGAGACATCACTTCCATTGGTTCGGCTGACCTAATAGTGCTGTTTACACTACTTGGAGAGCCTCGTGGGCTTCTCCACTCTTTACCAATAACCCATCTCACCCCGACCCTAACCTTTTCTTCCCTCGCTTTCTATTTTCAATCTGTTTTAATCGGACGTCCGGCTTTACAGCATTGCCCTGATCCTAGATCACCTGCTTAGGCTGTTTCCCCCAGTCTGCTACTATGCTACTAAGACTACGCCGTATGCGCCCCGTAGTCTTAACATGATGTTTCCCTTTAATTTAGAGCCTGCTTGACTTGCTAACCATTTACTGCTGGCCTCTTTCTTACCTTTACCACATGTCCTTATCCAAACGCGCCGACTAATCAAGTCCTACTCGATCGGCCTCCTGCTCCCCTGATTTATTCATACTTCTGAGACGTCACCTCTCTTGGCTCGTCTGACTCCACTATCCCTTTACATTACCTAGAGAGCCTCGTGAACTTCTCCCACCCATCGTCAATAAACCTTTCCCATTCTGACCCTAACCCTTATTATCGCGCTCTGCTTTCATTTCTTTAATTGGATTGCACGATCTTACTGCTCTGAGGTGATCTAGTCCCACTGACTTGCCTCTTTCTCTTTAATGCTCCAATGCTACTCTGACTTAAGTGGTATGCGCTATGCAGACTAAACGCTCTTGTCCCCTTACCCGGAGATTCTGCTTGACTCGCTCACCCTCTATTGTTGCGGACCTTTACCTGTCTTTAAATTTACGCGCTATTCCTACGCGCCGACTAATCTAGTCTCGCTAGATCAGCCACTTGTTTCCAGTTTTACTTAGAGTTATTCCACGTTACAAACCTTGGTTCGGCTGACTCGACGTCTTGCTCACATCACCTGGAAAGCCTCGTGGGCTCCCTCACTCCTTATCAGTAAACCTTTCTCATACCGACCCTAACCTTTTCTTATCTCGCTTTCTGTTTTCATTCCCCTTTTTTAATCGGACGACCAGCCTTACTGCCCTGCCGTGATCCTGTCTCACTGGACTAGTCTGTTTATCTCTGACTGCTCCCATGCTGCCGAGCCTTAAACGGTATTGGCTCCGCAGAGTTAACTCTATTACCCCACATTATTGTTATAGCCTCTTTCTTATCTGCATTGTACGACCTAGTCCCAAAGCGCCGATTAATCCAATCCCGCTTAGTCGGTCCCATACTCAATGAATACATTTGGACTTCTGAGACGTCACTTCTGTTGGTTCGGCTGACCTATTGGTTCTGTAAACACTACGTGGAGAGACTTGTGGGCCTTTCCACGCTTTACCAATGATCCATTCTCATCTAGACCCTAACCTTTTCTATCGCTTTCTGTTCTCATTTCTTTTTAACTCGGACGTCCGGCTTTACTGTCCTGCCGTTATCCTCTCTCACCTGACCCGTCTGTCACTTTCTGCCTGCTTTTATTTCCTATTATCCATGGCCTTTTCTCTTATTGCGCTCCAATTTTTATTCCCACAGCTTACACTCATTGCGCCTATCCAAGTTATCCTCGTGCGCATGATCTCCTTCGCTCAGAGCTCGCTCCTGAGTATTGGCGGCACTCGGACCATTGCTAAGTGTTGCTTGACTAGTACTTCCATTAGTATGCTCAACTTACCACTCTTCCTATTCCTATGCTCTTTACCTTATGCTCGCACTGGTATACTATTGAGACCGTACGTGTCATAACGACTCCCAATGCACGGCAGTTTTGGCCCCCTGTGACCATTTTCCTAGATTCTGACGGCTTTTGGACTGTAGAATCATGAACGCTTTAGCGTAATTACTCTTACGAACTACTCCTCGTATTGCCGTCAGCATTCATTCGCTCCTAGCCGATTCCTTGAAATTCCTTTTCCTCTTGGAATGTTGCTCTACCTATCTTGCTCCCGCATTCGGTCTCAACCTAGTTGTCCTCAGTTTCACCTAAGATGCCTCTCGCATTCTGGCTTCTGCCATCATCATCGGTTTACCTGCTTCTCTCCAACCATCGCATCATTCGCTTAACTTTTGTTAAAACGCTTTGTTATATCGGTCTTTTGACCCTGCGCGTGCAGAACCTTCTTCCCACGTAGTAGCTGTAGTCTGAGTCACACCAGCGACGTAATGTATAGAACGCGCTTGCAAATTATGTATACTAAACAAAATTACATAAGTTTTAATGTATCATAGGCACCGGTGAGCGCCACCAGTCTGTGTTAGTGCTTCTTGATTCATTGCTGTCTCTGTTTGGCTACCTCTTGTCCGTTGCCCGTTTTTCCCGAGATTCCCACAGGTACATCCGCCAAAACAAGAAGGTTTATCCACTGGGACTGGCCGACCTATCCTCAAACCGCCTGGTCCTTTCTCCAGGAAATGAAAAACCCACACACTGGTCCAAATGGAGCTCATTCCGCCATTCCGGAGGCGCTACCTTCACGGGGTCTAAACAAATGGGTTTAGCTCGCCTCGTACTCAGAGAACAATTTACTCACCTGGAATAATATATGTACATGGATCCCCCGTTCCACAACCGAAGACAAACAACTCTGGCGTGATTACCTTCACTGCCTCAAACATTCCGACTCTACAGTCACCTGGAGCTATTCTGATGTCATTTCACGGACAGCGTTGCGCACGTATACGTGGCTATTCTGATGGCCTTCCATGGAATTTTCACTTGGCTATGGAAACAGTTACACTTACTTACATTTGCAGGAATCCCAAATCCAATTTGCAGAGAATGGCGTTTTTACCTATTAAGGACATATTCAGCCACAAGAAACAACTTCACTCACCGACCACATGACAAGTCCAGCGTGGATAGCTGGACACGGTTTGCAAGCCGAACAAGAATATAATAGAAGAGCCGGCCTCTATTAACAATGTGTTTACTCACCTGCATCATTATCATTCGACTCTTCGAATCTTGCATCATTGACCGGCTTCAACGACTGCTGCCGTATCATTACTAAGCCATTCGGCCAACCAACGAAGAATTTTGGCTGTCAACCGACTGCGAATAATAGAGTGCAAAATCGGTCTATACGATGCATAACCGACTTGCACTACTGTTCAACGAAAGCTACGGCAGTGTTCCAGGACGTGGTGGGTTTTCGCCTGGCAAGCGTTCTCCCTATAAAAAGCCACAAATGTCCGCTTAACAACACTGCAACGTGGCGGATGTGACTCGCCACAAAATAAAGTCACAGCTAAGCATTTCACACTGACGCAGTCCTCAGTCTTCTACATCGAACCTGTGCAGCTACTTCTGCTATGAAGAATGCTTTGTTGGAGCACAGATCATCCCTGTCTCGTAAGGGTTATTGGTTGCAACAAAACCTTGTTTAGGCTCCTGTGCTCACAGATCACGAGCTGGCGAACTTACCCCCAACTTGTGTTTTGACGGAGTTTTGCGCGCCACAGCGCCGTTATGTCCCTTGGTCTGACAATTACCTGACAGTATGCTCACTCATCCGGACAACATCTTTTCTTTTATACTTTTCATTAAAACGAAATGTTTTAACATTCCAAAGAAGCTATGCTTGTATGCATATTTGATCACGCCTTTACAGGTGTGTCTCGTTTTACCGAGAATATACTATTTATTTATTTATTTATTTATAGATAGGCATTCTGTGTGTCTAGTTTCACGCGGAGAATACTTGTCTGTAGCACCATTGCTTGCGAAATCAATGGCTTGTGTTGAATGAAGACTGTAAAATGTCGATCATCGAAATAGGGACGGAAATGTTTGATACCCAGGCATATATCTACCAGTTCCCTACCGAAGGTGCTGTAAAGCGCTTCGGTAGGTTGTAACTGTTTCGAAAAACAACCTAGAGGTATCCGTCGATGGTTGATGAGTTGTTGAAGAACTGCACCGACGGCCGTCCCGGGTGCACCAGTTGTCAGAGAATGTGGCGCTGATGTGTCTGGGTGTGCGAGAAGCGCTATGTTGCAGATGAAGTGTTGGGCTTCTCGAAAGCTGATCTTGCGTCGTCTGGAAAATGAAAAGCGCATTGGTCGCCGCCGAGCAATTCAGTCATTGGTTGAACAATGCTGTCGCAGTCAGGAATAAAGCGTCTATAATAGTTGATCAGGCCAAGGAATCGGTGTAACTGTTTGAAGGAACTAAGAGCAGGATAGTCATTCAGTGGCTGGACTTTGTCTGGCAGAGCTTCAATACCAACTGCCGATGTGGTGGCCAAGGGGGTCGATGGGGCTTTGGCCAGGCTCACGGTTATCGAGCTTAACGATACCCCCATGTTAAGTCAAGCGTTGGAAGAGAGCGTCAAGGTGATGAAGTTGTTCATCGCCAGAACGGCTAACGCCACAGGTATTTGATGGTAGGCGCGAACTAGGTCGACTTTGCTAATGATAAACTTACCAGCTAGGGCTAAGATTAAATCGCGCATGTGCGGAATGAGGTATTTATCCGGGACGGTCACTTTGTTAAGTGCCCGGTAGTCACTACAGGACCGCCGGTCACCGGATTTCTTAGGCCCCATGTATATTGGTGATGCCCATGGACGTTTGGACGGGCAGATCATTCCTAGCTTGAGCAATTGTTCGAAATCCGCTTTAACAGCATTGAGCTTGTCCGGGGCTAGTCTGCAAGGGCGAGCCGAAACAGGTGGATTCTTAGTGCAAATATAATGCTGTGACGTTTGGCGTCACAGGAGGCAAGTCGTTCGGAAAGCAAACGGGATTAGGATGCTTGTTGTAAGGTCTAGTAAAGGCTGTGAAGCTTGAGGTAGCACAAAAATAGGAATGATATTAGCCACGTTGTCGCTAGTCCCTATGCCCCTGAGCTGTGTCCTAGAGTCGATAAGCTTCTTCCGCTTAGCGTCGACGATAAGACCAAAGTGTTGGAGGTGTTCTATGCCTATGATAGCAAAAGGTACGGCTGCTACTATGAAACTACAACGAAAAATGAGCCAGATACCTAAATTGAACGTTAGCAGCCTTTTGCTGAAAGTTTCAATTGGTGTGCCATTGGCGGCACGCAGCTTGGTCGGCGTGCGTGAAACGACCTCATCTGAGCTACAGAGTATAACGTGAACTTCGGCTCCAGTGTCGACTAGGAACTCTGTGCCGGAAAGTAACTCCCTCGCGCAGATGAGGAAACCTTTTGTTGGCCGGTCCGCAAAGTTGCAAGGCTTGCTACATTTACGAGCTGCGCTACATAAGCGCTGATGGTACCAACAGCAAGTCTGCCTGTGGTTGGACTTGGAACCGTTGAACGGCGGTTTTGATTGGTTATGACGACGACGGTTCATAGTACTCTGTTGAAACTGGTGACTAAGTGTCGCACGGTGTGGTTGCAGGGCTTTTATAGTTGACTGTAAGCCAGTGATAGAAGTGCTCCGGGACGCGACGGCGTTGAGCTTACTGGCGTCGAATTGTGGCGGAGCTCGCTCAATAACGATCAACTAAATCTGCTAGTTGAGTTAGCAAAACCAAGCTCACGATAGCAAGAATCGCTTGTGTGTTTTCTCGTAGCTGCTGTAGCCATACTTTGCGAAGTAAAGTCTCGCCCACGGTTCAGGAAGCAAGGAGTGGCTGCGTCTCTCGCAGCAAGGTTGAAAGCAGGTTTTCACCCGACTGCGGGTCCTTAAGAAGCTGCTGCAGGCGAACATTCTCAGAAGGCGTAACACGCCTAATCGTGGCCTCCTTAAGAGCCTTACAGCGGTTTTCGGTCCGAGAAACGATAACGTCGTACCTGCATTGATACCTCCTTGTGGAGATAGGAAATTAGCTTGCTGTACTTCATGAAGTCGGAAGTGATTCTATTCTTGCAAAACTCAGCCTCAACACGGGCGATCAAAAGAGGACTTACATTCCCAAACTATGGTACAGAAAGAGATGTAACACCAGGGTGAGACTCTACCTTAGGATCTATAGGTTCTATGGTCTTAGAAATGACGCAAAAATAGAGCTATCGTATGCAAAAATACCCGGAAAATATAAAAAATAAATGGAACGAGCTCACCGGAGAAAAGATCGAAATACCCGGCGCTGAGATTCTTCCGGAGTCGGGGTCATCAATTTAGTAAGTAGCCTGTACTAAGAGTCCGGTGAGCGTTTCTTAAAGGCAGATCGCGTTGCAGGGAGACATTTATTGTACAGTAAAAGCTTCCCTGTTATCTTGCTATAAAAATCGACACTGGTGACGCTCTAGCTAGGGAATGAAGCATGCATAGCACACAGGGCAATCGCAAGTTGCAACCGAAATGAGCGCCAAACAGAAATGGCGATGAGAAAGTCAGACATTTGAACTCAGCAATCAGTTCAACAAACCAAACTGGTTGCCAAGGTGTACAAGGAAATAATTTTAGTTAGCATTTTACACAGGCAAACCGGGGCATCTCTAGACTGCTACAAGCTATCTGTAAGTGTAAGGTACCTGCCTGCTATATGCATCTTGGTTCTACAACCTCGGTACAACGAAATATTGCATGATTGCAGAAAATAATTTGCGACGCCTTATAATTCTGAAGTTTGATATCATTTTCCGTTGTAAAACAATGACCTTATTCACGCCGATGGAGGTGTAGCACCTGCCGTCCGAAATTAAATAAATAAATAAATGGTATACTCTCGGTAAAACGAGACACACCTGTAAAGGCGTGATAAATTTGCATACAAGCGTAGCTTCTTTGGAATGTTAAAACATTTCGTTTTAATGAACGGTATAAACGAAAAGATGTAGTCCATATGAGTAAGCATATTGTCAGGTACTAGTCAGACCAAGAAGCAAAAATCAGTCATAATTGTTGCGTCAAGATACAAGTTGGAGGTAATTTCGCCATGTAGTGATTCATGACAACAGGAGGCCAAACAAGGTTTTGTCGCAGTCAATGACCATTACGAAGTAAGGATGATCTGTGCTACATCAAAGCATTATTCATAGTAAAATCAGTTGCACAGGTTGTATGTAGAAGGCTGAGGACTGCGTCAGTGTGAAATGTTTAGCTGTGACTTTATTTTGTGACCAGTCACATCCGCCGCGTTGCAGTGTTGTTAAGCGGACATTTGTGGCTTTTTATAGGGAGAACGCTTGCCAGGCGAAAACCCACCACGTCCTGGAACACTGCCGTAGCTTCCGTTGAACAGTAGTGCTACTCGGCTATGCATCGCATAGACCGATTTTGCACTCTATTATTTGCAGTCGGTTGATAGCCAAAATTCTCCCTTGGATAGCCGAATGTCTTAGTAATGATCCGGCAGTAGTCGTTGAAGCCTATCAATGGTGTAAAAGAGTCGCAGCATCGAATGATGAACGATGCAGGTGAGTAAATACATTGTTTATAGAGGCCGGATTTTTCTATTATATTCTTCTCCAGCTCGCACACCGTGTCCAGCTATCCACGCTGGACTTGTCAGGGGACGGAGTGCAGTTGTTTCTTGTGCCTGAATATGTCCATAACAGGCGAAAATGCCATCCTCCGCAATGTGAATTCGGAATTCCTTCAAATGTAAGTAAGTGTAATTGTCTCCATGGCCAAGTTACAACTCCATGGAGGGCTTTCAGAAAAGCCACTTATACGAGCGTAACGCGGTCCGTGAAATGATATCAGAAAAGCCCCGGGTGACTGTAGAGTCGGACTGCTTGGGGCAGTGAAGGTAATCACGCCAGAATTGTTTGTCTTCGGTTGTGGAACAACGGATCCATGTAAATATATTATTCCAGGTGAGTAAATTGGTCTACTGTGAGGACGAGGCTAGCTAAACCCGTTCGTTTGGATCCGTGAAGGTAGCGTCCCCAGAATGGCGGAAACAGCTCTACTTTGAACGATGTTTGGGTTCTTCATCTCCCGGAGAAAGGGTCAAGCGTTTAAAACGGCTGACCATTGGGGATAAGTCGACCAGTCTCAGCGGATAAACCTTCTTGTTTTGAGGGCTGTAACTGTGGAAACCTCGGGAAAATACGGGCAACGGACAAGAGGCAGCCAAGCTGACAACAATGAATCAAGAAGCACTATCGAAAGCGTGGTGGCGCGCAACGGTGTCCATGATACATTAAAACCTATGGAATTTTGCTTAGTATACACGATTTGCAAGCGCGTTCTTTACATCACGTCGCTGATGTGGCTCAGACTACAAGTACGGCGTAGGAAGAATCTTCTTTACTCGCAGGATCATGAGACCGATATGACGAAGATGGTTTACAGAACTGAGCGAATAATACGATTGTTGGAGAGGAACAGATAAACCGATGATGCTGACAGCAGTCCGAATGCGTGAGGCACCTTAGGTGAAACTAAGGCGAACTAGGTTGAGACCGAATGCGGGAGCAACAGTACGTAAAGCAACGTTCCAAGAGGAAAAGGAAATTTAAAGCATCGGAAAGGAGCGGGTGCAAGCGGACGGCAGTGCTCAGCGTAATCCGTGAGAGTGATCACGCTAAAGCGCTCATGATTCCACAGTTCAAAAAACGTCAGAATCTAGAGAAAAGAGTCAGAGAGCGCCAAAACTGCCGTGCATTGGCAATCGTTATGCTACTTACGGTCAAACTAACAGACAAATGCGAACATAAGGTAAAGAGCAGAGGCATGTGAAGAGTGGTAAGATGAGCGTGCTAATGAAAGTACTAGACAAGAAACACTTAGCAATGACCTGAGTTCCGCGAGTAATCAGGGGCGAGGTCGGAACGTAGAAGCCGATACGCTCGAGGATAACTTGGCTAGGCGCAATGAGTGTAAGCCGTGGGAATAAAAATGGAGCGCAGTAACAGAAAAGGCCATGGATAAGAGGAAAATAAAAGCAACAGGGGTCTACAAGCAAGTAGAAGAGAGCAAAGTCGCTGCCATAGCCTGGTCGGAAATGGCAGTGACATCTGGGAGTAAAAGGAGAGCAGAAGAACATTCAACTAAGAATGGATAAGTCGACGCACTGAGATTAGGTCGTACAATTGTGGTGAGAAAACTGTGGACTGGTCACGTAAGACTAGACCCACAGCAGGGCAGTGAGAACTGGTCCTCCGATGGAAAAAAGCTTAAAAACCTAGATCATGATAAGAAAAGATTAGGAACGGGATGAAACATATATAGTGATAGAGTGCGGAAGAGCGCACGAAGCTTTCCAGGTGATGTAAACAAAATGTTGGGTCAACCAAACCAAGAGCTGTAACGTCGAAGAACTCCGAGTGAAATCAGATAACAAGTGGCCCATCTGGCGAGACTGGATTAATCAGCACGTTAGAATAGCAAGTACAATAAAGGCAGGAAAAGTGGCTGTAACAATAGAGGGTGAACGAGTCTAGCAGCCTCTCGGGGTAGGGGAACAAGAGCGTTGGGTCTGCATAGAGTATACCGCTTAAATCTGGGTAGCATAGGATCAGTCAGGGAGCAAGAAACTGATCAGTGGGACTAGATCAACACAGGGCAGTGAGAGATTGCACTGCAGTTAAAGAAGAATTGAAAACAAAGCAAGATAAAATATAAGTTAGCGTCAGGATGAGAAAGGTTTATTGACGAAAGGTGGGAAAAGCCCACGAGGCTTTCCAGATAGTGTAAAGGGATAGTAGAGTCAGCTAAACCAAGAGAGGTGAGGTCTCAGAAGACCGAGTGAATCCGGAGAGCAGGATGCCGATCGGGTAAGACTTGTTTAGTCGTCGCGTTTGCATAAGGACATATTTTAAACTTGAGAAAAGAGCTAACAATAAATGGCGGGCAAGTCTAGCAGGCGGTAGATGTAAGGGAAACATCTTGCTTAGTCGGCGGAGCGTATACCGCTTAAGTCTCAGTAGCATAGAAGCAGGTAGAGAGACACAGACTGGTCAGGTGAGACAAGATCACGGCAGGGCAGTAAAGCCAGCCGTCCGATTGAAACTGGAATGAAAACAGAAAGCGATATAAGAAAAGCTTAGGGTCTGGATGAGAAGGGTTTATTAGTAAAGCGTGGAAAATCCCACGAGCCTCTCCAAGTCATGTAACTAGAACTATTAGGTCAGCCGAACCAAGAGAAGTCATGTCTCAGAAGTCCAAAGTTATCCATTGAGTAGGAGGCCAACTAAGCGGGACTAGATTAATCGGCGCTTTGGGATTAGGTAGTAAAATAAATATAAGAGCAAGGCCATAACACTAACGAGGGAACAAGTCTAGCAGTCCCTCAGAGTAGGGGTACCAGAGTTAATTCTGCACAGCACGTGCCCTGTAAGTCTTGGTAACATGGGAGCAGTCAGAGAGAGACAGACTAGTCCGGTGGTACAAGATCACGGCAGGGCAGTAAAGTCGGCCGCCTGATTGAAAAAGAAATGAAAACAGAAAGCGAGATAAGTAAAGGTTAGGGTCGGGGTACGAAGGGTTGTTTGATAGAGAATGGAGGAGCCCACGAGGCTTGCTAGTTGATGGAAACAAAACGTTGGGTCAGCCGAACCAAGATCTGTAACGTCGAAGAACTCCGAGTGAAATCAGATAACAAGTGGCCCATCTGTCAATACTGGATTAGTCAGCGCGTAGGAATAGCACGTATAACAAAGGCAGGAAAAGCGGCTGTAACAATAGAGGGTGAACGTGTCTAGCAGCCTCACGGTAAGGGGAACCAGAGGTTTTCTGTTTCATTCATTTTACACTTTGGAATGTGGAGAGAAGAACCGTGTCCCTGTCAGCTCCGTAACTTCCTTGTGTGAATGCCTCGCTGCAGTCGCAGCCAATATCTCGGTGGAGAAGACGCATTTGATCATGGGATTATAGACAACAGAAGGAAGGTCTTTTGTCAGCACCGTCAGTTCCCGATCCTTACGGAGGAAAACATAATTATGGATGCTGTGGGGATATAAATCAATAGAGGTGCTTGCAAATGAAATAGATATACACTGCAGGGAAGTAGATATAACATGCAACTTTCAGTAAATGATGCTAAAGGCTGAAACGCAGTGCCACAATATTAAGCACTAGTGTCGAATCGATTGCTAGGCTCCAGATATCCCATACGGTCTCAACCTTAATGAGAGTCGATGACGTTGAACGGTATCACAGGCTTTCGCGAATTCAATCAAAATGGTGTAAGTAGCGTTAATCATCGAATACATGATCAGTATATCAAACAACTTAGACGCTACACTTGTCAAGCTGACAGGGTCATGGTTCGCGGGTGCAGGGCCGTCAACGCCCTTAAAAAGGGGACCGCTTATTGCCTCCTGACATTCAGAAGTTAATGCGCGGCTGCGCCCGTGTCACCCGTTTCTTAATGTGCTCAGCGTAGCAGACTTCAGGGAGGTTAAAGTCACCAGGTATTAAATAGACACCTATTGGCAGCCTCATTAAGAATATACTCAACACCCTTCCGGGTGATACTTCCAAGACATGGGCATGCCACTACAAATGTAAACTGAACAGAGGAAGTGCACACCGCAGTCGGCAGGGCCTCGATAGTTTCGCAAAGCTGACATGTGCGCACATGTTGGGTGTAATGCCAACAAAGTAAGTCCACAGACACCTTAAGCTTGTGATGACGGAATGAACAGGTTGGCACGTTAGAAGGTTTTGGGCGATGCGGCATCACAAGCCTAGTGGATGGCGTCTAGGATAAAGCGCATATGCGCCAGAGGCCAAGATGGAAACGAAAATTCGGAAGGTCGTGCGCACCATGGCTTCACAGGGTGCATTGTATCCTGTTATGATGGTGCGATTAGCCAGTCGTCGTTGCAACCAGGCAGCCACATATGGGGGAGATGAAAGAATACACAAGCGTTTAGTAATCTCGCCTCGGAGCCTCTATACATATCAACACAGGCCTGGTGTACTAGTGATACAGTAGCCTATACAGGTCTCTTGGCACTAGCCGCAATGATGTAGTTCTCGGAGCATATATACTAACACCACAGGCTTGGTGTACTGGCGATACAGTAGCCTACATAGGTCTCTTGGCACTAGCAGCAAGGATGTAGTTCTCTGAGCCTCTGTACATATCATCACAGGTCTTGTGTACTGGTGTTAAAGTACCCAACATAGGTCTCTGCAACGGCACTAGTAAGGCTAGTTATCAAACATGCATTCAGAAGAGCACAATCATCCTGTGCAGGCGCATATATTTTTACCCATGTCCCATTACGTCAGCGCCAAAATTTTCGGTCACGTGTGCTCTAAAAATAGCAGTATACGCATCCTGTGCCGGTGCATGCATTATCCCACATATGTCTGTGATGGCAAGAACACCAATAATTGCGGTCACCGAGCATCGGTACATAGCACTAGTGGCGCCGTGCAACGATAATGCGGTAGAGTACAAAGTAGTATTGTGCTAGCAATATTAATGCTAGTAACTGATCATCCGTATATAGCACCAAAGACTTCGTGTACCCGTTCAGGGAGTAGGCCACAAATCTCATTGCAAAAGCACCAAAATTGTCCTTCAGGTGGCATTCATGGCTAGCTGTTTAACAACACTAAGACTTTGCGTATATGAGCACATGCATAAGATAACCGAACTGTCAAGCGACGTATGGGCGTTAATAAAATTTAACGGGAACCTCGTCCTTCAGACCCATTCAAAGAGCTCATGCAAATGTGCCGGACATGCCATATGCGTCACGTCCACACCGCGGATCACTAAGGAGTGGGGTAAAAGTAACGCAATTAATGGAAAGCATTATGAACAAGGAAAACAAGGTAATTGAGGTCCAGTTAAACAGCAATTAGGCCGTGCCTGCGAAGATTACAGAGCCACCGTCCGATTCATTTGCCGAATGTTCCAATCAATGCCGTCAACCGAGTAGTTGCGCCGCGTTGGCAAGGAGGAAGCACACGGAAATGAAACAGTAGGTGGCCAAGGTTGCGTTCTCACAGACTGGCTTTTCAGCCGTTAAGCAAAGTAGTAATCATCTGCTGCAGTGGTTTAATGGCAATGGCGCATGTGCATGTGCCATTTGCGTAGTCATGTCATATCGATGGTGTAGATCTTGAACAATACACTGTGGAAGTAGAAAGACACAAGATGGCGCACCAGTCCTGCTCCAATGTCTGAGTACACGGCACCGAACTTGGGTGTTGCCAGATGACGCAAGCAGGGTGCTAGCGTACGTTGTTAGACGGCCTACCAGCATCTGCCGGTAGGCGTTTCCTTCACCTTCAACCCCTAGTGTCTGTCACAAAAGTATGTACACTGCAGCTGAAATTATTTCAGTAGGATCACAGGCAGTTTCCACACTTTACCTAGAGCCACAGCAATGCGGTCGGAAGCATACGTTATTTTCTTCAGTCTAAGGTTGGCATTCTCGACACGGTTGTTGGTGGTGTTCCCAAAATGCACCAATCCCGCTTGAGCGTAGTTAGCCCACTACCGCTTAATGAGCATTCAGTAGGATGCTAGATACCGTATACACTGCGGATCCGCCTTCTGAAGTAGGCTAAGGCCCTGCTGGAACCTAGGACAGTGTTAATGACGGAAACGTAGCATACCCGGTCTCCGTACCCATTGTAGCCATTCGGTGAAATAAATAACGTGTGCGGAAGCTAGTAGTCTACAGAACGGAATAAAACAATGTGCTTAACATACGTGCTTTTGAAAGACCTCGCGGATATAGGAGTAGCAAAGCAGCATGTCGACATGGAATAATGCTTGTGCTGCGCGCATTTGAGCAGCCAGTTTATCCATTACGAAGGTGCATACGGAGAAATCATAGCCCATGACAGCACGAACTTAACCAAATAATTTCCCTAACGATTTGAACGTGTCGTTACGCACAAACCTATAAAAATCTGGTCGGCTGTAACCTATGCAGTTTGTTACCAAGAACTGGTAAACGTGAAACTCTAGCGAAAGTTAACGACGAATATCACACGTACCCAAGGCGGTTTGTGCCATGCGTTGCGTCCACTCACACAAAGTGCGGAAATCGCCGAAAGTTTTGAACTTGTTCATTACCAGCAACGTTTACACGCTTAAGTACGCCTTTTTTCACAAACGGTTTGCACGAAACCACCCTGCTCCATGCTCTGAAGGGCCTGCCGCAAATTGCCGAGCATTAATAACATAACATTTCGCCTACATAACACGGGCAAGCGCACGTTGTGACATACCTTGCGGACGTCTTGCTGTTGACGCGTTTCCCGAATGCCTTCTCGATATATTGCTTTATGTTGCACGTAGGGGTGTTGTATCGAAACATGTCAGCAGATTGATTAAATACCTTTCGAATTACTTTTCGAAAAGGAAGCGGTTGCATTAAATGGTTGTGGGCCAGATCGAATGTTAACACCTTTAACTTACGGCCATCCTAAGCAACCTTAACTCGAGCACTGCAATCCGTGTCTCGAAAACTAAATTAAACGGGCAACAACATTATAAACAAATACTAGGCTCGCCGTATTCATTTGCTTCTTGTTTTGCGGCGCTTAAATCGCACGCATTTATACAGCATGCGATCATAATTTGAGCTATGCTACTTGCTTCTTGTGCCACTACAGCAAACAACCTTGACGTTGTTGTGATGCATAAATGACGTAAACAGCGATTAGAATGCATTAACGACATGAACTGAATGTCCAAGGAAGATGCTGTTGAAGTCAACCTCCACGGACCGGGACCATAACCAATCTGTTTTGGGCATAATGTAGTGAGAGTGGTATAGCACGCTGTGTTAAAACGGCTATGTCGCTTATTAAGTTTGGAATGTGCATATTGAAGCTGTTGTTGTTCAAATGGATAAAAAGTGCAGTTATGAGCTGTGGTACGTCATAGAATCTGTCATCATGGTGGACTAGCTTGCTACGGTTAATCGTTGGGTCCGATTATATTCACGCAACTTTGCGGACATGGAGGAGGATGTGAAGAAATTTCAACTGGCTACTACGACTTCCCTTTATAAGCGGACGGTGGTTACTCGAAATCGATAAAAATGGATGATAATGGAAGCTTTGCCTGATGGTTATCCGTACCATTAGGTGCAGTACCAGTGTGTGCATGGTAAGCGGAACATCGTTGGTGATAAACGGTGTGTTTCTCATTTCTCTTAAATGACCCAACTGTTATAGAATGCTGGAATGCAAAACCGGATTTCGTTCATGTTGAGAGGCGATTATTATGAGCGTGGTGAATTTTATCTGCAGCAAATTCATGATTTTCTGTGAGGTTTTAGTGTCTGACAGAGTTATAACCGCTGCGAATAGGACCTTAGCACGATTGCTCACGGTCAGGTTACAAAAGGTGAAAAGTAGAAAACCAGTCCGATGACAGTAACGGAGGACTAGAACGCTGATCGTAGATAGAGATCCGACAACCGATGCGAAACACGCACAACACTCGAACGCGGCACAACGTCACGGAAACTAGAAGATGAACGAAATTCGAAGAAGAGTATATAGCTTGTTGTGAGTTAAAACAACGGTACAAAAATTGACGGAAGGGAGAATAGGAAGTTACAAGGAAAAATGTGAAGAATTTATAAACACTGCAGGGCTTCCCTCCTAGAGCGTGAGTCGGGAGAACGAAAGCTCGAAAGTTGCGCGTTGTTGGTAGTCATTAGTTTGGAAAGCAAAACAACAGCGCGTCCGGAGCGTGTGTGCTTTGGTGCATATGGTTCACTCACTGGTTTAGTGGAGGCTGTAGAGGAGGGCACACGGGGTTCACCCATTGGCTGGGTAAGAGGGGTACTAGGAAACGTCTGTTCGGTGGCTTGTTGTGATGTTTTAGTTTCAACGTACGCTGATTTTAAGCGATCGAGGTTCAGAGAATCCTTCGAACCGTTTCTATCCAACACGAAGTATTTGTCTTTGCGAGCAAGAACTTTGAGGGGGCCCTCGTACGGTGGTGTCAAGGGTTTACGCACTGCATCGACGCGCACAAAAACGAAAGGGCAGATATGCAAATCAGAGTGGACTTGCTGATTCCGAGGGCTGAATCTGGGCGGTGTTGGCCGGACTGGAAAAAAATGTTGTCGCAATCGTACCACATAGGAAGTCGGGTCTAGTTCGCCAGTGATTCTGGAATCTAACACCATCTCACCAGGAAGCCTGAGAGTTGTGCCGAAAACCAGTTCAGCGGGGCAACAACCTAGGTCTTCTTTGACCGTGTTGCGAATGCCGAGAAGGATGATTGGTAGCTGTTCGGACCAGTGCGTACTCGATTGTGATGCGGTAATTGCGGCTTTCAGTTGACGATGAAAACTTTCAACAAGACCGTTGGCGGCTGGATGGTAGGCGGTTGTTCGCAGATGACAACAGCCGCGTAAACGATTGAGGTCTCGAAAGAGAGCGGAATTGGACTGAGGACCTCTGTCTGTTGTGATCGTGGCTGGGGTGCCAAACACAGATATCCAGGTTTCAACGAAGGTCCGCGCAACAGGTTCGGTGGAAATGTTTCGTAAAGGAACTGCATGAGGCCATCGTGTGAAACGGTCGACACAGGTCAGTAAATACTGGAAACCGTTGGATGGAGGAAGTACTCCAACGAGATCAAGGTGCACATGTTTAACTCTAACGTCGGGTAACGCAAATGTGCCAGGTACGGTGATCGTGTGCCGATGTATCTTGCTAGTCTGACAAGGGACACAATGCTTAGCCCAATTTCGGACGTCGGAACGCATATTGTGCCATATGTAGCGGTCAGTGATTAACTTGACCGTGGCTCGAATGCCAGGGTGGGAAAGGTCATGCAGGTGATCAAAAACAAGTCTGCGGAACTGCTGCAGAACAAAGGTCTAAGCTTTTCAGTCGATAGATCACAATAGACTTTGGAATCGGAATTAACAATGGGCAATTGCGAGAGTTTCAATGAAGTGTTTGTCTTCAAGTCTGCGAACTCAGAATCGTCTTCTTGATGAGCTGCGACATCCTCGAGGTTAATAGTTTGACGTGAGATATGGTGGAGATCGAGACGAGACATAGCGTCAGCAACAGCATTGTTAGTGGCATCAACATGACGAATGTCTGTCGTGAATTGTGATAGGTAGTCTAAATGACGGGTCTCACGAGGTGAAAATCGATCGGAGGAATCGCGGAAGGCAAAGCTAGCGGTTTGTGATCAGTTAGGATAGTGAAGGTACGTCCTTCAAGTAGATGTCGGAAGTGCTTAATGGCAAGGTAAATAGCCAGAAGTTCGCGTCCGAATGTGCTGTATCGAGTTTGAGCAGGCTGAAGCTTTTTGGAGAAAAAAGACAAAGGTTGAGGTTGGTTGTTGATCAGCTGCTGTAAAACGGCGCCAACGGCAGTTTGTGATGCATCAGTCCTGAGAACGAGAGGTGCATCAACATCAGTTTTCATGTGGCTAAGCGCGGTGGCGTTGGATAACGCCTGCTTGATCTTATTGAATGCTACAATAGCTTCTGCTGTTGGCTCAAACTTTCGTGACTTGTCTTTTAGTAAATCTTTCAGAGACTGAAGTAGCCGGGAACAATTTGGAATGAAACGATTGTAATAGTTGCCCATCCCGTGGGAACGACGCAAATTTCTGAAAGACTGAGGCATTGGGTAATCCGCGATTGCCTGCGTCTTTTCGGGAGTGGGCGAATACCATTGTGGTCGATTCGGTGACCGAGAAAATCGACACAGGATTGGCCGAAAATATATTTATCAACATTAATCGTCACGCCATACTGAGCAAAACGCTCAAAGATCAGACGAAGATGTGATAGCTGTTCCTCATCGTTCGAACTGGCCACGAGAATGTCGTCGATGTAGGCGAAGACGAAGTCTAACCCTCTTAGGACTTGGTCAATGAAGCACTGAAATTTTTGGGCAGCGTTTCGCAATCCGAAGGGCATACGGGCAAATTCATGGAGACCAAAGGGGGTAGTAATAGCGGTCTTTGGAATGTCGTCAGGAGCAACAGGAATGTGATGGTATGCACGAACTAGGTCGATTGTAGAGAAAACAGACTTTCCGTGCAACTTGCTAGAAAAATCATGGATATGGGAAATGGGGTATCTATCGGGAACAGTGACACTGTTGAGCGCACGGTAGTCGCCACATGGTCTCCAATCGCTGGTCTTCTTGGGCACCAAATGAAGCGGAGATGCCCAGCAGCTTTTGGAAGGGCGTATGATCCCGAGGTTAAGCATGTGTTCGAACACTCTCTTGGCCGCTTGTATTTTGTCAGGTGGAAGGCGTCTTGGCTTGGCAGACACCGGAGGACCGGTTGTGACGATATGGTGACAGATATCGTGCTTGGGCTCTAGAGTGCCGTCATCTGCTCTAAGGAGGGAGGGAAATTGTTGCAGTAGTCATGAGTAGCGTGACTCTTTAAATAAATAAATAAATACTTTATTCTCGACTATGCGAGGCACGCCCATGGAGGCATGATCAGATATGCACAACTGTACAAGCATTTTATGGCAACTGTGACAGTAATAGTAGAAAATAGGTCGTATGTCCATGATAAAATAAATAAATAGAAAGTCTATTCTCAGTTTCATAGAGACGCACCAACTTAGGCATGATCAAGGTTTATAAACTGTTGTGTATCACGATGATACTCCGGGTTCAATCGTGTGTAGTTGAAACAATGTCAAGAAGAGTTGATATGTGAATCTAGTCGACTTGCCAGTATGTAGTTGTGGGCTGTGACTTTATTCAGTGGCGAGTCACATCCGCCACGTCGCAGTGTTGTTAAACAGATATTTGTGGCTTTTTCTAGGGAGAACGCTTGCCAGGCGAAAACCCACCACGTCCTGCAACACTGCCGTAAAGCATTTTGAACATTAATGTTGAACTGGCAAAGCTGCTTGACGACTGGTTTCACCTTCGGTTTTTTGCGGGGTAATGGCTTCTAATTTCCTCTGTTAGTTGGACGGATGGATTTGACTGTAGCGAGCTGTCCGGAAACCGTTAACGATGTAGTACCATCTCGTAGCCTGCCACCTCGCAGGTCTACGACCAGGCCGAATTTGGTGAGAATGTCAGTACCAATGATGGGCTTCTGTACATCGGCAATTAGAGAGATGAAGGTGAAATTTCGTCGTAAACCAAGATCAAGTGTCAGCAGTCTCTGGCCATACGTCGCGATCTTGGTTTGGTTAGCTGCCTGTAAGGTAATTCCGGATGGTCGCAGAGCACGTTTTTCTAAGGATCGAAGTATAATGCTCACCTCTGCGCCAGTATCGACCAAAAAATGGAGTTTGATAGTGGAACCAAAAACGTACAAGAGGCGACTAATGGTTTGACCAGCAGCAGCTGTCGCCATCACTGGCTGGCGTTGTCGTTTCCCTGCCGAGAATCCAAAAGCGTCTTCGGGTATTTACAACCTGGACGACAATTACGAGCAGCATCGCCGAAACGGCGGTGGTAGTAGCAGTATGATCGCGATCGGTTGGTGCGGGATTGACAACGGCGGCCACTCCTTGAGTTGAATCTACGGTTAGCAGGTCGTTCACGACCGATGTGAGACACAGCGAGTTCTAAGCGCGAGAGTTGTTCAATAATATCGTCAAGCGCGGTACTTGCAGATGGACTAGTGGAGCTCGGTCCAGTCACATTATTCACAGCAGATTTAAAGAATCGTTCATGGACTTTGTCGGCCGCTTCCGCTAGTTTGTCCAACGGAAGCCCATCAGCAAGGACTGCTAAAATTGCCGTTGTGTTTGTTGGAAGGCACTTAGTCCAGATCTGTCGGAGGATGGAATCGTCCAGGGTCGAGGAACCCACACGTGAACGCATGTGCCGGAGGAGTTGAGACGGGCTGCGGTATCCAAGCTCTATGCCTGAAAGTAGCATGTGTAGACGTGCTTCATCGGAAGCCGTAGTGTGTTTTAGTATGGCTGATTTGAGCTTGTCATACGACGATTCAGTCGGCATCGGATCAAGAATATCGATCACCTCCGAGGCTAGCTGTGAAGGAAGATAAGCGGTGACGTATGAAAACATCAATGATTGCGAAGTGATCTTTCGAAATCGGGAGATGGTCTCCACCTGACTAAACCAAACACGTGGGTTTGAAACATCAAAGGTGGGTAACGAAAAGCCAATTGAGTTTTCACACGGTTCACGGGGGCAGAGTAGTCAGACATAAGGAAAAAAAGAGAAAAGTAATCAAAAAAATTAAATAGACGGGTCACCAAATTTAGTGTCTGACAGAGTTATAACCGCTGCGAATAGGACCTTAGCACGATTGCTCACGGTCAGGTTACAAAAGTGAAAAGTAGAAAACCAGTCCGATGACAGTAACGGAGGACTAGAACGCTGATCGTAGATAGAGATCCGACAACCGATGCGAAACACGCACAACACTCGAACGCGGCACAACGTCACGGAAACTAGAAGATGAACGAAATTCGAAGAAGAGTATATATCTTGTTGTGAGTTAAAACAACGGTACAAAAATTGACGGAAGAGAGAATAGGAAGTTACAAGGAAAAATGTGAAGAATTTATAAACACTACAAGGTACTCCGTGGCTGTATTCCCATTGGAGCATTGAAACATTGTATTTAATGAGAATGAAAGCTCTAGCTTTACATACCCCTTAGAGTAAAGCGTTCTGGTTGGGTCTGATGAAAGGTTAAGCAACCGCATAGCGGATTGTACTGACGTGTTAGCCGTATCTTCGTAGGGCTTATGCAACACTTAAAAGGAATGCACGTCCAATCAAAGCGTGCCATCCCACCACACCCTCCGAAACCGCACTTAACGGTGGAGGAGGAGCAACAGGTTGTGAGCCTGAGGTCCGTGTTTAAAGGCACCCGGAAGATTCGTCGTTACATGAACAGGCAGCATGGGCGAGTTTTGACAGGGGACGACCCAAGGACTGTGACCAGGCAGCACCGGAAGTGGCAGGCATGGGTGCTATGCGAGGTGACGGCATTCCTGGAGAAGAACGAAACACGTCGGGTAGTGAGAGAGGGAAGCAAATTTAGGTACATGCTTTTCGTGCCGCCTTGCATGGAATTAATAGCTGCGGGCTACCGTGTGGTTTGGTTGAAGGATGCCAAGCACTAATTGAATTATGGGGGCTATATACTGTAGCACTGTATGTTACTAGATGTTAACGGAATTGCGTGTTCACTTGTTGACGCATGGTTGCCAAATAAGACGGCGCACAGCTACAGCCAGGCGGCAGAAGCTATGACTGCGACGTTGCCTTGCACAGCGTCAGTGCAAACACTTGTTATAGTCAAGTGCATGGCGCAGGCTGGCGCTCTGACTTCCGCGTATCCCAACGCGGCGGTCGTAGATTGCCGTTTTCAAGTTATGGGGGGTAGGTACCGAGAGAGACTGGCTAGCCGAAGAACTTCCTCGTGGTGTCAGCTGGGTGGTTCGGGTAAATCCCATTCCAGCAAATGGTTCAGCAACAATGTTCCAGGATGTGGTTGGAATTCGCCTGGCAATCGTTCTCCCTTTAGAAAAACCACAATATCCGTTTAACAACATTGTAACGTGGCGGATGTGACTCTCCTCTAAATTAGGTCACTGTCGCTTTCCTTTACCGGAGGATCATGCACACATCTCGAACGTCATCCGATTCAAAGCGTTCCATTGATTCTCCCCTTCGATGGCGAACACAACGAACAAAAGCACGAGCAGGCACATTTACCGGCTCATACAAAATGTCCCCTTCCAATTACACAGTTAAACATAGTTTTACATCTCAACACACATAAATTCCTATACTATCGGTCAAAATGTACTAATTTGTGCAATTTCCGATCATACATGTCGGTAATACCATGATCACGCCCTTGATGGTGTGCCTCGCAATGACGAGAATAAACTATTTATTTATTTATTTAGAATGTGCACAACTTCCTGCCTAGGCCCAGGCGGTTGGAATCTTCTTCGGCAGTGGTTGCTGTTTTTGATATACACACGTCATAGGGGCATTGCAACAGGATTCTGGGGGCGATTGCAGCAAAGAGTGAAAAATTGTACCGGTACGTGAGACGTACCTGGCTTCCATGGGTAGCTCATCGTCAGCCTGCGGGGTGTTTATTCGGTTGCGCGACGACGAACAGGGTCCAGAAGGTGAATAAGCATCTAAAGAAAGAGTTGGCGGAGCAATAGTCTCTCAGCTTGTTATTCACGGCGGTTATTGTGCGTGTCATTTCGTGGATGCCAGACCGGCAAGGGGTGATCAGGCGACACAGTGCGACGCCATATGTTTCGCCTGTGGGGCTGTCCCTGGCTGCCACGTATTGACTCGGTTTCTTCTCTACTCTCGTAAACAGTAGTTGAAGCACTGAAGGAGTGTAGTCCTAATATCATTGGATGATGCGGGCACGCACTGTGTGGTGGAATGCACCTGTGGTCAAAGCGGAGGCGGAATCAAGTGATTGCAGTCATACGAATGTGAATTTCCCCTGCAATGGCAAATGTCGTATGCGCATATGTGCCACGTGACGACGAAGGAGGGAAGGCCGATGGCTAGTATCGTAGTGGAGTGCAGCTGGAATGCTCCATGCATTCGGCCGGTTGCCTTGTCCCCGTAGGCTGCCAGTGTTAGCGAAGTGACGTTCGTAGATGCTTGCGATATGCTTAAGTTACGCCTGGTTGACAGGGCGACTAAACTTCGCAAAGCAGAGAAGCTGATGATGGAATTGAAAACGCAGGTTGCAGCCTTACCCAACGCGGTGTTGAGGAGTCTGAAGAGGTTTGCTTAGGTGCTGTCCGTGGATAGTGGTGTGTCGCTCTACTGCACTACCCGGCACGGCAGTGAACCTATTTCGCTGGAAGTGAATGACTGGTACCTGCGGTTGATGGGAAACGCATGCCAAAGAACGGCGAGATGTTGGCTGCCTAATGATGAGGAAATTCTGCCTGGCACGAGCTTTATGAAGCATTACGTCGCTGTTTCTGATGTGCACGGGGAAGCATTGTCAGGGGACGACAGCAGGTAGGTTGGGAAACCTGCGTCACTTGACTTCGTCAAACTGAAATCTCCTATTCGCCTGCGAGAGACGGAGGTTTCTGCTCAATACACCCCGGTATGTCCATTGCAATTTAGACGTCCAGGCACTACCAAATCTGGTGGTTCTAAAGTGAGAAAAAGTAGGCGGCGAACACCGGAGCCGTCCGTTATGAGCTATGTGCCTTCTGTCTGAGGGGAGGCTGATGCATCCGTGCATAATGAAGTTCTGTTGGTGATGTGTGACTTATGCCAACGTTGGTTCCATGAAAATTGTGCAGGGTATAACGGGGAACAGGAATATACCTGCGTGTACTACGATCTGGGAATGGAAGCCTAAGGTTAGCGGTACGATTTCGTGGTAATCAGAGCCAATTGGTAAGGTGTTTGTTGGAGCCCTTGCAATTCAGACCCATTTTCCATGATTCTTGGGAGCGGTAATGCGCAGTAAGTCTGTTACTAACCTCTCCACCGAACTTCTGGAAGGCACTGCATACGGTGATACGTTACAGTGCGATGCGTTTCCCCGGAAGGCTTTGTGAATGCAATGTTCACTCATTTATCCGGAAGTATCCGGAGAGGAGGTATTTGTAGCCATGATTTCTGTCACTGTCGCCTGGTTCGGGGTCAGGGGAAGTAGGACACCGGACTATACGTAGTAAGGTGGTAGAACATGATTAAGACAACTGTAACCGCCGTCGATGAGTCACACCTTTTCAGCACAATGTGCGGATGACACCATAATAAAGTTTGGATTTAATGGCGGAGTGCAGCCCGTTTTACGGCTCTAGGCGTTGAGTTGCGTTTTTCTCCGTGAAGCTACCTTATCAGCTTTGAGAACTATGATTGCGAAGTAACTAAATAAATAAATAAATATTTTATTCTCGACAAAGCGAGACACGCCTTTTGGGCATGATCAGCATATTGCAATATGGTACATGATAGCAGAATAAGCAGCACCAACAGCGGGAGTAGTACAGTTGGAGACAGTAGTGTGGGCCCATATGGCCCAAAAATTGTATGAAGTCTATGTACACAGGATGCCAGAGATAGAGATAATAATCAGATCACTAACATGGTAAGTTGATGAGGAACTTGTCGATGAGGTCCCGTAAGCAATGTAGGTCAGGTGAGGGAAGTATGAGGAAATGGGTGAAAAATACTTAAGAATAGTGGTATGTCACTAATAAGATATGTAGGCGTGTTCGTGCGAGAGCAGATTTATGCACAGAATTTGCAAGTGTGCTACCGGTCAACTTGCCAATGTGTGTTAGGGGCGGTGACTTTATTGAGTGGCGAGTCACATCCGCCACGTCGCAGTGTTGTTAAACAGACGTTTGTGGCATTTTGTAGGGAAAACGCTTACCAGACGAAGACCCACCACGTCCTGGAACCCGGCAGGCTGGTGATATAACATTGACAAGATTGCATCTGACCACTTACCCTCGCGGGTATTCGCAGTCACTTTCCGCCGACTTGTTTCCCATGGCCGTGTAGTCGCCTTCGGAGTCAACCGCAAGTGGTTGGAGCCGTTGAAGTCGGACGACTCAGGTGACTTGTATTGAGTTGCTCAGTTTTCTAGGTTCTGGTGTGTCAGGATTACGAAGTGCGGGTTTTTTCTTTGGTCTTTATTGGTGGACAGTGCTGCGTAACTTCTCGGAAGCCGCAAAATGTGTCGCGAGGGGCTCCTTAACCGTGTGATTAAGTTGTAAGAATGGGCTCACCACATGGAAAAGCATGCTGCCCGTTGTAAGGTGTTTAGTGGCAGGAAGACCTTGTCGCCTCCAGCACATGCGTGGAATAAAAGGTTACTGGAGGTCCACTGCCGGGAGTTGCGTGGGGGCCACAGGAGTGCCCTTGTGCTTTCCATATCCTCGGCGGTTTGTCGAGGGCAAGAACCAATTACTCTGAATACCCTACTTATCTGGTATTCCATTGACTCCACTGACCTCACCGCTGAACGGCACCCAAGGAGTATCATCGGGAAGATCAAACAGTATGCTAATGAACCTCTCAGTACCTCCAAATGAGAACGATCCAATCGAGTCGTTCACTTTGCCAACCTCGGGAGTGGGTATGAAGGGGACGTTCGTAACCGGCAAGCTACTTCGTGTTCACCGCTTGCCAGTTCCTCTAGGTGCAAGGCCAAATTGTCTCCGTGGAGTACAAGGTACAAAGTAGTATCGCGCTGATGGTGCTTGGGTTTACTAGATATCATTTCGCAGTTGACTTCCCTTATTATGTATCGAGACGGTCATGTGAATAACACTTAAGTTTCAGCACCATGTCCCGTGCGCCACTTGCGCGCCAGCGCATCGCTGTTTGCCGTGGGTCTCATTTATCCACCTCATACATGACTGCGGACATGCATCCCTTTGGAAGCCGAGCAAGTACGTGGTTACGTAATGAAGACTTTGTTTCAGCACCATGTCTCCTGCGCCTCCAAGCCCACCGCCCACATCGTACATAGATGTTGAAATGAATCCCTATTTAAAACCGAGTATTAGGTGTTTCTGTGCTTCACACTTGCTTTTCAACATCAGATCTCCTGCGCCTCCTAGCCGCAAGTCAATCGCCGTTTGCAGTGTGTTGTCTTGATACACCTCCTTGATGAATGTTGACATGTTTTTCCCTCGGAAACTCATTAAGTAGAAGGTTTGGTGATTACCACTTCCTATGCAGCAGCATGCCTACAGAGCATCTTGTCCACCACCTTGCCCACATGTCCCGCAACGTACTCCGTCTGCCGAATCGCAGCGCCTTCCATGCTTACACGTAAGTTTCCCTGCTCCACTGAAGCACTTCGCAGTCAAACGATGCTTGCCCATGCTTCTGTGCTTTATAGCCCACCCCGCATGCAGCATAACCGGTAGTCAGGTTTCAAAGCTGGTCGCAACGAGGTTCCCTAGCCCCTGGTGAGTCCGCACCGATAACTACGTCCGCTTTTCCATAACTTCATGAAGGGCCCGAAGGCCCTTCTTAGGGCCACCCTCTGTCCTATGGCAATGCAGTGCCTCATTACAAACACGTAGTACCCGCGCATCGGCTTGCATACGCCCCACCACCGCCGTTGGTGAAGTGGGTGGGTCCGTAATCGTCGACCACATTCTCTACCGCAGTACTACACTACAGGTTGTTTACCATATCACCTCGCTATGATACCTGACCATGCGCCTCTCACCAAACCCATTACCTTCTCTGGATTCACATAATCATAACCTGGACATAGATGTTGCGACCTATGCAGCCCGACTACCTTTATTTGCGCAACGTGGGTACCGCTTGAATACGTAAGTTATATTCCCGTTAACGGTACGCATAGTGCTTTCATGTCTGTTAGCGGCACAATTTACCATAAACCATTCCTCAGTGCTTGTGCGTTGTGGGTCAAGAGCACAGAACCCGCTCCCCATAATGGCGTAAATATTTGGAATCGGTATAGACGTCCGCCTTGGATTTCATGGCATGTTTCCCTTTCATGGCTATGCTGCAGTGAATATGCCATATATCAGTGATTATGCAACAAAAGGGACGTCAAACATTTGCAGTCCATGACCTAAAAATGAAATTCCGTGTGACACGCGTATACCTTGGATCGATGAACTTGATAAAACCGATTCCATGCGTGCTTCTTGAAGCACCATTTTAGCCTAAGACATTGGCTTCGCTGGTAGCAATAATGAAGTCCACTATGGGATTTATATGCCCTTGGTCAATACTTCTGATGGAGAAGCGCCGTGTATAGCGTGGATACTTTCGAGTGGCCATTTTGAAGCCGCTGGTTTCGGAAGCACATAGACCTGTCAGGAAGGCAGGGGAAACCAACAGCTGCTACTTCCATCGTAGCCATGTTGATGCAGCTGCCAAAGGACTTAGATGGGCACAGTAAACAAAGTTTATGGAGGGATGTGAAGCCCAAAGCATATTTGGTTAGCGGCGGCACTGATGACACTGCTGTGCCGCCAACCTGAGCTCAACAGACGCCGTGCTCGGACGTCTGTGGAGCCAACAATATCCCCTACGCTAGTCGCCATATTTATATAAATAAATAAATTTTTATTCTCGACAACGCGAGGCACACCTTTACAAACATGATCATATTTAGCGAACATAGTGTGATCAAACTGTACAAAAGGACATGTTTAGCATAACATGATTAAAATCATGGGAATCGAAGGCGGTTGATCGTGGTTCATGGCGCGATCTAATCACGAAGGCAGTTGCTGAAGTGCGGGAGAAAGCCCTCATGCATGCAGAGAAGAAGCGGCAGTTGCGGAAGCGTGTCAAGCACCAATGAATTGTACTCCATCGACATCGAGCGCATGGTGCTGTAGAACATGCGGTCGCGAGTGCCTTAGTCCGGCAGGCCTAGTGAGCCATGAGAGAGGTCGCTCGGGACCACTGCCGAAGCGCCGACGGGTCCAGCAGTGAACGTAGGTAGCACCGGCACAGCGTTTGTAGGCACGCTGAATTCGATTTACTAACCGCATGCCTGCATGCTAAGTCTCTTTATTTCAGGTGGTGGGTTTGCGATTCTCTCGTAATGCCTTTCTTTCTCATATAAATGTCTAGTGGGCCATGAGCTGTGCCATTTGGGGCCACTACAGAAGCGACGACGGGTCCTGCAGAGAATTACAGCGAGCCGGCGCAGCGTTTGTAGGCACGCTGAGTTCGATTTACTAACCGCGTGCTTGCATGCTAAGTCTCTTTATTTCAGGTGGTGGGTTTACAGTTTGTGCCTTAATGCTTTGTTTTTTCATATAACTATCTCCCTGTACTCTATTCCATTAACTTGGCCACCTCGCCTAAGCCAATTGTATTCGATTTCCGTAGCATATTTGTGTTCGTGGCATTCCGTGAATTATATTTCCTGACCTCGTGCACTTAGCTAGGATTTGTTTGTAAACAAATTATTACATATGCTATTTAATTAAGGTTTATGTCACCGTTTCCTTATGCATTAATCGAGTTTTTTCTTTTTCTTTCTCTCTCTATTTCAAGTGTTTGGTTGTTGTTTGATATCCCCGGTGTGGATGCGCTTGATGTGCATGTTGAAAAGGTGCCTACCTGTCTGTTACCCACTGCCTCGTCCATACTGGCTCCAGGAGACAGTTGGTCACTGCTGGAGGGGACAGGGTGCCCGGTCCTTGTGGCCGTGTTAGGATCAAAGAGTGGTTCCATGCAGTCAATGTGGAGCGGACTACGGTCCAGCCACCGCCTTGTGTGCGCTTGATTCCCAAATACAGTGTGCTTGTGTTTGCCTGTGAAGGAGTGTGGGCCGGCTCCGTTGATGAAACGTGGTTCCCATCCGCATGCCTCCCGGTCTTATTCCTTCGGGTTTACACTGGATATAGGGTGTGTGGTTGGAGCTGTGGGTGGTGCAGCGCAAGCCAACCATGGTCCCTCTGTAGGCGCAGGCGTCCTATGGCTTGCCACAGTGACAGGCAAATCCGAAACCGGATGCCGCCAACCAATTGTGTAGGAATGTAGCTTGTGGTTTTGAATGGGACAGAAGTTGGATAACTAGAAATAAATAAATAAATGGTATATTCCTCGGTGTTTCGAGGTGCAGTCCAACTATGTGGTCTGATCAATGTGTACAACAGGATCGCAAAAAAATAATCAATAATAATACGTCTTTAAGACATGTGGAGCCAATATTTGAGGCTTAGTTAGTGATAATATTGATGTCGGTGTCTCGGGATGCATATGGACTAAGTAACCACCGTTCATGGAGGCTCGTAAAGCCACCGGCAATATTGATGTACCTCTGATGGACATACTTAGGCTGAGGCTAATAAAGTCAAAATGGATACCATTTAATTTGTGAGCATGCCGCCCTTGTTATAGGGCCTATAATACTCCTCTTTGTACTGGTCATGCGGGCGAGGCAACCAATAGGTTCTCCTTGAGTGCCCACATTAATGCCACATCTGTGGCAGTTATCTAGGCTTATATAGGCTTACTAAGCACCCGTCACGTTGGTATGAATAGCAAAATATACAGCACAACGTCCCGGCCCCTCTTGCACACCAGCCTACCCACCTGTCGCCCGCAACTTGCAAAATGCCGCATCCCTGTACCTTAAGGAAATAAATAAATAAATATTTATTCTCGACTATGCGAGGCACGCCAGTTGAAGCATGATGCGCACGCACATGACCATTTGAGAAAACGTAAGTGTGCATGTACCTGATGCACGTTTAGTTCGAAGTACCTGGTCTACCGCGCCTCGTGCTCATATTCTTGCCCGCATGACACACGCTGTTATTCGCCCATCGCACCGCAGTGACACCTATGTTTGCAGCTTGGTGGTGCTGCTCCCAGCACTTATTTTTCAGATTAACCGCGCTCGCCTACGCTTCCGTACTTTACAGCCTACTCGGCATATAGCATAACCGGTACTCAGGTATCACAACTGCCCGCCACGACTTCCCATGCCCCTGGTTAGCCATCCCTGTTAACTGCCTACGTTTTCCCATTACTTCGTGAACGACCAGGCGGCCCTTTCCCGGGCCACTCTCTGTCCTGTAACCTTGTGGTGCATCCTTACAAGCCAGTTGTGCTTACCCATATGCTTGCATGCGCTGCGCTACTTCGACGCTAGTTCAGTGGACGTGTCCGTAATTGTGTACTACATTCTTTACCGCTATATTATACTTCCGGTTCTTAAGCATAGCCCTTCTATGCCGTGGCCGAAAACCACCAAGCATTTTGCAGTATCGCGGCTGTGCGGGTTATGAGCACTTCAAACACTCCCAACTCAGAAGCCAATCGTCGCATACGTTCTTAAGACTGATATCAAAACAAAGAAAAGCAGTCTCAGGAATACATACGTCTAGCTTTGCTATGTACGTTATTAGTCACGCACAACGCTTCCAATTCGGTTTCATTCAGCATCCTTTCTGTGAAATGAATAAGTGCGCGTCTGGGATCTTCGGTAAGTTACCCGTTGTGTTGCAAGCGCTTCATTTTCGACTAATTATCGTTCACCACAGGGCGTTCAAGCGTGTAGTACTACGCCAAGCAACGTTATATGGACCATAAGCTCCGTTAAACTATGGGCGTACATTACCCTAAAATTTATTACGCTTTAAATTATTCAGTGTTCTTCCATTGTGACACCGTGAGCGGATTCCCGCTTGCATGGTATAAAAGTTAACCTACGTACACATTAACTTTTGGAAAAGGTTCAGTGTTTTTCCCTATCCTAAGTCAGTATGCATAGCTACATTGCAGTTGGCTAGTGCATGTGACAACGAGTATGCGGATGGCTTGTTGTTTTGCCTTATGATGTTTACCAGTGCTGATATTCAACGGAAGAAAGATGCTTCCCCACATAAGGAATACCCGCATTTACCGAACGATGGGCGCATTATCACATTTCTCACTATACGTCACACTTGTAAACATCCATATACCTTCCGTTATTAAAAATACGCCTAAATATATATACATGTGTTAGCATGGTTTTCATATATATATATATATGCATATATATATGTATATATATATATATACATTTATATATATACTGGACTTTCTTATAAGGACATATTTATGTAGTTAAGATATTGTTCTTATTTTGCTCACTTATATTACCATATAAGGGCATGGTATAGACGCAATAGCTACAAATATAAATATACGTATATACGTAATATTATTAAGTCGGACGACATACATATATCCACACTACCTGGAATATTTTGTATTTACCTGCAGTTTCACATCATTAGATATACCCTTATAGTTATGCATTATATATCAGGCTATTTCTATTCATCATTCCGTTTTCGCAGCCTTTGCGCAATATGCCTACTGCATGGCCGGCAAATTAATAATTCAAAAGGAATTCCGCGTCAATAATATGAAGATACTTTAACACAATGCACAACTGTATACTTCTTATGCGTTCACATTACGCTTGTCACTCTTTCAGCGGCTAATCTATGCCAATCATTATCTAGTTCTGTTTACTTCTTATACGGACTGCATAAGTTTTTCTATTTAATTGCATATCTAAAAATCGTATGGCTTCCCGAGCTATTTCACCGGTTCACATGCAACCTCCAATCATTTTCGTTTTATTTTTCTACATGATTTCATTTTTTCACGTTGCACCTTCCCTGATTTCCCAGCGACAGCCAATGATATTTCATAAGAGTTCTTCACCGACGAATAATTACAACAAACCAGGTGCGGTAAGGCTGAACTATACGTTTCCCATAAGATTTCAGCACCTTTTCATTCATAGGATACTTGAAATAGGCTTACGTTTATTAGACTACTACGATGTTTCGTTGTTTAACAAACTCTTGAAATATCAGTATTTCGGTGTAATTATCCTCCTTGAACTTTTCGGGGCATGTTACCATGGCTGCGGTAAACTGCTCTACCACAAACGCTACGTTATTGTGGCACTTTATAAACATATGCAGTGCATTCCATTTTATTATTGAAAACTTAATAATTAACTCCTAAGTCTCGCGATTGCTCTTTAGATGCCTGCTGTTCCATTTCACCTTGGGCCGTAAGGAAGTTTCTGCCATTGGTTAGAGCATACCTCCCCAGCCTCCATGGTAGCAAATCGAAATAACGGCTAATGAAAACCTTTTTTATTATACCTCACTTAAAATATCAATGAACCTTATTTTCAGCGCTTTCAGCTGGTTTTTAGAAAATGGTTGACATAGTCGCATTTTACGTGGCAAATTGACGTAACATATTTTGTTGCCCACATTGCTTGCAGTCCACACTGTGTCACTACTTGGCGGCTCCGCGGACGGGCTACAGTTACGCACGGGTCGGTGCACGGTACAGCATAAAATGACCTACATTGCCCCCTATAGCCGAAAATCCTTCCTAATGCGTGCGTTACTTTAGGGCGTTTAATGAAGGAATATAAATATATAAGAATTAGATGATTTGAGCAAATTGAATGGGAAATTTTTCTTTACAACTATAGTAGCTTATTCGCAGCCGAATACCGCACGCACAACATTTTTACTGCACTTTATAGCACACTTTTGCTGTAGTGTGCTGCGCCGGTAGACATCTTCCTACTGAGTGCTCCAGTATCCTGCAGGTCTACTACTACATCCTGAGCTATTCCACAGGTACAACGCCTGCTGTACTTGGAAGATGGGAAACTGAAGCAGCTGCCACGGGATCTCCCTTCTGCTCTCCATCTCACAATGAACACTGGGAGAGGGTCAGAGCAACGATCATCTAAGCCCCTTTTGAAGGCATCTACAGACACACATTCCACTGACGCAGAATGAAGTTTATTCCCGATGTTAAGTAATCGGTTCCTAAAACTTTTGCCGTGAAGTCCAACCGAGCTCTATCCCACTCAGGACAGCAGCACGACTACCTGTGGCGGTGTATGCCGAAGTCATGGCGTTGGCATGGTTATTTAGTTTATCTTAGAAGACAGTTCTGCAAAGGCGTATTATTTAACACAAACTGATCCTTTTTCTCAGCAATTAACGTATAATATGTTATTTTTGTTTACGCATTTGTTTACCTGCACCAGGTGGCCACCTCAGAGAGTTTGATGCGCCCCAGTGTTCAATGGTTAGGCCGAGTAAATGATCGCTCCCACTTATGGGGCCGTGTACCGTCCGTCGGTAAATATACAAATTTATTTATTTATTTATTGTTGCACTGTGATAAGTAAGAGATCGCTGCTTCCTTATTTCATACTGGTAAATTTCATGCATTTCACAGTTGTCCCTGAGAACACCATTAAGTTAACTATTCCACCTACCATCGCTTACTAGCACAAGACACAAGACCCTCGTTTCGCGTAGCTTGCTTCTTTCGTGGATCCTGTCCTGTTCTGTCCTATAGGAGTTACATACCAGGTTGCTTTCATAATACCATCCAACTGCATAGGAAGAGTGGCTTTTCTTTTCAGCCACATTGCATTTTGGTTACCAATGATAGGCATCCTGACGCTATCTTCCATACACAGATGGGATGTTTGGAAAGCTCTCCAAAGCACCTTTTTGTGTCCGGACACATTTACATTCATCATCGGCTACCACGCGCATTACGTACAACATCGCCTACTAGGTAAAGTCTTGTGCTGCGGAGCACTGAGTAAGTTAATCGCTTATGTCATTATATTGCTTCACGCGACATTTTAAGGCAGGTGGCAAAATTACAGACATTGCGCATTTTACGCACCCAGCCTGCGGATGGTGAAGCTTTGGCGTAAGCAAGTGGCAGCGGTGGGCTTCAATCTTAAACGTAGTGGCAAGGTAATTGAGGATGGCACAGCTAGTGTTTTGGACGTCCCGGAAGTCGTCTAAGGCACAGAGTAACGTATCGCTTGTTTACTCAAGCAGACACATACAGCACGTTGTCTGCGTGTCAACGTTCGGATCAATCACATACGTCCAACCAGGTCGGCTTCACCAGTAGGAATGCCAGTTCGACTAAAAGTAAGATGCGGGGTAATCGTGCTAATCATTTGTGGGGTACAGCACCATCACCAAACTTGCGAGACCGTCGCTTCCCACATTAAGCGAACAATCAGTAGCTGATTAGTCTATGCTTAGGCACCTTCGCTAATGTATAGTGCGTCACCGTATCTCTGTCTCAGCTGTCAACCATCTTCTGTCTTTTCTTCGTTTTTGTCTCCCCGGTTTGTCGAAGGACTACAGGACAGTGGTGCAAACGCCTTGTGAGACGGACACCACATATAGTGGGCGTGGTACCCACCGCTACCTTGGTTTGCCTGCTGGTATAATGAAAGTGTTGCCTCTTTGGAAGATGAGACCGGAGGAGGAAGTACTTATAAAACTGCACCTAGATGGCTTCACATCATTCGGCTTGTCAAGTGCGCGGAAATGGGCTATTCTTTGCCGAGATATCTCGCCTGCGTTGTATTCTCCTTTCGCTGTTGGAATGTACTTTGGTCCCAGTAAGCCTGTGGATGTGGGGTTTCCCTTGGCATCTTTGATAGAGGGGCTGCTCCCATTGAGCAGTGTCGGGATAGCGTTCCCGGGTAACTCTTACGCTACAAAATACGTGTACCAGCTGTTATATGCGACGCTCCAACTCGTGCGTATGTGAAGTTTACAAAAGGGCACTGGTTACGACAGATGTGATAAGTGTTGTCAGCATGGTACATACTTAAAAACTAAAGTCACTATGTCCTTAACGAAATATCGCGCCCGTACCGCTGCAACCTTTCGGTTTGCAAGCCATCCTGCAAGGTCGCTCTTTGTGTGTTTGCCGAATGACATGCCTGAAACGTTTCCCATAGGTTATATGCACTCTGTTTGTCTGGGAGTAATGCATCGGGTGATAACTCTTTGGCAAGCAGCATCCGTTTATAAGCCGTATCGCCTCCGGCTAGAAAAGGTGGGCAAGCTTAATGGTAGTTAGGCGTATCTGGGATGGTATTGGTCAAGCGATTTCACTAGGCGTTTCAGTAAGGTTCAGTTATACAGGTATTGGAAGGCTGCAGATTACCGGCAGTTCCTCCTGTATGAAGGCATGAAGTATTGCGGATGTATGAAAGATACAGGTAAAGGTTGCAACAGATGATGGGTATGTTTGCCTCTACCGCTTTTATTAGGCTTCTGTACAGGCAACCAAAACCTGTTGCAAAAGCGGGTAGACTGCCTGAGCAAAAGCATAAACACGATGGCGGAACGCGTGAATTACTCCTTCAGCCCAATATCAACAGCATTGGCCTTTTTCTCTGCCGCCTGGAACAGATGCGTGCCCTTGCTGCCTCGCTGTCTACTGCCGAAAAGAAAAGCTACCTCCTAAGAGAAATTACAACTGACCGTAACCCCTATTCGCAGGAATTCCTAATTCTAGCACCTGAGGAAACGCTTGCCAAGGCAACCGCGAGAGTTCTCCAAAGGATGTTTCCCCCTGACGTTTTAGGACCATTCAACGTTTGCAGCGCAGGTAATGTGCTCTCATTCCGACTAGCATTCATATACGCGCGCACGCAAGGCAAGTGTAATATCTTTCGTTAGGCATCTGCGCAGCAATATTACTTTAATTATTCACCACCGAGAAAGCCAGACCATCGGGCGTTTCAAAAGCTATTCAGGTGTGGCTACACAACGCCCGTCACCTAATAGCCAGATGATGTGTTGTGCACCAACACAAAAGTAAGTACCAGATATTCCTTGTTTACGCTACCAACATCATTTGACAACCGCATTTAGCTTAAAGGTCTAATGCCGGAGCGATACATTGAGGAGGAGGAAGCAGGAAATGCACCAGCTTTTCAATCCCACTAACTTGCTAATTCCCTGTTAACTATATATGCAAGCAATTCACTTGTCTTTAGTGCTGATGTGACTTGTCTCATCCTCGATCCGGGTACCTGCATTTTGACGTCCTCTTTTAGTATGCGTACCTACTGCCTGCACAATCTCACCGGATATGAGGCCTGCAGGAAAGTGGGTGTCCTGCCCGTCGAGTGTATCGCATTCCGTAGCCATACTAAGTTATTGCCATACGCATAGCACCTTAGGCATGTACGTCGGACTTATTCGTGGTTACTGTAACTAATTCTGCGTTAATAAGTGGTTTGGTTTAATACGGCTAGGATGGGGGTACGGTAATGCCGCATATGTTAAGGCTGCGCTATCTGGGGTCAACCTACTTTGTTTGCGCTGTTCCGCGTGCTTAAGAACACGGACGGTAACTTGTGGGGCACGCAGTATATCGACTGTAATTGTACAGCAACAAGGGTAATGTAATACTTGGGCTTCCGGGGTTGGAAACAGTGGCTAGACGAGCGGGTTTCGACGTTCCCGCGTTAGCGTTCGTTTGCTGTGCCAAGCCCATAGAAACCCGCCGTGCACTGACCACACATATGGCACAACGTTGCCCGGAGCCGAAAGTGGAACTAAGCTGTGCCATTTCTATGGCGAAGTCATGGGACGAGGCTGTGTGGAATGTTGTTTGAGCTTTAGGCGATGTCCGCGCAGGTGGTCCAAAATAGTTAACGCAAACAGATGTGTGACACTATTACCATTAAGTCCTTTAATGAACTTAAACGTCGTTGGCAACTCCCCTTTCAACTTACGCCGTTTCAAGGAAAATAATCCCAAGCTACTTAGACGATCTTCATAAGACTTCTCTCTTTGACCTTCGAGCATACCGGTCGCAAGTTTATTAATCTTTTCTATACGCATGGTGTCAATACGGAGGTATGTTACCCAGGCATAAACACAGTACTCCCGATGCGACATTACACTACTTTATAAAGCAGTTATATATATATATAATTGCTTTCAAGGTGAGCAGTCTCAGCGACAAACTAGACGAAGTTCAGCTTCTTACCTCCATAAATCAGCTGGAGCGTATAACGCTCACCGAAACCTGGTTGTTCTAGGATGTCCTGGACAAGAAGGTGCAGATCTTTGATTGTCACCTTTGTCGAGCCGACCGCCATGGATTGAGACTTGGAGACGCTGTGCTACTCTGTTGGAAGACGGACTTTAATGCTCATCTGGTTGAATCTACCTGGGGCAGCGATGGCGAATACGAAACTCTCTGGTGCAGTGTTTATAACGGAGGCAAACCTCTCATGGTCGGTGTTTTCTACAGGGTCCCATTAGGTTCAAGAGCTTGCTGCTGGACGCGCTCAAAATGCATGGTGGATGCAAGGACTGCTTATTAAATAAATAAATAAATAAAATAAATAAAATTTTTATTCTTGACAAGGCGAGGCACACCTTTACAGGCATGATCAAGTTTAGCTAACATAGTGTGATCACAAATGTACAAAAAGTACATGTTTGCATAACAGTGTATGTAAGTGTACGGGTGTATACAAGTATGTAATTTTGTATGAATGCAGCTTGTGTCTTTGAATATGCCGCAGCATTTTGACTGTTTGTTATCCTTAGGAATGTGAGCATAAGCGATTGATGTCTGCGGGTTGGATAGCACTTTCCGGATATCCAGCGTGTATGGGTGTATATACGTATGTACTTGTGCATGAATGTAGCTTGTGTCTTTGAATATTCCACAGTTTTTTGACTGGTTGTTATCCTCAGGAATGTGAGCATAAGCGATTGATGTCTGTGGGTTGGATAGCACATTCCGGACATCCACCGGCCAGTGACTTTAGTTTGTGGCGAGTCACATCCGCCACGTCACAGTGTTGTTAAGCAGACATTTGTGGCTTTTTATAGGGAGAACGCTTGCCAGGCGAAAACCCACCACGTCCTGGAACACTGCCGCCGAACTATTTGCTGGAACGGATAAAACCCGAACCACCCAGCTGGCACCACGAGGAGGTTGTTCGGCTAGCCAGCCTGAGGGACGTCGATGCCCCGGGTATCGATTGGGGCCTACTGCATTGCGTTCCCTCTTCAAACGCGTTCGCTTTCGCTCTTTTATATAAGCATCTCTAATGTAACGTATTCTAACATACCACAATGACTACTCATATAACTGCAGAACGACCACCCCATATTTTTACCTTGTACTCTCTCCGGCACAACCGGATGTCACCGGCCTGGCCGTTCTTCAGCACACTGATAAAGGCGCTCCCCGTATGGTTACGTTCCTCTGGACTCAACGCTTTGCTCTCAACAACCAAGATAGTCTCCACAGAAATTTCTGGCGTGTGCTCCCTAACGCCTAAAAGTAGCCGCCAACATTGCGGACTGGAGTATACCCGAGCCCCTGGACCTGGACGATGAATGAAACCACTTGTACTGCAAAATGATTTCGCTCGTTGAGAAGATCGCTCCTGTCTACAAAAGACATTTTGTTAGAGTTCCTCCATGGATTGCTCGAGAACTGAGGGGCCTAATGAATAAAAGTCTGAAATTGTGGGGCCGACTCAAACGCACCACGCCGAGTTAGACTATGCAGAATATAATGTGGCCAGAAATATCGGGCCAATATTTATTATCAGTTCCGGTAACTTATTCCGTAACTCCTTTTAACTTTACATTTTACTATTTGGGTTCACTTGCAGTGGCTCGGTATTTTTCACCATAAGGGCCTTCACCAATTTCGGACGAGGGGGTTATTGGGTTGTGTCACTTAATCCCGCCTTTCCATGAGACTAAACTTAAGTCCTGGTTTAATCGGCTAAGAGCAATGTGTACTGCTTAGCTTCCGGTCTGATGGTGTCATTTCATTGCGTTGTCGCAGCGCTTCCGCTGCAAGTCGCCGATGACCTCAACGACTTCTTAGGGGTTGCTGAATACCAAGAAGACTTACGACAAGCTTAAGGCCGTTGTCTTAAAGATGCAACATACTAGACTATGCTCGCGTTAATCAGCTTCCTGCTGAAAACGAGCTGGGTGATCGAAAGCCTTCTCCGCTCTTGCACAGCATGTAGACTCTAGTTAAGCCTCTCTGTGTTGGCGGCTCGTTCCTCAAAGATATGTGGTTTCCTCGACTGTCACGGTACATACGGAACACCTGGTATGCAAAGAATGCGCCTCTTTCTCAGCGCACTAAGCTTGCCGACCGTATTTCTCAGGTTCAGTCTACTTCCAATACAGAAGTAGCAGAACCGGGGGTGCAAGTAGCGGCACTCACCGATCGACTAGCGAACCTTACATAGTCAGGATCCAATCGCCGAAATCGTTCCAGTAGTCGTACATATCCTAGAGCACGTACGAAACCCTAGGCCAACCTGTTACTTGTACCACAAGGAATTTGTTCATCAGGCCAG